>JARPSG010000013.1:1200000-1800000 GCA_029955605.1 Quercus engelmannii | reverse complement strand
CCGACCCAACCTGAGCTTGAAAATTCCAAATAAAAAATAGTAAAAAAATTCAAAAAATTAAAAAGGTTAATTCTGACATTATTTCTATCCAAAACGGGTTGGGAGAGGCCAAGAAAGAGAAAAAAAAAATTTTATTCCTGAAATCCGTTCATTCTCGGCCCGGGCAAGGAAATTCCGAAAAAAAAAACGATAAGAAATACAAGAAATTAAAAAAAACCCTTTCTGGCATTATTTTTAGCCAAAACGGGATAATATTGGCTGAGAAAGGGAAAAAAAAATTTTACTCCCGACTTCCGTTCACACTCGACCCAGGCATGAAAATTCCAAAAAAAATGCAATAAAATTTAAAAAATTAAAAAACCCTTTCCGGCATTATTTTTAGACAAAATGGGATGAGATAGGCCGAGAAAGAAAGAAAAAAATTTTAGACCAGTATCCCGTTCATACTCGACCCGTGGAAGGAAATTCCTAAAAAAATAGCTAAAAAATTCAAGAAGTTAAAAAAACTCTTTCCGGCTTTATTTTTAGCCAAAATGGGATGAGATAGGCGGAGAAGGAGAGAAAAAAATTTTAATCACGAATTCCGTTCATAATCGACACGGGCAAGAAAATCACGAAAAAAATATAAAAAAAAAAAAAAATCAAAAAACCCCTTTCTGGCATTATTTTTAGCCAAAATGGGATGAGATAGGCCGAGAAAGAAGGAAAAAAATTTTAGACCAGAATTCCGTTCATACTCGACCCGTGGAAGGAAATTCCGAAAAAAAAGCTAAAAAATTCAAGAAGTTAAAAAAATTCTTTTCGGCATTATTTTTAGCCAAAATGGGATGAGATTGGCGGAGAAGGAGAGAAAAAAATTTTAACCACGAATTCCGTTCATAATCAACCCGGGCAAGAAAATTACGAAAAAAATATAAAAAAAAATCAAAAAAATTAAAAAATCCCTTTCCGGCGTTATTTTTAGCAGAAATGGGATGAGATAGGCTGAGAAAGAAGGAAAAAAATTTTAGACCAGAATTCTGTTCATACTCGACCCGTGGAAGGAAATTCCGAAAAAAATAGCTAAAAAATTCAAGAAATTAAAAAAACTCTTTCCGGCATTATTTTTAGACAAAATGGGATGAGATAGGCGGAGAAGGAGAGAAAAAAATTTTACACCCGAATTCCGTTCATAATCGACCCGGGCAAGAAAATTCCGAAAAGAATATAAAAAAAAATCAAAAAATTAAAAAACCCCTTTCCGGCATTATTTTTAGCCAAAATGGGATGACATAGGCCGAGAAAGAGAAAAAAAAATTTTAGACCTGAATTCCGTTCATACTCGACCCGTGGAAGGAAATTCCGAAAAAAATAGCTAAAAAATCAAGGAATTAAAAAAACTCTTTCTGGCATTTTTTTTAGACAAAATGGGATGAGATAGGTGGCGAAAGAGAGAAAAAAATTTTAGACTCGAATTCCGTTCATTCTCGACCCGGGCAAGAAAATTCCGAAAAAAATAGAAAAAAAATCAAAAAAATTAAAAAAACCTATTTCTAGCGTTATTTTTAGCCAAAACGGGATGAGATAGGCCGAGAAAGAGAAAAAAAAATTCTACTCCCGAATTCTGTTCCGACCCAACTCGAGCTTGAAAATTCCAAATAAAAAATAGTACAAAAATTCAAAAAATTAAAAAATTTAATTCCGACAGTATTTCTATCCAAAACGGGTTGGGAGTGGCCAAGAAAGAGAAAAAAAAAATTTATTCTTGAATTCCGTTCATTCTCGACCCGTGCAAGGAAATTCCGAAAAAAAAAAGATAAAAATTACAAGAAATTAAAAAAACCCTTTCCGACATTATTTTTAGCCAAAACGGGATAATATAGGCCGAGAAATAGAGAAAAAAATTTTAGTCACGACTTCCGTTCACTCTCGACCCAGGCATGAAAATTCAAAAAAAAAAAAGCAAAAAATATTAAAAAAATTAAAAAACCCCTTTCCGTCATTATTTTTAGCCAAAACGGGATAATATAGGCCGAGAAATAGAGAAAAAAATTTTAGTCACGACTTCCGTTCACTCTCGACCCAGGCATGAAAATTCAAAAAAAAAAAAGCAAAAAAAATTAAAAAAATTAAAAAACCCCTTTCCGTCATTATTTTTAGCCAAAATGGGATGAGAGAGGCCGAGAAAGACGGAAAAAAATTTAGACCCGAATTCCGTTCATAATCGACCCGGGCAAGAAAATTCCGGAAAAAATAGAAAAGAAAAATCAAAAAATTAAAAAACCTATTTCTTGCATTATTTTTAGCCAAAACGGGATGAGATAGGCCGAGAAAGTGAGAAAAAAACTTTACTCCCGAATTCTGTTCCGACCCAACCCGAGCTTGAAAATTCCAAATAAAAAATAGTAAAAAAATTCAAAAAATTAAAAAGGTTAATTCTGACATTATTTCTATCCAAAACGGGTTGGGAGAGGCCAAGAAAGAGAAAAAAAAAAATTTATTCCTGAAATCCGTTCATTCTCGGCCCGTGCAAGGAAATTCCGAAAAAAAAAACGATAAGAAATACAAGAAATTAAAAAAACCCTTTCTGGCATTATTTTTAGCCAAAACGGGATAATATTGGCTGAGAAAGGGAAAAAAAAATTTTACTCACGACTTCCGTTCACACTCGACCCAGGCATGAAAATTCCAAAAAAAATGCAATAAAATTTAAAAAATTAAAAAACCCCTTTCCGGCATTATTTTTAGACAAAATGGGATGAGATAGGCCGAGAAAGAAAGAAAAAAATTTTAGACCAGTATCCCGTTCATACTCGACCCGTGGAAGGAAATTCCTAAAAAATAGCTAAAAAATTCAAGAAGTTAAAAAAACTCTTTCCGGCTTTATTTTTAGCCAAAATGGGATGAGATAGGCGGAGAAGGAGAGAAAAAAATTTTAATCACGAATTCCGTTCATAATCGACACGGGCAAGAAAATCACGAAAAAAATATAAAAAAAAAAAATCAAAAAACCCCTTTCTGGCATTATTTTTAGCCAAAATGGGATGAGATAGGCCGAGAAAGAAGGAAAAAAATTTTAGACCAGAATTCCGTTCATACTCGACCCGTGGAAGGAAATTCCGAAAAAAAAGCTAAAAAATTCAAGAAGTTAAAAAAATTCTTTTCGGCATTATTTTTAGCCAAAATGGGATGAGATTGGCGGAGAAGGAGAGAAAAAAATTTTAACCACGAATTCCGTTCATAATCGACCCGGGCAAGAAAATTACGAAAAAAATATAAAAAAAAATCAAAAAAATTAAAAAATCCCTTTCCGGCGTTATTTTTAGCCAAAATGGGATGAGATAGGCTGAGAAAGAAGGAAAAAAATTTTAGACCAGAATTCTGTTCATACTCGACCCGTGGAAGGAAATTCCGAAAAAAATAGCTAAAAAATTCAAGAAATTAAAAAAACTCTTTCCGGCATTATTTTTAGACAAAATGGGATGAGATAGGCGGAGAAGGAGAGAAAAAAATTTTACACCCGAATTCCGTTCATAATCGACCCGGGCAAAAAAATTCCGAAAAGAATATAAAAAAAAATCAAAAAATTAAAAAACCCCTTTCCGGCATTATTTTTAGCCAAAATGGGATGACATAGGCCGAGAAAGAGAAAAAAAAATTTTAGACCTGAATTCCGTTCATACTCAACCCGTGGAAGGAAATTCCGAAAAAAATAGCTAAAAAATTCAAGGAATTAAAAAAACTCTTTCTGGCATTTTTTTTAGCCAAAATGGGATGAGATAGGTGGCGAAAGAGAGAAAAAAATTTTAGACTCGAATTCCGTTCATTCTCGACCCGGGCAAGAAAATTCCGAAAAAAATAGAAAAAAAATCAAAAAAATTAAAAAAACCTATTTCTAGCGTTATTTTTAGCCAAAACGGGATGAGATAGGCCGAGAAAGAGAAAAAAAAATTCTACTCCCGAATTCTGTTCCGACCCAACTCGAGCTTGAAAATTCCAAATAAAAAATAGTACAAAAATTCAAAAAATTAAAAAATTTAATTCCGACAGTATTTCTATCTAAAACGGGTTGGGAGTGGCCAAGAAAGAGAAAAAAAAAATTTATTCTTGAATTCCGTTCATTCTCGACCCGTGCAAGGAAATTCCGAAAAAAAAAGATAAAAATTACAAGAAATTAAAAAAACCCTTTCCGACATTATTTTTAGCCAAAACGGGATAATATAGGCCGAGAAATAGAGAAAAAAATTTTAGTCACGACTTCCGTTCACTCTCGACCCAGGCATGAAAATTCAAAAAAAAAAAAGCAAAAAAAATTAAAAAACCCCTTTCCGTCATTATTTTTAGCCAAAACGGGATAATATAGGCCGAGAAATAGAGAAAAAAATTTTAGTCACGACTTCCGTTCACTCTCGACCCTGGCAAGAAAATTCAAAAAAAAAAAAGCAAAAAAAATTAAAAAAATTAAAAAACCCCTTTCCGTCATTATTTTTAGCCAAAATGGGATGAGAGAGGCCGAGAAAGACGGAAAAAAATTTAGACCCGAATTCCGTTCATAATCGACCCGGGCAAGAAAATTCCGGAAAAAATAGAAAAGAAAAATCAAAAAATTAAAAAACCTATTTCTTGCATTATTTTAAGCCAAAACGGGATGAGATAGGCCGAGAAAGTGAGAAAAAAACTTTACTCCCGAATTCTGTTCCGACCCAACCCGAGCTTGAAAATTCCAAATAAAAAATAGTAAAAAAATTCAAAAAATTAAAAAGGTTAATTCTGACATTATTTCTATCCAAAACGTGTTGGGAGAGGCCAAGAAAGAGAAAAAAAAAATTTTATTCCTGAAATCCGTTCATTCTCGGCCCGGGCAAGGAAATTCCGAAAAAAAAAACGATAAGAAATACAAGAAATTAAAAAAACCCTTTCTGGCATTATTTTTAGCCAAAACGGGATAATATTGGCTGAGAAAGGGAAAAAAAAATTTTACTCCCGACTTCCGTTCACACTCGACCCAGGCATGAAAATTCCAAAAAAAATGCAATAAAATTTAAAAAATTAAAAAACCCTTTCCGGCATTATTTTTAGACAAAATGGGATGAGATAGGCCGAGAAAGAAAGAAAAAAATTTTAGACCAGTATCCCGTTCATACTCGACCCGTGGAAGGAAATTCCTAAAAAAATAGCTAAAAAATTCAAGAAGTTAAAAAAACTCTTTCCGGCTTTATTTTTAGCGAAAATGGGATGAGATAGGCGGAGAAGGAGAGAAAAAAATTTTAATCACGAATTCCGTTCATAATCGACACGGGCAAGAAAATCACGAAAAAAATATAAAAAAAAAAAAAATCAAAAAACCCCTTTCTGGCATTATTTTTAGCCAAAATGGGATGAGATAGGCCGAGAAAGAAGGAAAAAAATTTTAGACCAGAATTCCGTTCATACTCGACCCGTGGAAGGAAATTCCGAAAAAAAAGCTAAAAAATTCAAGAAGTTAAAAAAATTCTTTTCGGCATTATTTTTAGCCAAAATGGGATGAGATTGGCGGAGAAGGAGAGAAAAAAATTTTAACCACGAATTCCGTTCATAATCAACCCGGGCAAGAAAATTACGAAAAAAATATAAAAAAAAATCAAAAAAATTAAAAAATCCCTTTCCGGCGTTATTTTTAGCAGAAATGGGATGAGATAGGCTGAGAAAGAAGGAAAAAAATTTTAGACCAGAATTCTGTTCATACTCGACCCGTGGAAGGAAATTCCGAAAAAAATAGCTAAAAAATTCAAGAAATTAAAAAAACTCTTTCCGGCATTATTTTTAGACAAAATGGGATGAGATAGGCGGAGAAGGAGAGAAAAAAATTTTACACCCGAATTCCGTTCATAATCGACCCGGGCAAGAAAATTCCGAAAAGAATATAAAAAAAAATCAAAAAATTAAAAAACCCCTTTCCGGCATTATTTTTAGCCAAAATGGGATGACATAGGCCGAGAAAGAGAAAAAAAAATTTTAGACCTGAATTCCGTTCATACTCGACCCGTGGAAGGAAATTCCGAAAAAAATAGCTAAAAAATTCAAGGAATTAAAAAAACTCTTTCTGGCATTTTTTTTAGCCAAAATGGGATGAGATAGGTGGCGAAAGAGAGAAAAAAATTTTAGACTCGAATTCCGTTCATTCTCGACCCGGGCAAGAAAATTCCGAAAAAAATAGAAAAAAAATCAAAAAAATTAAAAAAACCTATTTCTAGCGTTATTTTTAGCCAAAACGGGATGAGATAGGCCGAGAAAGAGGAAAAAAAATTCTACTCCCGAATTCTGTTCCGACCCAACTCGAGCTTGAAAATTCCAAATAAAAAATAGTACAAAAATTCAAAAAATTAAAAAATTTAATTCCGACAGTATTTCTATCCAAAACGGGTTGGGAGTGGCCAAGAAAGAGAAAAAAAAAATTTATTCTTGAATTCCGTTCATTCTCGACCCGTGCAAGGAAATTCCGAAAAAAAAAAGATAAAAATTACAAGAAATTAAAAAAACCCTTTCCGACATTATTTTTAGCCAAAACGGGATAATATAGGCCGAGAAATAGAGAAAAAAATTTTAGTCACGACTTCCGTTCACTCTCGACCCAGGCATGAAAATTCAAAAAAAAAAAAGCAAAAAATATTAAAAAAATTAAAAAACCCCTTTCCGTCATTATTTTTAGCCAAAACGGGATAATATAGGCCGAGAAATAGAGAAAAAAATTTTAGTCACGACTTCCGTTCACTCTCGACCCAGGCATGAAAATTCAAAAAAAAAAAAGCAAAAAAAATTAAAAAAATTAAAAAACCCCTTTCCGTCATTATTTTTAGCCAAAATGGGATGAGAGAGGCCGAGAAAGACGGAAAAAAATTTAGACCCGAATTCCGTTCATAATCGACCCGGGCAAGAAAATTCCGGAAAAAATAGAAAAGAAAAATCAAAAAATTAAAAAACCTATTTCTTGCATTATTTTTAGCCAAAACGGGATGAGATAGGCCGAGAAAGTGAGAAAAAAACTTTACTCCCGAATTCTGTTCCGACCCAACCCGAGCTTGAAAATTCCAAATAAAAAATAGTAAAAAAATTCAAAAAATTAAAAAGGTTAATTCTGACATTATTTCTATCCAAAACGGGTTGGGAGAGGCCAAGAAAGAGAAAAAAAAAAATTTATTCCTGAAATCCGTTCATTCTCGGCCCGTGCAAGGAAATTCCGAAAAAAAAAACGATAAGAAATACAAGAAATTACAAAAACCCTTTCTGGCATTATTTTTAGCCAAAACGGGATAATATTGGCTGAGAAAGGGAAAAAAAAATTTTACTCCGGACTTCCGTTCACACTCGACCCAGGCATGAAAATTCCAAAAAAAACGCAATAAAATTTAAAAAATTAAAAAACCCTTTCCGGCATTATTTTTAGACAAAATGGGATGAGATAGGCCGAGAAAGAAAGAAAAAAATTTTAGACCAGTATCCCGTTCATACTCGACCCGTGGAAGGAAATTCCTAAAAAAATAGCTAAAAAATTCAAGAAGTTAAAAAAACTCTTTCCGGCTTTATTTTTAGCCAAAATGGGATGAGATAGGCGGAGAAGGAGGGAAAAAAATTTTAATCACGAATTCCGTTCATAATCGACACGGGCAAGAAAATCACGAAAAAAATATAAAAAAAAAAAAAATCAAAAAACCCCTTTCTGGCATTATTTTTAGCCAAAATGGGATGAGATAGGACGAGAAAGAAGGAAAAAAATTTTAGACCAGAATTCCGTTCATACTCGACCCGTGGAAGGAAATTCCGAAAAAAAAGCTAAAAAATTCAAGAAGTTAAAAAAATTCTTTTCGGCATTATTTTTAGCCAAAATGGGATGAGATTGGCGGAGAAGGAGAGAAAAAAATTTTAACCACGAATTCCGTTCATAATCAACCCGGGCAAGAAAATTACGAAAAAAATATAAAAAAAAATCAAAAAAATTAAAAAATCCCTTTCCGGCGTTATTTTTAGCAGAAATGGGATGAGATAGGCTGAGAAAGAAGGAAAAAAATTTTAGACCAGAATTCTGTTCATACTCGACCCGTGGAAGGAAATTCCGAAAAAAATAGCTAAAAAATTCAAGAAATTAAAAAAACTCTTTCCGGCATTATTTTTAGACAAAATGGGATGAGATAGGCGGAGAAGGAGAGAAAAAAATTTTACACCCGAATTCCGTTCATAATCGACCTGGGCAAGAAAATTCCGAAAAGAATATAAAAAAAAATCAAAAAATTAAAAAACCCCTTTCCGGCATTATTTTTAGCCAAAATGGGATGACATAGGCCGAGAAAGAGAAAAAAAAATTTTAGACCTGAATTCCGTTCATACTCGACCCGTGGAAGGAAATTCCGAAAAAAATAGCTAAAAAATTCAAGGAATTAAAAAAACTCTTTCTGGCATTTTTTTTAGCCAAAATGGGATGAGATAGGTGGCGAAAGAGAGAAAAAAATTTTAGACTCGAATTCCGTTCATTCTCGACCCGGGCAAGAAAATTCCGAAAAAAATAGAAAAAAAATCAAAAAAATTAAAAAAACCTATTTCTAGCGTTATTTTTAGCCAAAACGGGATGAGATAGGCCGAGAAAGAGAAAAAAAAATTCTACTCCCGAATTCTGTTCCGACCCAACTCGAGCTTGAAAATTCCAAATAAAAAATAGTACAAAAATTCAAAAAATTAAAAAATTTAATTCCGACAGTATTTCTATCCAAAACGGGTTGGGAGTGGCCAAGAAAGAGAAAAAAAAAATTTATTCTTGAATTCCGTTCATTCTCGACCCGTGCAAGGAAATTCCGAAAAAAAAAAGATAAAAATTACAAGAAATTAAAAAAACCCTTTCCGACATTATTTTTAGCCAAAACGGGATAATATAGGCCGAGAAATAGAGAAAAAAATTTTAGTCACGACTTCCGTTCACTCTCGACCCAGGCATGAAAATTCAAAAAAAAAAAAGCAAAAAATATTAAAAAAATTAAAAAACCCCTTTCCGTCATTATTTTTAGCCAAAACGGGATAATATAGGCCGAGAAATAGAGAAAAAAATTTTAGTCACGACTTCCGTTCACTCTCGACCCAGGCATGAAAATTCAAAAAAAAAAAAGCAAAAAAAATTAAAAAAATTAAAAAACCCCTTTCCGTCATTATTTTTAGCCAAAATGGAAGGAGAGAGGCCGAGAAAGACGGAAAAAAATTTAGACCCGAATTCCGTTCATAATCGACCCGGGCAAGAAAATTCCGGAAAAAATAGAAAAGAAAAATCAAAAAATTAAAAAACCTATTTCTTGCATTATTTTTAGCCAAAACGGGATGAGATAGGCCGAGAAAGTGAGAAAAAAACTTTACTCCCGAATTCTGTTCCGACCCAACCCGAGCTTGAAAATTCCAAATAAAAAATAGTAAAAAAATTCAAAAAATTAAAAAGGTTAATTCTGACATTATTTCTATCCAAAACGGGTTGGGAGAGGCCAAGAAAGAGAAAAAAAAAAAAAATTTATTCCTGAAATCCGTTCATTCTCGGCCCGTGCAAGGAAATTCCGAAAAAAAAAACGATAAGAAATACAAGAAATTAAAAAAACCCTTTCTGGCATTATTTTTAGCCAAAACGGGATAATATTGGCTGAGAAAGGGAAAAAAAAATTTTACTCCCGACTTCCGTTCACACTCGACCCAGGCATGAAAATTCCAAAAAAAATGCAATAAAATTTAAAAAATTAAAAAACCCTTTCCGGCATTATTTTTAGACAAAATGGGATGAGATAGGCCGAGAAAGAAAGAAAAAAATTTTAGACCAGTATCCCGTTCATACTCGACCCGTGGAAGGAAATTCCTAAAAAAATAGCTAAAAAATTCAAGAAGTTAAAAAAACTCTTTCCGGCTTTATTTTTAGCCAAAATGGGATGAGATAGGCGGAGAAGGAGAGAAAAAAATTTTAATCACGAATTCCGTTCATAATCGACACGGGCAAGAAAATCACGAAAAAAATATAAAAAAAAAAAATCAAAAAACCCCTTTCTGGCATTATTTTTAGCCAAAATGGGATGAGATAGGACGAGAAAGAAGGAAAAAAATTTTAGACCAGAATTCCGTTCATACTTGACCCGTGGAAGGAAATTCCGAAAAAAAAGCTAAAAAATTCAAGAAGTTAAAAAAATTCTTTTCGGTATTATTTTTAGCCAAAATGGGATGAGATTGGCGGAGAAGGAGAGAAAAAAATTTTAACCACGAATTCCGTTCATAATCAACCCGGGCAAGAAAATTACGAAAAAAATATAAAAAAAAATCAAAAAAATTAAAAAATCCCTTTCCGGCGTTATTTTTAGCAGAAATGGGATGAGATAGGCTGAGAAAGAAGGAAAAAAATTTTAGACCAGAATTCTGTTCATACTCGACCCGTGGAAGGAAATTCCGAAAAAAATAGCTAAAAAATTCAAGAAATTAAAAAAACTCTTTCCGGCATTATTTTTAGACAAAATGGGATGAGATAGGCGGAGAAGGAGAGAAAAAAATTTTACACCCGAATTCCGTTCATAATCGACCTGGGCAAGAAAATTCCGAAAAGAATATAAAAAAAAATCAAAAAATTAAAAAACCCCTTTCCGGCATTATTTTTAGCCAAAATGGGATGACATAGGCCGAGAAAGAGAAAAAAAAATTTTAGACCTGAATTCCGTTCATACTCGACCCGTGGAAGGAAATTCCGAAAAAAATAGCTAAAAAATTCAAGGAATTAAAAAAACTCTTTCTGGCATTTTTTTTAGCCAAAATGGGATGAGATAGGTGGCGAAAGAGAGAAAAAAATTTTAGACTCGAATTCCGTTCATTCTCGACCCGGGCAAGAAAATTCCGAAAAAAATAGAAAAAAAATCAAAAAAATTAAAAAAACCTATTTCTAGCGTTATTTTTAGCCAAAACGGGATGAGATAGGCCGAGAAAGAGGAAAAAAAATTCTACTCCCGAATTCTGTTCCGACCCAACTCGAGCTTGAAAATTCCAAATAAAAAATAGTACAAAAATTCAAAAAATTAAAAAATTTAATTCCGACAGTATTTCTATCCAAAACGGGTTGGGAGTGGCCAAGAAAGAGAAAAAAAAAATTTATTCTTGAATTCCGTTCATTCTCGACCCGTGCAAGGAAATTCCGAAAAAAAAAAGATAAAAATTACAAGAAATTAAAAAAACCCTTTCCGACATTATTTTTAGCCAAAACGGGATAATATAGGCCGAGAAATAGAGAAAAAAATTTTAGTCACGACTTCCGTTCACTCTCGACCCAGGCATGAAAATTCAAAAAAAAAAAAGCAAAAAATATTAAAAAAATTAAAAAACCCCTTTCCGTCATTATTTTTAGCCAAAACGGGATAATATAGGCCGAGAAATAGAGAAAAAAATTTTAGTCACGACTTCCGTTCACTCTCGACCCAGGCATGAAAATTCAAAAAAAAAAAAGCAAAAAAAATTAAAAAAATTAAAAAACCCCTTTCCGTCATTATTTTTAGCCAAAATGGGATGAGAGAGGCCGAGAAAGACGGAAAAAAATTTAGACCCGAATTCCGTTCATAATCGACCCGGGCAAGAAAATTCCGGAAAAAATAGAAAAGAAAAATCAAAAAATTAAAAAACCTATTTCTTGCATTATTTTTAGCCAAAACGGGATGAGATAGGCCGAGAAAGTGAGAAAAAAACTTTACTCCCGAATTCTGTTCCGACCCAACCCGAGCTTGAAAATTCCAAATAAAAAATAGTAAAAAAATTCAAAAAATTAAAAAGGTTAATTCTGACATTATTTCTATCCAAAACGGGTTGGGAGAGGCCAAGAAAGAGAAAAAAAAAAATTTATTCCTGAAATCCGTTCATTCTCGGCCCGTGCAAGGAAATTCCGAAAAAAAAAACGATAAGAAATACAAGAAATTACAAAAACCCTTTCTGGCATTATTTTTAGCCAAAACGGGATAATATTGGCTGAGAAAGGGAAAAAAAAATTTTACTCCGGACTTCCGTTCACACTCGACCCAGGCATGAAAATTCCAAAAAAAACGCAATAAAATTTAAAAAATTAAAAAACCCTTTCCGGCATTATTTTTAGACAAAATGGGATGAGATAGGCCGAGAAAGAAAGAAAAAAATTTTAGACCAGTATCCCGTTCATACTCGACCCGTGGAAGGAAATTCCTAAAAAAATAGCTAAAAAATTCAAGAAGTTAAAAAAACTCTTTCCGGCTTTATTTTTAGCCAAAATGGGATGAGATAGGCGGAGAAGGAGGGAAAAAAATTTTAATCACGAATTCCGTTCATAATCGACACGGGCAAGAAAATCACGAAAAAAATATAAAAAAAAAAAAAATCAAAAAACCCCTTTCTGGCATTATTTTTAGCCAAAATGGGATGAGATAGGACGAGAAAGAAGGAAAAAAATTTTAGACCAGAATTCCGTTCATACTCGACCCGTGGAAGGAAATTCCGAAAAAAAAGCTAAAAAATTCAAGAAGTTAAAAAAATTCTTTTCGGCATTATTTTTAGCCAAAATGGGATGAGATTGGCGGAGAAGGAGAGAAAAAAATTTTAACCACGAATTCCGTTCATAATCAACCCGGGCAAGAAAATTACGAAAAAAATATAAAAAAAAATCAAAAAAATTAAAAAATCCCTTTCCGGCGTTATTTTTAGCAGAAATGGGATGAGATAGGCTGAGAAAGAAGGAAAAAAATTTTAGACCAGAATTCTGTTCATACTCGACCCGTGGAAGGAAATTCCGAAAAAAATAGCTAAAAAATTCAAGAAATTAAAAAAACTCTTTCCGGCATTATTTTTAGACAAAATGGGATGAGATAGGCGGAGAAGGAGAGAAAAAAATTTTACACCCGAATTCCGTTCATAATCGACCTGGGCAAGAAAATTCCGAAAAGAATATAAAAAAAAATCAAAAAATTAAAAAACCCCTTTCCGGCATTATTTTTAGCCAAAATGGGATGACATAGGCCGAGAAAGAGAAAAAAAAATTTTAGACCTGAATTCCGTTCATACTCGACCCGTGGAAGGAAATTCCGAAAAAAATAGCTAAAAAATTCAAGGAATTAAAAAAACTCTTTCTGGCATTTTTTTTAGCCAAAATGGGATGAGATAGGTGGCGAAAGAGAGAAAAAAATTTTAGACTCGAATTCCGTTCATTCTCGACCCGGGCAAGAAAATTCCGAAAAAAATAGAAAAAAAATCAAAAAAATTAAAAAAACCTATTTCTAGCGTTATTTTTAGCCAAAACGGGATGAGATAGGCCGAGAAAGAGAAAAAAAAATTCTACTCCCGAATTCTGTTCCGACCCAACTCGAGCTTGAAAATTCCAAATAAAAAATAGTACAAAAATTCAAAAAATTAAAAAATTTAATTCCGACAGTATTTCTATCCAAAACGGGTTGGGAGTGGCCAAGAAAGAGAAAAAAAAAATTTATTCTTGAATTCCGTTCATTCTCGACCCGTGCAAGGAAATTCCGAAAAAAAAAAGATAAAAATTACAAGAAATTAAAAAAACCCTTTCCGACATTATTTTTAGCCAAAACGGGATAATATAGGCCGAGAAATAGAGAAAAAAATTTTAGTCACGACTTCCGTTCACTCTCGACCCAGGCATGAAAATTCAAAAAAAAAAAAGCAAAAAATATTAAAAAAATTAAAAAACCCCTTTCCGTCATTATTTTTAGCCAAAACGGGATAATATAGGCCGAGAAATAGAGAAAAAAATTTTAGTCACGACTTCCGTTCACTCTCGACCCAGGCATGAAAATTCAAAAAAAAAAAAGCAAAAAAAATTAAAAAAATTAAAAAACCCCTTTCCGTCATTATTTTTAGCCAAAATGGAAGGAGAGAGGCCGAGAAAGACGGAAAAAAATTTAGACCCGAATTCCGTTCATAATCGACCCGGGCAAGAAAATTCCGGAAAAAATAGAAAAGAAAAATCAAAAAATTAAAAAACCTATTTCTTGCATTATTTTTAGCCAAAACGGGATGAGATAGGCCGAGAAAGTGAGAAAAAAACTTTACTCCCGAATTCTGTTCCGACCCAACCCGAGCTTGAAAATTCCAAATAAAAAATAGTAAAAAAATTCAAAAAATTAAAAAGGTTAATTCTGACATTATTTCTATCCAAAACGGGTTGGGAGAGGCCAAGAAAGAGAAAAAAAAAAAAAATTTATTCCTGAAATCCGTTCATTCTCGGCCCGTGCAAGGAAATTCCGAAAAAAAAAACGATAAGAAATACAAGAAATTAAAAAAACCCTTTCTGGCATTATTTTTAGCCAAAACGGGATAATATTGGCTGAGAAAGGGAAAAAAAAATTTTACTCCCGACTTCCGTTCACACTCGACCCAGGCATGAAAATTCCAAAAAAAATGCAATAAAATTTAAAAAATTAAAAAACCCTTTCCGGCATTATTTTTAGACAAAATGGGATGAGATAGGCCGAGAAAGAAAGAAAAAAATTTTAGACCAGTATCCCGTTCATACTCGACCCGTGGAAGGAAATTCCTAAAAAAATAGCTAAAAAATTCAAGAAGTTAAAAAAACTCTTTCCGGCTTTATTTTTAGCCAAAATGGGATGAGATAGGCGGAGAAGGAGAGAAAAAAATTTTAATCACGAATTCCGTTCATAATCGACACGGGCAAGAAAATCACGAAAAAAATATAAAAAAAAAAAATCAAAAAACCCCTTTCTGGCATTATTTTTAGCCAAAATGGGATGAGATAGGACGAGAAAGAAGGAAAAAAATTTTAGACCAGAATTCCGTTCATACTTGACCCGTGGAAGGAAATTCCGAAAAAAAAGCTAAAAAATTCAAGAAGTTAAAAAAATTCTTTTCGGTATTATTTTTAGCCAAAATGGGATGAGATTGGCGGAGAAGGAGAGAAAAAAATTTTAACCACGAATTCCGTTCATAATCAACCCGGGCAAGAAAATTACGAAAAAAATATAAAAAAAAATCAAAAAAATTAAAAAATCCCTTTCCGGCGTTATTTTTAGCAGAAATGGGATGAGATAGGCTGAGAAAGAAGGAAAAAAATTTTAGACCAGAATTCTGTTCATACTCGACCCGTGGAAGGAAATTCCGAAAAAAATAGCTAAAAAATTCAAGAAATTAAAAAAACTCTTTCCGGCATTATTTTTAGACAAAATGGGATGAGATAGGCGGAGAAGGAGAGAAAAAAATTTTACACCCGAATTCCGTTCATAATCGACCTGGGCAAGAAAATTCCGAAAAGAATATAAAAAAAAATCAAAAAATTAAAAAACCCCTTTCCGGCATTATTTTTAGCCAAAATGGGATGACATAGGCCGAGAAAGAGAAAAAAAAATTTTAGACCTGAATTCCGTTCATACTCGACCCGTGGAAGGAAATTCCGAAAAAAATAGCTAAAAAATTCAAGGAATTAAAAAAACTCTTTCTGGCATTTTTTTTTAGCCAAAATGGGATGAGATAGGTGGCGAAAGAGAGAAAAAAATTTTAGACTCGAATTCCGTTCATTCTCGACCCGGGCAAGAAAATTCCGAAAAAAATAGAAAAAAAATCAAAAAAATTAAAAAAACCTATTTCTAGCGTTATTTTTAGCCAAAACGGGATGAGATAGGCCGAGAAAGAGAAAAAAAAATTCTACTCCCGAATTCTGTTCCGACCCAACTCGAGCTTGAAAATTCCAAATAAAAAATAGTACAAAAATTCAAAAAATTAAAAAATTTAATTCCGACAGTATTTCTATCCAAAACGGGTTGGGAGTGGCCAAGAAAGAGAAAAAAAAAATTTATTCTTGAATTCCGTTCATTCTCGACCCGTGCAAGGAAATTCCGAAAAAAAAAAGATAAAAATTACAAGAAATTAAAAAAACCCTTTCCGACATTATTTTTAGCCAAAACGGGATAATATAGGCCGAGAAATAGAGAAAAAAATTTTAGTCACGACTTCCGTTCACTCTCGACCCAGGCATGAAAATTCAAAAAAAAAAAAGCAAAAAATATTAAAAAAATTAAAAAACCCCTTTCCGTCATTATTTTTAGCCAAAACGGGATAATATAGGCCGAGAAATAGAGAAAAAAATTTTAGTCACGACTTCCGTTCACTCTCGACCCAGGCATGAAAATTCAAAAAAAAAAAAGCAAAAAAAATTAAAAAAATTAAAAAACCCCTTTCCGTCATTATTTTTAGCCAAAATGGGAGGAGAGAGGCCGAGAAAGACGGAAAAAAATTTAGACCCGAATTCCGTTCATAATCGACCCGGGCAAGAAAATTCCGGAAAAAATAGAAAAGAAAAATCAAAAAATTAAAAAACCTATTTCTTGCATTATTTTTAGCCAAAACGGGATGAGATAGGCCGAGAAAGTGAGAAAAAAACTTTACTCCCGAATTCTGTTCCGACCCAACCCGAGCTTGAAAATTCCAAATAAAAAATAGTAAAAAAATTCAAAAAATCAAAAAGGTTAATTCTGACATTATTTCTATCCAAAACGGGTTGGGAGAGGCCAAGAAAGAGAAAAAAAAAAAAAAATTTATTCCTGAAATCCGTTCATTCTCGGCCCGTGCAAGGAAATTTCGAAAAAAAAAACGATAAGAAATACAAGAAATTAAAAAAACCCTTTCTGGCATTATTTTTAGCCAAAACGGGATAATATTGGCTGAGAAAGGGAAAAAAAAATTTTACTCCCGACTTCCGTTCACACTCGACCCAGGCATGAAAATTCCAAAAAAAATGCAATAAAATTTAAAAAATTAAAAAACCCTTTCCGGCATTATTTTTAGACAAAATGGGATGAGATAGGCCGAGAAAGAAAGAAAAAAATTTTAGACCAGTATCCCGTTCATACTCGACCCGTGGAAGGAAATTCCTAAAAAAATAGCTAAAAAATTCAAGAAGTTAAAAAAACTCTTTCCGGCTTTATTTTTAGCGAAAATGGGATGAGATAGGCGGAGAAGGAGAGAAAAAAATTTTAATCACGAATTCCGTTCATAATCGACACGGGCAAGAAAATCACGAAAAAAATATAAAAAAAAAAAAAAAAATCAAAAAACCCCTTTCTGGCATTATTTTTAGCCAAAATGGGATGAGATAGGCCGAGAAAGAAGGAAAAAAATTTTAGACCAGAATTCCGTTCATACTCGACCCGTGGAAGGAAATTCCGAAAAAAAAGCTAAAAAATTCAAGAAGTTAAAAAAATTCTTTTCGGCATTATTTTAGCCAAAATGGGATGAGATTGGCGGAGAAGGAGAGAAAAAAATTTTAACCACGAATTCCGTTCATAATCGACCCGGGCAAGAAAATTACGAAAAAAATATAAAAAAAAATCAAAAAAATTAAAAAATCCCTTTCCGGCGTTATTTTTAGCAAAAATGGGATGAGATAGGCTGAGAAAGAAGGAAAAAAATTTTAGACCAGAATTCTGTTCATACTCGACCCGTGGAAGGAAATTCCGAAAAAAATAGCTAAAAAATTCAAGAAATTAAAAAAACTCTTTCCGGCATTATTTTTAGACAAAATGGGATGAGATAGGCGGAGAAGGAGAGAAAAAAATTTTACACCCGAATTCCGTTCATAATCGACCCGGGCAAGAAAATTCCGAAAAGAATATAAAAAAAAATCAAAAAATTAAAAAACCCCTTTCCGGCATTATTTTTAGCCAAAATGGGATGACATAGGCCGAGAAAGAGAAAAAAAAATTTTAGACCTGAATTCCGTTCATACTCGACCCGTGGAAGGAAATTCCGAAAAAAATAGCTAAAAAATTCAAGGAATTAAAAAAACTCTTTCTGGCATTTTTTTTAGCCAAAATGGGATGAGATAGGTGGCGAAAGAGAGAAAAAAATTTTAGACTCGAATTCCGTTCATTCTCGACCCGGGCAAGAAAATTCCGAAAAAAATAGAAAAAAAATCAAAAAAATTAAAAAAACCTATTTCTAGCGTTATTTTTAGCCAAAACGGGATGAGATAGGCCGAGAAAGAGAAAAAAAAATTCTACTCCCGAATTCTGTTCCGACCCAACTCGAGCTTGAAAATTCCAAATAAAAAATAGTACAAAAATTCAAAAAATTAAAAAATTTAATTCCGACAGTATTTCTATCCAAAACGGGTTGGGAGTGGCCAAGAAAGAGAAAAAAAAAATTTATTCTTGAATTCCGTTCATTCTCGACCCGTGCAAGGAAATTCCGAAAAAAAAAAGATAAAAATTACAAGAAATTAAAAAAACCCTTTCCGACATTATTTTTAGCCAAAACGGGATAATATAGGCCGAGAAATAGAGAAAAAAATTTTAGACACGACTTCCGTTCACTCTCGACCCAGGCATGAAAATTCAAAAAAAAAAAAGCAAAAAATATTAAAAAAATTAAAAAACCCCTTTCCGTCATTATTTTTAGCCAAAACGGGATAATATAGGCCGAGAAATAGAGAAAAAAATTTTAGTCACGACTTCCGTTCACTCTCGACCCAGGCATGAAAATTCAAAAAAAAAAAAGCAAAAAAAATTAAAAAAATTAAAAAACCCCTTTCCGTCATTATTTTTAGCCAAAATGGGATGAGAGAGGCCGAGAAAGACGGAAAAAAATTTAGACCCGAATTCCGTTCATAATCGACCCGGGCAAGAAAATTCCGGAAAAAATAGAAAAGAAAAATCAAAAAATTAAAAAACCTATTTCTTGCATTATTTTTAGCCAAAACGGGATGAGATAGGCCGAGAAAGTGAGAAAAAAACTTTACTCCCGAATTCTGTTCCGACCCAACCCGAGCTTGAAAATTCCAAATAAAAAATAGTAAAAAAATTCAAAAAATTAAAAAGGTTAATTCTGACATTATTTCTATCCAAAACGGGTTGGGAGAGGCCAAGAAAGAGAAAAAAAAAAAATTTATTCCTGAAATCCGTTCATTCTCGACCCGTGCAAGGAAATTCCGAAAAAAAAAACGATAAGAAATACAAGAAATTAAAAAAACCCTTTCTGGCATTATTTTTAGCCAAAACGGGATAATATTGGCTGAGAAAGGGAAAAAAAAATTTTACTCCCGACTTCCGTTCACACTCGACCCAGGCATGAAAATTCCAAAAAAAATGCAATAAAATTTAAAAAATTAAAAAACCCTTTCCGGCATTATTTTTAGACAAAATGGGATGAGATAGGCCGAGAAAGAAAGAAAAAAATTTTAGACCAGTATCCCGTTCATACTCGACCCGTGGAAGGAAATTCCTAAAAAAATAGCTAAAAAATTCAAGAAGTTAAAAAAACTCTTTCCGGCTTTATTTTTAGCGAAAATGGGATGAGATAGGCGGAGAAGGAGAGAAAAAAATTTTAATCACGAATTCCGTTCATAATCGACACGGGCAAGAAAATCACGAAAAAAATATAAAAAAAAAAAAAAAAATCAAAAAACCCCTTTCTGGCATTATTTTTAGCCAAAATGGGATGAGATAGGCCGAGAAAGAAGGAAAAAAATTTTAGACCAGAATTCCGTTCATACTCGACCCGTGGAAGGAAATTCCGAAAAAAAAGCTAAAAAATTCAAGAAGTTAAAAAAATTCTTTTCGGCATTATTTTAGCCAAAATGGGATGAGATTGGCGGAGAAGGAGAGAAAAAAATTTTAACCACGAATTCCGTTCATAATCGACCCGGGCAAGAAAATTACGAAAAAAATATAAAAAAAAATCAAAAAAATTAAAAAATCCCTTTCCGGCGTTATTTTTAGCAGAAATGGGATGAGATAGGCTGAGAAAGAAGGAAAAAAATTTTAGACCAGAATTCTGTTCATACTCGACCCGTGGAAGGAAATTCCGAAAAAAATAGCTAAAAAATTCAAGAAATTAAAAAAACTCTTTCCGGCATTATTTTTAGACAAAATGGGATGAGATAGGCGGAGAAGGAGAGAAAAAAATTTTACACCCGAATTCCGTTCATAATCGACCCGGGCAAGAAAATTCCGAAAAGAATATAAAAAAAAATCAAAAAATTAAAAAACCCCTTTCCGGCATTATTTTTAGCCAAAATGGGATGACATAGGCCGAGAAAGAGAAAAAAAAATTTTAGACCTGAATTCCGTTCATACTCGACCCGTGGAAGGAAATTCCGAAAAAAATAGCTAAAAAATTCAAGGAATTAAAAAAACTCTTTCTGGCTTTTTTTTTAGCCATAATGGGATGAGATAGGTGGCGAAAGAGAGAAAAAAATTTTAGACTCGAATTCCGTTCATTCTCGACCCGGGCAAGAAAATTCCGAAAAAAATAGAAAAAAAATCAAAAAAATTAAAAAAACCTATTTCTAGCGTTATTTTTAGCCAAAACGGGATGAGATAGGCCGAGAAAGAGAAAAAAAAATTCTACTCCCGAATTCTGTTCCGACCCAACTCGAGCTTGAAAATTCCAAATAAAAAATAGTACAAAAATTCAAAAAATTAAAAAATTTAATTCCGACAGTATTTCTATCCAAAACGGGTTGGGAGTGGCCAAGAAAGAGAAAAAAAAAATTTATTCTTGAATTCCGTTCATTCTCGACCCGTGCAAGGAAATTCCGAAAAAAAAAGATAAAAATTACAAGAAATTAAAAAAACCCTTTCCGACATTATTTTTAGCCAAAACGGGATAATATAGGCCGAGAAATAGAGAAAAAAATTTTAGTCACGACTTCCGTTCACTCTCG
Organism: Quercus engelmannii; assembly: GCA_029955605.1. Lineage (NCBI taxonomy): Eukaryota > Viridiplantae > Streptophyta > Magnoliopsida > Fagales > Fagaceae > Quercus > Quercus engelmannii. The sequence goes on along the minus strand of JARPSG010000013.1, from coordinate 1,779,338 downwards.
ACCCAGGCATGAAAATTCAAAAAAAAAAAAGCAAAAAAAATTAAAAAAATTAAAAAACCCCTTTCCGTCATTATTTTTAGCCAAAACAGGATAATATAGGCCGAGAAATAGAGAAAAAAATTTCAGTCACGACTTCCGTTCACTCTCGACCCAGGCATTAAAATTCAAAAAAAAAAAAGCAAAAAAAATTAAAAAAATTAAAAAACCCCTTTCCGTCATTATTTTTAGCCAAAACGGGATAATATAGGCCGAGAAATAGAGAAAAAAATTTTAGTCACGACTTCCGTTCACTCTCGACCCAGGCATGAAAATTCAAAAAAAAAAAAGCAAAAAAAATTAAAAAAATTAAAAAACCCCGTTCCGTCATTATTTTTAGCCAAAATGGGATGAGAGAGGCCGAGAAAGACAGAAAAAAATTTAGACCCGAATTCCGTTCATAATCGACCCGGGCAAGAAAATTCCGGAAAAAATAGAAAAGAAAAATCAAAAAATTAAAAAACCTATTTCTTGCATTATTTTTAGCCAAAACGGGATGAGATAGGCCGAGAAAGTGAGAAAAAAACTTTACTCCCGAATTCTGTTCCGACCCAACCCGAGCTTGAAAATTCCAAATAAAAAATAGTAAAAAAATTCAAAAAATTAAAAAGGTTAATTCTGACATTATTTCTATCCAAAACGGGTTGGGAGAGGCCAAGAAAGAGAGAAAAAAAAATTTTATTCCTGAAATCCGTTCATTCTCGGCCCGTGCAAGGAAATTCCGAAAAAAAAAACGATAAGAAATACAAGAAATTAAAAAAACCCTTTCTGGCATTATTTTTAGCCAAAACGGGATAATATTGGCTGAGAAAGGGAAAAAAAAATTTTACTCACGACTTCCGTTCACACTCGACCCAGGCATGAAAATTCCAAAAAAAATGCAATAAAATTTAAAAAATTAAAAAACCCCTTTCCAGCATTATTTTTAGACAAAATGGGATGAGATAGGCCGAGAAAGAAAGAAAAAAATTTTAGACCAGTATCCCGTTCATACTCGACCCGTGGAAGGAAATTCCTAAAAAATAGCTAAAAAATTCAAGAAGTTAAAAAAACTCTTTCCGGCTTTATTTTTAGCCAAAATGGGATGAGATAGGCGGAGAAGGAGAGAAAAAAATTTTAATCACGAATTCCGTTCATAATCGACACGGGCAAGAAAATCACGAAAAAAATATAAAAAAAAAAAATCAAAAAACCCCTTTCTGGCATTATTTTTAGCCAAATGGGATGAGATAGGCCGAGAAAGAAGGAAAAAAATTTTAGACCAGAATTCCGTTCATACTCGACCCGTGGAAGGAAATTCCGAAAAAAAAGCTAAAAAATTCAAGAAGTTAAAAAAATTCTTTTCGGCATTATTTTTAGCCAAAATGGGATGAGATTGGCGGAGAAGGAGAGAAAAAAATTTTAACCACGAATTCCGTTCATAATCGACCCGGGCAAGAAAATTACGAAAAAAATATAAAAAAAAATCAAAAAAATTAAAAAATCCCTTTCCGGCGTTATTTTTAGCCAAAATGGGATGAGATAGGCTGAGAAAGAAGGAAAAAAATTTTAGACCAGAATTCTGTTCATACTCGACCCGTGGAAGGAAATTCCGAAAAAAATAGCTAAAAAATTCAAGAAATTAAAAAAACTCTTTCCGGCATTATTTTTAGACAAAATGGGATGAGATAGGCGGAGAAGGAGAGAAAAAAATTTTACACCCGAATTCCGTTCATAATCGACCCGGGCAAGAAAATTCCGAAAAGAATATAAAAAAAAATCAAAAAATTAAAAAACCCCTTTCCGGCATTATTTTTAGCCAAAATGGGATGACATAGGCCGAGAAAGAGAAAAAAAAATTTTAGACCTGAATTCCGTTCATACTCGACCCGTGGAAGGAAATTCCGAAAAAAATAGCTAAAAAATTCAAGGAATTAAAAAAACTCTTTCTGGCATTTTTTTTAGCCAAAATGGGATGAGATAGGTGGCGAAAGAGAGAAAAAAATTTTAGACTCGAATTCCGTTCATTCTCGACCCGGGCAAGAAAATTCCGAAAAAAATAGAAAAAAAATAAAAAAAAATTAAAAAAACCTATTTCTAGCGTTATTTTTAGCCAAAACGGGATGAGATAGGCCGAGAAAGAGAAAAAAAAATTCTACTCCCGAATTCTGTTCCGACCCAACTCGAGCTTGAAAATTCCAAATAAAAAATAGTACAAAAATTCAAAAAATTAAAAAATTTAATTCCGACAGTATTTCTATCCAAAACGGGTTGGGAGTGGCCAAGAAAGAGAAAAAAAAAATTTATTCTTGAATTCCGTTCATTCTCGACCCGTGCAAGGAAATTCCGAAAAAAAAAAGATAAAAATTACAAGAAATTAAAAAAACCCTTTCCGACATTATTTTTAGCCAAAACGGGATAATATAGGCCGAGAAATAGAGAAAAAAATTTTAGTCACGACTTCCGTTCACTCTCGACCCAGGCATGAAAATTCAAAAAAAAAAAAGCAAAAAAAATTAAAAAAATTAAAAAACCCCTTTCCGTCATTATTTTTAGCCAAAACGGGATAATATAGGCCGAGAAATAGAGAAAAAAATTTTAGTCACGACTTCCGTTCACTCTCGACCCAGGCATGAAAATTCAAAAAAAAAAAAGCAAAAAAAATTAAAAAAATTAAAAAACCCCTTTCCGTCATTATTTTTAGCCAAAATGGGATGAGAGAGGCCGAGAAAGACGGAAAAAAATTTAGACCCGAATTCCGTTCATAATCGACCCGGGCAAGAAAATTCCGGAAAAAATAGAAAAGAAAAATCAAAAAATTAAAAAACCTATTTCTTGCATTATTTTTAGCCAAAACGGGATGAGATAGGCCGAGAAAGTGAGAAAAAAACTTTACTCCCGAATTCTGTTCCGACCCAACCCGAGCTTGAAAATTCCAAATAAAAAATAGTAAAAAAATTCAAAAAATTAAAAAGGTTAATTCTGACATTATTTCTATCCAAAACGGGTTGGGAGAGGCCAAGAAAGAGAAAAAAAAAAATTTTATTCCTGAAATCCGTTCATTCTCGGCCCGTGCAAGGAAATTCCGAAAAAAAAAACGATAAGAAATACAAGAAATTAAAAAAACCCTTTCTGGCATTATTTTTAGCCAAAACGGGATAATATTGGCTGAGAAAGGGAAAAAAAAATTTTACTCCCGACTTCCGTTCACACTCGACCCAGGCATGAAAATTCCAAAAAAAATGCAATAAAATTTAAAAAATTAAAAAACCCTTTCCGGCATTATTTTTAGACAAAATGGGATGAGATAGGCCGAGAAAGAAAGAAAAAAATTTTAGACCAGTATCCCGTTCATACTCGACCCGTGGAAGGAAATTCCTAAAAAAATAGCTAAAAAATTCAAGAAGTTAAAAAAACTCTTTCCGGCTTTATTTTTAGCCAAAATGGGATGAGATAGGCGGAGAAGGAGAGAAAAAAATTTTAATCACGAATTCCGTTCATAATCGACACGGGCAAGAAAATCACGAAAAAAATATAAAAAAAAAAAAAAAAAAATCAAAAAACCCCTTTCTGGCATTATTTTTAGCCAAAATGGGATGAGATAGGCCGAGAAAGAAGGAAAAAAATTTTAGACCAGAATTCCGTTCATACTCGACCCGTGGAAGGAAATTCCGAAAAAAAAGCTAAAAAATTCAAGAAGTTAAAAAAATTCTTTTCGGCATTATTTTTAGCCAAAATGGGATGAGATTGGCGGAGAAGGAGAGAAAAAAATTTTAACCACGAATTCCGTTCATAATCAACCCGGGCAAGAAAATTACGAAAAAAATATAAAAAAAAATCAAAAAAATTAAAAAATCCCTTTCCGGCGTTATTTTTAGCAGAAATGGGATGAGATAGGCTGAGAAAGAAGGAAAAAAATTTTAGACCAGAATTCTGTTCATACTCGACCCGTGGAAGGAAATTCCGAAAAAAATAGCTAAAAAATTCAAGAAATTAAAAAAACTCTTTCCGGCATTATTTTTAGACAAAATGGGATGAGATAGGCGGAGAAGGAGAGAAAAAAATTTTACACCCGAATTCCGTTCATAATCGACCCGGGCAAGAAAATTCCGAAAAGAATATAAAAAAAAATCAAAAAATTAAAAAACCCCTTTCCGGCATTATTTTTAGCCAAAATGGGATGACATAGGCCGAGAAAGAGAAAAAAAAATTTTAGACCTGAATTCCGTTCATACTCGACCCGTGGAAGGAAATTCCGAAAAAAATAGCTAAAAAATTCAAGGAATTAAAAAAACTCTTTCTGGCATTTTTTTTAGCCAAAATGGGATGAGATAGGTGGCGAAAGAGAGAAAAAAATTTTAGACTCGAATTCCGTTCATTCTCGACCCGGGCAAGAAAATTCCGAAAAAAATAGAAAAAAAATCAACAAAATTAAAAAAACCTATTTCTAGCGTTATTTTTAGCCAAAACGGGATGAGATAGGCCGAGAAAGAGAAAAAAAAATTCTACTCCCGAATTCTGTTCCGACCCAACTCGAGCTTGAAAATTCCAAATAAAAAATAGTACAAAAATTCAAAAAATTAAAAAATTTAATTCCGACAGTATTTCTATCCAAAACGGGTTGGGAGTGGCCAAGAAAGTGAAAAAAAAAATTTATTCTTGAATTCCGTTCATTCTCGACCCGTGCAAGGAAATTCCGAAAAAAAAAGATAAAAATTACAAGAAATTAAAAAAACCCTTTCCGACATTATTTTTAGCCAAAACGGGATAATATAGGCCGAGAAATAGAGAAAAAAATTTTAGTCACGACTTCCGTTCACTCTCGACCCAGGCATGAAAATTCAAAAAAAAAAAAGCAAAAAAAATTAAAAAAATTAAAAAACCCCTTTCCGTCATTATTTTTATCCAAAACGGGATAATATAGGCCGAGAAATAGAGAAAAAAATTTTAGTCACGACTTCCGTTCACTCTCGACCCAGGCATTAAAATTCAAAAAAAAAAAAGCAAAAAAAATTAAAAAAATTAAAAAACCCCTTTCCGTCATTATTTTTAGCCAAAACGGGATAATATAGGCCGAGAAATAGAGAAAAAAATTTTAGTCACGACTTCCGTTCACTCTCGACCCAGGCATGAAAATTCAAAAAAAAAAAAGCAAAAAAAATTAAAAAAATTAAAAAACCCCTTTCCGTCATTATTTTTAGCCAAAATGGGATGAGAGAGGCCGAGAAAGACAGAAAAAAATTTAGACCCGAATTCCGTTCATAATCGACCCGGGCAAGAAAATTCCGGAAAAAATAGAAAAGAAAAATCAAAAAATTAAAAAACCTATTTCTTGCATTATTTTTAGCCAAAATGGGATGAGATAGGCCGAGAAAGTGAGAAAAAAACTTTACTCCCGAATTCTGTTCCGACCCAACCCGAGCTTGAAAATTCCAAATAAAAAATAGTAAAAAAATTCAAAAAATTAAAAAGGTTAATTCTGACATTATTTCTATCCAAAACGGGTTGGGAGAGGCCAAGAAAGAGAGAAAAAAAAATTTTATTCCTGAAATCCGTTCATTCTCGGCCCGTGCAAGGAAATTCCGAAAAAAAAAACGATAAGAAATACAAGAAATTAAAAAAACCCTTTCTGGCATTATTTTTAGCCAAAACGGGATAATATTGGCTGAGAAAGGGAAAAAAAAATTTTACTCACGACTTCCGTTCACACTCGACCCAGGCATGAAAATTCCAAAAAAAATGCAATAAAATTTAAAAAATTAAAAAACCCCTTTCCGGCATTATTTTTAGACAAAATGGGATGAGATAGGCCGAGAAAGAAAGAAAAAAATTTTAGACCAGTATCCCGTTCATACTCGACCCGTGGAAGGAAATTCCTAAAAAATAGCTAAAAAATTCAAGAAGTTAAAAAAACTCTTTCCGGCTTTATTTTTAGCCAAAATGGGATGAGATAGGCGGAGAAGGAGAGAAAAAAATTTTAATCACGAATTCCGTTCATAATCGACACGGGCAAGAAAATCACGAAAAAAATATAAAAAAAAAAAATCAAAAAACCCCTTTCTGGCATTATTTTTAGCCAAAATGGGATGAGATAGGCCGAGAAAGAAGGAAAAAAATTTTAGACCAGAATTCCGTTCATACTCGACCCGTGGAAGGAAATTCCGAAAAAAAAGCTAAAAAATTCAAGAAGTGAAAAAAATTCTTTTCGGCATTATTTTTAGCCAAAATGGGATGAGATTGGCGGAGAAGGAGAGAAAAAAATTTTAACCACGAATTCCGTTCATAATCGACCCGGGCAAGAAAATTACGAAAAAAATATAAAAAAAAATCAAAAAAATTAAAAAATCCCTTTCCGGCGTTATTTTTAGCCAAAATGGGATGAGATAGGCTGAGAAAGAAGGAAAAAAATTTTAGACCAGAATTCTGTTCATACTCGACCCGTGGAAGGAAATTCCGAAAAAAATAGCTAAAAAATTCAAGAAATTAAAAAAACTCTTTCCGGCATTATTTTTAGACAAAATGGGATGAGATAGGCGGAGAAGGAGAGAAAAAAATTTTACACCCGAATTCCGTTCATAATCGACCCGGGCAAAAAAATTCCGAAAAGAATATAAAAAAAAATCAAAAAATTAAAAAACCCCTTTCCGGCATTATTTTTAGCCAAAATGGGATGACATAGGCCGAGAAAGAGAAAAAAAAATTTTAGACCTGAATTCCGTTCATACTCGACCCGTGGAAGGAAATTCCGAAAAAAATAGCTAAAAAATTCAAGGAATTAAAAAAACTCTTTCTGGCATTTTTTTTAGCCAAAATGGGATGAGATAGGTGGCGAAAGAGAGAAAAAAATTTTAGACTCGAATTCCGTTCATTCTCGACCCGGGCAAGAAAATTCCGAAAAAAATAGAAAAAAAATCAAAAAAATTAAAAAAACCTATTTCTAGCGTTATTTTTAGCCAAAACGGGATGAGATAGGCCGAGAAAGAGAAAAAAAAATTCTACTCCCGAATTCTGTTCCGACCCAACTCGAGCTTGAAAATTCCAAATAAAAAATAGTACAAAAATTCAAAAAATTAAAAAATTTAATTCCGACAGTATTTCTATCCAAAACGGGTTGGGAGTGGCCAAGAAAGAGAAAAAAAAAATTTATTCTTGAATTCCGTTCATTCTCGACCCGTGCAAGGAAATTCCGAAAAAAAAAGATAAAAATTACAAGAAATTAAAAAAACCCTTTCCGACATTATTTTTAGCCAAAACGGGATAATATAGGCCGAGAAATAGAGAAAAAAATTTTAGTCACGACTTCCGTTCACTCTCGACCCAGGCATGAAAATTCAAAAAAAAAAAAGCAAAAAAAATTAAAAAAATTAAAAAACCCCTTTCCGTCATTATTTTTAGCCAAAACGGAATAATATAGGCCGAGAAATAGAGAAAAAAATTTTAGTCACGACTTCCGTTCACTCTCGACCCAGGCATGAAAATTCAAAAAAAAAAAAGCAAAAAAAATTAAAAAAATTAAAAAACCCCTTTCCGTCAATATTTTTAGCCAAAACGGGATAATATAGGCCGAGAAATAGAGAAAAAAATTTTAGTCACGACTTCCGTTCACTCTCGACCCAGGCATGAAAATTCAAAAAAAAAAAAAGCAAAAAAAATTAAAAAAATTAAAAAACCCCTTTCCGTCATTATTTTTAGCCAAAATGGGATGAGAGAGGCCGAGAAAGACAGAAAAAAATTTAGACCCGAATTCCGTTCATAATCGACCCGGGCAAGAAAATTCCGGAAAAAATAGAAAAGAAAAATCAAAAAATTAAAAAACCTATTTCTTGCATTATTTTTAGCCAAAACGGGATGAGATAGGCCGAGAAAGTGAGAAAAAAACTTTACTCCCGAATTCTGTTCCGACCCAACCCGAGCTTGAAAATTCCAAATAAAAAATAGTAAAAAAATTCAAAAAATTAAAAAGGTTAATTCTAACATTATTTCTATCCAAAACGGGTTGGGAGAGGCCAAGAAAGAGAAAAAAAAAAATTGTATTCCTGAAATCCGTTCATTCTCGGCCCGTGCAAGGAAATTCCGAAAAAAAAAACGATAAGAAATACAAGAAATTAAAAAAACCCTTTCTGGCATTATTTTTAGCCAAAACGGGATAATATTGGCTGAGAAAGGGAAAAAAAAATTTTACTCACGACTTCCGTTCACACTCGACCCAGGCATGAAAATTCCAAAAAAAATGCAATAAAATTTAAAAAATTAAAAAACCCCTTTCCGGCATTATTTTTAGACAAAATGGGATGAGATAGGCCGAGAAAGAAAGAAAAAAATTTTAGACCAGTATCCCGTTCATACTCGACCCGTGGAAGGAAATTCCTAAAAAATAGCTAAAAAATTCAAGAAGTTAAAAAAACTCTTTCCGGCTTTATTTTTAGCCAAAATGGGATGAGATAGGCGGAGAAGGAGAGAAAAAAATTTTAATCACGAATTCCGTTCATAATCGACACGGGCAAGAAAATCACGAAAAAAATATAAAAAAAAAAAATCAAAAAACCCCTTTCTGGCATTATTTTTAGCCAAAATGGGATGAGATAGGCCGAGAAAGAAGGAAAAAAATTTTAGACCAGAATTCCGTTCATACTCGACCCGTGGAAGGAAATTCCGAAAAAAAAGCTAAAAAATTCAAGAAGTGAAAAAAATTCTTTTCGGCATTATTTTTAGCCAAAATGGGATGAGATTGGCGGAGAAGGAGAGAAAAAAATTTTAACCACGAATTCCGTTCATAATCGACCCGGGCAAGAAAATTACGAAAAAAATATAAAAAAAAATCAAAAAAATTAAAAAATCCCTTTCCGGCGTTATTTTTAGCCAAAATGGGATGAGATAGGCTGAGAAAGAAGGAAAAAAATTTTAGACCAGAATTCTGTTCATACTCGACCCGTGGAAGGAAATTCCGAAAAAAATAGCTAAAAAATTCAAGAAATTAAAAAAACTCTTTCCGGCATTATTTTTAGACAAAATGGGATGAGATAGGCGGAGAAGGAGAGAAAAAAATTTTACACCCGAATTCCGTTCATAATCGACCCGGGCAAAAAAATTCCGAAAAGAATATAAAAAAAAATCAAAAAATTAAAAAACCCCTTTCCGGCATTATTTTTAGCCAAAATGGGATGACATAGGCCGAGAAAGAGAAAAAAAAATTTTAGACCTGAATTCCGTTCATACTCGACCCGTGGAAGGAAATTCCGAAAAAAATAGCTAAAAAATTCAAGGAATTAAAAAAACTCTTTCTGGCATTTTTTTTAGCCAAAATGGGATGAGATAGGTGGCGAAAGAGAGAAAAAAATTTTAGACTCGAATTCCGTTCATTCTCGACCCGGGCAAGAAAATTCCGAAAAAAATAGAAAAAAAATCAAAAAAATTAAAAAAACCTATTTCTAGCGTTATTTTTAGCCAAAACGGGATGAGATAGGCCGAGAAAGAGAAAAAAAAATTCTACTCCCGAATTCTGTTCCGACCCAACTCGAGCTTGAAAATTCCAAATAAAAAATAGTACAAAAATTCAAAAAATTAAAAAATTTAATTCCGACAGTATTTCTATCCAAAACGGGTTGGGAGTGGCCAAGAAAGAGAAAAAAAAAATTTATTCTTGAATTCCGTTCATTCTCGACCCGTGCAAGGAAATTCCGAAAAAAAAAGATAAAAATTACAAGAAATTAAAAAAACCCTTTCCGACATTATTTTTAGCCAAAACGGGATAATATAGGCCGAGAAATAGAGAAAAAAATTTTAGTCACGACTTCCGTTCACTCTCGACCCAGGCATGAAAATTCAAAAAAAAAAAAGCAAAAAAAATTAAAAAAATTAAAAATCCCCTTTCCGTCATTATTTTTAGCCAAAACGGAATAATATAGGCCGAGAAATAGAGAAAAAAATTTTAGTCACGACTTCCGTTCACTCTCGACCCAGGCATGAAAATTCAAAAAAAAAAAAGCAAAAAAAATTAAAAAAATTAAAAAACCCCTTTCCGTCAATATTTTTAGCCAAAACGGGATAATATAGGCCGAGAAATAGAGAAAAAAATTTTAGTCACGACTTCCGTTCACTCTCGACCCAGGCATGAAAATTCAAAAAAAAAAAAAGCAAAAAAAATTAAAAAAATTAAAAAACCCCTTTCCGTCATTATTTTTAGCCAAAATGGGATGAGAGAGGCCGAGAAAGACAGAAAAAAATTTAGACCCGAATTCCGTTCATAATCGACCCGGGCAAGAAAATTCCGGAAAAAATAGAAAAGAAAAATCAAAAAATTAAAAAACCTATTTCTTGCATTATTTTTAGCCAAAACGGGATGAGATAGGCCGAGAAAGTGAGAAAAAAACTTTACTCCCGAATTCTGTTCCGACCCAACCCGAGCTTGAAAATTCCAAATAAAAAATAGTAAAAAAATTCAAAAAATTAAAAAGGTTAATTCTAACATTATTTCTATCCAAAACGGGTTGGGAGAGGCCAAGAAAGAGAAAAAAAAAAATTGTATTCCTGAAATCCGTTCATTCTCGGCCCGTGCAAGGAAATTCCGAAAAAAAAAACGATAAGAAATACAAGAAATTAAAAAAACCCTTTCTGGCATTATTTTTAGCCAAAACGGGATAATATTGGCTGAGAAAGGGAAAAAAAAATTTTACTCACGACTTCCGTTCACACTCGACCCAGGCATGAAAATTCCAAAAAAAATGCAATAAAATTTAAAAAATTAAAAAACCCCTTTCCGGCATTATTTTTAGACAAAATGGGATGAGATAGGCCGAGAAAGAAAGAAAAAAATTTTAGACCAGTATCCCGTTCATACTCGACCCGTGGAAGGAAATTCCTAAAAAATAGCTAAAAAATTCAAGAAGTTAAAAAAACTCTTTCCGGCTTTATTTTTAGCCAAAATGGGATGAGATAGGCGGAGAAGGAGAGAAAAAAATTTTAATCACGAATTCCGTTCATAATCGACACGGGCAAGAAAATCACGAAAAAAATATAAAAAAAAAAAATCAAAAAACCCCTTTCTGGCATTATTTTTAGCCAAAATGGGATGAGATAGGCCGAGAAAGAAGGAAAAAAATTTTAGACCAGAATTCCGTTCATACTCGACCCGTGGAAGGAAATTCCGAAAAAAAAGCTAAAAAATTCAAGAAGTGAAAAAAATTCTTTTCGGCATTATTTTTAGCCAAAATGGGATGAGATTGGCGGAGAAGGAGAGAAAAAAATTTTAACCACGAATTCCGTTCATAATCGACCCGGGCAAGAAAATTACGAAAAAAATATAAAAAAAAATCAAAAAAATTAAAAAATCCCTTTCCGGCGTTATTTTTAGCCAAAATGGGATGAGATAGGCTGAGAAAGAAGGAAAAAAATTTTAGACCAGAATTCTGTTCATACTCGACCCGTGGAAGGAAATTCCGAAAAAAATAGCTAAAAAATTCAAGAAATTAAAAAAACTCTTTCCGGCATTATTTTTAGACAAAATGGGATGAGATAGGCGGAGAAGGAGAGAAAAAAATTTTACACCCGAATTCCGTTCATAATCGACCCGGGCAAAAAAATTCCGAAAAGAATATAAAAAAAAATCAAAAAATTAAAAAACCCCTTTCCGGCATTATTTTTAGCCAAAATGGGATGACATAGGCCGAGAAAGAGAAAAAAAAATTTTAGACCTGAATTCCGTTCATACTCGACCCGTGGAAGGAAATTCCGAAAAAAATAGCTAAAAAATTCAAGGAATTAAAAAAACTCTTTCTGGCATTTTTTTTAGCCAAAATGGGATGAGATAGGTGGCGAAAGAGAGAAAAAAATTTTAGACTCGAATTCCGTTCATTCTCGACCCGGGCAAGAAAATTCCGAAAAAAATAGAAAAAAAATCAAAAAAATTAAAAAAACCTATTTCTAGCGTTATTTTTAGCCAAAACGGGATGAGATAGGCCGAGAAAGAGAAAAAAAAATTCTACTCCCGAATTCTGTTCCGACCCAACTCGAGCTTGAAAATTCCAAATAAAAAATAGTACAAAAATTCAAAAAATTAAAAAATTTAATTCCGACAGTATTTCTATCCAAAACGGGTTGGGAGTGGCCAAGAAAGAGAAAAAAAAAATTTATTCTTGAATTCCGTTCATTCTCGACCCGTGCAAGGAAATTCCGAAAAAAAAAGATAAAAATTACAAGAAATTAAAAAAACCCTTTCCGACATTATTTTTAGCCAAAACGGGATAATATAGGCCGAGAAATAGAGAAAAAAATTTTAGTCACGACTTCCGTTCACTCTCGACCCAGGCATGAAAATTCAAAAAAAAAAAAGCAAAAAAAATTAAAAAAATTAAAAAACCCCTTTCCGTCATTATTTTTAGCCAAAACGGAATAATATAGGCCGAGAAATAGAGAAAAAAATTTTAGTCACGACTTCCGTTCACTCTCGACCCAGGCATGAAAATTCAAAAAAAAAAAAGCAAAAAAAATTAAAAAAATTAAAAAACCCCTTTCCGTCAATATTTTTAGCCAAAACGGGATAATATAGGCCGAGAAATAGAGAAAAAAATTTTAGTCACGACTTCCGTTCACTCTCGACCCAGGCATGAAAATTCAAAAAAAAAAAAAGCAAAAAAAATTAAAAAAATTAAAAAACCCCTTTCCGTCATTATTTTTAGCCAAAATGGGATGAGAGAGGCCGAGAAAGACAGAAAAAAATTTAGACCCGAATTCCGTTCATAATCGACCCGGGCAAGAAAATTCCGGAAAAAATAGAAAAGAAAAATCAAAAAATTAAAAAACCTATTTCTTGCATTATTTTTAGCCAAAACGGGATGAGATAGGCCGAGAAAGTGAGAAAAAAACTTTACTCCCGAATTCTGTTCCGACCCAACCCGAGCTTGAAAATTCCAAATAAAAAATAGTAAAAAAATTCAAAAAATTAAAAAGGTTAATTCTAACATTATTTCTATCCAAAACGGGTTGGGAGAGGCCAAGAAAGAGAAAAAAAAAAATTGTATTCCTGAAATCCGTTCATTCTCGGCCCGTGCAAGGAAATTCCGAAAAAAAAAACGATAAGAAATACAAGAAATTAAAAAAACCCTTTCTGGCATTATTTTTAGCCAAAACGGGATAATATTGGCTGAGAAAGGGAAAAAAAAATTTTACTCACGACTTCCGTTCACACTCGACCCAGGCATGAAAATTCCAAAAAAAATGCAATAAAATTTAAAAAATTAAAAAACCCCTTTCCGGCATTATTTTTAGACAAAATGGGATGAGATAGGCCGAGAAAGAAAGAAAAAAATTTTAGACCAGTATCCCGTTCATACTCGACCCGTGGAAGGAAATTCCTAAAAAAATAGCTAAAAAATTCAAGAAGTTAAAAAAACTCTTTCCGGCTTTATTTTTAGCCAAAATGGGATGAGATAGGCGGAGAAGGAGAGAAAAAAATTTTAACCACGAATTCCGTTCATAATCGACCCGGGCAAGAAAATCACGAAAAAAATATAAAAAAAAAAATCAAAAAACCCCTTTCTGGCATTATTTTTACCCAAAATGGGATGAGATAGGCCGAGAAAGAAGGAAAAAAATTTTAGACCAGAATTCCGTTCATACTCGACCCGTGGAAGGAAATTCCGAAAAAAAAGCTAAAAAATTCAAAAAGTTAAAAAAATTCTTTTCGGCATTATTTTTAGCCAAAATGGGATGAGATTGGCGGAGAAGGAGAGAAAAAAATTTTAACCACGAATTCCGTTCATAATCGACCCGGGCAAGAAAATTACGAAAAAAATATAAAAAAAAAAATCAAAAAAATTAAAAAATCCCTTTCCGGCATTATTTTTAGCCAAAATGGGATGAGATAGGCTGAGAAAGAAGGAAAAAAATTTTAGACCAGAATTCTGTTCATACTCGACCCGTGGAAGGAAATTCCGAAAAAAATAGCTAAAAAATTCAAGAAATTAAAAAAACTCTTTCCGGCATTATTTTTAGACAAAATGGGATGAGATAGGCGGAGAAGGAGAGAAAAAAATTTTACACCCGAATTCCGTTCATAATCGACCCGGGCAAGAAAATTCCGAAAAGAATATAAAAAAAAATCAAAAAATTAAAAAACCCCTTTCCGGCATTATTTTTAGCCAAAATGGGATGACATAGGCCGAGAAAGAGAAAAAAAAATTTTAGACCTGAATTCCGTTCATACTCGACCCGTGGAAGGAAATTCCGAAAAAAATAGCTAAAAAATTCAAGGAATTAAAAAAACTCTTTCTTGCATTTTTTTTTTAGCCAAAATGGGATGAGATAGGTGGCGAAAGAGAGAAAAAAATTTTAGACTCGAATTCCGTTCATTCTTGACCCAAGCAAGAAAATTCCGAAAAAAATAGAAAAAAAATCAAAAAAATTAAAAAAACCTATTTCTAGCGTTATTTTTAGCCAAAACGGGATGAGATAGGCCGAGAAAGAGAAAAAAAAATTCTACTCCCGAATTCTGTTCCGACCCAACTCGAGCTTGAAAATTCCAAATAAAAAAAAATCAAAAAATTAAAAAATCCCTTTCCGGCATTATTTTTAACCGAAATGGGATGACATAGGCCGAGAAAGAGAGAAAAAATTTTTAGACCTGAATTCCGTTCATACTCGACCTGTGGATGGAAATTCCGAAAAAAATAGCTAAAAAATTCAAGAAATTAAAAAAACTCTTTCTCGCATTTTTTTTTTAGCCAAAATGGGATGAGATAGGTGGCGAAAGAGAGAAAAAAATTTTAGACTCGAATTCCGTTCATTCTCGACCCGGGCAAGAAAATTCCGAAAAAAATAGAAAAAAATCAAAAAAATTAAAAAAAAAACCTATTTCTAGTGTTATTTTTTGCCAAAACGAGATGAGATAGGCCGAGAAAGAGAAAAAAAAAAATTCTACTCCCGAATTCTGTTCCGACCCAACCCGAGCTTGACAATTCCATATAAAAAATAGTAAAAAAATTCAAAAAATTAAAAAATTTAATTCCGACATTATTTCTATCCAAAACAGGTTGGGAGAGGCCAAGTAAGAGAAAAAAAAAATTTATTCCTGAATTCCGTTCATTCTCGACCCGTTCAAGGAAATTCCGAAAAAAAAAAAGATAAAAATTACAAGAAATTTAAAAAACCCTTTCCGACATTATTTTTAGCCAAAACGGGATAATATAGGCCGAGAAATAGAGAAAAAAATTTTAGTCACGACTTCCGTTCACTCTCGACCCAGGCATGAAAATTCAAAAAAAAAAAAACCAAAAAAATTAAAAAACCCCTTTTCGTCATTATTTTTAGCCAAAACGGGATAATATAGGCCGAGAAATAGAGAAAAATATTTTAGTCACGACTTCCGTTCACTCTCGACCCAGGCATGAAAATTCAAAAAAAAAAAATCAAAAAAAATTAAAAAAATTAAAAAACCCCTTTCCGTCATTATTTTTAGCCAAAATGG
This sequence comes from Quercus engelmannii, assembly GCA_029955605.1. Lineage (NCBI taxonomy): Eukaryota > Viridiplantae > Streptophyta > Magnoliopsida > Fagales > Fagaceae > Quercus > Quercus engelmannii. The sequence goes on along the minus strand of JARPSG010000013.1, from coordinate 1,763,863 downwards.
GATGAGAGAGGCCGAGAAAGACAGAAAAAAATTTAGACCCGAATTCCGTTCATAATCGACCCGGGAAAGAAAATTCCGGAAAAAATAGAAAAGAAAAATCAAAAAATTAAAAAACCTATTTCTTGCATTATTTTTAGCCAAAACGGGATGAGATAGGCCGAGAAAGTGAGGAAAAAACTTTACTCCCGAATTCTGTTCCGACCCAACCCGGGCTTGAAAATTCCAAATAAAAAATAGTAAAAAAATTCAAAAAATTAAAAAGTTTAATTCTGACATTATTTCTATCCAAAACGGGTTGGGAGAGGCCAAGAAAGAGAAAAAAAAAAAATTTATTCCTGAAATCCGTTCATTCTCGGCCCGTGCAAGGAAATTCCGAAAAAAAAGAGATAAGAAATACAAGAAATTAAAAAAACCCTTTCTGGCATTATTTTTAGCCAAAACGGGATAATATTGGCTGAGAAAGGGAAAAAAAAATTTTACTCACGACTTCCGTTCACACTCGACCCAGGCATGAAAATTCCAAAAAAAATGCAATAAAATTTAAAAATTAAAAAACCCCTTTCCGGCATTATTTTTAGACAAAATGGGATGAGATAGGCCGAGAAAGAAAGAAAAAAATTTTAGACCAGTATCCCGTTCATACTCGACCCGTGGAAGGAAATTCCTAAAAAAATAGCTAAAAAATTCAAGAAGTTAAAAAAACTCTTTCCGGCTTTATTTTTAGCCAAAATGGGATGAGATAGGCGGAGAAGGAGAGAAAAAAATTTTAATCACGAATTCCGTTCATAATCGACACGGGCAAGAAAATCACGAAAAAAATATAAAAAAAAAAATCAAAAAACCCCTTTCTGGCATTATTTTTACCCAAAATGGGATGAGATAGGCCGAGAAAGAAGGAAAAAAATTTTAGACCAGAATTCCGTTCATACTCGACCCGTGGAAGGAAATTCCGAAAAAAAAGCTAAAAAATTCAAGAAGTTAAAAAAATTCTTTTCGGCATTATTTTTAGCCAAAATGGGATGAGATTGGCGGAGAAGGAGAGAAAAAAATTTTAACCACGAATTCCGTTCATAATCGACCCGGGCAAGAAAATTACGAAAAAAATATAAAAAAAAATCAAAAAAATTAAAAAATCCCTTTCCGGCGTTATTTTTAGCCAAAATGGGATGAGATAGGCTGAGAAAGAAGGAAAAAAATTTTAGACCAGAATTCTGTTCATACTCGACCCGTGGAAGGAAATTCCGAAAAAAATAGCTAAAAAATTCAAGAAATTAAAAAAACTCTTTCCGGCATTATTTTTAGACAAAATGGGATGAGATAGGCAGAGAAGGAGAGAAAAAAATTTTACACCCGAAATCCGTTCATAATCGACCCGAGCAAGAAAATTCCGAAAAGAATATAAAAAAAAATCAAAAAATTAAAAAACCCCTTTCCGGCATTATTTTTAGCCAAAATGGGATGACATAGGCCGAGAAAGAGAAAAAAAAATTTTAGACCTGAATTCCGTTCATACTCGACCCGTGGAAGGAAATTCCGAAAAAAATAGCTAAAAAATTCAAGGAATTAAAAAAACTCTTTCTGGCATTTTTTTTAGCCAAAATGGGATGAGATAGGTGGCGAAAGAGAGAAAAAAATTTTAGACTCGAATTCCGTTCATTCTCGACCCGGGCAAGAAAATTCCGAAAAAAATAGAAAAAAAATCAAAAAAATTAAAAAAACCTATTTCTAGCGTTATTTTTAGCCAAAACGGGATGAGATAGGCCGAGAAAGAGAAAAAAAAATTCTACTCCCGGATTCTGTTCCGACCCAACTCGAGCTTGAAAATTCCAAATAAAAAATAGTACAAAAATTCAAAAAATTAAAAAATTTAATTCCGACAGTATTTCTATCCAAAACGGGTTGGGAGTGGCCAAGAAAGAGAAAAAAAAAATTTATTCTTGAATTTCGTTCATTCTCGACCCGTGCAAGGAAATTCCGAAAAAAAAAGATAAAAATTACAAGAAATTAAAAAAACCCTTTCCGACATTATTTTTAGCCAAAACGGGATAATATAGGCCGAGAAATAGAGAAAAAAATTTTAGTCACGACTTCCGTTCACTCTCGACCCAGGCATGAAAATTCAAAAAAAAAAAAGCAAAAAAAATTAAAAAACCCCTTTCCGTCATTATTTTTAGCCAAAACGGGATAATATAGGCCGAGAAATAGAGAAAAAAATTTTAGTCACGACTTCCGTTCACTCTCGACCCAGGCATGAAAATTCAAAAAAAAAAAGCAAAAAAAATTAAAAAACCCCTTTCCGTCATTATTTTTAGCCAAAACGGGATGAGATAGGCCGAGAAAGTGAGAAAAAAACTTTACTCCCGAATTCTGTTCCGACCCAACCCGAGCTTGAAAATTCCAAATAAAAAATAGTAAAAAAATTCAAAAAATTAAAAAGGTTAATTCTGACATTATTTCTATCCAAAACGGGTTGGGAGAGGCCAAGAAAGAGAAAAAAAAAAATTTATTCCTGAAATCCGTTCATTCTCGGCCCGTGCAAGGAAATTCCGAAAAAAAAAACGATAAGAAATACAAGAAATTAAAAAAACCCTTTCTGGCATTATTTTTAGCCAAAACGGGATAATATTGGCTGAGAAAGGGAAAAAAAAATTTTACTCACGACTTCCGTTCACACTCTACCCAGGCATGAAAATTCCAAAAAAAATGCAATAAAATTTAAAAAATTAAAAAACCCCTTTCCGGCATTATTTTTAGACAAAAGGGGATGAGATAGGCCGAGAAAGAAAGAAAAAAATTTTAGACTAGTATCCCGTTCATACTCGACCCGTGGAAGGAAATTCCTAAAAAAATAGCTAAAAAATTCAAGAAGTTAAAAAAACTCTTTCCGGCTTTATTTTTAGCCAAAATGGGATGAGATAGGCGGAGAAGGAGAGAAAAAAATTTTAATCACAAATTCCGTTCATAATCGAAACGGGCAAGAAAATCACGAAAAAAATATAAAAAAAAAAAAAAATCAAAAAACCCCTTTCTGGCATTATTTTTAGCCAAAATGGGATGAGATAGGCCGAGAAAGAAGGAAAAAAATTTTAGACCAGAATTCCGTTCATACTCGACCCGTGGAAGGAAATTCCGAAAAAAAAGCTAAAAAATTCAAGAAGTTAAAAAAATTCTTTTCGGCATTATTTTTAGCCAAAATGGGATGAGATTGGCGGAGAAGGAGAGAAAAAAATTTTAACCACGAATTCCGTTCATAATCGACCCGGGCAAGAAAATTACGAAAAAAATATAAAAAAAAATCAAAAAAATTAAAAAATCCCTTTCCGGCGTTATTTTTAGCCAAAATGGGATGAGATAGGCTGAGAAAGAAGGAAAAAAATTTTAGACCAGAATTCTGTTCATACTCGACCCGTGGAAGGAAATTCCGAAAAAAATAGCTAAAAAATTCAAGAAATTAAAAAAACTCTTTCCGGCATTATTTTTAGACAAAATGGGATGAGATTGGCGGAGAAGGAGAGAAAAAAATTTTACACCCGAATTCCGTTCATAATCGACCCGGGCAAGAAAATTCCGAAAAGAATATAAAAAAAAATCAAAATATTAAAAAACCCCTTTCCGGCATTATTTTTAGCCAAAATGGGATGACATAGGCCGAGAAAGAAAAAAAAAATTTTAGACCTGAATTCCGTTCATACTCGACCCGTGGAAGGAAATTCCGAAAAAAATAGCTAAAAAATTCAAGGAATTAAAAAAACTCTTTCTGGCATTTTTTTTAGCCAAAATGGGATGAGATAGGTGGCGAAAGAGAGAAAAAAATTTTAGACTCGAATTCCGTTCATTCTCGACCCGGGCAAGAAAATTCCGAAAAAAATAGAAAAAAAATCAAAAAAATTAAAAAAACCTATTTCTAGCGTTATTTTTAGCCAAAACGGGATGAGATAGGCCGAGAAAGAGAAAAAAAAATTCTACTCCCGAATTCTGTTCCGACCCAACTCGAGCTTGAAAATTCCAAATAAAAAATAGTACAAAAATTCAAAAAATTAAAAAATTTAATTCCGACCGTATTTCTATCCAAAACGGGTTGGGAGTGGCCAAGAAAGAGAAAAAAAAAATTTATTCTTGAATTCCGTTCATTCTCGACCCGTGCAAGGAAATTCCGAAAAAAAAAGATAAAAATTACAAGAAATTAAAAAAACCCTTTCCGACATTATTTTTAGCCAAAACGGGATAATATAGGCCGAGAAATAGAGAAAAAAATTTTAGTCACGACTTCCGTTCACTCTCGACCCAGGCATGAAAATTCAAAAAAAAAAAAGCAAAAAAAATTAAAAAAATTAAAAAACCCCTTTCCGTCATTATTTTTAGCCAAAACGGGATAATATAGGCCGAGAAATAGAGAAAAAAATTTTAGTCACGACTTCCGTTCACTCTCGACCCAGGCATGAAAATTCAAAAAAAAAAAGCAAAAAAAATTAGAAAAATTAAAAAACCCCTTTCCGTCATTATTTTTAGCCAAAACGGGATAATATAGGCCGAGAAATAGAGAAAAAAATTTTAGTCACGACTTCCGTTCACTCTCGACCCAGGCATGAAAATTCAAAAAAAAAAAGCAAAAAAAATTAAAAAAATTAAAAAACCCCTTTCCGTCATTATTTTTAGCCAAAATGGGATGAGAGAGGCCGAGAAAGATGGAAAAAAATTTAGACCCGAATTCCGTTCATAATCGACCCGGGCAAGAAAATTCCGGAAAAAATAGAAAAGAAAAATCAAAAAATTAAAAAACCTATTTCTTGCATTATTTTTAGCCAAAACGGGATGAGATAGGCCGAGAAAGTGAGAAAAAAACTTTACTCCCGAATTCTGTTCCGACCCAACCCGAGCTTGAAAATTCCAAATAAAAAATAGTAAAAAAATTCAAAAAATTAAAAATGTTAATTCTGACATTATTTCTATCCAAAACGGGTTGGGAGAGGCCAAGAAAGAGAAAAAAAAAAATTTTATTCCTGAAATCCGTTCATTCTCGGCCCGTGCAAGGAAATTCCGAAAAAAAAAACGATAAGAAATACAAGAAATTAAAAAAACCCTTTCTGGCATTATTTTTAGCCAAAACGGGATAATATTGGCTGAGAAAGGGAAAAAAAAATTTTACTCACTACTTCCGTTCACACTCGACCCAGGCATGAAAATTCCAAAAAAAATGCAATAAAATTTAAAAAATTAAAAAACCCTTTCCGGCATTATTTTTAGACAAAATGGGATGAGATAGGCCGAGAAAGAAAGAAAAAAAATTTTAGACCAGTATCCCGTTCATACTCGACCCGTGGAAGGAAATTCCTAAAAAAATAGCTAAAAAATTCAAGAAGTTAAAAAAACTCTTTCCGGCTTTATTTTTAGCCAAAATGGGATGAGATAGGCGGAGAAGGAGAGAAAAAAATTTTAATCACGAATTCCGTTCATAATCGACACGGGCAAGAAAATCACGAAAAAAATATAAAAAAAAAAAATCAAAAAACCCCTTTCTGGCATTATTTTTAGCCAAAATGGGATGAGATAGGCCGAGAAAGAAGGAAAAAAATTTTAGACCAGAATTCCGTTCATACTCGACCCGTGGAAGGAAATTCCGAAAAAAAAGCTAAAAAATTCAAGAAGTTAAAAAAATTCTTTTCGGCATTATTTTTAGCCAAAATGGGATGAGATTGGCGGAGAAGGAGAGAAAAAAATTTTAACCACGAATTCCGTTCATAATCAACCCGGGCAAGAAAATTACGAAAAAAATATAAAAAAAAATCAAAAAAATTAAAAAATCCCTTTCCGGCGTTATTTTTAGCCAAAATGGGATGAGATAGGCTGAGAAAGAAGGAAAAAAATTTTAGACCAGAATTCTGTTCATACTCGACCCGTGGAAGGAAATTCCGAAAAAAATAGCTAAAAAATTCAAGAAATTAAAAAAACTCTTTCCGACATTATTTTTAGACAAAATGGGATGAGATAGGCGGAGAAGGAGAGAAAAAAATTTTACACCCGAATTCCGTTCATAATCGACCCGGGCAAGAAAATTCCGAAAAGAATATAAAAAAAAATCAAAAAATTAAAAAACCCCTTTCCGGCATTATTTTTAGCCAAAATGGGATGACATAGGCCGAGAAAGAGAAAAAAAAATTTTAGACCTGAATTCCGTTCATACTCGACCCGTGGAAGGAAATTCCGAAAAAAAATAGCTAAAAAATTCAAGGAATTAAAAAAACTCTTTCTGGCATTTTTTTTAGCCAAAATGGGATGAGATAGGTGGCGAAAGAGAGAAAAAAATTTTAGACTCGAATTCCGTTCATTCTCGACCCGGGCAAGAAAATTCCGAAAAAAATAGAAAAAAAATCAAAAAAATTAAAAAAACCTATTTCTGGCGTTATTTTTAGCCAAAACGGGATGAGATAGGCCGAGAAAGAGAAAAAAAAAATTCTACTCCCGAATTCTGTTCCGACCCAACTCGAGCTTGAAAATTCCAAATAAAAAATAGTACAAAAATTCAAAAAATTAAAAAATTTAATTCCGACAGTATTTCTATCCAAAACGGGTTGGGAGTGGCCAAGAAAGAGAAAAAAAAAATTTATTCTTGAATTCCGTTCATTCTCGACCCGTGCAAGGAAATTCCGAAAAAAAAAAGATAAAAATTACAAGAAATTAAAAAAACCCTTTCCGACATTATTTTTAGCCAAAACGGGATAATATAGGCCGAGAAATAGAGAAAAAAATTTTAGTCACGTCTTCCGTTCACTCTCGACCCAGGCATGAAAATTCAAAAAAAAAAAGCAAAAAAAATTAAAAAAATTAAAAAACCCCTTTCCGTCATTATTTTTAGCCAAAACGGGATAATATAGGCCGAGAAATAGAGAAAAAAATTTTAGTCACGACTTCCGTTCACTCTCGACCCAGGCATGAAAATTCAAAAAAAAAAAAACCAAAAAAATTAAAAAACCCCTTTCCGTCATTATTTTTAGCCAAAACGGGATAATATAGGCCGAGAAATAGAGAAAAAAATTTTAGTCACGACTTCCGTTCACTCTCGACCCAGGCATGAAAATTCAAAAAAAAAAAAAGCAAAAAAATTAAAAAAAATTAAAAAACCCCTTTCCGTCATTATTTTTAGCCAAAATGGGATGAGAGAGGCCGAGAAAGACAGAAAAAAATTTAGACCCGAATTCCGTTCATAATCGACCCGGGAAAGAAAATTCCGGAAAAAATAGAAAAGAAAAATAAAAAAATTAAAAAACCTATTTCTTGCATTATTTTTAGCCAAAACGGGATGAGATAGGCCGAGAAAGTGAGAAAAAAACTTTACTCCCGAATTCTGTTCCGACCCAACCCGGGCTTGAAAATTCCAAATAAAAAATAGTAAAAAAATTCAAAAATTAAAAAGTTTAATTCTGACATTATTTCTATCCAAAATGGGTTGGGAGAGGCCAAGAAAGAGAAAAAAAAAAATTTTATTCCTGAAATCCGTTCATTCTCGGCCCGTGCAAGGAAATTCCGAAAAAAAAAACGATAAGAAATACAAGAAATTAAAAAAACCCTTTCTGGCATTATTTTTAGCCAAAACGGGATAATATTGGCTGAGAAAGGGAAAAAAAAATTTTACTCACGACTTTCGTTCACACTCGACCCAGGCATGAAAATTCCAAAAAAAATGCAATAAAATTTAAAAAATTAAAAAACCCCTTTCCGGCATTATTTTTAGACAAAATGGGATGAGATAGGCCGAGAAAGAAAGAAAAAAATTTTAGACCAGTATCCCGTTCATACTCGACCCGTGGAAGGAAATTCCTAAAAAAATAGCTAAAAAATTCAAGAAGTTAAAAAAACTCTTTCCGGCTTTATTTTTAGCCAAAATGGGATGAGATAGGCGGAGAAGGAGAGAAAAAAATTTTAATCACGAATTCCGTTCAAAATCGACACGGGCAAGAAAATCACGAAAAAAATATAAAAAAAAGAAAATCAAAAAACCCCTTTCTGGCATTATTTTTAGCCAAAATGGGATGAGATAGGCCGAGAAAGAAGGAAAAAAATTTTAGACCAGAATTCCGTTCATACTCGACCCGTGGAAGGAAATTCCGAAAAAAAAGCTAAAAAATTCAAGAAGTTAAAAAAATTCTTTTCGGCATTATTTTTAGCCAAAATGGGATGAGATTGGCGGAGAAGGAGAGAAAAAAATTTTAACCACGAATTCCGTTCATAATCGACCCGGGCAAGAAAATTACGAAAAAAATATAAAAAAAAATCAAAAAAATTAAAAAATCCCTTTCCGGCGTTATTTTTAGCCAAAATGGGATGAGATAGGCTGAGAAAGAAGGAAAAAAATTTTAGACCAGAATTCTGTTCATACTCGACCCGTGGAAGGAAATTCCGAAAAAAATAGCTAAAAAATTCAAGAAATTAAAAAAACTCTTTCCGGCATTATTTTTAGACAAAATGGGATGAGATAGGCGGAGAAGGAGAGAAAAAAATTTTACACCCGAATTCCTTTCATAATCGACCCGAGCAAGAAAATTCCGAAAAGAATATAAAAAAAAATCAAAAAATTAAAAAACCCCTTTCCGGCATTATTTTTAGCCAAAATGGGATGACATAGGCCGAGAAAGAGAAAAAAAAATTTTAGACCTGAATTCCGTTCATACTCGACCCGTGGAAGGAAATTCCGAAAAAAATAGCTAAAAAATTCAAGGAATTAAAAAAACTCTTTCTGGCATTTTTTTTAGCCAAAATGGGATGAGATAGGTGGCGAAAGAGAGAAAAAAATTTTAGACTCGAATTCCATTCATTCTCGACCCGGGCAAGAAAATTCCGAAAAAAATAGAAAAAAAATCAAAAAAATTAAAAAAACCTATTTCTAGTGTTATTTTTAGCCAAAACGGGATGAGATAGGCCGAGAAAGAGAAAAAAAAATTCTACTCCCGAATTCTGTTCCGACCCAACTCGAGCTTGAAAATTCCAAAAAAAAAATAGTACAAAAATTCAAAAAATTAAAAAATTTAATTCCGACAGTATTTCTATCCAAAACGGGTTGGGAGTGGCCAAGAAAGAGAAAAAAAAATTTATTCTTGAATTCCGTTCATTCTCGACCCGTGCAAGGAAAGTCCGAAAAAAAAAGATAAAAATTACAAGAAATTAAAAAAACCCTTTCCGACATTATTTTTAGCCAAAACGGGATAATATAGGCCGAGAAATAGAGAAAAAAATTTTAGTCACGACTTCCGTTCACTCTCGACCCAGGCATGAAAATTCAAAAAAAAAAAAGCAAAAAAAATTAAAAAAATTAAAAAACCCCTTTCCGTCATTATTTTTAGCCAAAATGGGATGAGAGAGGCCGGGAAAGACAGAAAAAAATTTAGACCCGAATTCCGTTCATAATCGACCCGGGCAAGAAAATTCCGGAAAAAATAGAAAAGAAAAATCAAAAAATTAAAAAACCTATTTCTTGCATTATTTTTAGCCAAAACGGGATGAGATAGGCCGAGAAAGTGAGAAAAAAACTTTACTCCCGAATTCTGTTCCGACCCAACCCGAGCTTGAAAATTCCAAATAAAAAATAGTAAAAAAATTCAAAAAATTAAAAAGGTTAATTCTGACATTATTTCTATCCAAAACGGGTTGGGAGAGGCCAAGAAAGAGAAAAAAAAAAATTTATTCCCGAAATCCGTTCATTCTCGACCCGTGCAAGGAAATTCCGAAAAAAAAAAGATAAAAAATACAAGAAATTAAAAAAACCCTTTCTGGCATTATTTTTAGCCAAAACGGGATAATATTGGCCGAGAAAGGGAAAAAAAAATTTTACTCACGACTTCTGTTCACACTCGACCCAGGCATGAAAATTCCAAAAAAAATGCAATAAAATTTAAAAAATTAAAAAACCCCTTTCCGGCATTATTTTTAGACAAAATGGGATGAGATAGGCCGAGAAAGAAAGAAAAAAATTTTAGACCAGAATCCCGTTCATACTCGACCCGTGGAAGGAAATTCCTAAAAAAATAGCTAAAAAATTCAAGAAGTTAAAAAAACTCTTTCCGGCTTTATTTTTAGCGAAAATGGGATGAGATAGGCGGAGAAGGAGAGAAAAAAATTTTAACCACGAATTCCGTTCATAATCGACACGGGCAAGAAAATCATGAAAAAAATATAAAAAAAAAATCAAAAAAACCCCTTTCCGGCATTATTTTTAGCCAAAATGGGATGAGATAGGCCGAGAAAGAAGGAAAAAAATTTTAGACCAGAATTCCGTTCATACTCGACCCGTGGAAGGAAATTCCGAAAAAAAAGCTAAAAAATTCAAGAAGTTAAAAAAAAACTTTTCGGCATTATTTTTAGCCAAAATGGGATGAGATTGGCGGAGAAGGAGAGAAAAAAATTTTAACCACGAATTCCGTTCATAATCGACCCGGGCAAGAAAATTACGAAAAAAATATAAAAAAAAATCAAAAGAATTAAAAAATCCCTTTCCGGCGTTATTTTTAGCCAAAATGGGATGAGATAGGCTGAGAAAGAAGGAAAAAAATTTTAGACCAGAATTCTGTTCATACTTGACCCGTGGAAGGAAATTCCGAAAAAAATAGCTAAAAAATTCAAGAAATTAAAAAAACTCTTTCCGGCATTATTTTTAGACAAAATGGGATGAGATAGGCGGAGAAGGAGAGAAAAAAATTTTACACCCGAATTCCGTTCATAATCGACCCGGGCAAGAAAATTCAGAAAAGAATATAAAAAAAAATCAAAAAATTAAAAAACCCCTTTCCGGCATTATTTTTAGCCAAAATGGGATGACATAGGCCGAGAAAGAGAAAAAAAAATTTTAGACCTGAATTCCGTTCATACTCGACCCGTGGAAGGAAATTCTGAAAAAAATAGCTAAAAAATTCAAGGAATTAAAAAAACTCTTTCTGGCATTTTTTTTAGCCAAAATGGGATGAGATAGGTGGCGAAAGAGAGAAAAAAATTTCAGACTCGAATTCCGTTCATTCTCGACCCGGGCAAGAAAATTCCGAAAAAAATAGAAAAAAAATCAAAAAAATTAAAAAAACCTATTTCTAGCGTTATTTTTAGCCAAAACGGGATGAGATAGGCCGAGAAAGAGAAAAAAAAAATTCTACTCCCGAATTCTGTTCCGACCCAACTCGAGCTTGAAAATTCCAAATAAAAAATAGTACAAAAATTCAAAAAATTAAAAAATTTAATTCCGACAGTATTTCTATCCAAAACGGGTTGGGAGTGGCCAAGAAAGAGAAAAAAAAAATTTATTCTTGAATTCCGTTCATTCTCGACCCGTGCAAGGAAATTCCGAAAAAAAAAGATAAAAATTACAAGAAATTAAAAAAACCCTTTCCGACATTATTTTTAGCCAAAATGGGATAATATAGGCCGAGAAATAGAGAAAAAAATTTTAGTCACGACTTCCATTCACTCTCGACCCAGGCATGAAAATTCAAAAAAAAAAAAGCAAAAAAAATTAAAAAAACCCCTTTCCGTCATTATTTTTAGCCAAAACGGGATAATATAGGCCGAGAAATAGAGAAAAAAATTTTAGTCACGACTTCCGTTCACTCTCGACCCAGGCATGAAAATTCAAAAAAAAAAAAGCAAAAAAAATTAAAAAAATTAAAAAACCCCTTTCCGTCATTATTTTTAGCCAAAATGGGATGAGAGAGGCCGAGAAAGACAGAAAAAAATTTAGACCCGAATTTCGTTCATAATCGACCCGGGCAAGAAAATTCCGGAAAAAATAGAAAAGAAAAATCAAAAAATTAAAAAACCTATTTCTTGCATTATTTTTAGCCAAAACGGGATGAGATAGGCTGAGAAAGTGAGAAAAAAACTTTACTCCCGAATTCTGTTCCGACCCAACCCGAGCTTGAAAATTCCAAATAAAAAATAGTAAAAAAATTCAAAAAATTAAAAAGGTTAATTCTGACATTATTTCTATCCAAAACGGGTTGGGAAAGGCCAAGAAAGAGAAAAAAAAAAATTTTATTCCTGAAATCCGTTCATTCTCGGCCCGTGCAAGGAAATTCCGAAAAAAAAAACAATAAGAAATACAAGAAATTAAAAAAACCCTTTCTGGCATTATTTTTAGCCAAAACGGGATAATATTGGCTGAGAAAGGGAAAAAAAAATTTTACTCACGACTTCCGTTCACACTCGACCCAGGCATGAAAATTCCAAAAAAAATGCAATAAAATTTAAAAAATTAAAAAACCCCTTTCCGGCATTATTTTTAGAAAAAATGGGATGAGATAGGCCGAGAAAGAAAGAAAAAAATTTTAGACCAGTATCCCGTTCATACTCGACCCGTGGAAGGAAATTCCTAAAAAAATTGCTAAAATATTCAAGAAGTTAAAAAAACTCTTTCCGGCTTTATTTTTAGCCAAAATGGGATGAGATTGGCGGAGAAGGAGAGAAAAAAATTTTAACCACGAATTCCGTTCATAATCGACCCGGGCAAGAAAATCACGAAAAAAATATAAAAAAAAAAATCAAAAAACCCCTTTCTGGCATTATTTTTACCCAAAATGGGATGAGATAGGCCGAGAAAGAAGGAAAAAAATTTTAGACCAGAATTCCGTTCATACTCGACCCGTGGAAGGAAATTCCGAAAAAAAAGCTAAAAAATTCAAGAATTTAAAAAAATTCTTTTCGGCATTATTTTTAGCCAAAATGGGATGAGATTGGCGGAGAAGGAGAGAAAAAAATTTTAACCACGAATTCCGTTCATAATCGACCCGGGCAAGAAAATTACGAAAAAAATATAAAAAAAAATCAAAAAAATTAAAAAATCCCTTTCCGGCATTATTTTTAGCCAAAATGGGATGAGATAGGCTGAGAAAGAAGGAAAAAAATTTTAGACCAGAATTCTGTTCATACTCGACCCGTGGAAGGAAATTCCGAAAAAAATAGCTAAAAAATTCAAGAAATTAAAAAAACTCTTTCCGGCATTATTTTTAGACAAAATGGGATGAGATAGGCGGAGAAGGAGAGAAAAAAATTTTACACCCGAATTCCGTTCATAATCGACCCGGGCAAGAAAATTCCGAAAAGAATATAAAAAAAAATCAAAAAATTAAAAAACTCCTTTCCGGCATTATTTTTAGCCAAAATGGGATGACATAGGCCGAGAAAGAGAAAAAAAAAATTTAGACCTGAATTCCGTTCATACTCGACCCGTGGAAGGAAATTCCGAAAAAAATAGCTAAAAAATTCAAGGAATTAAAAAAACTCTTTCTTGCATTTTTTTTTTAGCCAAAATGGGATGAGATAGGTGGCGAAAGAGAGAAAAAATTTTAGACTCGAATTCCGTTCATTCTTGACCCGAGCAAGAAAATTCCGAAAAAAATAGAAAAAAAATCAAAAAAATTAAAAAAACCTATTTCTAGCGTTATTTTTAGCCAAAACGGGATGAGATAGGCCAAGAAAGAGAAAAAAAAAAATTCTACTCCCGAATTCTGTTCCGACCCAACTCGAGCTTGAAAATTCCAAATAAAAAAAAATCAAAAAATTAAAAAATCCCTTTCCGGCATTATTTTTAGCCGAAATGGGATGACATAGGCCGAGAAAGAGAGAAAAAATTTTTAGACCTGAATTCCGTTCATACTCGACCCGTGGATGGAAATTCCGAAAAAAATAGCTAAAAAATTCAAGAAATTAAAAAAACTCTTTCTCGCATTTTTTTTTTAGCCAAAATGGGATGAGATAGGTGGCGAAAGAGAGAAAAAAATTTTAGACTCGAATTCCGTTCATTCTCGACCCGGGCAAGAAAATTCCGAAAAAAATAGAAAAAAATCAAAAAAATTAAAAAAAAAAACCTATTTCTAGTGTTATTTTTAGCCAAAACGGGATGAGATAGGCCGAGAAAGAGAAAAAAAAAATTCTACTCCCGAATTCTGTTCCGACCCAACCCGAGCTTGACAATTCCAAATAAAAAATAGTAAAAAAATTCAAAAAATTAAAAAATTTAATTCCGACATTATTTCTATCCAAAACGGGTTGGGAGAGGCCAAGAAAGAGAAAAAAAAGATTTATTCCTGAATTCCGTTCATTCTCGACCCGTGCAAGGAAATTCCGAAAAAAAAAAAGATAAAAATTACAAGAAATTAAAAAAACCCTTTCTGGCATTATTTTTAGCCAAAACGGGATAATATTGGCCGAGAAAGGGAAAAAAAAATTTTACTCACGACTTCCGTTCACACTCGACCCAGGCATGAAAATTCCAAAAAAAATGCAATAAAATTTAAAAAATTAAAAAACCCCTTTCCGGCATTATTTTTAGACAAAATGGGATGAGATAGGCCGAGAAAGAAAGAAAAAAATTTTAGACCAGAATCCCGTTCATACTCGACCCGTGGAAGGAAATTCCTAAAAAAATAGCTAAAAAATTCAAGAAGTTAAAAAAACTCTTTCCGGCTTTATTTTTAGCGAAAATGGGATGAGATAGGCGGAGAAGGAGAGAAAAAAATTTTAACCACGAATTCCGTTCATAATCGACACGGGCAAGAAAATCACGAAAAAAATAAAAAAAAAATCAAAAAACCCCTTTCCGGCATTATTTTTAGCCAAAATGGGATGAGATAGGCCGAGAAAGAAGGAAAAAAATTTTAGACCAGAATTCCGTTCATACTCGACCCGTGGAAGGAAATTCCGAAAAAAAAGCTAAAAAATTCAAGAAGTTAAAAAAAAACTTTTCCGCATTATTTTTAGCCAAAATGGGATGAGATTGGCGGAGAAGGAGAGAAAAAAATTTTAACCGCGAATTCCGTTCATAATCGACACGGGCAAGAAAATTACGAAAAAAATATAAAAAAAAAAATCAAAAAATTAAAAAACCCCTTTCCGGCATTATTTTTAGCCAAAATGGGATGACATAGGCCGAGAAAGAGTGAAAAAAATTTTAGACCTGTATTCCGTTCATACTCGAACGTGGAAGGAAATTCCGAAAAAAATAGCTAAAAAATTCAAGAAATTAAAAAAACTCTTTCTGGCATTTTTTTTTTTTAGCCAAAATGGGATGAGATAGGTGGCGAAAGAGAGAAAAAAATTTTAGACTCGAATTCCGTTCATTCTTGACCCGGGCAAGAAAATTCCGAAAAAAATAGAAAAAAAATCAAAAAAACTAAAAAAACCTATTTCTAGCGTTATTTTTAGCCAAAACGGGATGAGATAGGCCGAGAAAGAGAAAAAAAAATTCTACTCCCGAATTCTGTTCCGACCCAACTCGAGCTTGAAAATTCCAAATAAAAAAAAATCAAAAAATTAAAAAATCCCTTTCCGGCATTATTTTTAGCCAAAATGGGATGACATAGGCCGAGAAAGAGAGAAAAAATTATTAGACCTGAATTCCGTTCATACTCGACCCGTGGAAGGAAATTCCGAAAAAAATAGCTAAAAAATTCAAGAAATTAAAAAAACTCTTTCTCGCATTTTTTTTTTAGCCAAAATGGGATGAGATAGGTGGCGAAAGAGAGAAAAAAATTTTAGACTCGAATTCCGTTCATTCTCGACCCGGGCAAGAAAATTCCGAAAAAAATAGAAAAAAATCAAAAAAATTAAAAAAAAACCTATTTCTAGTGTTATTTTTAGCCAAAACGGGATGAGATAGGCCGAGAAAGAGAAAAAAAAAAATTCTACTCCCGAATTCTGTTCCGACCCAACCCGAGCTTGACAATTCCAAATAAAAAATAGTAAAAAAATTCAAAAAATTAAAAAATTTAATTCCGACATTATTTCTATCCAAAACGGGTTGGGAGAGGCCAAGAAAGAGAAAAAAAAGATTTATTCCTGAATTCCGTTCATTCTCGACCCGTGCAAGGAAATTCCGAAAAAAAAAAAGATAAAAATTACAAGAAACTAAAAAAACCCTTTCCGACATTATTTTTAGCCAAAACGGGATAATATAGGCCGAGAAATAGAGAAAAAAATTTTAGTCACGACTTCCGTTCACTCTCGACCCAGGCATGAAAATTCAAAAAAAAAAAAGCAAAAAAAATTTAAAAAATTAAAAAACCCTTTCCGTCATTATTTTTAGCCAAAATGGGATGAGAGAGGCCGAGAAAGACAGAAAAAAATTTTAGACCCGAATTCCGTTCATAATTGACAAGGGCAAGAAAATTACAAAAAAATATAAATAAAAAATAAAAAAACCCCTTTCCGGCATTATTTTTGACCAAAATGGGATGAGATAGGCCGAGAAAGAAGGAAAAAAATTTTTGACCAGAATTCTGTTCATACTCGACCCGTGGAAGGAAATTCTGAAAAAAATAGCTAAAAAATTCAAGAAATTAAAAAAACTCTTTCCGGCATTATTTTTAGCCAAAACGGGATGAGATAGGTGGAGAAGGAGAGAAAAAAAATTTAGACCCGAATTCCGTTCATAATTGACCCGGGCAAGAAAATTCCGAAAAAAATAGAAAAGAAAAATCAAAAAATTAAAAAACCTATTTCTTGCATTATTTTTAGCCAAAACGGGATGAGATAGGCCGAGAAAGTGAGAAAAAAACTTTACTCCCGAATTCTGTTCCGACCCAACCCGAGCTTGAAAATTCCAAATAAAAAATAGTAAAAAAATTCAAAAAATTAAAAAGGTTAATTCTGACATTATTTCTATCCAAAACGGGTTGGGAGAGGTCAAGAAAGAGAAAAAAAAAAATTTATTCCCGAAATCCGTTCATTCTCGACCCGTGCAAGGAAATTCCGAAAAAAAAAAGATAAAAAATACAAGAAATTAAAAAAACCCTTTCTGGCATTATTTTTAGCCAAAACGGGATAATATTGGCCGAGAAAGGGAAAAAAAAATTTTACTCACGACTTCCGTTCACACTCGACCCAGGCATGAAAATTCCAAAAAAAATGCAATAAAATTTAAAAAATTAAAAAACCCCTTTCCGGCATTATTTTTAGACAAAATGGGATGAGATAGGCCGAGAAAGAAAGAAAAAAATTTTAGACCAGAATCCCGTTCATACTCGACCCGTGGAAGGAAATTCCTAAAAAAATAGCTAAAAAATTCAAGAAGTTAAAAAAACTCTTTCCGGCTTTATTTTTAGCGAAAATGGGATGAGATAGGCGGAGAAGGAGAGAAAAAAATTTTAACCACGAATTCCGTTCATAATCGACACGGGCAAGAAAATCACGACAAAAATATAAAAAAAAAATCAAAAAAACCCCTTTCCGACATTATTTTTAGCCAAAATGGGATGAGATAGGCCGAGAAAGAAGGAAAAAAATTTTAGACCAGAATTCCGTTCATACTCGACCCGTGGAAGGAAATTCCGAAAAAAAAGCTAAAAAATTCAAGAAGTTAAAAAAAAACTTTTCGGCATTATTTTTAGCCAAAATGGGATGAGATTGGCGGAGAAGGAGAGAAAAAAATTTTAACCACGAATTCCGTTCATAATCGACACGGGCAAGAAAATTACGAAAAAAATATAAAAAAAAAAATCAAAAAATTAAAAAACCCCTTTCCGGCATTATTTTTAGCCAAAATGGGATGACATAGGCCGAGAAAGAGTGAAAAAAATTTTAGACCTGAATTCCGTTCATACTCGAACGTGGAAGGAAATTCCGAAAAAAATAGCTAAAAAATTCAAGAAATTAAAAAAACTCTTTCTGGCATTTTTTTTTTTAGCCAAAATGGGATGAGATAGGTGGCGAAAGAGAGAAAAAAATTTTAGACTCGAATTCCGTTCATTCTCGACCCGGGCAAGAAAATTCCGAAAAAAATAGAAAAAAAATCAAAAAAATTAAAAAAACCTATTTCTAGCGTTATTTTTAGCCAAAACGGGATGAGATAGGCCGAGAAAGAGAAAAAAAAATTCTACTCCCGAATTCTGTTCCGACCCAACTCGAGCTTGAAAATTCCAAATAAAAAAAAATCAAAAAATTAAAAAATCCCTTTCCGGCATTATTTTTAGCCAAAATGGGATGACATAGGCCGAGAAAGAGAGAAAAAATTTTTAGACCTGAATTCCGTTCATACTCGACCCGTGGAAGGAAATTCCGAAAAAAATAGCTAAAAAATTCAAGAAATTAAAAAAACTCTTTCCCGCATTTTTTTTTTAGCCAAAATGGGATGAGATAGGTGGCGAAAGAGAGAAAAAAATTTTAGACTCGAATTCCGTTCATTCTCGACTCGGGCAAGAAAATTCCGAAAAAAATAGAAAAAAATCAAAAAAATTAAAAAAAAAACCTATTTCTAGTGTTATTTTTAGCCAAAACGGGATGAGATAGGCCGAGAAAGAGAAAAAAAAAATTCTACTCCCGAATTCTGTTCCGACCCAACCCGAGCTTGACAATTCCAAATAAAAAATAGTAAAAAAATTCAAAAAATAAAAAAATTTAATTCCGAATTATTTCTATCCAAAACGGGTTGGGAGAGGCCAAGAAAGAGAAAAAAAAGATTTATTCCTGAATTCCGTTCATTCTCGACCCGTGCAAGGAAATTCCGAAAAAAAAAAAGATAAAAATCACAAGAAATTAAAAAAACCCTTTCCGACATTATTTTTAGCCAAAACGGGATAATATAGGCCGAGAAATAGAGAAAAAAATTTTAGTCACGACTTCCGTTCACTCTCGACCCAGGCATGAAAATTCAAAAAAAAAAAAGCAAAAAAAATTTAAAAAATTAAAAAACCCTTTCCGTCATTATTTTTAGCCAAAATGGGATGAGAGAGGCCGAGAAAGACAGAAAAAAATTTTAGACCCGAATTCCGTTCATACTTGACACGGGCAAGAAAATTACAAAAAAATATAAAATAAAAATAAAAAAAACCCCTTTCCGGCATTATTTTTGGCCAAAATGGGATGAGATAGGCCGAGAAAGAAGGAAAAAAATTTTAGACCAGAATTCTGTTCATACTCGACCCGTGGAAGGAAATTCCGAAAAAAATAGCTAAAAATTTCAAGAAATTAAAAAAACTCTTTCCGGCATTATTTTTAGCCAAAACGGGATGAGATAGGTGGAGAAGGAGAGAAAAAAAATTTAGACCCGAATTCCGTTCATAATCGACACGGGCAAGAAAATTCCGAAAAAAATAGAAAAGAAAAATCAAAAAATTAAAAAACCTATTTCTTGCATTATTTTTAGCCAAAACGGGATGAGATAGGCCGAGAAAGTGAGAAAAAAACTTTACTCCCGAATTCTGTTCCGACCCAACCCGAGCTTGAAAATTCCAAATAAAAAATAGTAAAAAAATTCAAAAAATTAAAAAGGTTAATTCTGACATTATTTCTATCCAAAACGGGTTGGGAGAGGCCAAGAAAGAGAAAAAAAAAAATTTATTCCCGAAATCCGTTCATTCTCGACCCGTGCAAGGAAATTCCGAAAAAAAAAAGATAAAAAATACAAGAAATTAAAAAAACCCTTTCTGGCATTATTTTTAGCCAAAACGGGATAATATTAGCCGAGAAAGGGAAAAAAAAATTTTACTCACGACTTCCGTTCACACTCGACCCAGGCATGAAAATTCCAAAAAAAATGCAATAAAATTTAAAAAATTAAAAAACCCCTTTCCGGCATTATTTTTAGACAAAATGGGATGAGATAGGCCGAGAAAGAAAGAAAAAAATTTTAGACCAGAATCCCGTTCATACTCGACCCGTGGAAGGAAATTCCTAAAAAAATAGCTAAAAAATTCAAGAAGTTAAAAAAACTCTTTCCGGCTTTATTTTTAGCGAAAATGGGATGAGATAGGCGGAGAAGGAGAGAAAAAAATTTTAACCACGAATTCCGTTCATAATCGACACGGGCAAGAAAATCACGAAAAAAATATAAAAAAAAAATCAAAAAAACCCCTTTCCGGCATTATTTTTAGCCAAAATGGGATGAGATAGGCCGAGAAAGAAGGAAAAAAATTTTAGACCAGAATTCCGTTCATACTCGACCCGTGGAAGGAAATTCCGAAAAAAAAGCTAAAAAATTCAAGAAGTTAAAAAAAAACTTTTCGGCATTATTTTTAGCCAAAATGGGATGAGATTGGCGGAGAAGGAGAGAAAAAAATTTTAACCACGAATTCCGTTCATAATCGACCCGGGCAAGAAAATTACAAAAAAAATATAAAAAAAAATCAAAAAAATTAAAAAATCCCTTTCCGGCGTTATTTTTAGCCAAAATGGGATGAGATAGGCTGAGAAAGAAGGAAAAAAATTTTAGACCAGAATTATGTTCATACTCGACCCGTGGAAGGAAATTCCGAAAAAAATAGCTAAAAAATTCAAGAAATTAAAAAAACTCTTTCCGGCATTATTTTTAGACAAAATGGGATGAGATAGGCGGAGAAGGAGAGAAAAAAATTTTACACCCGAATTCCGTTCATAATCGACCCGGGCAAGAAAATTCAGAAAAGAATATAAAAAAAAATCAAAAAATTAAAAAACCCCTTTCCGGCATTATTTTTAGCCAAAATGGGATGACATAGGCCGAGAAAGAGAAAAAAAAATTTTAGACCTGAATTCCGTTCATACTCGACCCGTGGAAGGAAATTCCGAAAAAAATAGCTAAAAAATTCAAGGAATTAAAAAAACTCTTTCTGGCATTTTTTTTAGCCAAAATGGGATGAGATTGGCGGAGAAGGAGAGAAAAAAATTTTAACCACGAATTCCGTTCATAATCGACCCGGGCAAGAAAATTACGAAAAAAATATAAAAAAAAATCAAAAAAATTAAAAAATCCCTTTCCGGCGTTATTTTTAGCCAAAATGGGATGAGATAGGCTGAGAAAGAAGGAAAAAAATTTTAGACCAGAATTATGTTCATACTCGACCCGTGGAAGGAAATTCCGAAAAAAATAGCTAAAAAATTCAAGAAATTAAAAAAACTCTTTCCGGCATTATTTTTAGACAAAATGGGATGAGATAGGCGGAGAAGGAGAGAAAAAAATTTTACACCCGAATTCCGTTCATAATCGACCCGGGCAAGAAAATTCAGAAAAGAATATAAAAAAAAATCAAAAAATTAAAAAACCCCTTTCCGGCATTATTTTTAGCCAAAATGGGATGACATAGGCCGAGAAAGAGAAAAAAAAATTTTAGACCTGAATTCCGTTCATACTCGACCCGTGGAAGGAAATTCCGAAAAAAATAGCTAAAAAATTCAAGGAATTAAAAAAACTCTTTCTGGCATTTTTTTTAGCCAAAATGGGATGAGATAGGTGGCGAAAGAGAGAAAAAAATTTCAGACTCGAATTCCGTTCATTCTCGACCCGGGCAAGAAAATTCCGAAAAAAATAGAAAAAAAATCAAAAAAATTAAAAAAAACCTATTTCTAGCGTTATTTTTAGCCAAAACGGGATGAGATAGGCCGAGAAAGAGAAAAAAAAAATTCTACTCCCGAATTCTGTTCCGACCCAACTCGAGCTTGAAAATTCCAAATAAAAAATAGTACAAAAATTCAAAAAATTAAAAAATTTAATTCCGACAGTATTTCTATCCAAAACGGGTTGGGAGTGGCCAAGAAAGAGAAAAAAAAAATTTATTCTTGAATTCCGTTCATTCTCGACCCGTGCAAGGAAATTCCGAAAAAAAAAGATAAAAATTACAAGAAATTAAAAAAACCCTTTCCGACATTATTTTTAGCCAAAATGGGATAATATAGGCCGAGAAATAGAGAAAAAAATTTTAGTCACGACTTCCGTTCACTCTCGACCCAGGCATGAAAATTCAAAAAAAAAAAAGCAAAAAAAATTAAAAAAATTAAAAAACCCCTTTCCGTCATTATTTTTAGCCAAAACGGGATAATATAGGCCGAGAAATAGAGAAAAAAATTTTAGTCACGACTTCCGTTCACTCTCGACCCAGGCATGAAAATTCAAAAAAAAAAAAGCAAAAAAAATTAAAAAAATTAAAAAACCCCTTTCCGTCATTATTTTTAGCCAAAATGAGATGAGAGAGGCCGAGAAAGACAGAAAAAAATTTAGACCCGAATTCCGTTCATAATCGACCCGGGCAAGAAAATTCCGGAAAAAATAGAAAAGAAAAATCAAAAAATTAAAAAACCTATTTCTTGCATTATTTTTAGCCAAAACGGGATGAGATAGGCCGAGAAAGTGAGAAAAAAACTTTACTCCCGAATTCTGTTCCGACCCAACCCGAGCTTGAAAATTCCAAATAAAAAATAGTAAAAAAATTCAAAAAATTAAAAAGGTTAATTCTGACATTATTTCTATCCAAAACGGGTTGGGAGAGGCCAAGAAAGAGAAAAAAAAAAATTTTATTCCTGAAATCCGTTGATTCTCGGCCCGTGCAAGGAAATTCCGAAAAAAAAAACGATAAGAAATACAAGAAATTAAAAAAACCCTTTCTGGCATTATTTTTAGCCAAAACGGGATAATATTGGCTGAGAAAGGGAAAAAAAAATTTTACTCACGACTTCCGTTCACACTCGACCCAGGCATGAAAATTCCAAAAAAAATGCAATAAAATTTAAAAAATTAAAAAACCCCTTTCCGGCATTATTTTTAGACAAAATGGGATGAGATAGGCCTAGAAAGAAAGAAAAAAATTTTAGACCAGTATCCCGTTCATACTCGACCCGTGGAAGGAAATTCCTAAAAAAATTGCTAAAATATTCAAGAAGTTAAAAAAACTCTTTCCGGCTTTATTTTTAGCCAAAATGGGATGAGATAGGCGGAGAAGGAGAGAAAAAAATTTTAACCACGAATTCCGTTCATAATCGACCCGGGCAAGAAAATCACGAAAAAAATATAAAAAAAAAAAATCAAAAAACCCCTTTCTGGCATTATTTTTACCCAAAATGGGATGAGATAGGCCGAGAAAGAAGGAAAAAAATTTTAGACCAGAATTCCGTTCATACTCAACCCGTGGAAGGAAATTCCGAAAAAAAAGCTAAAAAATTCAAGAATTTAAAAAAATTCTTTTCGGCATTATTTTTAGCCAAAATGGGATGAGATTGGCGGAGAAGGAGAGAAAAAAATTTTAACCACGAATTCCGTTCATAATCGACCCGGGCAAGAAAATTACGAAAAAAATATAAAAAAAATCAAAAAAATTAAAAAATCCCTTTCCGGCATTATTTTTAGCCAAAATGGGATGAGATAGGCTGAGAAAGAAGGAAAAAAATTTTAGACCAGAATTCTGTTCATACTCGACCCGTGGAAGGAAATTCCGAAAAAAATAGCTAAAAAATTCAAGAAATTAAAAAAACTCTTTCCGGCATTATTTTTAGACAAAATGGGATGAGATAGGCGGAGAAGGAGAGAAAAAAATTTTACACCCGCATTCCGTTCATAATCGACCCGGGCAAGAAAATTCCGAAAAGAATGTAAAAAAAAATCAAAAAATTAAAAAACTCCTTTCCGGCATTATTTTTAGCCAAAATGGGATGACATAGGCCGAGAAAGAGAAAAAAAAATTTTAGACCTGAATTCCGTTCATACTCGACCCGTGGAAGGAAATTCCGAAAAAAATAGCTAAAAAATTCATGGAATTAAAAAAACTCTTTCTTGCATTTTTTTTTTAGCCAAAATGGGATGAGATAGGTGGCGAAAGAGAGAAAAAATTTTAGACTCGAATTCCGTTCATTCTTGACCCGAGCAAGAAAATTCCGAAAAAAATAGAAAAAAAATCAAAAAAATTAAAAAAACCTATTTCTAGCGTTATTTTTAGCCAAAACGGGATGAGATAGGCCAAGAAAGAGAAAAAAAAATTCTACTCCCGAATTCTGTTCCGACCCAACTCGAGCTTGAAAATTCCAAATAAAAAAAAATCAAAAAATTAAAAAATCCCTTTCCGGCATTATTTTTAGCCGAAATGGGATGACATAGGCCGAGAAAGAGAGAAAAAATTTTTAGACCTGAATTCCGTTCATACTCGACCCGTGGATGGAAATTCCGAAAAAAATAGCTAAAAAATTCAAGAAATTAAAAAAACTCTTTCTCGCATTTTTTTTTTAGCCAAAATGGGATGAGATAGGTGGCGAAAGAGAGAAAAAAATTTTAGACTCGATTTCCGTTCATTCTCGACCCGGGCAAGAAAATTCCGAAAAAAATAGAAAAAAATCAAAAAAATTAAAAAAAAAAACCTATTTCTAGTGTTATTTTTAGCCAAAACGGGATGAGATAGGCCGAGAAAGAGAAAAAAAAAATTCTACTCCCGAATTCTGTTCCGACCCAACCCGAGCTTGACAATTCCAAATAAAAAATAGTAAAAAAATTCAAAAAATTAAAAAATTTAATTCCGACATTATTTCTATCCAAAACGGGTTGGGAGAGGCCAAGAAAGAGAAAAAAAAGATTTATTCCTGAATTCCGTTCATTCTCGACCCGTGCAAGGAAATTCCGAAAAAAAAAAAGATAAAAATTACAAGAAATTAAAAAAACCCTTTCTGGCATTATTTTTAGCCAAAACGGGATAATATTGGCCGAGAAAGGGAAAAAAAAATTTTACTCACGACTTCCGTTCACACTCGACCCAGGCATGAAAATTCCAAAAAAAATGCAATAAAATTTAAAAAATTAAAAAACCCCTTTCCGGCATTATTTTTAGACAAAATGGGATGAGATAGGCCGAGAAAGAAAGAAAAAAATTTTAGACCAGAATCCCGTTCATACTCGACCCGTGGAAGGAAATTCCTAAAAAAATAGCTAAAAAATTCAAGAAGTTAAAAAAACTCTTTCCGGCTTTATTTTTAGCGAAAATGGGATGAGATAGGCGGAGAAGGAGAGAAAAAAATTTTAACCACGAATTCCGTTCATAATCGACACGGGCAAGAAAATCACGAAAAAAATATAAAAAAAAAATCAAAAAACCCCTTTCCGGCATTATTTTTAGCCAAAATGGGATGAGATAGGCCGAGAAAGAAGGAAAAAAATTTTAGACCAGAATTCCGTTCATACTCGACCCGTGGAAGGAAATTCTGAAAAAAAAGCTAAAAAATTCAAGAAGTTAAAAAAAAACTTTTCGGCATTATTTTTAGCCAAAATGGGATGAGATTGGCGGAGAAGGAGAGAAAAAAATTTTAACCACGAATTCCGTTCATAATCGACACGGGCAAGAAAATTACGAAAAAAATATAAAAAAAAAAAAATCAAAAAATTAAAAAACCCCTTTCCGGCATTATTTTTAGCCAAAATGGGATGACATAGGCCGAGAAAGAGTGAAAAAAATTTTAGACCTGTATTCCGTTCATACTCGAACGTGGAAGGAAATTCCGAAAAAAATAGCTAAAAAATTCAAGAAATTAAAAAAACTCTTTCTGGCATTTTTTTTTTTAGCCAAAATGGGATGAGATAGGTGGCGAAAGAGAGAAAAAAATTTTAGACTCGAATTCCGTGCATTCTTGACCCGGGCAAGAAAATTCCGAAAAAAATAGAAAAAAAATCAAAAAAACTAAAAAAACCTATTTCTAGCGTTATTTTTAGCCAAAACGGGATGAGATAGGCCGAGAAAGAGAAAAAAAAATTCTACTCCCGAATTCTGTTCCGACCCAACTCGAGCTTGAAAATTCCAAATAAAAAAAAATCAAAAAATTAAAAAATCCCTTTCCGGCATTATTTTTAGCCAAAATGGGATGACATAGGCCGAGAAAGAGAGAAAAAATTTTTAGACCTGAATTCCGTTCATACTCGACCCGTGGAAGGAAATTCCGAAAAAAATAGCTAAAAAATTCAAGAAATTAAAAAAACTCTTTCCGGCATTATTTTTAGACAAAATGGGATGAGATAGGCGGAGAAGGAGAGAAAAAAATTTTACACCCGAATTCCGTTCATAATCGACCCGGGCAAGAAAATTCCGAAAAGAATATAAAAAAAAATCAAAAAATTAAAAAACTCCTTTCCGGCATTATTTTTAGCCAAAATGGGATGACATAGGCCGAGAAAGAGAAAAAAAAATTTTAGACCTGAATTCCGTTCATACTCGACCCGTGGAAGGAAATTCCGAAAAAAATAGCTAAAAAATTCATGGAATTAAAAAAACTCTTTCTTGCATTTTTTTTTTAGCCAAAATGGGATGAGATAGGTGGCGAAAGAGAGAAAAAATTTTAGACTCGAATTCCGTTCATTCTTGACCCGAGCAAGAAAATTCCGAAAAAAATAGAAAAAAAATCAAAAAAATTAAAAAAACCTATTTCTAGCGTTATTTTTAGCCAAAACGGGATGAGATAGGCCAAGAAAGAGAAAAAAAAATTCTACTCCCGAATTCTGTTCCGACCCAACTCGAGCTTGAAAATTCCAAATAAAAAAAAATCAAAAAATTAAAAAATCCCTTTCCGGCATTATTTTTAGCCGAAATGGGATGACATAGGCCGAGAAAGAGAGAAAAAAATTTTAGACCTGAATTCCGTTCATACTCGACCCGTGGATGGAAATTCCGAAAAAAATAGCTAAAAAATTCAAGAAATTAAAAAAACTCTTTCTCGCATTTTTTTTTTAGCCAAAATGGGATGAGATAGGTGGCGAAAGAGAGAAAAAAATTTTAGACTCGAATTCCGTTCATTCTCGACCCGGGCAAGAAAATTCCGAAAAAAATAGAAAAAAATCAAAAAAATTAAAAAAAAAACCTATTTCTAGTGTTATTTTTAGCCAAAACGGGATGAGATAGGCCGAGAAAGAGAAAAAAAAAATTCTACTCCCGAATTCTGTTCCGACCCAACCCGAGCTTGACAATTCCAAATAAAAAATAGTAAAAAAATTCAAAAAATTAAAAAATTTAATTCCGACATTATTTCTATCCAAAACGGGTTGGGAGAGGCCAAGAAAGAGAAAAAAAAGATTTATTCCTGAATTCCGTTCATTCTCGACCCGTGCAAGGAAATTCCGAAAAAAAAAAAGATAAAAATTACAAGAAATTAAAAAAACCCTTTCTGGCATTATTTTTAGCCAAAACGGGATAATATTGGCCGAGAAAGGGAAAAAAAAATTTTACTCACGACTTCCGTTCACACTCGACCCAGGCATGAAAATTCCAAAAAAAATGCAATAAAATTTAAAAAATTAAAAAACCCCTTTCCGGCATTATTTTTAGACAAAATGGGATGAGATAGGCCGAGAAAGAAAGAAAAAAATTTTAGACCAGAATCCCGTTCATACTCGACCCGTGGAAGGAAATTCCTAAAAAAATAGCTAAAAAATTCAAGAAGTTAAAAAAACTCTTTCCGGCTTTATTTTTAGCGAAAATGGGATGAGATAGGCGGAGAAGGAGAGAAAAAAATTTTAACCACGAATTCCGTTCATAATCGACACGGGCAAGAAAATCACGAAAAAAATATAAAAAAAAAATCAAAAAACCCCTTTCCGGCATTATTTTTAGCCAAAATGGGATGAGATAGGCCGAGAAAGAAGGAAAAAAATTTTAGACCAGAATTCCGTTCATACTCGACCCGTGGAAGGAAATTCTGAAAAAAAAGCTAAAAAATTCAAGAAGTTAAAAAAAAACTTTTCGGCATTATTTTTAGCCAAAATGGGATGAGATTGGCGGAGAAGGAGAGAAAAAAATTTTAACCACGAATTCCGTTCATAATCGACACGGGCAAGAAAATTACGAAAAAAATATAAAAAAAAAAATCAAAAAATTAAAAAACCCCTTTCCGGCATTATTTTTAGCCAAAATGGGATGACATAGGCCGAGAAAGAGTGAAAAAAATTCTAGACCTGTATTCCGTTCATACTCGAACGTGGAAGGAAATTCCGAAAAAAATAGCTAAAAAATTCAAGAAATTAAAAAAACTCTTTCTGGCATTTTTTTTTTTAGCCAAAATGGGATGAGATAGGTGGCGAAAGAGAGAAAAAAATTTTAGACTCGAATTCCGTTCATTCTTGACCCGGGCAAGAAAATTCCGAAAAAAATAGAAAAAAAATCAAAAAAACTAAAAAAACCTATTTCTAGCGTTATTTTTAGCCAAAACGGGATGAGATAGGCCGAGAAAGAGAAAAAAAAATTCTACTCCCGAATTCTGTTCCGACCCAACTCGAGCTTGAAAATTCCAAATAAAAAAAAATCAAAAAATTAAAAAATCCCTTTCCGGCATTATTTTTAGCCAAAATGGGATGACATAGGCCGAGAAAGAGAGAAAAAATTTTTAGACCTGAATTCCGTTCATACTCGACCCGTGGAAGGAAATTCCGAAAAAAATAGCTAAAAAATTCAAGAAATTAAAAAAACTCTTTCTCGCATTTTTTTTTTAGCCAAAATGGGATGAGATAGGTGGCGAAAGAGAGAAAAAAATTTTAGACTCGAATTCCGTTCATTCTCGACCCGGGCAAGAAAATTCCGAAAAAAATAGAAAAAAATCAAAAAAATTAAAAAAAAAACCTATTTCTAGTGTTATTTTTAGCCAAAACGGGATGAGATAGGCCGAGAAAGAGAAAAAAAAAATTCTACTCCCGAATTCTGTTCCGACCCAACCCGAGCTTGACAATTCCAAATAAAAAATAGTAAAAAAATTCAAAAAATTAAAAAATTTAATTCCGACATTATTTCTATCCAAAACGGGTTGGGAGAGGCCAAGAAAGAGAAAAAAAAGATTTATTCCTGAATTCCGTTCATTCTCGACCCGTGCAAGGAAATTCCGAAAAAAAAAAAGATAAAAATTACAAGAAATTAAAAAAACCCTTTCTGGCATTATTTTTAGCCAAAACGGGATAATATTGGCCGAGAAAGGGAAAAAAAAATTTTACTCACGACTTCCGTTCACACTCGACCCAGGCATGAAAATTCCAAAAAAAATGCAATAAAATTTAAAAAATTAAAAAACCCCTTTCCGGCATTATTTTTAGACAAAATGGGATGAGATAGGCCGAGAAAGAAAGAAAAAAATTTTAGACCAGAATCCCGTTCATACTCGACCCGTGGAAGGAAATTCCTAAAAAAATAGCTAAAAAATTCAAGAAGTTAAAAAAACTCTTTCCGGCTTTATTTTTAGCGAAAATGGGATGAGATAGGCGGAGAAGGAGAGAAAAAAATTTTAACCACGAATTCCGTTCATAATCGACACGGGCAAGAAAATCACGAAAAAAATATAAAAAAAAAATAAAAAAACCCCTTTCCGGCATTATTTTTAGCCAAAATGGGATGAGATAGGCCGAGAAAGAAGGAAAAAAATTTTAGACCAGAATTCCGTTCATACTCGACCCGTGGAAGGAAATTCTGAAAAAAAAGCTAAAAAATTCAAGAAGTTAAAAAAAAACTTTTCGGCATTATTTTTAGCCAAAATGGGATGAGATTGGCGGAGAAGGAGAGAAAAAAATTTTAACCACGAATTCCGTTCAGAATCGACATGGGCAAGAAAATTACGAAAAAAATATAAAAAAAAAAAAAATCAAAAAATTAAAAAACCCCTTTCCGGCATTATTTTTAGCCAAAATGGGATGACATAGGCCGAGAAAGAGTGAAAAAAATTTTAGACCTGTATTCCGTTCATACTCGAACGTGGAAGGAAATTCCGAAAAAAATAGCTAAAAAATTCAAGAAATTAAAAAAACTCTTTCTGGCATTTTTTTTTTTAGCCAAAATGGGATGAGATAGGTGGCGAAAGAGAGAAAAAAATTTTAGACTCGAATTCCGTTCATTCTTGACCCGGGCAAGAAAATTCCGAAAAAAATAGAAAAAAAATCAAAAAAACTAAAAAAACCTATTTCTAGCGTTATTTTTAGCCAAAACGGGATGAGATAGGCCGAGAAAGAGAAAAAAAAATTCTACTCCCGAATTCTGTTCCGACCCAACTCGAGCTTGAAAATTCCAAATAAAAAAAAATCAAAAAATTAAAAAATCCCTTTCCGGCATTATTTTTAGCCAAAATGGGATGACATAGGCCGAGAAAGAGAGAAAAAATTTTTAGACCTGAATTCCGTTCATACTCGACCCGTGGAAGGAAATTCCGAAAAAAATAGCTAAAAAATTCAAGAAATTAAAAAAACTCTTTCTCGCATTTTTTTTTTAGCCAAAATGGGATGAGATAGGTGGCGAAAGAGAGAAAAAAATTTTAGACTCGAATTCTGTTCATTCTCGACCCGGGCAAGAAAATTCCGAAAAAAATAGAAAAAAATAAAAAAAATTAAAAAAAAACCTATTTCTAGTGTTATTTTTAGCCAAAACGGGATGAGATAGGCCGAGAAAGAGAAAAAAAAAATTCTACTCCCGAATTCTGTTCCGACCCAACCCGAGCTTGACAATTCCAAATAAAAAATAGTAAAAAAATTCAAAAAATTAAAAAATTTAATTCCGACATTATTTCTATCCAAAACGGGTTGGGAGAGGCCAAGAAAGAGAAAAAAAAGATTTATTCCTGAATTCCGTTCATTCTCGACCCGTGCAAGGAAATTCCGAAAAAAAAAAAGATAAAAATTACAAGAAATTAAAAAAAACCCTTTCTGGCATTATTTTTAGCCAAAACGGGATAATATTGGCCGAGAAAGGGAAAAAAAAATTTTACTCACGACTTCCGTTCACACTCGACCCAGGCATGAAAATTCCAAAAAAAATGCAATAAAATTTAAAAAATTAAAAAACCCCTTTCCGGCATTATTTTTAGACAAAATGGGATGAGATAGGCCGAGAAAGAAAGAAAAAAATTTTAGACCAGAATCCCGTTCATACTCGACCCGTGGAAGGAAATTCCTAAAAAAATAGCTAAAAAATTCAAGAAGTTAAAAAAACTCTTTCCGGCTTTATTTTTAGCGAAAATGGGATGAGATATGCGGAGAAGGAGAGAAAAAAATTTTAACCACGAATTCCGTTCATAATCGACACGAGCAAGAAAATCACGAAAAAAATATTAAAAAAAAATCAAAAAACCCCTTTCCGGCATTATTTTTAGCCAAAATGGGATGAGATAGGCCGAGAAAGAAGGAAAAAAATTTTAGACCAGAATTCCGTTCATACTCGACCCGTGGAAGGAAATTCCGAAAAAAAAGCTAAAAAATTCAAGAAGTTAAAAAAAAACTTTTCGGCATTATTTTTAGCCAAAATGGGATGAGATTGGCGGAGAAGGAGAGAAAAAAATTTTAACCACGAATTCCGTTCATAATCGACACGGGAAAGAAAATTACGAAAAAAATATTTAAAAAAAAATCAAAAAATTAAAAAACCCCTTTCCGGCATTATTTTTAGCCAAAATGGGATGACATAGGCCGAGAAAGAGTGAAAAAAATTTTAGACCTGTATTCCGTTCATACTCGAACGTGGAAGGAAATTCCGAAAAAAATAGCTAAAAAATTCAAGAAATTAAAAAAACTCTTTCTGGCATTTTTTTTTTTAGCCAAAATGGGATGAGATAGGTGGCGAAAGAGAGAAAAAAATTTTAGACTCGAATTCCGTTCATTCTTGACCCGGGCAAGAAAATTCCGAAAAAAATAGAAAAAAAATCAAAAAAACTAAAAAAACCTATTTCTAGCGTTATTTTTAGCCAAAACGGGATGAGATAGGCCGAGAAAGAGAAAAAAAAATTCTACTCCCGAATTCTGTTCCGACCCAACTCGAGCTTGAAAATTCCAAATAAAAAAAAATCAAAAAATTAAAAAATCCCTTTCCGGCATTATTTTTAGCCAAAATGGGATGACATAGGCCGAGAAAGAGAGAAAAAATTTTTAGACCTGAATTCCGTTCATACTCGACCCGTGGAAGGAAATTCCGAAAAAAATAGCTAAAAAATTCAAGAAATTAAAAAAACTCTTTCTCGCATTTTTTTTTTAGCCAAAATGGGATGAGATAGGTGGCGAAAGAGAGAAAAAAATTTTAGACTCGAATTCCGTTCATTCTCGACCCGGGCAAGAAAATTCCGAAAAAAATAGAAAAAAATCAAAAAAATTAAAAAAAAAACCTATTTCTAGTGTTATTTTTAGCCAAAACGGGATGAGATAGGCCGAGAAAGAGAAAAAAAAAATTCTACTCCCGAATTCTGTTCCGACCCAACCCGAGCTTGACAATTCCAAATAAAAAATAGTAAAAAAATTCAAAAAATTAAAAAATTTAATTCCGACATTATTTCTATCCAAAACGGGTTGGGAGAGGCCAAGAAAGAGAAAAAAAAGATTTATTCCTGAATTCCGTTCATTCTCGACCCGTGCAAGGAAATTCCGAAAAAAAAAAGATAAAAATTACAAGAAATTAAAAAAACCCTTTCCGACATTATTTTTAGCCAAAACGGGATAATATAGGCCGAGAAATAGAGAAAAAAATTTTAGTCACGACTTCCGTTCACTCTCGACCCAGGCATGAAAATTCAAAAAAAAAAAAGCAAAAAAAATTTAAAAAATTAAAAAACCCTTTCCGTCATTATTTTTAGCCAAAATGGGATGAGAGAGGCCGAGAAAGACAGAAAAAAATTTTAGACCCGAATTCCGTTCATAATTGACACGGGCAAGAAAATTACAAAAAAATATAAATAAAAAATAAAAAAACCCCTTTCCGGCATTATTTTTGGCCAAAATGGGATGAGATAGGCCGAGAAAGAAGGAAAAAAATTTTTGACCAGAATTCTGTTCATACTCGACCCGTGGAAGGAAATTCTGAAAAAAATAGCTAAAAAATTCAAGAAATTAAAAAAACTCTTTCCGGCATTATTTTTAGCCAAAACGGGATGAGATAGGTGGAGAAGGAGGGAAAAAAAATTTAGACCCGAATTCCGTTCATAATCGACCCGGGCAAGAAAATTCCGAAAAAAATAGAAAAGAAAAATCAAAAAATTAAAAAACCTATTTCTTGCATTATTTTTAGCCAAAACGGGATGAGATAGGCCGAGAAAGTGAGAAAAAAACTTTACTCCCGAATTCTGTTCCGACCCAACCCGAGCTTGAAAATTCCAAATAAAAAATAGTAAAAAAATTCAAAAAATTAAAAAGGTTAATTCTGACATTATTTCTATCCAAAACGGGTTGGGAGAGGCCAAGAAAGAGAAAAAAAAAAATTTATTCCCGAAATCCGTTCATTCTCGACCCGTGCAAGGAAATTCCGAAAAAAAAAAGATAAAAAATACAAGAAATTAAAAAAACCCTTTCTGGCATTATTTTTAGCCAAAACGGGATAATATTGGCCGAGAAAGGGAAAAAAAAATTTTACTCACGACTTCCGTTCACACTCGACCCAGGCATGAAAATTCCAAAAAAAATGCAATAAAATTTAAAAAATTAAAAAACCCCTTTCCGGCATTATTTTTAGACAAAATGGGATGAGATAGGCCGAGAAAGAAAGAAAAAAATTTTAGACCAGAATCCCGTTCATACTCGACCCGTGGAAGGAAATTCCTAAAAAAATAGCTAAAAAATTCAAGAAGTTAAAAAAACTCTTTCCGGCTTTATTTTTAGCGAAAATGGGATGAGATAGGCGGAGAAGGAGAGAAAAAAATTTTAACCACGAATTCCGTTCATAATCGACACGGGCAAGAAAATCACGAAAAAAATATAAAAAAAAAATCAAAAAAACCCCTTTCCGGCATTATTTTTAGCCAAAATGGGATGAGATAGGCCGAGAAAGAAGGAAAAAAATTTTAGACCAGAATTCCGTTCATACTCGACCCGTGGAAGGAAATTCCGAAAAAAAAGCTAAAAAATTCAAGAAGTTAAAAAAAAACTTTTCGGCATTATTTTTAGCCAAAATGGGATGAGATTGGCGGAGAAGGAGAGAAAAAAATTTTAACCACGAATTCCGTTCATAATCGACACGGGCAAGAAAATTACGAAAAAAATATTAAAAAAAAATCAAAAAATTAAAAAACCCCTTTCCGGCATTATTTTTAGCCAAAATGGGATGACATAGGCCGAGAAAGAGTGAAAAAAAT
The DNA here is from genome assembly GCA_029955605.1 of Quercus engelmannii. Taxonomy (NCBI): domain Eukaryota; kingdom Viridiplantae; phylum Streptophyta; class Magnoliopsida; order Fagales; family Fagaceae; genus Quercus; species Quercus engelmannii. The sequence continues at coordinate 1,730,113 of JARPSG010000013.1, read as the reverse complement.
TTTAGACCTGAATTCCGTTCATACTCGAACGTGGAAGGAAATTCCGAAAAAAATAGCTAAAAAATTCAAGAAATTAAAAAAACTCTTTCTGGCATTTTTTTTTTTAGCCAAAATGGGATGAGATAGGTGGCGAAAGAGAGAAAAAAATTTTAGACTCGAATTCCGTTCATTCTCGACCCGGGCAAGAAAATTCCGAAAAAAATAGAAAAAAAATCAAAAAAATTAAAAAAACCTATTTCTAGCGTTATTTTTAGCCAAAACGGGATGAGATAGGCCGAGAAAGAGAAAAAAAAATTCTACTCCCGAATTCTGTTCCGACCCAACTCGAGCTTGAAAATTCCAAATAAAAAAAAATCAAAAAATTAAAAAATCCCTTTCCGGCATTATTTTTAGCCAAAATGGGATGACATAGGCCGAGCAAGAGAGAAAAAATTTTTAGACCTGAATTCCGTTCATACTCGACCCGTGGAAGGAAATTCCGAAAAAAATAGCTAAAAAATTCAAGAAATTAAAAAAACTCTTTCCCGCATTTTTTTTTTAGCCAAAATGGGATGAGATAGGTGGCGAAAGAGAGAAAAAAATTTTAGACTCGAATTCCGTTCATTCTCGACCCGGGCAAGAAAATTCCGAAAAAAATAGAAAAAAATCAAAAAAATTAAAAAAAAAACCTATTTCTAGTGTTATTTTTAGCCAAAACGGGATGAGATAGGCCGAGAAAGAGAAAAAAAAAATTCTACTCCCGAATTCTGTTCCGACCCAACCCGAGCTTGACAATTCCAAATAAAAAATAGTAAAAAAATTCAAAAAATTAAAAAAATTTAATTCTGATATTGTTTCTATCCAAAACGGGTTGGGGGAGGCCAAGAAAGAGAAAAAAAAAATTTATTCCTGAATTCCGTTCATTCTCGACCCGTGCAAGGAAATTCCGAAAAAAAAAAAGATAAAAATTACAAGAAATTAAAAAAACCCTTTCCGACATTATTTTTGGCCAAAACGGGATAATATAGGCCGAGAAATAGAGAAAAAAATTTTAGTCACGACTTCCGTTCACTCTCAACCCAGGCATGAAAATTCAAAAAAAAAAAAGCAAAAAAATTTAAAAAATTAAAAAACCCCTTTCCGTCATTATTTTTAGCCAAAATGGGATGAGAGAGGCCGAGAAAGAAAGAAAAAAATTTTAGACCCGAATTCCGTTCATAATTGACACGGGCAAGAAAATTACAAAAAAATATAAAAAAAATAAAAAACCCCTTTCCGGCATTATTTTTAGCCAAAATGGGATGAGATAGGCCGAGAAAGAAGGAAAAAAATTTTAGACCAGAATTCTGTTCATACTCGACCCGTGGAAGGAAATTCCGAAAAAAATAGCTGAAAAATTCAAGAAATTAAAAAAACTCTTTCCGGCATTATTTTTAGCCAAAACGGGATGAGATAGGTGGAGAAGGAGAGAAAAAAAATTTCGACCCGAATTCCGTTCATAATCGACCCGGGCAAGAAAATTCAAAAAAAAAAAAGCAAAAAAAATATAAAAAATTAAAAAAACCTTTCCGTCATTATTTTTAGCCAAAATGGGATGAGGGAGCCCGAGAAAGACAGAAAAAAATTTTGGACCCGAATTTCGTTCATAATTGACACGGGCAAGAAAATTACAAAAAAATATAAAAAAAAAATAAAAAAACCCCTTTCCGGCATTATTTCTAGCCAAAATGGGATGAGATAGGCCGAGAAAGAAGGAAAAAAATTTTAGACCAGAATTCTGTTCATACTCGACCCGTGGAAGGAAATTCCGAAAAAAATAGCTAAAAAATTCAAGAAATTAAAAAAACTCTTTCCGGCATTATTTTTAGCCAAAACGGGATGAGATAGGTGGAGAAGGAGAGAAAAAAAATTTAGACCCGAATTCCGTTCATAATCGACCCGGGCAAGAAAATTCCGAAAAAAATAGAAAAGAAAAATCAAAAAATTAAAAAACCTATTTCTTGCATTATTTTTAGCCAAAACGGGATGAGATAGGCCGAGAAAGTGAGAAAAAAACTTTACTCCCGAATTCTGTTCCGACCCAACCCGAGCTTGAAAATTCCTAATAAAAAATAGTAAAAAAATTCAAAAAATTAAAAAGGTTAATTCTGACATTATTTCTATCCAAAACGGGTTGGGAGAGGCCAAGAAAGAGAAAAAAAAAATTTATTCCCGAAATCCGTTCATTCTCGACCCGTGCAAGGAAATTCCGAAAAAAAAAAGATAAAAAATACAAGAAATTAAAAAAACCCTTTCTGGCATTATTTTTAGCCAAAACGGGATAATATTGGCCGAGAAAGGGAAAAAAAAATTTTACTCACGACTTCCGTTCACACTTGACCCAGGCATGAAAATTCCAAAAAAAATGCAATAAAATTTAAAAAATTAAAAAACCCCTTTCCGGCATTATTTTTAGACAAAATGGGATGAGATAGGCCGAGAAAGAAAGAAAAAAATTTTAGACCAGAATCCCGTTCATACTCGACCCGTGGAAGGAAATTCCTAAAAAAATAGCTAAAAAATTCAAGAAGTTAAAAAAACTCTTTCCGGCTTTATTTTTAGCCAAAATGGGATGAGATAGGCGAAGAAGGAGAGAAAAAAATTTTAACCACGAATTCCGTTCATAATCGACACGGTCTAGAAAATTACGAAAAAAATATTGAAAAAAAAATCAAAAAATCCCTTTCCGGCATTATTTTTAGCCAAAATGGGATGAGATAGGCCGAGAAAGAAGGAAAAAAATTTTAGACCAGAATTCTGTTCATACTCGACCCGTGGAAGGAAATTCCGAAAAAAAAAGCTAAAAAATTCAAGAAATTAAAAAAACTCTTTCCGGCATTATTTTTAGCCAAAATGGGATGAGATAGACGGAGAAGGAGAGAAAAAATTTTTAGACCCGAATTCCGTTCATAATCGACCCGGGCAAGAAAATTACAAAAAAATATAAAAAAAAATAAAAAAAACCCCTTTCCGGCATTATTTCTAGCCAAAATGGGATGAGATAGGCCGAGAAAGAAGGAAAAAAATTTTAGACCAGAATTCTGTTCATACTCGACCCGTGGAAGGAAATTCCGAAAAAAATAGCTAAAAAATACAAGAAATTAAAAAAACTCTTTCCGGCATTATTTTTAGCCAAAACGGGATGAGATAGGTGGAGAAGGAGAGAAAAAAAATTTAGACCCGAATTCCGTTCATGATCGACACGGGCAAGAAAATTCCGAAAAAAATATAAAAAAAAAATCAAAAAACCCCTTTCCGGCATTATTTTTAGCCAAAATGGGATGAGATAGTCCGAGAAAGAAGGAAAAAAATTTTAGACCAGAATTCCGTTCATACTCGACCCGTGGAAGGAAATTCCGAAAAAAAAGCTAAAAAATTCAAGAAGTTAAAAAAATACTTTTTGGCATTATTTTTAGCCAAAATGGGATGAGATTGGCGGAGAAGGAGAGAAAAAAATTTTAACCACGAATTCCGTTCATAATCGACACGGGCAAGAAAATTACGAAAAAAATATAAAAAAAAAAAATCAAAAAATTAAAAAACCCCTTTCCGGCATTATTTTTAGCCAAAATGGGATGACATAGGCCGAGAAAGAGTGAAAAAAATTTTAGACCTGAATTCCGTTCATACTCGAACGTGAAAGGAAATTCCGAAAAAAATAGCTAAAAAATACAAGAAATTAAAAAAACTCTTTCTGGCATTTTTTTTTTTAGCCAAAATGGGATGAGATAGGTGGCGAAAGAGAGAAAAAAAATTTTAGACTCGAATTCCGTTCATTCTCGACCCGGGCAAGAAAATTCCGAAAAAACTAGAAAAAAAATCAAAAAAATTAAAAAAAACCTATTTCTAGCGTTATTTTTAGCCAAAACGGGATGAGATAGGCCGAGAAAGAGAAAAAAAAATTCTACTCCCGAATTCTGTTCCGACCCAACCCGAGCTTGAAAATTCCAAATAAAAAATAGTAAAAAAATTCAAAAAATTAAAAAATTTAATTCTGATATTGTTTCTATCCAAAACGGGTTGGGGGAGGCCAAGAAAGAGAAAAAAAAAAAATTTATTCCTGAATTCCGTTCATTCTCGACCCGTGCAAGGAAATTCCGAAAAAAAAAAGATAAAAATTACAAGAAATTAAAAAAACCCTTTCCGACATTATTTTTGGCCAAAACGGGATAATATAGGCCGAGAAATAGAGAAAAAAATTTTAGTCACGACTTCCGTTCACTCTCGACCAAGGCATGAAAATTCAAAAAAAAAAAGCAAAAAAATTTTAAAAATTAAAAAACCCCTTTCCGTCATTATTTTTAGCCAAAATGGGATGAGAGAGGCCGAGAAAGAAAGAAAAAAATTTTAGACCCGAATTCCGTTCATAATTGACACGGGCAAGAAAATTACAAAAAAATATAAAAAAAAAAAAAAAAATTAGAAAACCCCTTTCCGGCATTATTTTTAGCCAAAATGGGATGAGATAGACCGAGAAAGAAGGAAAAAAATTTTAGACCAGAATTCTGTTCATACTCGACCCGTGGAAGGAAATTCCGAAAAAAATAGCTAAAAAATTCAAGAAATTAAAAAAACTCTTTCTCGCATTTTTTTTTTTAGCCAAAATGGGATGAGATAGGTGGCGAAAGAGAGAAAAAAATTTTAGACTCGAATTCCGTTCATTCTCGACCCGGGCAAGAAAATTCCGAAAAAAATAGAAAAAAATCAAAAAAATTAAAAAAAAAAACCTATTTCTAGTGTTATTTTTAGCCAAAACGGGATGAGATAGGCCGAGAAAGAGAAAAAAAAAATTCTACTCCCGAATTCTGTTCCGACCCAACTCGAGCTTGAAAATTCCAAATAAAAAAAAATCAAAAAATTAAAAAATCCCTTTCCGGCATTATTTTTAGCCGAAATGGGATGACATAGGCCGAGAAAGAGAGAAAAAATTTTTAGACCTGAATTCCGTTCATACTCGACCCGTGGATGGAAATTCCGAAAAAAATAGCTAAAAAATTCAAGAAATTAAAAAAACTCTTTCTCGCATTTTTTTTTTAGCCAAAATGGGATGAGATAGGTGGCGAAAGAGAGAAAAAAATTTTAGACTCGAATTCCGTTCATTCTCGACCCGGGCAAGAAAATTCCGAAAAAAATAGAAAAAAATCAAAAAAATTAAAAAAAAAACCTATTTCTAGTGTTATTTTTAGCCAAAACGGGATGAGATAGGCCGAGAAAGAGAAAAAAAAAATTCTACTCCCGAATTCTGTTCCGACCCAACCCGAGCTTGACAATTCCAAATAAAAAATAGTAAAAAAATTCAAAAAATTAAAAAATTTAATTCCGACATTATTTCTATCCAAAACGGGTTGGGAGAGGCCAAGAAAGAGAAAAAAAAGATTTATTCCTGAATTCCGTTCATTCTCGACCCGTGCAAGGAAATTCTGAAAAAAAAAAAAAAGATAAAAATTACAAGAAATTAAAAAAACCCTTTCCGACATTATTTTTAGCCAAAACGGGATAATATAGGCCGAGAAATAGAGAAAAAAATTTTAGTCACGACTTCCGTTCACTCTCGACCCAGGCATGAAAATTCAAAAAAAAAAAAGCAAAAAAAATTTAAAACATTAAAAAACCCTTTCCGTCATTATTTTTAGCCAAAATGGGATGAGAGAGGCCGAGAAAGACAGAAAAAAATTTTAGACCCGAATTCCGTTCATAATTGACACGGGCAAGAAAATTACAAAAAAATATAAAAAATAAAATAAAAAAACCCCTTTCCGGCATTATTTTTGGCCAAAATGGGATGAGATAGGCCGAGAAAGAAGGAAAAAAATTTTAGACCAGAATTCTGTTCATACTCGACCCGTGGAAGGAAATTCCGAAAAAAATAGCTAAAAAATTCAAGAAATTAAAAAAACTCTTTCCGGCATTATTTATAGCCAAAATGGGATAAGATAGGCGGAGAAGGAGAGAAAAAAATTTTAGACCCGAATTCCGTTCATAATCGACCCGGGCAAGAAAATTCCGAAAAAAATAGAAAAGAAAAATCAAAAAATTAAAAAACCTATTTCTTGCATTATTTTTAGCCAAAACGGGATGAGATAGGCCGAGAAAGTGAGAAAAAAAACTTTACTCCCGAATTCTGTTCCGACCCAACCCGAGCTTGAAAATTCCAAATAAAAAATAGTAAAAAAATTCAAAAAATTAAAAAGGTTAATTCTGACATTATTTCTATCCAAAACGGGTTGGGAGAGGCCAAGAAAGAGAAAAAAAAAAAATTTATTCCCGAAATCCGTTCATTCTCGACCCGTGCAAGGAAATTCCGAAAAAAAAAAGATAAAAAATACAAGAAATTAAAAAAACCCTTTCTGGCATTATTTTTAGCCAAAACGGGATAATATTGGCCGAGAAAGGGAAAAAAAAATTTTACTCACGACTTCCGTTCACACTCGACCCAGGCATGAAAATTCCAAAAAAAATGCAATAAAATTTAAAAAATTAAAAAACCCCTTTCCGGCATTATTTTTAGACAAAATGGGATGAGATAGGCCGAGAAAGAAAGAAAAAAATTTTAGACCAGAATCCCGTTCATACTCGACCCGTGGAAAGAAATTCCTAAAAAAATAGCTAAAAAATTCAAGAAGTTAAAAAAACTCTTTCCGGCTTTATTTTTAGCGAAAATGGGATGAGATAGGCGGAGAAGGAGAGAAAAAAATTTTAACCACGAATTCCGTTCATAATCGACACGGGCAAGAAAATCACGAAAAAAATATAAAAAAAAAAAATCAAAAAACCCCTTTCCGGCATTATTTTTAGCCAAAATGGGATGAGATAGGCCGAGAAAGAAGGAAAAAAATTTTAGACCAGAATTCCGTTCATACTCGACCCGTGGAAGGAAATTCCGAAAAAAAAGCTAAAAAATTCAAGAAGTTAAAAAAAAACTTTTCGGCATTATTTTTAGCCAAAATGGGATGAGATTGGCGGAGAAGGAGAGAAAAAAATTTTAACCACGAATTCCGTTCATAATCGACACGGGCAAGAAAATTACGAAAAAAATATAAAAAAAAAAAATCAAAAAATTAAAAAACCCCTTTCCGGCATTATTTTTAGCCAAAATGGGATGACATAGGCCGAGAAAGAGTGAAAAAAATTTTAGACCTGAATTCCGTTCATACTCGAACGTGGAAGGAAATTCCGAAAAAAATAGCTAAAAAATTCAAGAAATTAAAAAAACTCTTTCTGGCATTTTTTTTTTTTAGCCAAAATCGGATGAGATAGGTGGCGAAAGAGAGAAAAAAATTTTAGACTCGAATTCCGTTCATTCTTGACCCGGGCAAGAAAATTCCGAAAAAAATAGAAAAAAAATCAAAAAAATTAAAAAAACCTATTTCTAGCGTTATTTTTAGCCAAAACGGGATGAGATAGGCCGAGAAAGAGAAAAAAAAATTCTACTCCCGAATTCTGTTCCGACCCAACTCGAGCTTGAAAATTCCAAATAAAAAAAAATCAAAAAATTAAAAAATCCCTTTCCGGCATTATTTTTAGCCAAAATGGGATGACATAGGCCGAGAAAGAGAGAAAAAATTTTTAGACCTGAATTCCGTTCATACTCGACCCGTGGAAGGAAATTCCGAAAAAAATAGCTAAAAAATTCAAGAAATTAAAAAAACTCTTTCTCGCATTTTTTTTTTAGCCAAAATGGGATGAGATAGGTGGCGAAAGAGAGAAAAAAATTTTTGACTCGAATTCTGTTCATTCTCGACCCGGGCAAGAAAATTCCGAAAAAAATAGAAAAAAATCAAAAAAATTAAAAAAAAAACCTATTTCTAGTGTTATTTTTAGCCAAAACGGGATGAGATAGGCCGAGAAAGAGAAAAAAAAAATTCTACTCCCGAATTCTGTTCCGACCCAACCCGAGCTTGACAATTCCAAATAAAAAATAGTAAAAAAATTCAAAAAATTAAAAAATTTAATTCCGACATTATTTCTATCCAAAACGGGTTGGGAGAGGCCAAGAAAGAGAAAAAAAAGATTTATTCCTGAATTCCGTTCATTCTCGACCCGTGCAAGGAAATTCCGAAAAAAAAAAGATAAAAATTACAAGAAATTAAAAAAACCCTTTCCGACATTATTTTTAGCCAAAACGGGATAATATAGGCCGAGAAATAGAGAAAAAAATTTTAGTCACGACTTCCGTTCACTCTCGACCCAGGCATGAAAATTCAAAAAAAAAAAAGCAAAAAAAAATTTAAAAAATTAAAAAACCCTTTCTGTCATTATTTTTAGCCAAAATGGGATGAGAGAGGCCGAGAAAGACAGAAAAAAATTTTAGACCCGAATTCCGTTCATAATTGACACGGGCAAGAAAATTACAAAAAAATATAAAAAAAAAAAAAAAAAAAAACCCCTTTCCGGCATTATTTTTGGCCAAAATGGGATGAGATAGGCCGAGAAAGAAGGAAAAAAATTTTAGACCAGAATTCTGTTCATACTCGACCCGTGGAAGGAAATTCCGAAAAAAATAGCTAAAAAATTCAAGAAATTAAAAAAACTCTTTCCGGCATTATTTTTAGCCAAAACGGGATGAGATAGGTGGAGAAGGAGAGAAAAAAAATTTAGACCCGAATTCCGTTCATAATCTACCCGGGCAAGAAAATTCCGGAAAAAATAGAAAAGAAAAATCAAAAAATTAAAAAACCTATTTCTTGCATTATTTTTAGCCAAAACGGGATGAGATAGGCCGAGAAAGTGAGAAAAAAACTTTACTCCCGAATTCTGTTCCGACCCAACCCGAGCTTGAAAATTCCAAATAAAAAATAGTAAAAAAATTCAAAAAATTAAAAAGGTTAATTCTGACATTATTTCTATCCAAAACGGGTTGGGAGAGGCCAAGAAAGAGAAAAAAAAAAATTTATTCCCGAAATCCGTTCATTCTCGACCCGTGCAAGGAAATTCCGAAAAAAAAAAAGATAAAAAATACAAGAAATTAAAAAAACCCTTTCTGGCATTATTTTTAGCCAAAACGGGATAATATTGGCCGAGAAAGGGAAAAAAAAATTTTACTCACGACTTCCGTTCACACTCGACCCAGGCATGAAAATTCCAAAAAAAATGCAATAAAATTTAAAAAATTAAAAAACCCCTTTCCGGCATTATTTTTAGACAAAATGGGATGAGATAGGCCGAGAAAGAAAGAAAAAAATTTTAGACCAGAATCCCGTTCATACTCGACCCGTGGAAGGAAATTCCTAAAAAAATAGCTAAAAAATTCAAGAAGTTAAAAAAACTCTTTCCGGCTTTATTTTTAGCGAAAATGGGATGAGATAGGCGGAGAAGGAGAGAAAAAAATTTTAACCACGAATTCCGTTCATAATCGACACGGGCAAGAAAATCACGAAAAAAATATTAAAAAAAAATCAAAAAACCCCTTTCCGGCATTATTTTTAGCCAAAATGGGATGAGATAGGCCGAGAAAGAAGGAAAAAAATTTTAGACCAGAATTCCGTTCATACTCGACCCGTGGAAGGAAATTCCGAAAAAAAAGCTAAAAATTTCAAGAAGTTAAAAAAAAACTTTTCGGCATTATTTTTAGCCAAAATGGGATGAGATTGGCGGAGAAGGAGAGAAAAAAATTTTCACCACGAATTCCGTTCATAATCGACACGGGCAAGAAAATTACGAAAAAAATATAAAAAAAAAATCAAAAAATTAAAAAACCCCTTTCCGGCATTATTTTTAGCCAAAATGGGATGACATAGGCCGAGAAAGAGTGAAAAAAATTTTAGACCTGAATTCCGTTCATACTCGAACGTGGAAGGAAATTCCGAAAAAAATAGCTAAAAAATTCAAGAAATTAAAAAAACTCTTTCTGGCATTTTTTTTTTTAGCCAAAATGGGATGAGATAGGTGGCGAAAGAGAGAAAAAAATTTTAGACTCGAATTCCGTTCATTCTCGACCCGGGCAAGAAAATTCCGAAAAAAATAGAAAAAAAATCAAAAAAATTAAAAAAAACTTTTTGTAGCGTTATTTTTAGCCAAAACGGGATGAGATAGGCCGAGAAAGAGAAAAAAAAATTCTACTTCCGAATTCTGTTCCGACCCAACTCGAGCTTGAAAATTCCAAATAAAAAAAAATCAAAAAATTAAAAAATCCCTTTCCGGCATTATTTTTAGCCAAAATGGGATGACATAGGCCGAGAAAGAGAGAAAAAATTTTTAGACCTGAATTCCGTTCATACTCGACCCGTGGAAGGAAATTCCGAAAAAAATAGCTAAAAAATTCAAGAAATTAAAAAAACTCTTTCTCGCATTTTTTTTTTAGCCAAAATGGGATGAGATAGGTGGCGAAAGAGAGAAAAAAATTTTAGACTCGAATTCCGTTCATTCTCGACCCGGGCAAAAAATTCCGAAAAAAATAGAAAAAAGTCAAAAAAATTAAAAAAAAAACCTATTTCTAGTGTTATTTTTAGCCAAAACGGGATGAGATAGGCCGAGAAAGAGAAAAAAAAAAATTCTACTCCCGAATTCTGTTCCGACCCAACCCGAGCTTGACAATTCCAAATAAAAAATAGTAAAAAAATTCAAAAAATAAAAAAATTTAATTCCGAATTATTTCTATCCAAAACGGGTTGGGAGAGGCCAAGAAAGAGAAAAAAAAGATTTATTCCTGAATTCCGTTCATTCTCGACCCGTGCAAGGAAATTCCGAAAAAAAAAAAAGATAAAAATTACAAGAAATTAAAAAAACCCTTTCCGACATTATTTTTAGCCAAAACGGGATAATATAGGCCGAGAAATAGAGAAAAAAATTTTAGTCACGACTTCCGTTCACTCTCGACCCAGGCATGAAAATTCAAAAAAAAAAAAGCAAAAAAAATTAAAAAAATTAAAAAACCCTTTCCGTCATTATTTTTAGCCAAAATGGGATGAGAGAGGCCGAGAAAGACAGAAAAAAATTTTAGACCCGAATTCCGTTCATAATTGACACGGGCAAGAAAATTACAAAAAAAGATAAAAAAAAAATAAAAAAAACCCCTTTCCGGCCTTTCCGGCATTATTTTTGGCCAAAATGGGATGAGATAGGCCGAGAAAGAAGGAGAAAAATTTTAGACCAGAATTCTGTTCATACTCGACCCGTGGAAGGAAATTCCGAAAAAAATAGCTAAAAAATTCAAGAAATTAAAAAAACTCTTTCCGGCATTATTTTTAGCCAAAACGGGATGAGATAGGTGGAGAAGGTGAGAAAAAAAATTTAGACCCGAATTCCGTTCATAATCGACCCGGGCAAGAAAATTCCGAAAAAAATAGAAAAGAAAAATCAAAAAATTAAAAAACCTATTTCTTGCATTATTTTTAGCCAAAACGGGATGAGATAGGCCGAGAAAGTGAGAAAAAAACTTTACTCCCGAATTCTGTTCCGACCCAACCCGAGCTTGAAAATTCCAAATAAAAAATAGTAAAAAAATTCAAAAAATTAAAAAGGTTAATTCTGACATTATTTCTATCCAAAACGGGTTGGGAGAGGCCAAGAAAGAGAAAAAAAAGAAATTTATTCCCGAAATCCGTTCATTCTCGACCCGTGCAAGGAAATTCCGAAAAAAAAAAGATAAAAAATACAAGAAATTAAAAAAACCCTTTCTGGCATTATTTTTAGCCAAAACGGGATAATATTGGCCTACAAAGGGAAAAAAAAATTTTACTCACGACTTCCGTTCACAGTCGACCCAGGCATGAAAATTCCAAAAAAAATGCAATAAAATTTAAAAAATTAAAAAACCCCTTTCCGGCATTATTTTTAGACAAAATGGGATGAGATAGGCCGAGAAAGAAAGAAAAAAATTTTAGACCAGAATCCCGTTCATACTCGACCCGTGGAAGGAAATTCCTAAAAAAATAGCTAAAAAATTCAAGAAGTTAAAAAAACTCTTTCCGGCTTTATTTTTAGCGAAAATGGGATGAGATAGGCAGAGAAGGAGAGAAAAAAATTTTAACCACGAATTCCGTTCATAATCGGCACGGGCAAGAAAATCACGAAAAAAATATAAAAAAAAAATAAAAAAACCCCTTTCCGGCATTATTTTTAGCCAAAATGGGATGAGATAGGCCGAGAAAGAAGGAAAAAAATTTTAGACCAGAATTCCGTTCATACTCGACCCGTGGGAGGAAATTCCGAAAAAAAAGCTAAAAAATTCAAGAAGTTAAAAAAAAACTTTTCGGCATTATTTTTAGCCAAAATGGGATGAGATTGGCGGAGAAGGAGAGAAAAAAATTTTAACCACGAATTCCGTTCATAATCGACACGGGCAAGAAAATTACGAAAAAAATATAAAAAAAAAAAATCAAAAAATTAAAAAACCCCTTTCCGGCATTATTTTTAGCCAAAATGGGATGACATAGGCCGAGAAAGAGTGAAAAAAATTTTAGACCTGAATTCCGTTCATACTCGAACGTGGAAGGAAATTCCGAAAAAAATAGCTAAAAAATTCAAGAAATTAAAAAAACTCTTTCTGGCATTTTTTTTTTTAGCCAAAATGGGATGAGATAGGTGGTGAAAGAGAGAAAAAAATTTTAGACTCGAATTCCGTTCATTCTCGACCCGGGCAGGAAAATTCCGAAAAAAGTAGAAAAAAAATCAAAAAAATTAAAAAAACCTATTTCTAGCGTTATTTTTAGCCAAAACGGGATGAGATAGGCCGAGAAAGAGAAAAAAAAATTCTACTCCCGAATTCTGTTCCGACCCAACCCGAGCTTGAAAATTCCAAATAAAAAATAGTAAAAAAATTCAAAAAATTAAAAAAATTTAATTCTGATATTGTTTCTATCCAAAACGGGTTGGGGGAGGCCAAGAAAGAGAAAAAAAAAATTTATTCCTGAATTCCGTTCATTCTCGACCCGTGCAAGGAAATTCCGAAAAAAAAAAAGATAAAAATTACAAGAAATTAAAAAAACCCTTTCCGACATTACTTTTGGCCAAAACGGGATAATATAGGCCGAGAAATAGAGAAAAAAATTTTAGTCACGACTTCCATTCACTCTCAACCCAGGCATGAAAATTCAAAAAAAAAAAAGCAAAAAAATTTAAAAAATTAAAAAACCCCTTTCCGTCATTATTTTTAGCCAAAATGGGATGAGAGAGGCCGAGAAAGAAAGAAAAAAATTTTAGACCCGAATTCCGTTCATAATTGACACGGGCAAGAAAATTACAAAAAAATATAAAAAAAATCAAAAAAATTAAAAAAACCTTTTTCTAGCGTTATTTTTAGCCAAAACGGGATGAGATAGGCCGAGAAAGAGAAAAAAAAATTCTACTCCCGAATTCTGTTCCGACCCAACTCGAGCTTGAAAATTCCAAATAAAAAAAAATCAAAAAATTAAAAAATCCCTTTCCGGCATTATTTTTAGCCAAAATGGGATGACATAGGCCGAGAAAGAGAGAAAAAATTTTTAGACCTGAATTCCGTTCATACTCGACCCGTGGAAGGAAATTCCGAAAAAAATAGCTAAAAAATTCAAGAAATTAAAAAAACTCTTTCTCGCATTTTTTTTTTTAGCCAAAATGGGATGAGATAGGTGGCGAAAGAGAGAAAAAAATTTTAGACTCGAATTCCGTTCATTCTCGACCCGGGCAAAAAATTCCGAAAAAAATAGAAAAAAGTCAAAAAAATTAAAAAAAAAAACCTATTTCTAGTGTTATTTTTAGCCAAAACGGGATGAGATAGGCCGAGAAAGAGAAAAAAAAAATTCTACTCCCGAATTCTGTTCCGACCCAACCCGAGCTTGACAATTCCAAAAAAAAAATAGTAAAAAAATTCAAAAAATAAAAAAATTTAATTCCGAATTATTTCTATCCAAAACGGGTTGGGAGAGGCCAAGGAAGAGAAAAAAAAGATTTATTCCTGAATTCCGTTCATTCTCGACCCGTGCAAGGAAATTCCGAAAAAAAAAAAGATAAAAATTACAAGAAATTAAAAAAACCCTTTCCGACATTATTTTTAGCCAAAACGGGATAATATAGGCCGAGAAATAGAGAAAAAAATTTTAGTCACGACTTCCGTTCACTCTCGACCCAGGCATGAAAATTCAAAAAAAAAAAAGCAAAAAAAATTTAAAAAATTAAAAAACCCTTTCCGTCATTATTTTTAGCTAAAATGGGATGAGAGAGGCCGAGAAAGACAGAAAAAAATTTTAGACCCGAATTCCGTTCACAATTGACACGGGCAAGAAAATTACAAGAAAATATAAAAAAAAAATAAAAAAACCCCTTTCCGGCATTATTTTTGGCCAAAATGGGATGAGATAGGCCGAGAAAGAAGGAAAAAAATTTTAGACCAGAATTCTGTTCATACTCGACCCGTGGAAGGAAATTCCGAAAAAAATAGCTAAAAAATTCAAGAAATTAAAAAAACTCTTTCCGGCATTATTTTTAGCCAAAACGGGATGAGATAGGTGGAGAAGGAGAGAAAAAAAATTTAGACCCGAATTCCGTTCATAATTGACCCGGGCAAGAAAATTCCGAAAAAAATAGAAAAGAAAAATCAAAAAATTAAAAAACCTATTTCTTGCATTATTTTTAGCCAAAACGGGATGAGATAGGCCGAGAAAGTGAGAAAAAAACTTTACTCCCGAATTCTGTTCCGACCCAACCCGAGCTTGAAAATTCCAAATAAAAAATAGTAAAAAAATTCAAAAAATTAAAAAGGTTAATTCTGACATTATTTCTATCCAAAACGGGTTGGGAGAGGCCAAGAAAGAGAAAAAAAAGAAATTTATTCCTGAAATCCGTTCATTCTCGACCCGTGCAAGGAAATTCCGAAAAAAAAAAGATAAAAAATACAAGAAATTAAAAAAACCCTTTCTGGCATTATTTTTAGCCAAAACGGGATAATATTGGCCTAGAAAGGGAAAAAAAAATTTTACTCACGACTTCCGTTCACACTCGACCCAGGCATGAAAATTCCAAAAAAAATGCAATAAAATTTAAAAAATTAAAAAACCCCTTTCTGGCATTATTTTTAGACAAAATGGGATGAGATAGGCCGAGAAAGAAAGAAAAAAATTTTAGACCAGAATCCCGTTCATACTCGACCCGTGGAAGGAAATTCCTAAAAAAATAGCTAAAAAATTCAAGAAGTTAAAAAAACTCTTTCCGGCTTTATTTTTAGCGAAAATGGGATGAGATAGGCGGAGAAGGAGAGAAAAAAATTTTAACCACGAATTCCGTTCATAATCGACACGGGCAAGAAAATCACGAAAAAAATATAAAAAAAAAAAAATCAAAAAACCCCTTTCCGGCATTATTTTTAGCCAAAATGGGATGAGATAGGCCGAGAAAGAAGGAAAAAAATTTTAGACCAGAATTCCGTTCATACTCGACCCGTGGAAGGAAATTCCGAAAAAAAAGCTAAAAAATTCAAGAAGTTAAAAAAAAACTTTTCGGCATTATTTTTAGCCAAAATGGGATGAGATTGGCGGAGAAGGAGAGAAAAAAATTTTAACCACGAATTCCGTTCATAATCGACACGGGCAAGAAAATTACGAAAAAAATATAAAAAAAAAAAATCAAAAAATTAAAAAACCCCTTTCCGGCATTATTTTTAGCCAAAATGGGATGACATAGGCCGAGAAAGAGTGAAAAAAATTTTAGACCTGAATTCCGTTCATACTCGAACGTGGAAGGAAATTCCGAAAAAAATAGCTAAAAAATTCAAGAAATTAAAAAAACTCTTTCTGGCATTTTTTTTTTTAGCCAAAATGGGATGAGATAGGTGGCGAAAGAGAGAAAAAAGTTTTAGACTCGAATTCCGTTCATTCTCGACCCGGGCAGGAAAATTCCGAAAAAAGTAGAAAAAAAATCAAAAAAATTAAAAAAACCTATTTCTAGCGTTATTTTTAGCCAAAACGGGATGAGATAGGCCGAGAAAGAGAAAAAAAAATTCTACTCCCGAATTCTGTACCGACCCAACCCGAGCTTGAAAATTCCGAATAAAAAATAGTAAAAAAATTCAAAAAATTAAAAAGGTTAATTCTGACATTATTTCTATCCAAAACGGGTTGGGAGAGGCCAAGAAAGAGAAAAAAAAGAAATTTATTCCCGAAATCCGTTCATTCTCGACCCGTGCAAGGAAATTCCGAAAAAAAAAAGATAAAAAATACAAGAAATTAAAAAAACCCTTTCTGGCATTATTTTTAGCCAAAACGGGATAATATTGGCCGAGAAAGGGAAAAAAAAATTTTACTCACGACTTCCGTTCACACTCGACCCAGGCATGAAAATTCCAAAAAAAATGCAATAAAATTTAAAAAATTAAAAAACACCTTTCCGGCATTATTTTTAGACAAAATGGGATGAGATAGGCCGAGAAAGAAAGAAAAAAATTTTAGACCAGAATCCCGTTCATACTCGACCCGTGGAAGGAAATTCCTAAAAAAATAGCTAAAAAATTCAAGAAGTTAAAAAAACTCTTTCCGGCTTTATTTTTAGTGAAAATGGGATGAGATAGGCGGAGAAGGAGAGAAAAAAATTTTAACCACGAATTCCGTTCATAATCGACACGGGCAAGAAAATCACGAAAAAAATATTAAAAAAAAAATCAAAAAACCCCTTTCCGGCATTATTTTTAGCCAAAATGGGATGAGATAGGCCGAGAAAGAAGGAAAAAAATTTTAGACCAGAATTCCGTTCATACTCGACCCGTGGAAGGAAATTCCGAAAAAAAAGCTAAAAAATTCAAGAAGTTAAAAAAAAACTTTTCGGCATTATTTTTAGCCAAAATGGGATGAGATTGGCGGAGAAGGAGAGAAAAAAATTTTAACCACGAATTCCGTTCATAATCGACACGGGCAAGAAAATTACGAAAAAAATATAAAAAAAAAAAATCAAAAAATTAAAAAACCCCTTTCCGGCATTATTTTTAGCCAAAATGGGATGACATAGGCCGAGAAAGAGTGAAAAAAATTTTAGACCTGAATTCCGTTCATACTCGAACGTGGAAGGAAATTCCGAAAAAAATAGCTAAAAAATTCAAGAAATTAAAAAAACTCTTTCTGGCATTTTTTTTTTTAGCCAAAATGGGATGAGATAGGTGGCGAAAGAGAGAAAAAAGTTTTAGACTCGAATTCCGTTCATTCTCGACCCGGGCAGGAAAATTCCGAAAAAAGTAGAAAAAAAATCAAAAAAATTAAAAAAACCTATTTCTAGCGTTATTTTTATCCAAAACGGGATGAGATAGGCCGAGAAAGAGAAAAAAAAATTCTACTCCCGAATTCTGTTCCGACCCAACCCGAGCTTGAAAATTCCAAATAAAAAATAGTAAAAAAATTCAAAAAATTAAAAAATTTAATTCTGATATTGTTTCTATCCAAAACGGGTTGGGGGAGGCCAAGAAAGAGAAAAAAAAAATTTATTCCTGAATTCCGTTCATTCTCGACCCGTGCAAGGAAATTCCGAAAAAAAAAAAGATAAAAATTACAAGAAATTAAAAAAACCCTTTCCGACATTATTTTTGGCCAAAACGGGATAATATAGGCCGAGAAATAGAGAAAAAAATTTTAGTCACGACTTCCGTTCACTCTCAACCCAGGCATGAAAATTCAAAAAAAAAAAAGCAAAAAAATTTAAAAAATTAAAAAACCCCTTTCCGTCATTATTTTTAGCCAAAATGGGATGAGAGAGGCTGAGAAAGAAAGAAAAAAATTTTAGACCCGAATTCCGTTCATAATTGACACGGGCAAGAAAATTACAAAAAAATATAAAAAAAATAAAAATAAAATAAAAAACCCCTTTCCGGCATTATTTTTAGCCAAAATGGGATGAGATAGGCCGAGAAAGAAGGAAAAAAATTTTAGACCAGAATTCTGTTCATACTCGACCCGTGGAAGGAAATTCCGAAAAAAATAGCTGAAAAATTCAAGAAATTAAAAAAACTCTTTCCGGCATTATTTTTAGCCAAAACGGGATGAGATAGGTGGAGAAGGAGAGAAAAAAAATTTAGACCCGAATTCCGTTCATAATCGACCCGGGCAAGAAAATTCAAAAAAAAAAAAAGCAAAAAAAATATAAAAAATTAAAAAACCCTTTCCGTCATTATTTTTAGCCAAAATGGGATGAGAGAGCCCGAGAAAGACAGAAAAAAATTTTAGACCCGAATTCCGTTCATAATTGACACGGGCAAGAAAATTACAAAAAAATATAAAAAAAAATAAAAAAAACCCCTTTCCGGCATTATTTCTAGCCAAAATGGGATGAGATAGGCCGAGAAAGAAGGAAAAAAATTTTAGACCAGAATTCTGTTCATACTCGACCCGTGAAAGGAAATTCCGAAAAAAATAGCTAAAAAATTCAAGAAATTAAAAAAACTCTTTCCGGCACTATTTTTAGCCAAAACGGGATGAGATAGGTGGAGAAGGAGAGAAAAAAAAATTAGACCCGAATTCCGTTCATAATCGACCCGGGCAAGAAAATTCCGAAAAAAATAGAAAAGAAAAATCAAAAAATTAAAAAACCTATTTCTTGCATTATTTTTAGCCAAAACGGGATGAGATAGGCCGAGAAAGTGAGAAAAAAACTTTACTCCCGAATTCTGTTCCGACCCAACCCGAGCTTGAAAATTCCAAATAAAAAATAGTAAAAAAATTCAAAAAATTAAAAAGGTTAATTCTGACATTATTTCTATCCAAAACGGGTTGGGAGAGGCCAAGAAAGAGAAAAAAAAAAATTATTCCCGAAATCCGTTCATTCTCGACCCGTGCAAGGAAATTCCGAAAAAAAAAAGATAAAAAAATACAAGAAATTAAAAAAACCCTTTCTGGCATTATTTTTAGCCAAAACGGGATAATATTGGCCGAGAAAGGGAAAAAAAAATTTTACTCACGACTTCCGTTCACACTTGACCCAGGCATGAAAATTCCAAAAAAAATGCAATAAAATTTAAAAAATTAAAAAACCCCTTTCCGGCATTATTTTTAGACAAAATGGGATGAGATAGGCCGAGAAAGAAAGAAAAAAATTTTAGACCAGAATCCCGTTCATACTCGACCCGTGGAAGGAAATTCCTAAAAAAATAGCTAAAAAATTCAAGAAGTTAAAAAAACTCTTTCCGGCTTTATTTTTAGCCAAAATGGGATGAGATAGGCGAAGAAGGAGAGAAAAAAATTTTAACCACGAATTCCGTTCATAATCGACACGGGCAAGAAAATTACGAAAAAAATATTAAAAAAAAAATCAAAAAATTAAAAAATCCCTTTCCGGCATTATTTTTAGCCAAAATGGGATGAGATAGGCCGAGAAAGAAGGAAAAAAAATTTAGACCAGAATTCTGTTCATACTCGACCCGTGGAAGGAAATTCCGAAAAAAAAAGCTAAAAAATTCAAGAAATTAAAAAAACTCTTTCCGGCATTATTTTTAGCCAAAATGGGATGAGATAGACGGAGAAGGAGAGAAAAAAATTTTAGACCCGAATTCCGTTCATAATCGACCCGGGCAAGAAAATGACAAAAAAATATAAAAAAAAATAAAAAAACCCCTTTCCGGCATTATTTCTAGCCAAAATGGGATGAGATAGGCCGAGAAAGAAGGAAAAAAATTTTAGACCAGAATTCTGTTCATACTCGACCCGTGGAAGGAAATTCCGAAAAAAATAGCTAAAAAATACAAGAAATTAAAAAAACTCTTTCCGGCATTATTTTTAGCCAAAACGGGATGAGATAGGTGGAGAAGGAGAGAAAAAAAAATTTAGACCCGAATTCCGTTCATGATCGACACGGGCAAGAAAATTCCGAAAAAAATATAAAAAAAAAAAAAAATCAAAAAACCCCTTTCCGGCATTATTTTTAGCCAAAATGGGATGAGATAGGCCGAGAAAGAAGGAAAAAAATTTTAGACCAGAATTCCGTTCATACTCGACCCGTGGAAGGAAATTCCGAAAAAAAAGCTAAAAAATTCAAGAAGTTAAAAAAATACTTTTCGGCATTATTTTTAGCCAAAATGGGATGAGATTGGCGGAGAAGGAGAGAAAAAAATTTTAACCACGAATTCCGTTCATAATCGACACGGGCAAGAAAATTACGAAAAAAATATAAAAAAAAAAAATCAAAAAATTAAAAAACCCCTTTTCGGCATTATTTTTAGCCAAAATGGGACGACATAGGCCGAGAAAGAGTGAAAAAAATTTTAGACCTGAATTCCGTTCATACTCGAACGTGAAAGGAAATTCCGAAAAAAATAGCTAAAAAATTCAAGAAATTAAAAAAACTCTTTCTGGCATTTTTTTTTTTTAGCCAAAATGGGATGAGATAGGTGGCGAAAGAGAGAAAAAAATTTTAGACTCGAATTCCGTTCATTCTCGACCCGGGCAAGAAAATTCCGAAAAAACTAGAAAAAAAATTAAAAAAACCTATTTCTAGCGTTATTTTTAGCCAAAACGGGATGAGATAGGCCGAGAAAGAGAAAAAAAAATTCTACTCCCGAATTCTGTTCCGACCCAACCCGAGCTTGAAAATTCCAAATAAAAAATAGTAAAAAAATTCAAAAAATTAAAAAATTTAATTCTGATATTGTTTCTATCCAAAACGGGTTGGGGGAGGCCAAGAATGAGAAAAAAAAAAAATTTATTCCTGAATTCCGTTCATTCTCGACCCGTGCAAGGAAATTCCGAAAAAAAAAAGATAAAAATTACAAGAAATTAAAAAAACCCTTTCCGACATTATTTTTGGCCAAAACGGGATAATATAGGCCGAGAAATAGAGAAAAACAAATTTAGTCACGACTTCCGTTCACTCTCGACCAAGGCATGAAAATTCAAAAAAAAAAAAGCAAAAAAATTGTAAAAATTAAAAAACCCCTTTCCGTCATTATTTTTAGCCAAAATGGGATGAGAGAGGCCGAGAAAGAAAGAAAAAAATTTTAGACCCGAATTCCGTTCATAATTGACACGGGCAAGAAAATTACAAAAAAAGATAAAAAAAAAAAAAAAAATTAGAAAACCCCTTTCCGGCATTATTTTTAGCCAAAATGGGATGAGATAGACCGAGAAAGAAGGAAAAAAATTTTAGACCAGAATTCTGTTCATACTCGACCCGTGGAAGGAAATTCCGAAAAAAATAGCTAAAAAATTCAAGAAATTAAAAAAACTCTTTCTCGCATTTTTTTTTTAGCCAAAATGGGATGAGATAGGTGGCGAAAGAGAGAAAAAAATTTTAGACTCGAATTCCGTTCATTCTCGACCCGGGCAAGAAAATTCCGAAAAAAATAGAAAAAAATCAAAAAAATTAAAAAAAAACCTATTTCTAGTGTTATTTTTAGCCAAAACGGGATGAGATAGGCCGAGAAAGAGAAAAAAAAATTCTACTCCCGAATTCTGTTCCGACCCAACCCGAGCTTGACAATTCCAAATAAAAAATAGTAAAAAAATTCAAAAAATTAAAAAATTTAATTCCGACATTATTTCTATCCAAAACGGGTTGGGACAGGCCAAGAAAGAGAAAAAAAAGATTTATTCCTGAATTTCGTTCATTCTCGACCCGTGCAAGGAAATTCCGAAAAAAAAAAAGATAAAAATTACAAGAAATTAAAAAAACCCTTTCCGACATTATTTTTAGCCAAAACGGGATAATATAGGCCGAGAAATAGAGAAAAAAATTTTAGTCACGACTTCCGTTCACTCTCGACCCAGACATGAAAATTCAAAAAAAAAAAAAGCAAAAAAAATTTAAAAAATTAAAAAACCCTTTCCGTCATTATTTTTAGCCAAAATGGGATGAGAGAGGCCGAGAAAGACAGAAAAAAATTTTAGACCCGAATTCCGTTCATAATTGACACGGGCAAGAAAATTACAAAAAAATATAAAAAAAAAATAAAAAAAACCCCTTTCCGGCATTATTTTTGGCCAAAATGGGATGAGATAGGCCGAGAAAGAAGGAAAAAAAATTTTAGACCAGAATTCTGTTCATACTCGACCCGTGGAAGGAAATTCCGAAAAAAATAGCTAAAAAATTCAAGAAATTAAAAAAACTCTTTCCGGCATTATTTTTAGCCAAAACGGGATGAGATAGGTGGAGAAGGAGAGAAAAAAAATTTAGACCCGAATTCCGTTCATAATTGACCCGGGCAAGAAAATTCCGAAAAAAATAGAAAAGAAAAATCAAAAAATTGAAAAACCTATTTCTTGCATTATTTTTAGCCAAAACGGGATGAGATAGGCCGAGAAAGTGAGAAAAAAACTTTACTCCCGAATTCTGTTCCGACCCAACCCGAGCTTGAAAATTCCAAATAAAAAATAGTAAAAAAATTCAAAAAATTAAAAAGGTTAATTCTGACATTATTTCTATCCAAAACGGGTTGGGGGAGGCCAAGAAAGAGAAAAAAAAGAAATTTATTCCCGAAATCCGTTCATTCTCGACCCGTGCAAGGAAATTCAGAAAAAAAAAAGATAAAAAATACAAGAAATTAAAAAAACCCTTTCTGGCATTATTTTTAGCCAAAACGGGATAATATTGGCCGAGAAAGGGAAAAAAAAATTTTACTCACGACTTCCGTTCACACTCGACCCAGGCATGAATATTCCAAAAAAAATGCAATAAAATTTAAAAAATTAAAAAACCCCTTTCCGGCATTATTTTTAGACAAAATGGGATGAGATAGGCCGAGAAAGAAAGAAAAAAATTTTAGACCAGAATCCCGTTCATACTCGACCCGTGGAAGGAAATTCCTAAAAAAATAGCTAAAAAATTCAAGAAGTTAAAAAAACTCTTTCCGGCTTTATTTTTAGCGAAAATGGGATGAGATAGGCGGAGAAGGAGAGAAAAAAATTTTAACCACGAATTCCGTTCATAATCGACACGGGCAAGAAAATCACGGAAAAAATATAAAAAAAAAATCAAAAAACCCCTTTCCGGCATTATTTTTAGCCAAAATGGGATGAGATAGGCCGAGAAAGAAGGAAAAAAATTTTAGACCAGAATTCCGTTCATACTCGACCCGTGGAAGGAAATTCCGAAAAAAAAGCTAAAAAATTCAAGAAGTTAAAAAAAAACTTTTCGGCATTATTTTTAGCCAAAATGGGATGAGATTGGCGGAGAAGGAGAGAAAAAAATTTTAACCACGAATTCCGTTCATAATCGACACGGGCAAGAAAATTACGAAAAAAATATAAAAAAAAAAAATCAAAAAATTAAAAAACCCCTTTCCGGCATTATTTTTAGCCAAAATGGGATGACATAGGCCGAGAAAGAGTGAAAAAAATTTTAGACCTGAATTCCGTTCATACTCGAACGTGGAAGGAAATTCCGAAAAAAATAGCTAAAAAATTCAAGAAATTAAAAAAACTCTTTCTGGCATTTTTTTTTTTAGCCAAAATGGGATGAGATAGGTGGCGAAAGAGAGAAAAAAATTTTAGACTCGAATTCCGTTCATTCTCGACCCGGGCAGGAAAATTCCGAAAAAAGTAGAAAAAAAATCAAAAAAATTAAAAAAACCTATTTCTAGCGTTATTTTTATCCAAAACGGGATGAGATAGGCCGAGAAAGAGAAAAAAAAATTCTACTCCAGAATTCTGTTCCGACCCAACCCGAGCTTGAAAATTCCAAATAAAAAATAGTAAAAAAATTCAAAAAATTAAAAAATTTAATTCTGATATTGTTTCTATCCAAAACGGTTGGGGGAGGCCAAGAAAGAGAAAAAAAAAATTTATTCCTGAATTCCGTTCATTCTCGACCCGTGCAAGGAAATTCCGAAAAAAAAAAAGATAAAAATTACAAGAAATTAAAAAAACCCTTTCCGACATTATTTTTGGCCAAAACGGGATAATATAGGCCGAGAAATAGAGAAAAAAATTTTAGTCACGACTTCCGTTCACACTCAACCCAGGCATGAAAATTCAAAAAAAAAAAAGCAAAAAAATTTAAAAAATTAAAAAACCCCTTTCCGTCATTATTTTTAGCCAAAATGGGATGAGAGAGGCCGAGAAAGAAAGAAAAAAATTTTAGACCCGAATTCCGTTCATAATTGACACGGGCAAGAAAATTACAAAAAAATATAAAAAAAATAAAAATAAAAATAAAAAACCCCTTTCCGGCATTATTTTTAGCCAAAATGGGATGAGATAGGCCGAGAAAGAAGGAAAAAAATTTTAGACCAGAATTCTGTTCATACTCGACCCGTGGAAGGAAATTCCGAAAAAAATAGCTGAAAAATTCAAGAAATTAAAAAAACTCTTTCCGGCATTATTTTTAGCCAAAACGGGATGAGATAGGTGGAGAAGGAGAGAAAAAAAATTTAGACCCGAATTCCGTTCATAATCGACCCGGGCAAGAAAATTCAAAAAAAAAAAAGCAAAAAAAATATAAAAAATTAAAAAACCCTTTCCGTCATTATTTTTAGCCAAAATGGGATGAGAGAGCCCGAGAAAGACAGAAAAAAATTTTAGACCCGAATTCCGTTCATAATTGACACGGGCAAGAAAATTACAAAAAAATATAAAAAAAATAAAAAAACCCCTTTCCGGCATTATTTCTAGCCAAAATGAGATGAGATAGGCCGAGAAAGAAGGAAAAAAATTTTAGACCAGAATTCTGTTCATACTCGACCCGTGGAAGGAAATTCCGAAAAAAATGGCTAAAAAATTCAAGAAATTAAAAAAACTCTTTCCGGCATTATTTTTAGCCAAAACGGGATGAGATAGGTGGAGAAGGAGAGAAAAAAAATTTAGACCCGAATTCCGTTCATAATCGACCCGGGCAAGAAAATTCCGAAAAAAATAGAAAAGAAAAATCAAAAAATTAAAAAACCTATTTCTTGCATTATTTTTAGCCAAAACGGGATGAGATAGGCCGAGAAAGTGAGAAAAAAACTTTACTCCCGAATTCTGTTCCGACCCAACCCGAGCTTGAAAATTCCAAATAAAAAATAGTAAAAAAATTCAAAAAATTAAAAAGGTTAATTCTGACATTATTTCTATCCAAAACGGGTTGGGATGGGCCAAGAAAGAGAAAAAAAAAATTTATCCCCGAAATCCGTTCATTCTCGACCCGTGCAAGGAAATTCCGAAAAAAAAAAGATAAAAAATACAAGAAATTAAAAAAAACCCTTTCTGGCATTATTTTTAGCCAAAACGGGATAATATTGGCCGAGAAAGGGAAAAAAAAATTTTACTCACGACTTCCGTTCACACTTGACCCAGGCATGAAAATTCCAAAAAAAATGCAATAAAATTTAAAAAATTAAAAAACCCCTTTCCGGCATTATTTTTAGACAAAATGGGATGAGATAGGCCGAGAAAGAAAGAAAAAAATTTTAGACCAGAATCCCGTTCATACTCGACCCGTGGAAGGAAATTCCTAAAAAAATAGCTAAAAAATTCAAGAAGTTAAAAAAACTCTTTCCGGCTTTATTTTTAGCCAAAATGGGATGAGATAGGCGAAGAAGGAGAGAAAAAAAATTTTAACCATGAATTCCGTTCATAATCGACACGGGCAAGAAAATTACGAAAAAAATATTAAAAAAAAAATCAAAAAATTAAAAAATCCATTTCCGGCATTATTTTTAGCCAAAATGGGATGAGATAGGCCGAGAAAGAAGGAAAAAAATTTTAGACCAGAATTCTGTTCATACTCGACCCGTGGAAGGAAATTCCGAAAAAAATAGCTAAAAAATTCAAGAAATTAAAAAAACTCTTTCCGGCATTATTTTTAGCCAAAACGGGATGAGATTGGCGGAGAAGGAGAGAAAAAAATTTTAACCACGAATTCCGTTCATAATCGACACGGGCAAGAAAATTACGAAAAAAATATAAAAAAAAAATCAAAAAATTAAAAAACCCCTTTCCGGCATTATTTTTAGCCAAAATGGGATGACATAGGCCGAGAAAGAGTGAAAAAAATTTTAGACCTGAATTTCGTTCATACTCGAACGTGAAAGGAAATTCCGAAAAAAATAGCTAAAAAATTCAAGAAATTAAAAAAACTCTTTCTGGCATTTTTTTTTTTTAGCCAAAATGGGATGAGATAGGTGGCGAAAGAGAGAAAAAAATTTTAGACTCGAATTCCGTTCATTCTCGACCCGGGCAAGAAAATTCCGAAAAAACTAGAAAAAAAATCAAAAAAATTAAAAAAACCTATTTCTAGCGTTATTTTTAGCCAAAACGGGATGAGATAGGCCGAGAAAGAGAAAAAAAAATTCTACTCCCGAATTCTGTTCCGACCCAACCCGAGCTTGAAATTTCCAAATAAAAAATAGTAAAAAAATTCAAAAAATTAAAAAATTTAATTCTGATATTGTTTCTATCCAAAACGGGTTGGGGGAGGCCAAGAAAGAGAAAAAAAAAAAAATTTATTCCTGAATTCCGTTCATTCTCGACCCGTGCAAGGAAATTCCGAAAAAAAAAGATAAAAATTACAAGAAATTAAAAAAACCCTTTCCGACATTATTTTTGGCCAAAACGGGATAATATAGGCCGAGAAATAGAGAAAAAAATTTTAGTCACGACTTCCGTTCACTCTCGACCAAGGCATGAAAATTCAAAAAAAAAAAAGCAAAAAAATTTTAAAAATTAAAAAACCCCTTTCCGTCATTATTTTTAGCCAAAATGGGATGAGAGAGGCCGAGAAAGAAAGAAAAAAATTTTAGATCCGAATTCCATTCATAATTGACACGGGCAAGAAAATTACAAAAAAATATAAAAAAAAAAAAAAAAAAATTAGAAAACCCCTTTCCGGCATTATTTTTAGCCAAAATGGGATGAGATAGACCGAGAAAGAAGGAAAAAAATTTTAGACCAGAATTCTGTTCATACTCGACCCGTGGAAGGAAATTCCGAAAAAAATAGCTAAAAAATTCAAGAAATTAAAAAAACTCTTTCCGGCATTATTTATAGCCAAAATGGGATAAGATAGGCGGAGAAGGAGAGAAAAAAATTTTAGACCCGAATTCCGTTCATAATCGACCTGGGCAAGAAAATTACAAAAAAATATAAAAAAAAATTAAAAAAACCCCTTTCCGGCATTATTTCTAGCCAAAATGGGATGAGATAGGCCGAGAAAGAAGGAAAAAAATTTTAGACCAGAATTCTGTTCATACTCGACCCGTGGAAGGAAATTCCGAAAAAAATAGCTAAAAAATACAAGAAATTAAAAAAACTCTTTCCGGCATTATTTTTAGCCAAAACGGGATGAGATAGGTGGAGAAGGAGAGAAAAAAAATTTAGACCCGAATTCCGTTCATAATCGACACGGGGAAGAAAATTCCGAAAAAAATATTAAAAAAAAATCAAAAAACCCCTTTCCGGCATTATTTTTAGCCAAAATGGGATAAGATAGGCCGAGAAAGAAGGAAAAAAATTTTAGACCAGAATTCCGTTCATACTCGACCCGTGGAAGGAAATTCCGAAAAAAAAGCTAAAAAATTCAAGAAATTAAAAAAACTCTTTCCGGCATTATTTTTAGCCAAAATGGGATGAGATAGACGGAGAAGGAGAGAAAAAAATTTTAGACCCGAATTCCGTTCATAATCGACCCGGGCAAGAAAATTACAAAAAAATATAAAAAAAAATAAAAAAACCCCTTTCCGGCATTATTTCTAGCCAAAATGGGATGAGATAGGCCGAGAAAGAAGGGAAAAAATTTTAGACCAGAATTCTGTTCATACTCGACCCGTGGAAGGAAATTCCGAAAAAAATAGCTAAAAAATTCAAGAAATTAAAAAAACTCTTTCCGGCATTATTTTTAGCCAAAACGGGATGAGATAGGTGGAGAAGGAGAGAAAAAAAATTTAGACCCGAATTCCGTTCATAATCGACACGGGCAAGAAAATTCCGAAAAAAATAAAAAAAAAATCAAAAAACCCCTTTCCGGCATTATTTTTAGCCAAAATGGGATGAGATAGGCCGAGGAAGAAAGAAAAAAATTTTAGACCAGAATCCCGTTCATACTCGACCCGTGGAAGGAAATTCCTAAAAAAATAGCTAAAAAATTCAAGAAGTTAAAAAAACTCTTTCCGGCTTTATTTTTAGCCAAAATGGGATGAGATAGGCGAAGAAGGAGAGAAAAAAATTTTAACCACGAATTCCGTTCATAATCGACACGGGCAAGAAAATTACGAAAAAAATATTAAAAAAAAAATCAAAAAATTAAAAAATCCCTTTCCGGCATTATTTTTAGCCAAAATGGGATGAGATAGGCCGAGAAAGAAGGAACAAAATTTTAGACCAGAATTCTGTTCATACTCGACCCGTGGAAGGAAATTCCGAAAAAAAAAGCTAACAAATTCAAGAAATTAAAAAAACTCTTTCCGGCATTATTTTTAGCCAAAATGGGATGAGATAGACGGAGAAGGAGAGAAAAAAATTTTAGACCCGAATTCCGTTCATAATCGACCCGGGCAAGAAAATTACAAAAAAATATAAAAAAAAATAAAAAAACCCCTTTCCGGCATTATTTCTAGCCAAAATGGGATGAGATAGGCCGAGAAAGATGGAAAAAAATTTTAGACCAGAATTCTGTTCATACTCGACCCGTGGAAGGAAATTCCGAAAAAAATAGCTAAAAAATACAAGAAATTAAAAAAACTCTTTCCGGCATTATTTTTAGCCAAAACGGGATGAGATAGGTGGAGAAGGAGAGAAAAAAAAATTTAGACCCGAATTCCGTTCATGATCGACACGGGCAAGAAAATTCCGAAAAAAATATAAATAAAAAATAAAAAAACCCCTTTCCGGCATTATTTTTAGCCAAAATGGGATGAGATAGGCCGAGAAAGAAGGAAAAAAATTTTAGACCAGAATTCCGTTCATACTCGACCCGTGGAAGGAAATTCCGAAAAAAAAGCTAAAAAATTCAAGAAGTTAAAAAAATACTTTTCGGCATTATTTTTAGCCAAAATGGGATGAGATTGGCGGAGAAGGAGAGAAAAAAATTTTAACCACGAATTCCGTTCATAATCGACACGGGCAAGAAAATTACGAAAAAAATATAAAAAAAAAAAATCAAAAAATTAAAAAACCCCTTTCCGGCATTATTTTTAGCCAAAATGGGATGACATAGGCCGAGAAAGAGTGAAAAAAATTTTAGACCTGAATTCCGTTCATACTCGAACGTGAAAGGAAATTCCGAAAAAAATAGCTAAAAAATTCAAGAAATTAAAAAAACTCTTTCTGGCATTTTTTTTTTTAGCCAAAATGGGATGAGATAGGTGGCGAAAGAGAGAAAAAAATTTTAGACTCGAATTCCGTTCATTCTCGACCCGGACAAGAAAATTCCGAAAAAACTAGAAAAAAAATCAAAAAAATTAAAAAAACCTATTTCTAGCGTTATTTTTAGCCAAAACGGGATGAGATAGGCCGAGAAAGAGAAAAAAAAATTCTACTCCCGAATTCTGTTCCGACCCAACCCGAGCTTGAAAATTCCAAATAAAAAATAGTAAAAAAATTCAAAAAATTAAAAAATTTAATTCTGATATTGTTTCTATCCAAAACGGGTTGGGGGAGGCCAAGAAAGAGAAAAAAAAAAAATTTATTCCTGAATTCCATTCATTCTCGACCCGTGCAAGGAAATTCCGAAAAAAAAAAGATAAAAATTACAAGAAATTAAAAAAACCCTTTCCGACATTATTTTTGGCCAAAACGGGATAATATAGGCCGAGAAATAGAGAAAAAAATTTTAGTCACGACTTCCGTTCACTCTCGACCAAGGCATGAAAATTCAAAAAAAAAAAAGCAAAAAAATTTAAAAAATTAAAAAACCCCTTTCCGTCATTATTTTTAGCCAAAATGGGATGAGAGAGGCCGAGAAAGAAAGAAAAAAATTTTAGACCCGAATTCCGTTCATAATTGACACGGGCAAGAAAATTACAAAAAAATATTAAAAAAAAAAAAAAAAATTAGAAAACCCCTTTCCGGCATTATTTTTAGCCAAAATGGGATGAGATAGACCGAGAAAGAAGGAAAAAAATTTTAGACCAGAATTCTGTTCATACTCGACCCGTGGAAGGAAATTCCGAAAAAAATAGCTAAAAAATTCTAGAAATTAAAAAAACTCTTTCCGGCATTATTTATAGCCAAAATGGGATAAGATAGGCGGAGAAGGAGAGAAAAAAATTTTAGACCCGAATTCCGTTCATAATCGACCCGGGCAAGAAAATTACAAAAAAATATAAAAAAAAAATTAAAAAAACCCCTTTCCGGCGTTATTTCTAGCCAAAATGGGATGAGATAGGCCGAGAAAGAAGGAAAAAAATTTTAGACCAGAATTCTGTTCATACTCGACCCGTGGAAGGAAATTCCGAAAAAAATAGCTAAAAAATACAAGAAATTAAAAAAACTCTTTCCGGCATTATTTTTAGCCAAAACGGGATGAGATAGCTGGAGAAGGAGAGAAAAAAAATTTAGACCCGAATTCCGTTCATAATCGACACGGGCAAGAAAATTCCGAAAAAAATATAAAAAAAAATCAAAAAACCCCTTTCCGGCATTATTTTTAGCCAAAATGGGATGAGATAGGCCGAGAAAGAAGGAAAAAAATTTTAGACCAGAATTCCGTTCATACTCGACCCGTGGAAGGAAATTCCGAAAAAAAAGCTAAAAAATTCAAGAAGTTAAAAAAATACTTTTCGGCATTATTTTTAGCCAAAATGGGATGAGATTGGCGGAGAAGGAGAGAAAAAAATTTTAACCACGAATTCCGTTCAAAATCGACACGGGCAAGAAAATTACGAAAAAAATATAAAAAAAAAAATCAAAAAATTAAAAAACCCCTTTCCGGCATTATTTTTAGCCAAAATGGGATGACATAGGCCTAGAAAGAGTGAAAAAAATTTTAGACCTGAATTCCGTTCATACTCGAACGTGAAAGGAAATTCCGAAAAAAATAGCTAAAAAATTCAAGAAATTAAAAAAACTCTTTCTGGCATTTTTTTTTTTTAGCCAAAATGGGATGAGATAGGTGGCGAAAGAGAGAAAAAAATTTTAGACTCGAATTCCGTTCATTCTCGACCCGGGCAAGAAAATTCCGAAAAAACTAGAAAAAAAATCAAAAAAATTAAAAAAACCTATTTCTAGCGTTATTTTTAGCCAAAACGGGATGAGATAGGCCGAGAAAGAGAAAAAAAAATTCTACTCCCGAATTCTGTTCCGACCCAACCCGAGCTTGAAAATTCCAAATAAAAAATAGTAAAAAAATTCAAAAAATTAAAAAATTTAATTCTGATATTGTTTCTATCCAAAACGGGTTGGGGGAGGCCAAGAAAGAGAAAAAAAAAAAAATTTATTCCTGAATTCCGTTCATTCTCGACCCGTGCAAGGAAATTCCGAAAAAAAAAAGATAAAAATTACAAGAAATTAAAAAAACCCTTTCCGACATTATTTTTGGCCAAAACGGGATAATATAGGCCGAGAAATAGAGAAAATAATTTTAGTCACGACTTCCGTTCACTCTCGACCAAGGCATGAAAATTCAAAAAAAAAAAAGCAAAAAAATTTAAAAAATTAAAAAACCCCTTTCCGGCATTATTTTTAGCCAAAATGGGATGAGATAGACCGAGAAAGAAGGAAAAAAATTTTAGGCCAGAATTCTGTTCATACTCGACCCGTGGAAGGAAATTCCGAAAAAAA
Organism: Quercus engelmannii; assembly: GCA_029955605.1. Lineage (NCBI taxonomy): Eukaryota > Viridiplantae > Streptophyta > Magnoliopsida > Fagales > Fagaceae > Quercus > Quercus engelmannii. Next base: position 1,698,524 of record JARPSG010000013.1, on the reverse strand, counting down.
TAGCTAAAAAATTCAAGAAATTAAAAAAACTCTTTCCGGCATTATTTATAGCCAAAATGGGATAAGATAGGCGGAGAAGGAGAGAAAAAAATTTTAGACCCGAATTCCGTTCATAATCGACCCGGGCAAGAAAATTACAAAAAAATATAAAAAAAATTAAAAAAACCCCTTTCCGGCATTATTTCTAGCCAAAATGGGATGAGATAGGCCGAGAAAGAAGGAAAAAAATTTTAGACCAGAATTCTGTTCATACTCGACCCGTGGAAGGAAATTCCGAAAAAAATAGCTAAAAAATACAAGAAATTAAAAAAACTCTTTCCGGCATTATTTTTAGCCAAAACGGGATGAGATAGGTGGAGAAGGAGAGAAAAAAAATTTAGACCCGAATTCCGTTCATAATCGACACGGGCAAGAAAATTCCGAAAAAAATATTAAAAAAAAATCAAAAAACCCCTTTCCGGCATTATTTTTAGCCAAAATGGGATGAGATAGGCCGAGAAAGAAGGAAAAAAATTTTAGACCAGAATTTCGTTCATACTCGACCCGTGGAAGGAAATTCCGAAAAAAAAGCTAAAAAATTCAAGAAATTAAAAAAACTCTTTGCGGCATTATTTTTAGCCAAAATGGGATGAGATAGACGGAGAAGGAGAGAAAAAAATTTTAGACCCGAATTCCGTTCATAATCGACCCGGGCAAGAAAATTACAAAAAAATATAAAAAAAAAATAAAAAAACCCCTTCCCGGCATTATTTCTAGCCAAAATGGGATGAGATAGGCCGAGAAAGAAGGAAAAAAATTTTAGACCAGAATTCTGTTCATACTCGACCCGTGGAAGGAAATTCCGAAAAAAATAGCTAAAAAATTCAAGAAATTAAAAAAACTCTTTCCGGCATTATTTTTAGCCAAAACGGGATGAGATAGGTGGAGAAGGAGAGAAAAAAAATTTAGACCCGAATTCCGTTCATAATCGACACGGGCAAGAAAATTCCGAAAAAAATAAAAAAAAAATCAAAAAACCCCTTTCCGGCATTATTTTTAGCCAAAATGGGATGAGATAGGCCGAGAAAGAAAGAAAAAAATTTTAGACCAGAATCCCGTTCATACTCGACCCGTGGAAGGAAATTCCTAAAAAAATAGCTAAAAAATTCAAGAAGTTAAAAAAACTCTTTCCGGCTTTATTTTTAGCCAAAATGGGATGAGATAGGCGAAGAAGGAGAGAAAAAAATTTTAACCACGAATTCCGTTCATAATCGACCCGGGCAAGAAAATTACGAAAAAAATATTAAAAAAAAATCAAAAAATTAAAAAATCCCTTTCCGGCATTATTTTTAGCCAAAATGGGATGAGATAGGCCGAGAAAGAAGGAACAAAATTTTAGACCAGAATTCTGTTCATACTCGACCCGTGGAAGGAAATTCCGAAAAAAAAAGCTAAAAAATTCAAGAAATTAAAAAAACTCTTTCCGGCATTATTTTTAGCCAAAATGGGATGAGATAGACGGAGAAGGAGAGAAAAAAATTTTAGACCCGAATTCCGTTCATAATCGACCCGGGCAAGAAAATTACAAAAAAATATTAAAAAAAATAAAAAAACCCCTTTCCGGCATTATTTCTAGCCAAAATGGGATGAGATAGGCCGAGAAAGAAGGAAAAAAATTTTAGACCAAAATTCCGTTCATACTCGACCCGTGGAAGGAAATTCCGAAAAAAAAGCTAAAAAATTCGAGAAATTAAGAAAACTCTTTCCGGCATTATTTTAGCCAAAATGGGATGAGATAGACGGAGAAGGAGAGAAAAAAATTTTAGACCCGAATTCCGTTCATAATCGACCCGGGCAAGAAAATTACAAAAAAATATAAAAAAAAAATAAAAAAAACCCCTTTCCGGCATTATTTCTAGCCAAAATGGGATGAGATAGGCCGAGAAAGAAGGAAAAAAATTTTAAACCAGAATTCTGTTCATACTCGACCCGTGGAAGGAAATTCCGAAAAAAATAGCTAAAAAATTCAAGAAATTAAAAAAACTCTTTCCGGCATTATTTTTAGCCAAAACGGGATGAGATAGGTGGAGAAGGAGAGAAAAAAAATTTGGACCCGAATTCCGTTCATGATCGACACGGGCAAGAAAATTCCGAAAAAAATATAAATAAAAAATAAAAAAACCCCTTTCCGGCATTATTTTTAGCCAAAATGGGATGAGATAGGCCGAGAAAGAAGGAAAAAAATTTTAGACCAGAATTCCGTTCATACTCGACCCGTGGAAGGAAATTCCGAAAAAAAAGCTAAAAAATTCAAGAAGTTAAAAAAATACTTTTCGGCATTATTTTTAGCCAAAATGGGATGAGATTGGCGGAGAAGGAGAGAAAAAAATTTTAACCACGAATTCCGTTCATAATCGACACGGGCAAGAAAATTACGAAAAAAATATAAAAAAAAAAAATCAAAAAATTAAAAAACCCCTTTCCGGCATTATTTTTAGCCAAAATGGGATGACATAGGCCGAGAAAGAGTGAAAAAAATTTTAGACCTGAATTCCGTTCATACTCGAACGTGAAAGGAAATTCCGAAAAAAATAGCTAAAAAATTCAAGAAATTAAAAAAACTCTTTCTGGCATTTTTTTTTTTAGCCAAAATGGGATGAGATAGGTGGCGAAAGAGAAAAAAATTTTAGACTCGAATTCCGTTCATTCTCGACCCGGGCAAGAAAATTCCGAAAAAACTAGAAAAAAAATCAAAAAAATTAAAAAAACCTATTTCTAGCGTTATTTTTAGCCAAAACGGGATGAGATAGGCCGAGAAAGAGAAAAAAAAATTCTACTCCCGAATTCTGTTCCGACCCAACCCGAGCTTGAAAATTCCAAATAAAAAATAGTAAAAAAATTCAAAAAATTAAAAAATTTAATTCTGATATTGTTTCTATCCAAAACGGGTTGGGGGAGGCCAAGAAAGAGAAAAAAAAAAAATTTATTCCTGAATTCCGTTCATTCTCGACCCGTGCAAGGAAATTCCGAAAAAAAAAAGATAAAAATTACAAGAAATTAAAAAAACCCTTTCCGACATTATTTTTGGCCAAAACGGGATAATATAGGCCGAGAAATAGAGAAAAAAATTTTAGTCACGACTTCCGTTCACTCTCGACCAAGGCATGAAAATTCAAAAAAAAAAAAGCAAAAAAAATTTAAAAATTAAAAAACCCCTTTCCGTCATTATTTTTAGCCAAAATGGGATGAGAGAGGCCGAGAAAGAAAGAAAAAAATTTTAGACCCGAATTCCGTTCATAATTGACACGGGCAAGAAAATTACAAAAAAATATAAAAAAAAAAAAAAAAAATAGAAAACCCCTTTCCGGCATTATTTTTAGCCAAAATGGGATGAGATAGACCGAGAAAGAAGGAAAAAAATTTTAGACCAGAATTCTGTTCATACTCGACCCGTGGAAGGAAATTCCGAAAAAAATAGCTAAAAAATTCAAGAAATTAAAAAAACTCTTTCTCGCATTTTTTTTTTAGCCAAAATGGGATGAGATAGGTGGCGAAAGAGAGAAAAAAATTTTAGACTCGAATTCCGTTCATTCTCGACCCGGGCAAGAAAATTCCGAAAAAAATAGAAAAAAATCAAAAAAATTAAAAAAAAAACCTATTTCTAGTGTTATTTTTAGCCAAAACGGGATGAGATAGGCCGAGAAAGAGAAAAAAAAAATTCTACTCCCGAATTCTGTTCCGACCCAACCCGAGCTTGACAATTCCAAATAAAAAATAGTAAAAAAATTCAAATAATTAAAAAATTTAATTCCGACATTATTTCTATCCAAAACGGGTTGGGACAGGCCAAGAAAGAGAAAAAAAAGATTTATTCCTGAATTCCGTTCATTCTCGACCCGTGCAAGGAAATTCCGAAAAAAAAAAAGATAAAAATTACAAGAAATTAAAAAAACCCTTTCCGACATTATTTTTAGCCAAAACGGGATAATATAGGCCGAGAAATAGAGAAAAAAATTTTAGTCACGACTTCCGTTCACTCTCGACCCAGGCATGAAAATTCAAAAAAAAAAAAGCAAATAAAATTTAAAAAATTAAAAAACCCTTTCCGTCATTATTTTTAGCCAAAATGGGATGAGAGAGGCCGAGAAAGACAGAAAAAAATTTTAGACCCGAATTCCGTTCATAATTGACACGGGCAAGAAAATTACAAAAAAATGTAAAAAAAATTAAAAAAAACCCCTTTCCGGCATTATTTTTGGCCAAAATGGGATGAGATAGGCCGAGAAAGAAGGAAAAAAATTTTAGACCAGAATTCTGTTCATACTCGACCCGTGGAAGGAAATTCCGAAAAAAATAGCTAAAAAATACAAGAAATTAAAAAAACTCTTTCCGGCATTATTTTTAGCCAAAACGGGATGAGATAGGTGGAGAAGGAGAGAAAAAAAATTTAGACCCGAATTCCGTTCATAATCGACACGGGCAAGAATATTCCGAAAAAAATATTAAAAAAAAATCAAAAAACCCCTTTCCGGCATTATTTTTAGCCAAAATGGGATGAGATAGGCCGAGAAAGAAGGAAAAAAATTTTAGACCAGAATTCCGTTCACACTCGACCCGTGGAAGGAAATTCCGAAAAAAAAGCTAAAAAATTCAAGAAATTAAGAAAACTCTTTCCGGCATTATTTTTAGCCAAAATGGGATGAGATAGACGGAGAAGGAGAGAAAAAAATTTTAGACCCGAATTCCGTTCATAATCGACCCGGGCAAGAAAATTACAAAAAAATATAATAAAAAATTAAAAAAACCCCTTTCCGGCATTATTTCTAGCCAAAATGGGATGAGATAGGCCGAGAAAGAAGGAAAAAAATTTTAGACCAGAATTCTGTTCATACTCGACCCGTGGAAGGAAATTCCGAAAAAAATAGCTAAAAAATACAAGAAATTAAAAAAACTCTTTCCGGCATTATTTTTAGCCAAAACGGGATGAGATAGGTGGAGAAGGAGAGAAAAAAAATTTAGACCCGAATTCCGTTCATAATCGACACGGGCAAGAAAATTCCGAAAAAAATATTAAAAAAAAATCAAAAAACCCCTTTCCGGCATTATTTTTAGCCAAAATGGGATGAGATAGGCCGAGAGAGAAGGAAAAAAATTTTAGACCAGAATTCCGTTCATACTCGACCCGTGGAAGGAAATTCCGAAAAAAAAGCTAAAAAATTCAAGAAATTAAGAAAACTCTTTCCGGCATTATTTTAGCCAAAATGGGATGAGATAGACGGAGAAGGAGAGAAAAAAATTTTAGACCCGAATTCCGTTCATAATCGACCCGGGCAAGAAAATTACAAAAAAATATAAAAAAAAAATAAAAAAACCCCTTTCCGGCATTATTTCTAGCCAAAATGGGATGAGATAGGCCGAGAAAGAAGGAAAAAAATTTTAGACCAGAATTCTGTTCATACTCGACCCGTGGAAGGAAATTCCGAAAAAAATAGCTAAAAAATTCAAGAAATTAAAAAAACTCTTTCCGGCATTATTTTTAGCCAAAACGGGATGAGATAGGTGGAGAAGGAGAGAAAAAAAATTTAGACCCGAATTCCGTTCATAATCGACACGGGCAAGAAAATTCCGAAAAAAATATAAAAAAAAAATCAAAAAACCCCTTTCCGGCATTATTTTTAGCCAAAATGGGATGAGATAGGCCGAGAAAGAAGGAAAAAAATTTTAGACCAGAATTCCGTTCATACTCGACCCGTGGAAGGAAATTCCGAAAAAAAAGCTAAAAAATTCAAGAAGTTAAAAAAATACTTTTCGGCATTATTTTTAGCCAAAATGGGATGAGATTGGCGGAGAAGGAGAGAAAAAAATTTTAACCACGAATTCCGTTCATAATCGACACGGGCAAGAAAATTACGAAAAAAATATAAAAAAAAAAAATCAAAAAATTAAAAAACCCCTTTCCGGCATTATTTTTAGCCAAAATGGGATGACATAGGCCGAGAAAGAGTGAAAAAAATTTTAGACCTGAATTCCGTTCATACTCGAACGTGAAAGGAAATTCCGAAAAAAATAGCTAAAAAATTCAAGAAATTAAAAAAACTCTTTCTGGCATTTTTTTTTTTAGCCAAAATGGGATGAGATAGGTGGCGAAAGAGAGAAAAAAATTTTAGACTCGAATTCCGTTCATTCTCGACCCGGGCAAGAAAATTCCGAAAAAACTAGAAAAAAAATCAAAAAAATTAAAAAAACCTATTTCTAGCGTTATTTTTAGCCAAAACGGGATGAGATAGGCCGAGAAAGAGAAAAAAAAATTCTACTCCCGAATTCTGTTCCGACCCAACCCGAGCTTGAAAATTCCAAATAAAAAATAGTAAAAAAATTCAAAAAATTAAAAAATTTAATTCTGATATTGTTTCTATCCAAAACGGGTTGGGGGAGGCCAAGAAAGAGAAAAAAAAAAATTTATTCCTGAATTCCGTTCATTCTCGACCCGTGCAAGGAAATTCCGAAAAAAAAAAGATAAAAATTACAAGAAATTAAAAAAACCCTTTCCGACATTATTTTTGGCCAAAACGGGATAATATAGGCCGAGAAATAGAGAAAAAAATTTTAGTCACGACTTCCGTTCACTCTCGACCAAGGCATGAAAATTCAAAAAAAAAAAAGCAAAAAAAATTTAAAAATTAAAAAACCCCTTTCCGTCATTATTTTTAGCCAAAATGGGATGAGAGAGGCCGAGAAAGAAAGAAAAAAATTTTAGACCCGAATTCCGTTCATAATTGACACGGGCAAGAAAATTACAAAAAAATATAAAAAAAAAAAAAAAAAAAGAAAACCCCTTTCCGGCATTATTTTTAGCCAAAATGGGATGAGATAGACCGAGAAAGAAGGAAAAAAATTTTAGACCAGAATTCTGTTCATACTCGACCCGTGGAAGGAAATTCCGAAAAAAATAGCTAAAAAATTCAAGAAATTAAAAAAACTCTTTCTCGCATTTTTTTTTTAGCCAAAATGGGATGAGATAGGTGGCGAAAGAGAGAAAAAAATTTTAGACTCGAATTCCGTTCATTCTCGACCCGGGCAAGAAAATTCCGAAAAAAATAGAAAAAAATCAAAAAAATTAAAAAAAAAACCTATTTCTAGTGTTATTTTTAGCCAAAACGGGATGAGATAGGCCGAGAAAGAGAAAAAAAAAATTCTACTCCCGAATTCTCTTCCGACCCAACCCGAGCTTGACAATTCCAAATAAAAAATAGTAAAAAAATTCAAATAATTAAAAAATTTAATTCCGACATTATTTCTATCCAAAACGGGTTGGGACAGGCCAAGAAAGAGAAAAAAAAGATTTATTCCTGAATTCCGTTCATTCTCGACCCGTGCAAGGAAATTCCGAAAAAAAAAAAGATAAAAATTACAAGAAATTAAAAAAACCCTTTCCGACATTATTTTTAGCCAAAACGGGATAATATAGGCCGAGAAATAGAGAAAAAAATTTTAGTCACGACTTCCGTTCACTCTCGACCCAGGCATGAAAATTCAAAAAAAAAAAAGCAAATAAAATTTAAAAAATTAAAAAACCCTTTCCGTCATTATTTTTAGCCAAAATGGGATGAGAGAGGCCGAGAAAGACAGAAAAAAATTTTAGACCCGAATTCCGTTCATAATTGACACAGGCAAGAAAATTACAAAAAAATATAAAAAAAAATAAAAAAAACCCCTTTCCGGCATTATTTTTGGCCAAAATGGGATGAGATAGGCCGAGAAAGAAGGAAAAAAATTTTAGACCAGAATTCTGTTCATACTCGACCCGTGGAAGGAAATTCCGAAAAAAATAGCTAAAAAATACAAGAAATTAAAAAAACTCTTTCCGGCATTATTTTTAGCCAAAACGGGATGAGATAGGTGGAGAAGGAGAGAAAAAAAATTTAGACCCGAATTCCGTTCATAATCGACACGGGCAAGAATATTCCGAAAAAAATATTAAAAAAAAATCAAAAAACCCCTTTCCGGCATTATTTTTAGCCAAAATGGGATGAGATAGGCCGAGAAAGAAGGAAAAAAATTTTAGACCAGAATTCCGTTCACACTCGACCCGTGGAAGGAAATTCCGAAAAAAAAGCTAAAAAATTCAAGAAATTAAGAAAACTCTTTCCGGCATTATTTTTAGCCAAAATGGGATGAGATAGACCGAGAAAGAAGGAAAAAAATTTTAGACCAGAATTCTGTTCATACTCGACCCGTGGAAGGAAATTCCGAAAAAAATAGCTAAAAAATTCAAGAAATTAAAAAAACTCTTTCTCGCATTTTTTTTTTAGCCAAAATGGGATGAGATAGGTGGCGAAAGAGAGAAAAAAATTTTAGACTCGAATTCCGTTCATTCTCGACCCGGGCAAGAAAATTCCGAAAAAAATAGAAAAAAATCAAAAAAATTAAAAAAAAACCTATTTCTAGTGTTATTTTTAGCCAAAACGGGATGAGATAGGCCGAGAAAGAGAAAAAAAAAATTCTACTCCCGAATTCTGTTCCGACCCAACCCGAGCTTGACAATTCCAAATAAAAAATAGTAAAAAAATTCAAATAATTAAAAAATTTAATTCCGACATTATTTCTATCCAAAACGGGTTGGGACAGGCCAAGAAAGAGAAAAAAAAAGATTTATTCCTGAATTCCGTTCATTCTCGACCCGTGCAAGGAAATTCCGAAAAAAAAAAAAGATAAAAATTACAAGAAATTAAAAAAACCCTTTCCGACATTATTTTTAGCCAAAACGGGATAATATAGGCTGAGAAATAGAGAAAAAAATTTTAGTCACGACTTCCGTTCACTCTCGACCCAGGCATGAAAATTCAAAAAAAAAAAAGCAAATAAAATTTAAAAAATTAAAAAACCCTTTCCGTCATTATTTTTAGCCAAAATGGGATGAGAGAGGCCGAGAAAGACAGAAAAAAAATTTAGACCCGAATTCCGTTCATAATCGACACGGGCAAGAATATTCCGAAAAAAATATTAAAAAAAAATCAAAAAACCCCTTTCCGGCATTATTTTTAGCCAAAATGGGATGAGGTAGGCCGAGAAAGAAGGAAAAAAATTTTAGACCAGAATTCCGTTCATACTCGACCCGTGGAAGGAAATTCCGAAAAAAAAGCTAAAAAATTCAAGAAATTAAGAAAACTCTTTCCGGCATTATTTTTAGCCAAAATGGGATGAGAGAGGCCGAGAAAGACAGAAAAAAATTTTAGACCCGAATTCCGTTCATAATCGACCCGGGCAAGAAAATTACAAAAAAATATAATAAAAAATTAAAAAACCCCTTTCCGGCATTATTTCTAGCCAAAATGGGATGAGATAGGCCGAGAAAGAAGGAAAAAAATTTTAGACCAGAATTCTGTTCATACTCGACCCGTGGAAGGAAATTCCGAAAAAAATAGCTAAAAAATTCAAGAAATTAAAAAAACTCTTTCCGGCATTATTTTTAGCCAGAACGGGATGAGATAGGTGGAGAAGGAGAGAAAAAAAATTTAGACCCGAATTCCGTTCATAATCGACACGGGCAAGAAAATTCCGAAAAAAATATAAAAAAAAAATCAAAAAACCCCTTTCCGGCATTATTTTTAGCCAAAATGGGATGAGATAGGCCGAGAAAGAAGGAAAAAAATTTTAGACCAGAATTCCGTTCATACTCGACCCGTGGAAGGAAATTCCGAAAAAAAAGCTAAAAAATTCAAGAAGTTAAAAAAATACTTTTCGGCATTATTTTTAGCCAAAATGGGATGAAATTGGCGGAGAAGGAGAGAAAAAAATTTTAACCACGAATTCCGTTCATAATCGACACGGGCAAGAAAGTTACGAAAAAAATATAAAAAAAAAAAATCAAAAAATTAAAAAACCCCTTTCCGGCATTATTTTTAGCCAAAATGGGATGACATAGGCCGAGAAAGAGTGAAAAAAATTTTAGACCTGAATTCCGTTCATACTCGAACGTGAAAGGAAATTCCGAAAAAAATAGCTAAAAAATTCAAGAAATTAAAAAAACTCTTTCTGGCATTTTTTTTTTTTAGCCAAAATGGGATGAGATAGGTGGCGAAAGAGAGAAAAAAATTTTAGACTCGAATTCCGTTCATTCTCGACCCAGGCAAGAAAATTCCGAAAAAACTAGAAAAAAAATCAAAAAAATTAAAAAAACCTATTTCTAGCGTTATTTTTAGCCAAAACGGGATGAGATAGGCCGAGAAAGAGAAAAAAAAATTCTACTCCCGAATTCTGTTCCGACCCAACCCGAGCTTGAAAATTCCAAATAAAAAATAGTAAAAAAATTCAAAAAATTAAAAAATTTAATTCTGATATTGTTTCTATCCAAAACGGGTTGGGGGAGGCCAAGAAAGAGAAAAAAAAAAAATTTATTCCTGAATTCCGTTCATTCTCGACCCGTGCAAGGAAATTCCGAAAAAAAAAAGATAAAAATTACAAGAAATTAAAAAAACCCTTTCCGACATTATTTTTGGCCAAAACGGGATAATATAGGCCGAGAAATAGAGAAAAAAATTTTAGTCACGACTTCCGTTCACTCTCGACCAAGGCATGAAAATTCAAAAAAAAAAAAAGCAAAAAAATTTAAAAAATTAAAAAACCCCTTTCCATCATTATTTTTAGCCAAAATGGGATGAGAGAGGCCGAGAAAGAAAGAAAAAAATTTTAGACCCGAATTCCGTTCATAATTGACACGGGCAAGAAAATTACAAAAAAATATAAAAAAAAAAAAAAAAAAAATTAGAAAACCCCTTTCCGGCATTATTTTTAGCCAAAATGGGATGAGATAGACCGAGAAAGAAGGAAAAAAATTTTAGACCAGAATTCTGTTCATACTCGACCCGTGGAAGGAAATTCCGAAAAAAATAGCTAAAAAATTCAAGAAATTAAAAAAACTCTTTCCGGCATTATTTATAGCCAAAATGGGATAAGATAGGCGGAGAAGGAGAGAAAAAAATTTTAGACCCGAATTCCGTTCATAATCGACCCGGGCAAGAAAATTACAAAAAAATATAAAAAAAAATAAAAAAAACCCCTTTCCGGCATTATTTCTAGCCAAAATGGGATGAGATAGGCCGTGAAAGAAGGAAAAAAATTTTAGACCAGAATTCTGTTCATACTCGACCCGTGGAAGGAAATTCCGAAAAAAAAGCTAAAAAATTCAAGAAGTTAAAAAAAAACTTTCCGACATTATTTTTAGCCAAAATGGGATGAGATAGGCCGAGAAAGAAGGAAAAAAATTTTAGACCAGAATTCCGTTCATACTCGACCCGTGGAAGGAAATTCCGAAAAAAAAGCTAAAAAATTCAAGAAGTTAAAAAAAAACTTTTCGGCATTATTTTTAGCCAAAATCGGATGAGATTGGCGGAGAAGGAGAGAAAAAAATTTTAACCACGAATTCCGTTCATAATCGACACGGGCAAGAAAATTACGAAAAAAATATTAAAAAAAAAAATCAAAAAATTAAAAAACCCCTTTCCGGCATTATTTTTAGCCAAAATGGGATGACATAGGCCGAGAAAGAGTGAAAAAAATTTTAGACCTGAATTCCGTTCATACTCGAACGTGAAAGGAAATTCCGAAAAAAATAGCTAAAAAATTCAAGAAATTAAAAAAACTCTTTCTGGCATTTTTTTTTTTAGCCAAAATGGGATGAGATAGGTGGCGAAAGAGAGAAAAAAATTTTAGACTCGAATTCCGTTCATTCTCGACCCGGGCAAGAAAATTCCGAAAAAACTAGAAAAAAAATCAAAAAAATTAAAAAAACCTATTTCTAGCGTTATTTTTAGCCAAAACGGGATGAGATTGGCCGAGAAAGAGAAAAAAAAATTCTACTCCCGAATTCTGTTCCGACCCAACCCGAGCTTGAAAATTCCAAATAAAAAATAGTAAAAAAATTCAAAAAATTAAAAAATTTAATTCTGATATTGTTTCTATCCAAAACGGGTTGGGGGAGGCCAAGAAAGAGAAAAAAAAAAATTTATTCCTGAATTCCGTTCATTCTCGACCCGTGCAAGGAAATTCCGAAAAAAAAAAAGATAAAAATTACAAGAAATTAAAAAAACCCTTTCCGACATTATTTTTGGCCAAAACGGGATAATATAGGCCGAGAAATAGAGAAAAAAATTTTAGTCACGACTTCCGTTCACTCTCGACCAAGGCATGAAAATTCAAAAAAAAAAAAGCAAAAAAAATTTAAAAATTAAAAAACCCCTTTCTGTCATTATTTTTAGCCAAAATGGGATGAGAGAGGCCGAGAAAGAAAGAAAAAAATTTTAGACCCGAATTCCGTTCATAATTGACACGGACAAGAAAATTACAAAAAAATATAAAAAAAAAAAAAAAAAATAGAAAACCCCTTTCCGGCATTATTTTTAGCCAAAATGGGATGAGATAGACCGAGAAAGAAGGAAAAAAATTTTAGACCAGAATTCTGTTCATACTCGACCCGTGGAAGGAAATTCCGAAAAAAATAGCTAAAAAATTCAAGAAATTAAAAAAACTCTTTCTCGCATTTTTTTTTTAGCCAAAATGGGATGAGATAGGTGGCGAAAGAGAGAAAAAAATTTTTGACTCGAATTCCGTTCATTCTCGACCCGGGCAAGAAAATTCCGAAAAAAATAGAAAAAAATCAAAAAAATTAAAAAAAAAACCTATTTCTAGTGTTATTTTTAGCCAAAACGGGATGAGATAGGCCGAGAAAGAGAAAAAAAAAATTCTACTCCCGAATTCTGTTCCGACCCAACCCGAGCTTGACAATTCCAAATAAAAAATAGTAAAAAAATTCAAATAATTAAAAAATTTAATTCCGACATTATTTCTATCCAAAACGGGTTGGGACAGGCCAAGAAAGAGAAAAAAAAGATTTATTCCTGAATTCCGTTCATTCTCGACCCGTGCAAGGAAATTCCGAAAAAAAAAAGATAAAAATTACAAGAAATTAAAAAAACCCTTTCCGACATTATTTTTAGCCAAAACGGGATAATATAGGCCGAGAAATAGAGAAAAAAATTTTAGTCACGACTTCCGTTCACTCTCGACCCAGGCATGAAAATTCAAAAAAAAAAAAGCAAAAAAAATTTAAAAAATTAAAAAACCCTTTCCGTCATTATTTTTAGCCAAAATGGGATGAGAGAGGCCGAGAAAGACAGAAAAAAATTTTAGACCCGAATTCCGTTCATAATTGACACGGGCAAGAAAATTACAAAAAAATATTAAAAAAAATAAAAAAAACCCCTTTCCGGCATTATTTTTGGCCAAAATGGGATGAGATAGGCCGAGAAAGAAGGAAAAAAATTTTAGACCAGAATTCTGTTCATACTCGACCCGTGGAAGGAAATTCCGAAAAAAATAGCTAAAAAATACAAGAAATTAAAAAAACTCTTTCCGGCATTATTTTTAGCCAAAATGGGATGAGATAGGCCGAGAAAGAAGGAAAAAAATTTTAGACCAGAATTCCGTTCATACTCGACCCGTGGAAGGAAATTCCGAAAAAAAAGCTAAAAAATTCAAGAAGTTAAAAAAAAACTTTTCGGCATTATTTTTAGCCAAAATCGGATGAGATTGGCGGAGAAGGAGAGAAAAAAATTTTAACCACGAATTCCGTTCATAATCGACACGGGCAAGAAAATTACGAAAAAAATATAAAAAAAAAAAAATCAAAAAATTAAAAAACCCCTTTCCGGCATTATTTTTAGCCAAAATGGGATGACATAGGCCGAGAAAGAGTGAAAAAAATTTTAGACCTGAATTCCGTTCATACTCGAACGTGAAAGGAAATTCCGAAAAAAATAGCTAAAAAATTCAAGAAATTAAAAAAACTCTTTCTGGCATTTTTTTTTTTAGCCAAAATGGGATGAGATAGGTGGCGAAAGAGAGAAAAAAATTTTAGACTCGAATTCCGTTCATTCTCGACCCGGGCAAGAAAATTCCGAAAAAACTAGAAAAAAAATCAAAAAAATTAAAAAAACCTATTTCTAGCGTTATTTTTAGCCAAAACGGGATGAGATTGGCCGAGAAAGAGAAAAAAAAATTCTACTCCCGAATTCTGTTCCGACCCAACCCGAGCTTGAAAATTCCAAATAAAAAATAGTAAAAAAATTCAAAAAATTAAAAAATTTAATTCTGATATTGTTTCTATCCAAAACGGGTTGGGGGAGGCCAAGAAAGAGAAAAAAAAAAAATTTATTCCTGAATTCCGTTCATTCTCGACCCGTGCAAGGAAATTCCGAAAAAAAAAAAGATAAAAATTACAAGAAATTAAAAAAACCCTTTCCGACATTATTTTTGGCCAAAACGGGATAATATAGGCCGAGAAATAGAGAAAAAAATTTTAGTCACGACTTCCGTTCACTCTCGACCAAGGCATGAAAATTCAAAAAAAAAAAAGCAAAAAAAATTTAAAAAATTAAAAAACCCCTTTCCATCATTATTTTTAGCCAAAATGGGATGAGAGAGGCCGAGAAAGAAAGAAAAAAATTTTAGACCCGAATTCCGTTCATAATTGACACGGACAAGAAAATTACAAAAAAATATAAAAAAAAAAAAAAAAAATAGAAAACCCCTTTCCGGCATTATTTTTAGCCAAAATGGGATGAGATAGACCGAGAAAGAAGGAAAAAAATTTTAGACCAGAATTCTGTTCATACTCGACCCGTGGAAGGAAATTCCGAAAAAAATAGCTAAAAAATTCAAGAAATTAAAAAAACTCTTTCTCGCATTTTTTTTTTAGCCAAAATGGGATGAGATAGGTGGCGAAAGAGAGAAAAAAATTTTAGACTCGAATTCCGTTCATTCTCGACCCGGGCAAGAAAATTCCGAAAAAAATAGAAAAAAATCAAAAAAATTAAAAAAAAAACCTATTTCTAGTGTTATTTTTAGCCAAAACGGGATGAGATAGGCCGAGAAAGAGAAAAAAAAAATTCTACTCCCGAATTCTGTTCCGACCCAACCCGAGCTTGACAATTCCAAATAAAAAATAGTAAAAAAATTCAAATAATTAAAAAATTTAATTCCGACATTATTTCTATCCAAAACGGGTTGGGACAGGCCAAGAAAGAGAAAAAAAAGATTTATTCCTGAATTCCGTTCATTCTCGACCCGTGCAAGGAAATTCCGAAAAAAAAAAGATAAAAATTACAAGAAATTAAAAAAACCCTTTCCGACATTATTTTTAGCCAAAACGGGATAATATAGGCCGAGAAATAGAGAAAAAAATTTTAGTCACGACTTCCGTTCACTCTCGACCCAGGCATGAAAATTCAAAAAAAAAAAAGCAAAAAAAATTTAAAAAATTAAAAAACCCTTTCCGTCATTATTTTTAGCCAAAATGGGATGAGAGAGGCCGAGAAAGACAGAAAAAAATTTTAGACCCGAATTCCGTTCATAATTGACACGGGCAAGAAAATTACAAAAAAATATAAAAAAAAATAAAAAAAACCCCTTTTCGGCATTATTTTTGGCCAAAATGGGATGAGATAGGCCGAGAAAGAAGGAAAAAAATTTTAGACCAGAATTCTGTTCATACTCGACCCGTGGAAGGAAATTCCGAAAAAAATAGCTAAAAAATACAAGAAATTAAAAAAACTCTTTCCGGCATTATTTTTAGCCAAAATGGGATGAGATAGGCCGAGAAAGAAGGAAAAAAATTTTAGACCAGAATTCCGTTCATACTCGACCCGTGGAAGGAAATTCCGAAAAAAAAGCTAAAAAATTCAAGAAGTTAAAAAAAAACTTTTCGGCATTATTTTTAGCCAAAATCGGATGAGATTGGCGGAGAAGGAGAGAAAAAAATTTTAACCACGAATTCCGTTCATAATCGACACGGGCAAGAAAATTACGAAAAAAATATAAAAAAAAAAAATCAAAAAATTAAAAAACCCCTTTCCGGCATTATTTTTAGCCAAAATGGGATGACATAGGCCGAGAAAGAGTGAAAAAAATTTTAGACCTGAATTCCGTTCATACTCGAACGTGAAAGGAAATTCCGAAAAAAATAGCTAAAAAATTCAAGAAATTAAAAAAACTCTTTCTGGCATTTTTTTTTTTAGCCAAAATGGGATGAGATAGGTGGCGAAAGAGAGAAAAAAATTTTAGACTCGAATTCCGTTCATTCTAGACCCGGGCAAGAAAATTCCGAAAAAACTAGAAAAAAAATCAAAAAAATTAAAAAAACCTATTTCTAGCGTTATTTTTAGCCAAAACGGGATGAGATTGGCCGAGAAAGAGAAAAAAAAATTCTACTCCCGAATTCTGTTCCGACCCAACCCGAGCTTGAAAATTCCAAACAAAAAATAGTAAAAAAATTCAAAAAATTAAAAAATTTAATTCTGATATTGTTTCTATCCAAAACGGGTTGGGGGAGGCCAAGAAAGAGAAAAAAAAAAAATTTATTCCTGAATTCCGTTCATTCTCGACCCGTGCAAGGAAATTCCGAAAAAAAAAAAGATAAAAATTACAAGAAATTAAAAAAACCCTTTCCGACATTATTTTTGGCCAAAACGGGATAATATAGGCCGAGAAATAGAGAAAAAAATTTTAGTCACGACTTCCGTTCACTCTCGACCAAGGCATGAAAATTCAAAAAAAAAAAAGCAAAAAAAATTTAAAAATTAAAAAACCCCTTTCCGTCATTATTTTTAGCCAAAATGGGATGAGAGAGGCCGAGAAAGAAAGAAAAAAATTTTAGACCCGAATTCCGTTCATAATTGACACGGACAAGAAAATTACAAAAAAATATAAAAAAAAAAAAAAAAAATAGAAAACCCCTTTCCGGCATTATTTTTAGCCAAAATGGGATGAGATAGACCGAGAAAGAAGGAAAAAAATTTTAGACCAGAATTCTGTTCATACTCGACCCGTGGAAGGAAATTCCGAAAAAAATAGCTAAAAAATTCAAGAAATTAAAAAAACTCTTTCTCGCATTTTTTTTTTAGCCAAAATGGGATGAGATAGGTGGCGAAAGAGAGAAAAAAATTTTAGACTCGAATTCCGTTCATTCTCGACCCGGGCAAGAAAATTCCGAAAAAAATAGAAAAAAATCAAAAAAATTAAAAAAAAAACCTATTTCTAGTGTTATTTTTAGCCAAAACGGGATGAGATAGGCCGAGAAAGAGAAAAAAAAAATTCTACTCCCGAATTCTGTTCCGACCCAACCCGAGCTTGACAATTCCAAATAAAAAATAGTAAAAAAATTCAAATAATTAAAAAATTTAATTCCGACATTATTTCTATCCAAAACGGGTTGGGACAGGCCAAGAAAGAGAAAAAAAAGATTTATTCCTGAATTCCGTTCATTCTCGACCCGTGCAAGGAAATTCCGAAAAAAAAAAGATAAAAATTACAAGAAATTAAAAAAACCCTTTCCGACATTATTTTTAGCCAAAACGGGATAATATAGGCCGAGAAATAGAGAAAAAAATTTTAGTCACGACTTCCGTTCACTCTCGACCCAGGCATGAAAATTCAAAAAAAAAAAAGCAAAAAAAATTTAAAAAATTAAAAAACCCTTTCCGTCATTATTTTTAGCCAAAATGGGATGAGAGAGGCCGAGAAAGACAGAAAAAAATTTTAGACCCGAATTCCGTTCATAATTGACACTGGCAAGAAAATTACAAAAAAATATAAAAAAAAATAAAAAAAACCCCTTTTCGGCATTATTTTTGGCCAAAATGGGATGAGATAGGCCGAGAAAGAAGGAAAAAAATTTTAGACCAGAATTCTGTTCATACTCGACCCGTGGAAGGAAATTCCGAAAAAAATAGCTAAAAAATACAAGAAATTAAAAAAACTCTTTCCGGCATTATTTTTAGCCAAAATGGGATGAGATAGGCCGAGAAAGAAGGAAAAAAATTTTAGACCAGAATTCCGTTCATACTCGACCCGTGGAAGGAAATTCCGAAAAAAAAGCTAAAAAATTCAAGAAGTTAAAAAAAAACTTTTCGGCATTATTTTTAGCCAAAATCGGATGAGATTGGCGGAGAAGGAGAGAAAAAAATTTTAACCACGAATTCCGTTCATAATCGACACGGGCAAGAAAATTACGAAAAAAATATAAAAAAAAAAATCAAAAAATTAAAAAACCCCTTTCCGGCATTATTTTTAGCCAAAATGGGATGACATAGGCCGAGAAAGAGTGAAAAAAATTTTAGACCTGAATTCCGTTCATACTCGAACGTGAAAGGAAATTCCGAAAAAAATAGCTAAAAAATTCAAGAAATTAAAAAAACTCTTTCTGGCATTTTTTTTTTTAGCCAAAATGGGATGAGATAGGTGGCGAAAGAGAGAAAAAAATTTTAGACTCGAATTCCGTTCATTCTAGACCCGGGCAAGAAAATTCCGAAAAAACTAGAAAAAAAATCAAAAAAATTAAAAAAACCTATTTCTAGCGTTATTTTTAGCCAAAACGGGATGAGATTGGCCGAGAAAGAGAAAAAAAAATTCTACTCCCGAATTCTGTTCCGACCCAACCCGAGCTTGAAAATTCCAAATAAAAAATAGTAAAAAAATTCAAAAAATTAAAAAATTTAATTCTGATATTGTTTCTATCCAAAACGGGTTGGGGGAGGCCAAGAAAGAGAAAAAAAAAAAATTTATTCCTGAATTCCGTTCATTCTCGACCCGTGCAAGGAAATTCCGAAAAAAAAAAAGATAAAAATTACAAGAAATTAAAAAAACCCTTTCCGACATTATTTTTGGCCAAAACGGGATAATATAGGCCGAGAAATAGAGAAAAAAATTTTAGTCACGACTTCCGTTCACTCTCGACCAAGGCATGAAAATTCAAAAAAAAAAAAGCAAAAAAAATTTAAAAATTAAAAAACCCCTTTCCGTCATTATTTTTAGCCAAAATGGGATGAGAGAGGCCGAGAAAGAAAGAAAAAAATTTTAGACCCGAATTCCGTTCATAATTGACACGGACAAGAAAATTACAAAAAAATATAAAAAAAAAAAAAAAAAATAGAAAACCCCTTTCCGGCATTATTTTTAGCCAAAATGGGATGAGATAGACCGAGAAAGAAGGAAAAAAATTTTAGACCAGAATTCTGTTCATACTCGACCCGTGGAAGGAAATTCCGAAAAAAATAGCTAAAAAATTCAAGAAATTAAAAAAACTCTTTCTCGCATTTTTTTTTTAGCCAAAATGGGATGAGATAGGTGGCGAAAGAGAGAAAAAAATTTTTGACTCGAATTCCGTTCATTCTCGACCCGGGCAAGAAAATTCCGAAAAAAATAGATAAAAATCAAAAAAATTAAAAAAAAAACCTATTTCTAGTGTTATTTTTAGCCAAAACGGGATGAGATAGGCCGAGAAAGAGAAAAAAAAAATTTCTACTCTCGAATTCTGTTCCGACCCAACCCGAGCTTGACAATTCCAAATAAAAAATAGTAAAAAAATTCAAATAATTAAAAAATTTAATTCCGACATTATTTCTATCCAAAACGGGTTGGGACAGGCCAAGAAAGAGAAAAAAAAGATTTATTCCTGAATTCCGTTCATTCTCGACCCGTGCAAGGAAATTCCGAAAAAAAAAAGATAAAAATTACAAGAAATTAAAAAAACCCTTTCCGACATTATTTTTAGCCAAAACGGGATAATATAGGCCGAGAAATAGAGAAAAAAATTTTAGTCACGACTTCCGTTCACTCTCGACCCAGGCATGAAAATTCAAAAAAAAAAAAGCAAAAAAAATTTAAAAAATTAAAAAACCCTTTCCGTCATTATTTTTAGCCAAAATGGGATGAGAGAGGCCGAGAAAGACAGAAAAAAATTTTAGACCCGAATTCCGTTCATAATTGACACGGGCAAGAAAATTACAAAAAAATATTAAAAAAAATAAAAAAAACCCCTTTCCGGCATTATTTTTGGCCAAAATGGGATGAGATAGGCCGAGAAAGAAGGAAAAAAATTTTAGACCAGAATTCTGTTCATACTCGACCCGTGGAAGGAAATTCCGAAAAAAATAGCTAAAAAATACAAGAAATTAAAAAAACTCTTTCCGGCATTATTTTTAGCCAAAACGGGATGAGATAGGTGGAGAAGGAGAGAAAAAAAATTTAGACCCGAATTCCGTTCATAATCGACACGGGCAAGAAAATTCCGAAAAAAATATTAAAAAAAAATCAAAAAACCCCTTTCCGGCATTATTTTTAGCCAAAATGGGATGAGATAGGCCGAGAAAGAAGGAAAAAAATTTTAGACCAGAATTCCGTTCATACTCGACCCGTGGAAGGAAATTCCGAAAAAAAAGCTAAAAAATTCAAGAAATTAAGAAAACTCTTTCCGGCATTATTTTAGCCAAAATGGGATGAGATAGACGGAGAAGGAGAGAAAAAAATTTTAGACCCGAATTCCGTTCATAATCGACCCGGGCAAGAAAATTACAAAAAAATATAAAAAAAAATAAAAAAACCCCTTTCCGGCATTATTTCTAGCCAAAATGGGATGAGATAGGCCGAGAAAGAAGGAAAAAAATTTTAGACCAGAATTCTGTTCATACTCGACCCGTGGAAGGAAATTCCGAAAAAAATAGCTAAAAAATTCAAGAAATTAAAAAAACTCTTTCCGGCATTATTTTTAGCCAAAACGGGATGAGATAGGTGAAGAAGGAGAGAAAAAAAATTTAGACCCGAATTCCGTTCATAATCGACACGGGCAAGAAAATTCCGAAAAAAATATAAAAAAAAAATCAAAAAACCCCTTTCCGGCATTATTTTTAGCCAAAATGGGATGAGATAGGCCGAGAAAGAAGGAAAAAAATTTTAGACCAGAATTCCGTTCATATTCGACCCGTGGAAGGAAATTCCGAAAAAAAAGCTAAAAAATTCAAGAAGTTAAAAAAATACTTTTCGGCATTATTTTTAGCCAAAATGGGATGAGATTGGCGGAGAAGGAGAGAAAAAAATTTTAACCACGAATTCCGTTCATAATCGACACGGGCAAAAAATTACGAAAAAAATATAAAAAAAAAAAATCAAAAAATTAAAAAACCCCTTTCCGGCATTATTTTTAGCCAAAATGGGATGACATAGGCCGAGAAAGAGTGAAAAAAATTTTAGACCTGAATTCCGTTCATACTCGAACGTGAAAGGAAATTCCGAAAAAAATAGCTAAAAAATTCAAGAAATTAAAAAAACTCTTTCTGGCATTTTTTTTTTTAGCCAAAATGGGATGAGATAGGTGGCGAAAGAGAGAAAAAAAATTTAGACTCGAATTCCGTTCATTCTCGACCCGGGCAAGAAAATTCCGAAAAAACTAGAAAAAAAATCAAAAAAATTAAAAAAACCTATTTCTAGCGTTATTTTTAGCCAAAACGGGATGAGATAGGCCGAGAAAGAGAAAAAAAAATTCTACTCCCGAATTCTGTTCCGACCCAACCCGAGCTTGAAAATTCCAAATAAAAAATAGTAAAAAAATTCAAAAAATTAAAAAATTTAATTCTGATATTGTTTCTATCCAAAACGGGTTGGGGGAGGCCAAGAAAGAGAAAAAAAAAAATTTATTCCTGAATTCCGTTCATTCTCGACCCGTGCAAGGAAATTCCGAAAAAAAAAAGATAAAAATTACAAGAAATTAAAAAAACCCTTTCCGACATTATTTTTGGCCAAAACGGGATAATATAGGCCGAGAAATAGAGAAAAAAATTTTAGTCACGACTTCCGTTCACTCTCGACCAAGGCATGAAAATTCAAAAAAAAAAAAGCAAAAAAAATTTAAAAATTAAAAAACCCCTTTCCGTCATTATTTTTAGCCAAAATGGGATGAGAGAGGCCGAGAAAGAAAGAAAAAAATTTTAGACCCGAATTCCGTTCATAATTGACACGGGCAAGAAAATTACAAAAAAATATTAAAAAAAAAAAAAAATAGAAAACCCCTTTCTGGCATTATTTTTAGCCAAAATGGGATGAGATAGACCGAGAAGGAAGGAAAAAAATTTTAGACCAGAATTCTGTTCATACTCGACCCGTGGAAGGAAATTCCGAAAAAAATAGCTAAAAAATTCAAGAAATTAAAAAAACTCTTTCTCGCATTTTTTTTTTAGCCAAAATGGGATGAGATAGGTGGCGAAAGAGAGAAAAAAATTTTAGACTCGAATTCCGTTCATTCTCGACCCGGGCAAGAAAATTCCGAAAAAAATAGAAAAAAATCAAAAAAATTAAAAAAAAAACCTATTTCTAGTGTTATTTTTAGCCAAAACGGGATGAGATAGGCCGAGAAAGAGAAAAAAAAAATTCTACTCCCGAATTCT
Organism: Quercus engelmannii; assembly: GCA_029955605.1. Taxonomy (NCBI): domain Eukaryota; kingdom Viridiplantae; phylum Streptophyta; class Magnoliopsida; order Fagales; family Fagaceae; genus Quercus; species Quercus engelmannii. The sequence goes on along the minus strand of JARPSG010000013.1, from coordinate 1,676,274 downwards.
GTTCCGACCCAACCCGAGCTTGACAATTCCAAATAAAAAATAGTAAAAAAATTCAAATAATTAAAAATTTTAATTCCGACATTATTTCTATCCAAAACAGGTTGGGACAGGCCAAGAAAGAGAAAAAAAAGATTTATTCCTGAATTCCGTTCATTCTCGACCCGTGCAAGGAAATTCCGAAAAAAAAAAAGATAAAAATTACAAGAAATTAAAAAAACCCTTTCCGACATTATTTTTAGCCAAAACGGGATAATATAGGCCGAGAAATAGAGAAAAAAATTTTAGTCACGACTTCCGTTCACTCTCGACCCAGGCATGAAAATTCAAAAAAAAAAAAGCAAATAAAATTTAAAAAATTAAAAAACCCTTTCCGTCATTATTTTTAGCCAAAATGGGATGAGAGAGGCCGAGAAAGACAGAAAAAAATTTTAGACCCGAATTCCGTTCATAATTGACACGGGCAAGAAAATTACAAAAAAATATAAAAAAAATAAAAAAAACCCCTTTCCGGCATTATTTTTGGCCAAAATGGGATGAGATAGGCCGAGAAAGAAGGAAAAAAATTTTAGACCAGAATTCTGTTCATACTCGACCCGTGGAAGGAAATTCCGAAAAAAATAGCTAAAAAATACAAGAAATTAAAAAAACTCTTTCCGGCATTATTTTTAGCCAAAACGGGATGAGATAGGTGGAGAAGGAGAGAAAAAAAATTTAGACCCGAATTCCGTTCATAATCGACACGGGCAAGAATATTCCGAAAAAAATATTAAAAAAAAATCAAAAAACCCCTTTCCGGCATTATTTTTAGCCAAAATGGGATGAGATAGGCCGAGAAAGAAGGAAAAAAATTTTAGACCAGAATTCCGTTCACACTCGACCCGTGGAAGGAAATTCCGAAAAAAAAGCTAAAAAATTCAAGAAATTAAGAAAACTCTTTCCGGCATTATTTTTAGCCAAAATGGGATGAGATAGACGGAGAAGGAGAGAAAAAAATTTTAGACCCGAATTCCGTTCATAATCGACCCGGGCAAGAAAATTACAAAAAAATATAATAAAAAATTAAAAAAACCCCTTTCCGGCATTATTTCTAGCCAAAATGGGATGAGATAGGCCGAGAAAGAAGGAAAAAAATTTTAGACCAGAATTCTGTTCATACTCGACCCGTGGAAGGAAATTCCGAAAAAAATAGCTAAAAAATTCAAGAAATTAAAAAAACTCTTTCCGGCATTATTTTTAGCCAAAACGGGATGAGATAGGTGGAGAAGGAGAGAAAAAAAATTTAGACCCGAATTCCGTTCATAATCGACACGGGCAAGAAAATTCCGAAAAAAATAAAAAAAAAAAATCAAAAAACCCCTTTCCGGCATTATTTTTAGCCAAAATGGGATGAGATAGGCCGAGAAAGAAGGAAAAAAATTTTAGACCAGAATTCCGTTCATACTCGACCCGTGGAAGGAAATTCCGAAAAAAAAGCTAAAAAATTCAAGAAGTTAAAAAAATACTTTTCGGCATTATTTTTAGCCAAAATGGGATGAGATTGGCGGAGAAGGAGAGAAAAAAATTTTAACCACGAATTCCGTTCATAATCGACACGGGCAAGAAAATTACGAAAAAAATATAAAAAAAAAAAAATCAAAAAATTAAAAAACCCCTTTCCGGCATTATTTTTAGCCAAAATGGGATGACATAGGCCGAGAAAGAGTGAAAAAAATTTTAGACCTGAATTCCGTTCATACTCGAACGTGAAAGGAAATTCCGAAAAAAATAGCTAAAAAATTCAAGAAATTAAAAAAACTCTTTCTGGCATTTTTTTTTTTTAGCCAAAATGGGATGAGATAGGTGGCGAAAGAGAGAAAAAAATTTTAGACTCGAATTCCGTTCATTCTCGACCCAGGCAAGAAAATTCCGAAAAAACTAGAAAAAAAATCAAAAAAATTAAAAAAACCTATTTCTAGCGTTATTTTTAGCCAAAACGGGATGAGATAGGCCGAGAAAGAGAAAAAAAAATTCTACTCCCGAATTCTGTTCCGACCCAACCCGAGCTTGAAAATTCCAAATAAAAAATAGTAAAAAAATTCAAAAAATTAAAAAATTTAATTCTGATATTGTTTCTATCCAAAACGGGTTGGGGGAGGCCAAGAAAGAGAAAAAAAAAAAATTTATTCCTTAATTCCGTTCATTCTCGACCCGTGCAAGGAAATTCCGAAAAAAAAAAGATAAAAATTACAAGAAATTAAAAAAACCCTTTCCGACATTATTTTTGGCCAAAACGGGATAATATAGGCCGAGAAATAGAGAAAAAAATTTTAGTCACGACTTCCGTTCACTCTCGACCAAGGCATGAAAATTCAGAAAAAAAAAAAGCAAAAAAATTTAAAAAATTAAAAAACCCCTTTCCATCATTATTTTTAGCCAAAATGGGATGAGAGAGGCCGAGAAAGAAAGAAAAAAATTTTAGACCCGAATTCCGTTCATAATTGACACGGGCAAGAAAATTACAAAAAAATATTAAAAAAAAAAAAAAAAATTAGAAAACCCCTTTCCGGCATTATTTTTAGCCAAAATGGGATGAGATAGACCGAGAAAGAAGGAAAAAAATTTTAGACCAGAATTCTGTTCATACTCGACCCGTGGAAGGAAATTCCGAAAAAAATAGCTAAAAAATTCAAGAAATTAAAAAAACTCTTTCCGGCATTATTTATAGCCAAAATGGGATAAGATAGGCGGAGAAGGAGAGAAAAAAATTTTAGACCCGAATTCCGTTCATAATCGACCCGGGCAAGAAAATTACAAAAAAATATAAAAAAAAATAAAAAAAACCCCTTTCCGGCATTATTTCTAGCCAAAATGGGATGAGATAGGCCGTGAAAGAAGGAAAAAAATTTTAGACCAGAATTCTGTTCATACTCGACCCGTGGAAGGAAATTCCGAAAAAAAAGCTAAAAAATTCAAGAAGTTAAAAAAAAACTTTCCGGCATTATTTTTAGCCAAAATGGGATGAGATAGGCCGAGAAAGAAGGAAAAAAATTTTAGACCAGAATTCCGTTCATACTCGACCCGTGGAAGGAAATTCCGAAAAAAAAGCTAAAAAATTCAAGAAGTTAAAAAAAAACTTTTCGGCATTATTTTTAGCCAAAATGGGATGAGATTGGCGGAGAAGGAGAGAAAAAAATTTTAACCACGAATTCCGTTCATAATCGACACGGGCAAGAAAATTACGAAAAAAATATAAAAAAAAAAATCAAAAAATTAAAAAACCCCTTTCCGGCATTATTTTTAGCCAAAATGGGATGACATAGGCCGAGAAAGAGTGAAAAAAATTTTAGACCTGAATTCCGTTCATACTCGAACGTGGAAGGAAATTCCGAAAAAAATAGCTAAAAAATTCAAGAAATTAAAAAAACTCTTTCTGGCATTTTTTTTTTTAAACAAATTGGGATGAGATAGGTGGCGAAAGAGAGAAAAAAATTTTAGACTCGAATTCCGTTCATTCTCGACCCGGGCAGTAAAATTCCGAAAAAAGTAGAAAAAAAATCAAAAAAATTAAAAAAACCTATTTCTGGCGTTATTTTTAGCCAAAACGGGATGAGATAGGCCGAGAAAGAGAAAAAAAAATTCTACTCCCGAATTTTGTTCCGACCCAACCCGAGCTTGAAAATTCCAAATAAAAAATAGTAAAAAAATTCAAAAAATTAAAAAATTTAATTCTGATATTGTTTCTATCCAAAACGGGTTGGGGGAGGCCAAGAAAGAGAAAAAAAAAAATTATTCCTGAATTCCGTTCATTCTCGACCCGTGCAAGGAAATTCCGAAAAAAAAAAAGATAAAAATTACAAGAAATTAAAAAAACCCTTTCCGACATTATTTTTGGCCAAAACGGGATAATATAGGCCGAGAAATAGAGAAAAAAATTTTAGTCACGACTTCCGTTCACTCTCAACCCAGGCATGAAAATTCAAAAAAAAAAAAGCAAAAAAATTTAAAAAAATTAAAAAACCCCTTTCCGTCATTATTTTTAGCCAAAATGGGATGAGAGGCGCCGAGAAAGAAAGAAAAAAATTTTAGACCCGAATTCCGTTCATAATTGACACGGGCAAGAAAATTACAAAAAAATATAAAAAAAAAAATAAATAAATAAAAAACCCCTTTCCGGCATTATTTTTAGCCAAAATGGGATGAGATAGGCCGAGAAAGAAGGAAAAAAATTTTAGACCAGAATTCTGTTCATACTCGACCCGTGGAAGGAAATTCCGAAAAAAATAGCTGAAAAATTCAAGAAATTAAAAAAACTCTTTCCGGCATTATTTTTAGCCAAAACGGGATGAGATAGGTGGAGAAGGAGAGAAAAAAAATTTAGACCCGAATTCCGTTCATAATCGACCCGGGCAAGAAAATTCAAAAAAAAAAAAGCAAAAAAAATATAAAAAATTAAAAAACCCTTTCCGTCATTATTTTTAGCCAAAATGGGATGAGAGAGCCCGAGAAAGACAGAAAAAAATTTTAGACCCGAATTCCGTTCATAATCGACCCGGGCAAGAAAATGACAAAAAAATATAAAAAAAAATAAAAAAACCCCTTTCCGGCATTATTTCTAGCCAAAATGGGATGAGATAGGCCGAGAAAGAAGGAAAAAAATTTTAGACCAGAATTCTGTTCATACTCGACCCGTGGAAGGAAATTCCGAAAAAAATAGCTAAAAAATACAAGAAATTAAAAAAACTCTTTCCGGCATTATTTTTAGCCAAAACGGGATGAGATAGGTGGAGAAGGAGAGAAAAAAAATTTAGACCCGAATTCCGTTCATAATCGACCCGGGCAAGAAAATTCCGAAAAAAATAGAAAAGAAAAATCAAAAAATTAAAAAACCTATTTCTTGCATTATTTTTAGCCAAAACGGGATGAGATAGGCCGTGAAAGTGAGAAAAAAACTTTACTCCCGAATTCTGTTCCGACCCAACCCGAGCTTGAAAATTCCAAATAAAAAATAGTAAAAAAATTCAAAAAATTAAAAAGGTTAATTCTGACATTATTTCTATCCAAAACGGGTTGGGATAGGCCAAGAAAGAGAAAAAAAAAATTTATTCCCGAAATCCGTTTATTCTCGACCCGTGCAAGGAAATTCCGAAAAAAAAAAGATAAAAAATACAAGAAATTAAAAAAACCCTTTCTGGCATTATTTTTAGCCAAAACGGGATAATATTGGCCGAGAAAGGGAAAAAAAAATTTTACTCACGACTTCCGTTCACACTCGACCCAGGCATGAAAATTCCAAAAAAAAAGCAATAAAATTTAAAAAATTAAAAAACCCCTTTCCGGCATTATTTTTAGACAAAATGGGATGAGATAGGCCGAGAAAGAAAGAAAAAAATTTTAGACCAGAATCCCGTTCATACTCGACCCGTGGAAGGAAATTCCTAAAAAAATAGCTAAAAAATTCAAGAAGTTAAAAAAACTCTTTCCGGCTTTATTTTTAGCCAAAATGGGATGAGATAGGCGAAGAAGGAGAGAAAAAAATTTTAACCACGAATTCCGTTCATAATCGACACGGGCAAGAAAATTACGAAAAAAATATTAAAAAAAAAATCAAAAAATTAAAAAATCCCTTTCCGGCATTATTTTTAGCCAAAATGGGATGAGATAGGCCGAGAAAGAAGGAAAAAAATTTTAGACCAGAATTCTGTTCATACTCGACCCGTGGCAGGAAATTCCGAAAAAAATAGCTAAAAAATTCAAGAAACTAAAAAAACTCTTTCCGGCAGTACTTTTAGCCAAAATGAGATGAGATAGACGGAGAAGGAGAGAAAAAAATTTTAGACCCGAATTCCGTTCATAATCGACCCGGGCAAGAAAATTACAAAAAAATAAAAAAAAAATAAAAAAACCCCTTTCCGGCATTATTTCTAGCCAAAATGGGATGAGATAGGCCGAGAAAGAAGGAAAAAAATTTTAGACCAGAATTCTGTTCATACTCGACCCGTGGAAGGAAATTCCGAAAAAAATAGCTAAAAAATTCAAGAAATTAAAAAAACTCTTTCCGGCATTATTTTTAGCCAAAACGGGATGAGATAGGTGGAGAAGGAGAGAAAAAAAATTTAGACCCGAATTCCGTTCATAATCGACACGGGCAAGAAAATTCCGAAAAAAATATAAAAAAAAAATCAAAAAACCCCTTTCCGGCATTATTTTTAGCCAAAATGGGATGAGATAGGCCGAGAAAGAAGGAAAAAAATTTTAGACCAGAATTCCGTTCATACTCGACCCGTGGAAGGAAATTCCGAAAAAAAAGCTAAAAAATTCAAGAAGTTAAAAAAATACTTTTCGGCATTATTTTTAGCCAAAATGGGATGAGATTGGCGGAGAAGGAGAGAAAAAAATTTTAACCACGAATTCCGTTCATAATCGACACGGGCAAGAAAATTACGAAAAAAATATAAAAAAAAAAATCAAAAAATTAAAAAACCCCTTTCCGGCATTATTTTTAGCCAAAATGGGATGACATAGGCCGAGAAAGAGTGAAAAAAATTTTAGACCTGAATTCCGTTCATACTCGAACGTGAAAGGAAATTCCGAAAAAAATAGCTAAAAAATTCAAGAAATTAAAAAAACTCTTTCTGGCATTTTTTTTTTTAGCCAAAATGGGATGAGATAGGTGGCGAAAGAGAGAAAAAAATTTTAGACTCGAATTCCGTTCATTCACGACCCGGGCAAGAAAATTCCTTAAAAACTAGAAAAAAAATCAAAAAAATTAAAAAAACCTATTTCTAGCGTTATTTTTAGCCAAAACGGGATGAGATAGGCCGAGAAAGAGAAAAAAAAATTCTACTCCCGAATTCTGTTCCGACCCAACCCGAGCTTGAAAATTCCAAATAAAAAATAGTAAAAAAATTCAAAAAATTAAAAAATTTAATTCTGATATTGTTTCTATCCAAAACGGGTTGGGGGAGGCCAAGAAAGAGAAAAAAAAAATTATTCCTGAATTCCGTTCATTCTCGACCCGTGCAAGGAAATTCCGAAAAAAAAAAGATAAAAATTACAAGAAATTAAAAAAACCCTTTCCGACATTATTTTTGGCCAAAACGGGATAATATAGGCCGAGAAATAGAGAAAAAAATTTTAGTCACGACTTCCGTTCACTCTCGACCAAGGCATGAAAATTCAAAAAAAAAAAAGCAAAAAAATTTAAAAAATTAAAAAACCCCTTTCCGTCATTATTTTTAGCCAAAATGGGATGAGAGAGGCCGAGAAAGAAAGAAAAAAATTTTAGACCCGAATTCCGTTCATAATTGACACGGGCAAGAAAATTACAAAAAAATATAAAAAAAAAAAAAAAAAAAAATTAGAAAACCCCTTTCCGGCATTATTTTTAGCCAAAATGGGATGAGATAGACCGAGAAAGAAGGAAAAAAATTTTAGACCAGAATTCTGTTCATACTCGACCCGTGGAAGGAAATTCCGAAAAAAATAGCTAAAAAATTCAAGAAATTAAAAAAACTCTTTCCGGCATTATTTATAGCCAAAATGGGATAAGATAGGCGGAGAAGGAGAGAAAAAAATTTTAGACCCGAATTCCATTCATAATCGACCCGGGCAAGAAAATTCCGAAAAGAATATAAAAAAAAATCAAAAAATTAAAAAAACCCCTTTCCGGCGTTACTTTTAGCCAAAAGGGGATTACATAGGCCGAGAAAGAGTGAAAAAAATTTTAAACCTGAATTCCGTTCATATTCGACCCGTGGAAGGAAATTCCGAAAAAAATATCTAAAAAAATCAAGAAATTAAAAAAACTCTTTCTGGCATTTTTTTTTTGGCCAAAATGGGATGAGATAGGTGGCGAAAGAGAGAAAAATATTTTAGACTCGAATTCCGTTCATTCTCGACCCGGGCAAGAAAATTCCGAAAAAAATAGAAAAAAAATCAAAAAAATTAAAAAAAAAAACCTATTTCTAGTGTTATTTTTAGCCAAAACGGGATGAGATAGGCCGAGAAAGAGAAAAAAAAATTCTACTCCCGAATTCTGTTCCGACCCAACCCGAGCTTGACAATTCCAAATAAAAAATAGTAAAAAAATTCAAAAAATTAAAAAATTTAATTCCGAAATTATTTCTATCCAAAACGGGTTGGGAGAGGCCAAGAAAGAGAAAAAAAAGATTTATTCCTGAATTCCGTTCATTCTCGACCCGTGCAAGGAAATTCCGAAAAAAAAAAAGATAAAAATTACAAGAAATTAAAAAAACCCTTTCCGACATTATTTTTAGCCAAAACAGGATAATATAGGCCGAGAAATAGAGAAAAAAATTTTAGTCACGACTTCCGTTCACTCTCGACCCAGGCATGAAAATTCAAAAAAAAAAAAAGCAAAAAAAATATAAAAAATTAAAAAACCCTTTCCGTCATTATTTTTAGCCAAAATGGGATGAGAGAGGCCGAGAAAGACAGAAAAAAATTTTAGACCTGAATTCCGTTCATAATTGACACGGGCAAGAAAATTACAAAAAAATATAAAAAAAAAACCCCTTTCCGGCATTATTTTTAGCCAAAATGGGATGAGATAGGCCGAGAATGAAGGAAAAAAATTTTAGACCAGAATTCTGTTCATACTCGACCCGTGGAAGGAAATTCCGAAAAAAATAGCTAAAAAATTCAAGAAATTAAAAAAACTCTTTCCGGCATTATTTTTAGCCAAAACGGGATGAGATAGGTGGAGAAGGAGAGAAAAAAAATTTAGACCCGAATTCCGTTCATAATCGACCCGGGCAAGAAAATTCCGAAAAAAATAGAAAAGAAAAATCAAAAAATTAAAAAACCTATTTCTTGCATTATTTTTAGCCAAAACGGGATGAGATAGGCCGAGAAAGTGAGTAAAAAACTTTACTCCCGAATTCTGTTCCGACCCAACCCGAGCTTGAAAATTCCAAATAAAAAATAGTAAAAAAATTCAAAAAATTAAAAAGGTTAATTCTGACATTATTTCTATCCAAAACGGGTTGGGAGAGGCCAAGAAAGAGAAAAAAAAAAATTTATTCCCGAAATCCGTTCATTCTCGACCCGTGCAAGGAAATTCCGAAAAAAAAAAGATAAAAAATACAAGAAATTAAAAAAACCCTTTCTGGCATTATTTTTAGCCAAAACGGGATAATATTGGCCGAGAAAGGGAAAAAAAAATTTTACTCACCACTTCCGTTCACACTCGACCCAGGCATGAAAATTCCAAAAAAAATGCAATAAAATTTAAAATATTAAAAAACCCCTTTCCGGCATTATTTTTAGACAAAATGGGATGAGATAGGCCGAGAAAGAAAGAAAAAAATTTTTGACCAGAATCCCGTTCATACTCGACCATTGGAAGGAAATTCCTAAAAAAATAGCTAAAAAATTCAAGAAGTTAAAAAAACTCTTTCCGGCTTTATTTTTAGCCAAAATGGGATGAGATAGGCGGAGAAGGAGAGAAAAAAATTTTAACCACGAATTCCGTTCATAATCGACACGGGCAAGAAAATCACGAAAAAAATATAAAAAAAAAATCAAAAAACCCCTTTCCGGCATTATTTTTAGCCAAAATGGGATGAGATAGGCCGAGAAAGAAGGAAAAAAATTTTAGACCAGAATTCCGTTCATACTCGACCCGTGGAAGGAAATTCCGAAAAAAAAGCTAAAAAATTCAAGAAGTTAAAAAAATACTTTTCGGCATTATTTTTAGCCAAAATGGGATGAGATTGGCGGAGAAGGAGAGAAAAAAATTTTAACCACGAATTCCGTTCATAATCGACACGGGCAAGAAAATTACGAAAAAAATATAAAAAAAAAAATCAAAAAATTAAAAAACCCCTTTCCGGCATTATTTTTAGCCAAAATGGGATGACATGGGCCGAGAAAGAGTGAAAAAAATTTTAGACCTGAATTCCGTTCATACTCGAACGTGAAAGGAAATTCCGAAAAAAATAGCTAAAAAATTCAAGAAATTAAAAAAACTCTTTCTGGCATTTTTTTTTTTAGCCAAAATGGAATGAGATAGGTGGCGAAAGAGAGAAAAAAATTTTAGACTCGAATTCCGTTCATTCTCGACCCGGGCAAGAAAATTCCGAAAAAACTAGAAAAAAAATCAAAAAAATTAAAAAAACCTATTTCTAGCGTTATTTTTAGCCAAAACGGGATGAGATAGGCCGAGAAAGAGAAAAAAAAATTCTACTCCCGAATTCTGTTCCGACCCAACCCGAGCTTGAAAATTCCAAATAAAAAATAGTAAAAAAATTCAAAAAATTAAAAAATTTAATTCTGATATTGTTTCTATCCAAAACGGGTTGGGGGAGGCCAAGAAAGAGAAAAAAAAAAATTTATTCCTGAATTCCGTTCATTCTCGACCCGTGCAAGGAAATTCCGAAAAAAAAAAGATAAAAATTACAAGAAATTAAAAAAACCCTTTCCGACATTATTTTTGGCCAAAACGGGATAATATAGGCCGAGAAATAGAGAAAAAAATTTTAGTCACGACTTCCGTTCACTCTCGACCAAGGCATGAAAATTCAAAAAAAAAAAAGCAAAAAAATTTAAAAAATTAAAAAACCCCTTTCCGTCATTATTTTTAGCCAAAATGGGATGAGAGAGGCCGAGAAAGAAAGAAAAAAATTTTAGACCCGAATTCCGTTCATAATTGACACGGGCAAGAAAATTACAAAAAAATATAAAAAAAAAAATAAATTAGAAAACCCCTTTCCAGCATTATTTTTAGCCAAAATGGGATGAGATAGTCCGAGAAAGAAGGAAAAAAATTTTAGACCAGAATTCTGTTCATACTCGACCCGTGGAAGGAAATTCCGAAAAAAATAGCTAAAAAATTCAAGAAATTAAAAAAACTCTTTCCGGCATTATTTATAGCCAAAATGGGATAAGATAGGCGGAGAAGGAGAGAAAAAAATTTTAGACCCGAATTCCGTTCATAATCGACCCGGGCAAGAAAATTCCGAAAAGAATATAAAAAAAAATCAAAAAATTAAAAAAACCCCTTTCCGGCGTTACTTTTAGCCAAAAGGGGATTACATAGGCCGAGAAAGAGTGAAAAAAATTTTAGACCTGAATTCCGTTCATACTCGACCCGTGGAAGGAAATTCCGAAAAAAATATCTAAAAAAATCAAGAAATTAAAAAAACTCTTTCTGGCATTTTTTTTTTAGCCAAAATGGGATGAGATAGGTGGCGAAAGAGAGAAAAATATTTTAGATTCGAATTCCGTTCATTCTCGACCCGGGCAAGAAAATTCCGAAAAAAATAGAAAAAAAATCAAAAAAATTAAAAAAAAAAACCTATTTCTAGTGTTATTTTTAGCCAAAACGGGATGAGATAGACCGAGAAAGAGAAAAAAAAAAATTCTACTCCCGAATTCTGTTCCGACCCAACCCGAGCTTGACAATTCCAAATAAAAAATAGTAAAAAAATTCAAAAAATTAAAAAATTTAATTCCGAAATTATTTCTATCCAAAACGGGTTGGGAGAGGCCAAGAAAGAGAAAAAAAAGATTTATTCCTGAATTCCGTTCATTCTCGACCCGTGCAAGGAAATTCCGAAAAAAAAAAAAGATAAAAATTACAAGAAATTAAAAAAACCCTTTCCGACATTATTTTTAGCCAAAACGGGATAATATAGGCCGAGAAATAGAGAAAAAAATTTTAGTCACGACTTCCGTTCACTCTCGACCCAGGCATGAAAATTCAAAAAAAAAAAAAGCAAAAAAAATATAAAAAATTAAAAAACCCTTTCCGTCATTATTTTTAGCCAAAATGGGATGAGAGAGGCCGAGAAAGACAGAAAAAAATTTTAGACCCGAATTCCGTTCATAATTGACACGGGCAAGAAAATTACAAAAAAATATAAAAAAAAATAAAAAAAAAACCCCTTTCCGGCATTATTTTTAGCCAAAATGGGATGAGATAGGCCGAGAAAGAAGGAAAAAAATTTTAGACCAGAATTCTGTTCATACTCGACCCGTGGAAGGAAATTCCGAAAAAAATAGCTAAAAAATTCAAGAAATTAAAAAAACTCTTTCCGGCATTATTTTTAGCCAAAACGGGATGAGATAGGTGGAGAAGGAGAGAAAAAAAATTTAGACCCGAATTCCGTTCATAATCGACCCGGGCAAGAAAATTCCGAAAAAAATAGAAAAGAAAAATCAAAAAATTAAAAAACCTATTTCTTGCATTATTTTTAACCAAAACGGGATGAGATAGGCCGAGAAAGTGAGAAAAAAACTTTACTCCCGAATTCTGTTCCGACCCAACCCGAGCTTGAAAATTCCAAATAAAAAATAGTAAAAAAATTCAAAAAATTAAAAAGGTTAATTCTGACATTATTTCTATCCAAAACGGGTTGGGAGAGGCCAAGAAAGAGAAAAAAAAAATTTATTCCCGAAATCCGTTCATTCTCGACCCGTGCAAGGAAATTCCGAAAAAAAATAGTTAAAAAATACAAGAAATTAAAAAAACCCTTTCTGGCATTATTTTTAGCCAAAACGGGATAATATTGGCCGAGAAAGGGAAAAAAAAATTTTACTCACGACTTCCGTTCACACTCGACCCAGGCCTGAAAATTCCAAAAAAAATGCAATAAAATTTAAAAAATTAAAAAACCCCTTTCCGGCATTATTTTTAGACAAAATGGGATGAGATAGGCCGAGAAAGAAAGAAAAAAATTTTAGACCAGAATCCCGTTCATACTCGACCCGTGGAAGGAAATTCCTAAAAAAATAGCAAAAAAATTCAAGAAGTTAAAAAAACTCTTTCCGGCTTTATTTTTAGCCAAAATGGGATGAGATAGGCGGAGAAGGAGAGAAAAAAATTTTAACCACGAATTCCGTTCATAATCGACACGGCCAAGAAAATTACGAAAAAAATATTAAAAAAAAAATCAAAAAATTAAAAAATCCCTTTCCGGCATTATTTTTAGCCAAAATGGGATGAGATAGGCCGAGAAAGAAGGAAAAAAATTTTAGACCAGAATTCTGTTCATACTCGACCCGTGGAAGGAAATTCCGAAAAAAATAGCTAAAAAATTCAAGAAATTAAAAAAACTCTTTCCGGCATTATTTTTAGCCAAAATGGGATGAGATAGACGGAGAAGGAGAGAAAAAAATTTTAGACCCGAATTCCGTTCATAATCGACCCGGGCAAGAAAATTCTGAAAAGAATATAAAAAAAAATCAAAAAATTAAAAAATCCCTTTCCGGCATTATTTTTAGCCAAAATGGGATGACATAGGCCGAGAAAGAGAGAAAAAATTTTTAGACCTGAATTCCGTTCATACTCGACCCGTGGAAGGAAATTCCGAAAAAAATAGCTAAAAAATTCAAGAAATTAAAAAAACTCTTTCTGGCATTTTTTTTTTAGCCAAAATGGGATGAGATAGGTGGCGAAAGAGAGAAAAAAATTTTAGACTCGAATTCCGTTCATTCTCGACCCGGGCAAGAAAATTCCGAAAAAAATAGAAAAAAAATTAAAAAAATTAAAAAAAAAAACCTATTTCTAGTGTTATTTTTAGCCAAAACGGGATGAGATAGGCCGAGAAAGAGAAAAAAAAAATTCTACTCCCGAATTCTGTTCCGACCCAACCCGAGCTTGACAATTCCAAATAAAAAATAGTAAAAAAATTCAAAAAATTAAAAAATTTAATTCCGAAATTATTTCTATCCAAAACGGGTTGGGAGAGGCCAAGAAAGAGAAAAAAAAGATTTATTCCTGAATTCCGTTCATTCTCGACCCGTGCAAGGAAATTCCGAAAAAAAAAAAGATAAAAATTACAAGAAATTAAAAAAAAAACCCTTTCCGACATTATTTTTAGCCAAAACGGGATAATATAGGCCGAGAAATAGAGAAAAAAATTTTAGTCACGACTTCCGTTCACTCTCGACCCAGGCATGAAAATTAAAAAAAAAAAAAAGCAAAAAAAATATAAAAAATTAAAAAACCCTTTCCGTCATTATTTTTAGCCAAAATGGGATGAGAGAGGCCGAGAAAGACAGAAAAAAATTTTAGACCCGAATTCCGTTCATAATTGACACGGGCAAGAAAATTACAAAAAAATATAAAAAAAAAACCCCTTTCCGGCATTATTTTTAGCCAAAATGGGATGAGATAGGCCGAGAAAGAAGGAAAAAAATTTTAGACCAGAATTCTGTTCATACTCGACCCGTGGAAGGAAATTCTGAAAAAAATAGCTAAAAAATTCAAGAAATTAAAAAAACTCTTTCCGGCATTATTTTTAGCCAAAACGGGATGAGATAGGTGGAGAAGGAGAGAAAAAAAATTTAGACCCGAATTCCGTTCATAATCGACCCGGTCAAGAAAATTCCGAAAAAAATAGAAAAGAAAAATCAAAAAATTAAAAAACCTATTTCTTGCATTATTTTTAACCAAAATGGGATGAGATAGGCCGAGAAAGTGAGAAAAAAACTTTACTCCCGAATTCTGTTCCGACCCAACCCGAGCTTGAAAATTCCAAATAAAAAATAGTAAAAAAATTCAAAAAATTAAAATGGTTAATTCTGACATTATTTCTATCCAAAACGGGTTGGGAGAGGCCAAGAAAGAGAAAAAAAAAATTTATTCCCGAAATCCGTTCATTCTCGACCCGTGCAAGGAAATTCCGAAAAAAAATAGTTAAAAAATACAAGAAATTAAAAAAACCCTTTCTGGCATTATTTTTAGCCAAAACGGGATAATATTGGCCGAGAAAGGGAAAAAAAAATTTTACTCACGACTTCCGTTCACACTCGACCCAGGCATGAAAATTCCAAAAAAAATGCAATAAAATTTAAAAAATTAAAAAACCCCTTTCCGGCATTATTTTTAGACAAAATGGGATGAGATAGGCCGAGAAAGAAAGAAAAAAATTTTAGACCAGAATCCCGTTCATACTCGACCCGTGGAAGAAAATTCCTAAAAAAATAGCAAAAAAATTCAAGAAGTTAAAAAAACTCTTTCCGGCTTTATTTTTAGCCAAAATGGGATGAGATAGGCGGAGAAGGAGAGAAAAAAATTTTAACCACGAATTCCGTTCATAATCGACACGGGCAAGAAAATTACGAAAAAAATATTTAAAAAAAAAATCAAAAAATTAAAAAATCCCTTTCCGG
The DNA here is from genome assembly GCA_029955605.1 of Quercus engelmannii. Taxonomy (NCBI): domain Eukaryota; kingdom Viridiplantae; phylum Streptophyta; class Magnoliopsida; order Fagales; family Fagaceae; genus Quercus; species Quercus engelmannii. The sequence continues at coordinate 1,661,157 of JARPSG010000013.1, read as the reverse complement.
CATTATTTTTAGCCAAAATGGGATGAGATAGGCCGAGAAAGAAGGAAAAAAATTTTAGACCAGAATTCTGTTCATACTCGACCCGTGGAAGGAAATTCCGAAAAAAATAGCTAAAAAATTCAAGAAATTAAAAAAACTCTTTCCGGCATTATTTTTAGCCAAAATGGAATGAGATAGACGGAGAAGGAGAGAAAAAAATTTTAGACCCGAATTCCGTTCATAATCGACCCGGGCAAGAAAATTCTGAAAAGAATATAAAAAAAAATCAAAAAATTAAAAAATCCCTTTCTGGCATTATTTTTAGCCAAAATGGGATGACATAGGCCGAGAAAGAGAGAAAAAATTTTTAGACCTGAATTCCGTTCATACTCGACCCGTGGAAGGAAATTCCGAAAAAAATAGCTAAAAAATTCAAGAAATTAAAAAAACTCTTTCTGGCATTTTTTTTTTAGCCAAAATGGGATGAGATAGGTGGCGAAAGAGAGAAAAAAATTTTAGACTCGAATTCCGTTCATTCTCGACCCGGGCAAGAAAATTCCGAAAAAAATAGAAAAAAAATCAAAAAAATTAAAAAAAAAAACCTATTTCTAGTGTTATTTTTAGCCAAAACGGGATGAGATAGGCCGAGAAAGAGAAAAAAAAAATTCTACTCCCGAATTCTGTTCCGACCCAACCCGAGCTTGACAATTCCAAATAAAAAATAGTAAAAAAATTCAAAAAATTAAAAAATTTAATTCCGAAATTATTTCTATCCAAAACGGGTTGGGAGAGGCCAAGAAAGAGAAAAAAAAGATTTATTCCTGAATTCCGTTCATTCTCGACCCGTGCAAGGAAATTCCGAAAAAAAAAAAGATAAAAATTACAAGAAATTAAAAAAAACCCTTTCCGACATTATTTTTAGCCAAAACGGGATAATATAGGCCGAGAAATAGAGAAAAAAATTTTAGTCACGACTTCCGTTCACTCTCGACCCAGGCATGAAAATTCAAAAAAAAAAAAAGCAAAAAAAATATAAAAAATTAAAAAACCCTTTCCGTCATTATTTTTAGCCAAAATGGGATGAGAGAGGCCGAGAAAGACAGAAAAAAATTTTAGACCCGAATTCCGTTCATAATTGACACGGGCAAGAAAATTACAAAAAAATATAAAAAAAAAACCCCTTTCCGGCATTATTTTTAGCCAAAATGGGATGAGATAGGCCGAGAAAGAAGGAAAAAAATTTTAGACCAGAATTCTGTTCATACTCGACCCGTGGAAGGAAATTCCGAAAAAAATAGCTAAAAAATTCAAGAAATTAAAAAAACTCTTTCCGGCATTATTTTTAGCCAAAACGGGATGAGATAGGTGGAGAAGGAGAGAAAAAAAATTTAGACCCGAATTCCGTTCATAATCGACCCGGGCAAGAAAATTCCGAAAAAAATAGAAAAGAAAAATCAAAAAATTAAAAAACCTATTTCTTGCATTATTTTTAGCCAAAACGGGATGAGATAGGCCAAGAAAGTGAGTAAAAAACTTTACTCCCGAATTCTGTTCCGACCCAACCCGAGCTTGAAAATTCCAAATAAAAAATAGTAAAAAAATTCAAAAAATTAAAAAGGTTAATTCTGACATTATTTCTATCCAAAACCGGTTGGGAGAGGCCAAGAAAGAGAAAAAAAAAATTTATTCCCGAAATCCGTTCATTCTCGACCCGTGCAAGGAAATTCCGAAAAAAAAAAGATAAAAAATACAAGAAATTAAAAAAACCCTTTCTGGCATTATTTTTAGCCAAAACGGGATAATATTGGCCGAGAAAGGGAAAAAAAAATTTTACTCACGACTTCCGTTCACACTCGACCCAGGCATGAAAATTCCAAAAAAAATGCAATAAAATTTAAAAAATTAAAAAACCCCTTTCCGGCATTATTTTTAGACAAAATGGGATGAGATAGGCCGAGAAAGAAAGAAAAAAATTTTAGACCAGAATCCCGTTCATACTCGACCCGTGGAAGGAAATTCCTAAAAAAATAGCTAAAAAATTCAAGAAGTTAAAAAAACTCTTTCCGGCTTTATTTTTAGCGAAAATGGGATGAGATAGGCGGAGAAGGAGAGAAAAAAATTTTAACCACGAATTCCGTTCATAATCGACACGGGCAAGAAAATCACGAAAAAAATATTAAAAAAAAATCAAAAAACCCCTTTCCGGCATTATTTTTAGCCAAAATGGGATGAGATAGGCCGAGAAAGAAGGAAAAAAATTTTAGACCAGAATTCCGTTCATATTCGACCCGTGGAAGGAAATTCCGAAAAAAAAGCTAAAAAATTCAAGAAGTTAAAAAAATACTCTTCGGCATTATTTTTAGCCAAAATGGGATGAGATTGGCGGAGAAGGAGAGAAAAAAATTTTAACCACGAATTCCGTTCATAATCGACACGGGCAAGAAAATTACGAAAAAAATATAAAAAAAAAAAATCAAAAAATTAAAAAACCCCTTTCCGGCATTATTTTTAGCCAAAATGGGATGACATAGGCCGAGAAAGAGTGAAAAAAATTTTAGACCTGAATTCCGTTCATACTCGAACGTGAAAGGAAATTCCGAAAAAAATAGCTAAAAAATTCAATAAATTAAAAAAACTCTTTCTGGCATTTTTTTTTTTTAGCCAAAATGGGATGAGATAGGTGGCGAAAGAGAGAAAAAAATTTTAGACTCGAATTCCGTTCATTCTCGACCCGGGCAAGAAAATTCCGAAAAAACTAGAAAAAAAATCAAAAAAATTAAAAAAACCTATTTCCAGCGTTATTTTTAGCCAAAACGGGATGAGATAGGCCGAGAAAGAGAAAAAAAAATTCTACTCCCGAATTCTGTTTCGACCCAACCCGAGCTTGAAAATTCCAAATAAAAAATAGTAAAAAAATTCAAAAAATTAAAAAATTTAATTATGATATTGTTTCTATCCAAAACGGGTTGGGGGAGGCCAAGAAAGAGAAAAAAAAAAATTTATTCCTGAATTCCGTTCATTCTCGACCCGTGCAAGGAAATTCCGAAAAAAAAAAGATAAAAATTACAAGAAATTAAAAAAACCCTTTCCGACATTATTTTTGGCCAAAACGGGATAATATAGGCCGAGAAATAGAGAAAAAAATTTTAGTCACGACTTCCGTTCACTCTCGACCAAGGCATGAAAATTCAAAAAAAAAAAAGCAAAAAAACTTAAAAAATTAAAAAACCCCTTTCCGTCATTATTTTTAGCCAAAAGGGGATGAGATAGGCGGAGAAGGAGAGAAAAAAATTTTAACCACGAATTCCGTTCATAATCGACACGGGCAAGAAAATTACGAAAAAAATATAAAAAAAAAATCAAAAAATTAAAAAATCCCTTTCCGGCATTATTTTTAGCCAAAATGGGATGGGATAGGCCGAGAAAGAAGGAAAAAAAATTTAGACCAGAATTCTGTTCATACTCGACCCGTGGAAGGAAATTCCGAAAAAAATAGCTAAAAAATTCAAGAAATTAAAAAAACTCTTTCCGGCATTATTTTTAGCCAAAATGGGATGAGATAGGCGGAGAAGGAGAGAAAAAAATTTTAGACCCGAATTCCGTTCATAATCGACCCGGGCAAGAAAATTCCGAAAAAAATAGAAAAAAAATCAAAAAAATTAAAAAAAAACCTATTTCTAGTGTTATTTTTAGCCAAAACGGGATGAGATAGGCCGAGAAAGAAAAAAAAAAATTCTACTCCCGAATTCTGTTCCGACCCAACCCGAGCTTGACAATTCCAAATAAAAAAATAGTAAAAAAATTCAAAAAATTAAAAAATTTAATTCCAACATTATTTCTATCCAAAACGGGTTGGGAGAGGCCAAGAAAGAGAAAAAAAAGATTTATTCCTGAATTCCGTTCATTCTCGACCCGTGCAAGGAAATTCCGAAAAAAAAAAAGATAAAAATTACAAGAAATTAAAAAAACCCATTCCGACATTATTTTTAGCCAAAACGGGATAATATAGGCCGAGAAATAGAGAAAAAAATTTTAGTCACGACTTCCGTTCACTCTCGACCCAGGCATGAAAATTCAAAAAAAAAAAAGCAAAAAAAATTTAAAAAATGAAAAAACCCTTTCCGTCATTATTTTTAGCCAAAATGGGATGAGAGAGGCCGAGAAAGACAGAAAAAACTTTTTGACCCGAATTCCGTTCATAATTGACACGGGCAAGAAAATTACAAAAAAATATAAAAAAAAATAAAAAACCCCTTTCCGGCATTATTTTTAGCCAAAATGGGATGAGATAGGCCGAGAAAGAAGGAAAAAAATTTTAGACCAAAATTCTGTTCATACTCGACCCGTGGAAGGAAATTCCGAAAAAAATAGCTAAAAAATTCAAGAAATTAAAAAAACTCTTTCCGGCATTATTTTTAGCCAAAACGGGATGAGATAGGTGGAGAAGGAGAGAAAAAAAATTTAGACCCGAATTCCGTTCATAATCGACCCGGACAAGAAAATTCCGAAAAAAATAGAAAAGAAAAATAAAAAAATTAAAAAACCTATTTCTTGCATTATTTTTAGCCTAAACGGGATGAGATAGGCCGAGAAAGTGAGAAAAAAACCTTACTCCCGAATTTTGTTCCGACCCAACCCGAGCTTGAAAATTCCAAATAAAAAATAGTAAAAAAATTCAAAAAATTAAAAAGGTTAATTCTGACATTATTTCTATCCAAAACGGGTTGGGAGAGGCCAAGAAAGAGAAAAAAAAAAATTTTATTCCAGAAATCCGTTCATTCTCGACCCGTGCAAGGAAATTCCGAAAAAAAAAAAGATAAAAAATACAAGAAATTAAAAAAACCCTTTCTGGCATTATTTTTAGCCAAAACGGGATAATATTGGCCGAGAAAGGGAAAAAAAATTTTTACTCACGACTTCCGTTCACACTCGACCCAGGCATGAAAATTCCAAAAAAAATGCAATAAAATTTAAAAAATTAAAAAACCCCTTTCCGGCATTATTTTTAGACAAAATGCGACGAGATAGGCCGAGAAAGAAAGAAAAAAAATTTAGACCAGAATCTCGTTCATACTCGACCCGTGGAAGGAAATTCCTAAAAAAATAGCTAAAAAATTCAAGAAGTTAAAAAAACTCTTTCCGGCTTTATTTTTAGCCAAAATGGGATGAGATAGGCGGAGAAGGAGAGAAAAAAATTTTAACCACGAATTCCGTTCATAATCGACACGGGCAAGAAAATTACGAAAAAAATATAAAAAAAAAAATCAAAAAATTAAAAAATCCCTTTCCGGCATTATTTTTAGCCAAAATGGGATGGGATAGGCCGAGAAAGAAGGAAAAAAAATTTAGACCAGAATTCTGTTCATACTCGACCCGTGGAAGGAAATTCCGAAAAAAATAGCTAAAAAATTCAAGAAATTAAAAAAACTCTTTCCGGCATTATTTTTGGCCAAAATGGGATGAGATAGGCGGAGAAGGAGAGAAAACAATTTTAGACCCGAATTCCGTTCATAATCGACCCGGGCAAGAAAATTCCGAAAAGAATATAAAAAAAAATCAAAAAATTAAAAAAATCCCTTTCCGGCATTATTTTTAGCCAAAATGGGATGACATAGGCCGAGAAAGTGAGAAAAAATTTTTAGACCTGAATTCCGTTCATACTCGAACCGTGGAAGGAAATTCCGAAAAAAATAGCTAAAAAATTCAAGAAATTAAAAAAACTATTTCTGGCATTTTTTTTTTGGCCAAAATGGGATGAGATAGGTGGCGAAAGAGAGAAAAAAATTTTAGACTCGAATTCCGTTCATTCTCGACCCGGGCAAGAAAATTTCGAAAAAAATAGAAAAAAAATCAAAAAAATTAAAAAAAAACCTATTTCTAGTGTTATTTTTAGCCAAAACGGGATGAGATAGGCCGAGAAAGAAAAAAAAAAATTCTACTCCCGAATTCTGTTCCGACCCAACCCGAGCTTGACAATTCCAAATAAAAAAATAGTAAAAAAATTCAAAAAATTAAAAAATTTAATTCCAACATTATTTCTATCCAAAACGGGTTGGGAGAGGCCAAGAAAGAGAAAAAAAAGATTTATTCCTGAATTCCGTTCATTCTCGACCCGTGCAAGGAAATTCCGAAAAAAAAAAAGATAAAAATTACAAGAAATTAAAAAAACCCATTCCGACATTATTTTTAGCCAAAACGGGATAATATAGGCCGAGAAATAGAGAAAAAAATTTTAGTCACGACTTCCGTTCACTCTCGACCCAGGCATGAAAATTCAAAAAAAAAAAAGCAAAAAAAATTTAAAAAATGAAAAAACCCTTTCCGTCATTATTTTTAGCCAAAATGGGATGAGAGAGGCCGAGAAAGACAGAAAAAACTTTTTGACCCGAATTCCGTTCATAATTGACACGGGCAAGAAAATTACAAAAAAATATAAAAAAAAATAAAAAACCCCTTTCCGGCATTATTTTTAGCCAAAATGGGATGAGATAGGCCGAGAAAGAAGGAAAAAAATTTTAGACCAAAATTCTGTTCATACTCGACCCGTGGAAGGAAATTCCGAAAAAAATAGCTAAAAAATTCAAGAAATTAAAAAAACTCTTTCCGGCATTATTTTTAGCCAAAACGGGATGAGATAGGTGGAGAAGGAGAGAAAAAAAATTTAGACCCGAATTCCGTTCATAATCGACCCGGACAAGAAAATTCCGAAAAAAATAGAAAAGAAAAATAAAAAAATTAAAAAACCTATTTCTTGCATTATTTTTAGCCTAAACGGGATGAGATAGGCCGAGAAAGTGAGAAAAAAACCTTACTCCCGAATTTTGTTCCGACCCAACCCGAGCTTGAAAATTCCAAATAAAAAATAGTAAAAAAATTCAAAAAATTAAAAAGGTTAATTCTGACATTATTTCTATCCAAAACGGGTTGGGAGAGGCCAAGAAAGAGAAAAAAAAAAAAATTTTATTCCTGAAATCCGTTCATTCTCGACCCGTGCAAGGAAATTCCGAAAAAAAAAAAGATAAAAAATACAAGAAATTAAAAAAACCCTTTCTGGCATTATTTTTAGCCAAAACGGGATAATATTGGCCGAGAAAGGGAAAAAAAGTTTTTACTCACGACTTCCGTTCACACTCGACCCAGGCATGAAAATTCCAAAAAAAATGCAATAAAATTTAAAAAATTAAAAAACCCCTTTCCGGCATTATTTTTAGACAAAATGCGACGAGATAGGCCGAGAAAGAAAGAAAAAAAATTTAGACCAGAATCTCGTTCATACTCGACCCGTGGAAGGAAATTCCTAAAAAAATAGCTAAAAAATTCAAGAAGTTAAAAAAACTCTTTCCGGCTTTATTTTTAGCCAAAATGGGATGAGATAGGCGGAGAAGGAGAGAAAAAAATTTTAACCACGAATTCCGTTCATAATCGACACGGGCAAGAAAATTACGAAAAAAATATAAAAAAAAAAATCAAAAAATTAAAAAATCCCTTTCCGGCATTATTTTTAGCCAAAATGGGATGGGATAGGCCGAGAAAGAAGGAAAAAAAATTTAGACCAGAATTCTGTTCATACTCGACCCGTGGAAGGAAATTCCGAAAAAAATAGCTAAAAAATTCAAGAAATTAAAAAAACTCTTTCCGGCATTATTTTTGGCCAAAATGGGATGAGATAGGCGGAGAAGGAGAGAAAAAAATTTTAGACCCGAATTCCGTTCATAATCGACCCGGGCAAGAAAATTCCGAAAAGAATATAAAAAAAAATCAAAAAATTAAAAAAATCCCTTTCCGGCATTATTTTTAGCCAAAATGGGATGACATAGGCCGAGAAAGTGAGAAAAAATTTTTAGACCTGAATTCCGTTCATACTCGAACCGTGGAAGGAAATTCCGAAAAAAATAGCTAAAAAATTCAAGAAATTAAAAAAACTATTTCTGGCATTTTTTTTTTGGCCAAAATGGGATGAGATAGGTGGCGAAAGAGAGAAAAAAATTTTAGACTCGAATTCCGTTCATTCTCGACCCGGACAAGAAAATTCCGAAAAAAATAGAAAAAAAATCAAAAAAATTAAAAAAAAACCTATTTCTAGTGTTATTTTTAGCCAAAACGGGATGAGATAGGCCGAGAAAGAAAAAAAAAAATTCTACTCCCGAATTCTGTTCCGACCCAACCCGAGCTTGACAATTCCAAATAAAAAAATAGTAAAAAAATTCAAAAAATTAAAAAATTTAATTCCAACATTATTTCTATCCAAAACGGGTTGGGAGAGGCCAAGAAAGAGAAAAAAAAGATTTATTCCTGAATTCCGTTCATTCTCGACCCGTGCAAGGAAATTCCGAAAAAAAAAAAGATAAAAATTACAAGAAATTAAAAAAACCCATTCCGACATTATTTTTAGCCAAAACGGGATAATATAGGCCGAGAAATAGAGAAAAAAATTTTAGTCACGACTTCCGTTCACTCTCGACCCAGGCATGAAAATTCAAAAAAAAAAAAGCAAAAAAAATTTAAAAAATGAAAAAACCCTTTCCGTCATTATTTTTAGCCAAAATGGGATGAGAGAGGCCGAGAAAGACAGAAAAAACTTTTTGACCCGAATTCCGTTCATAATTGACACGGGCAAGAAAATTACAAAAAAATATAAAAAAAAATAAAAAACCCCTTTCCGGCATTATTTTTAGCCAAAATGGGATGAGATAGGCCGAGAAAGAAGGAAAAAAATTTTAGACCAAAATTCTGTTCATACTCGACCCGTGGAAGGAAATTCCGAAAAAAATAGCTAAAAAATTCAAGAAATTAAAAAAACTCTTTCCGGCATTATTTTTAGCCAAAACGGGATGAGATAGGTGGAGAAGGAGAGAAAAAAAATTTAGACCCGAATTCCGTTCATAATCGACCCGGACAAGAAAATTCCGAAAAAAATAGAAAAGAAAAATAAAAAAATTAAAAAACCTATTTCTTGCATTATTTTTAGCCTAAACGGGATGAGATAGGCCGAGAAAGTGAGAAAAAAACCTTACTCCCGAATTTTGTTCCGACCCAACCCGAGCTTGAAAATTCCAAATAAAAAATAGTAAAAAAATTCAAAAAATTAAAAAGGTTAATTCTGACATTATTTCTATCCAAAACGGGTTGGGAGAGGCCAAGAAAGAGAAAAAAAAAAAAATTTTATTCCTGAAATCCGTTCATTCTCGACCCGTGCAAGGAAATTCCGAAAAAAAAAAAGATAAAAAATACAAGAAATTAAAAAAACCCTTTCTGGCATTATTTTTAGCCAAAACGGGATAATATTGGCCGAGAAAGGGAAAAAAAATTTTTACTCACGACTTCCGTTCACACTCGACCCAGGCATGAAAATTCCAAAAAAAATGCAATAAAATTTAAAAAATTAAAAAACCCCTTTCCGGCATTATTTTTAGACAAAATGCGACGAGATAGGCCGAGAAAGAAAGAAAAAAAATTTAGACCAGAATCTCGTTCATACTCGACCCGTGGAAGGAAATTCCTAAAAAAATAGCTAAAAAATTCAAGAAGTTAAAAAAACTCTTTCCGGCTTTATTTTTAGCCAAAATGGGATGAGATAGGCGGAGAAGGAGAGAAAAAAATTTTAACCACGAATTCCGTTCATAATCGACACGGGCAAGAAAATTACGAAAAAAATATAAAAAAAAAAATCAAAAAATTAAAAAATCCCTTTCCGGCATTATTTTTAGCCAAAATGGGATGGGATAGGCCGAGAAAGAAGGAAAAAAAATTTAGACCAGAATTCTGTTCATACTCGACCCGTGGAAGGAAATTCCGAAAAAAATAGCTAAAAAATTCAAGAAATTAAAAAAACTCTTTCCGGCATTATTTTTGGCCAAAATGGGATGAGATAGGCGGAGAAGGAGAGAAAAAAATTTTAGACCCGAATTCCGTTCATAATCGACCCGGGCAAGAAAATTCCGAAAAGAATATAAAAAAAAATCAAAAAATTAAAAAAATCCCTTTCCGGCATTATTTTTAGCCAAAATGGGATGACATAGGCCGAGAAAGAGAGAAAAAATTTTTAGACCTGAATTCCGTTCATACTCGACCCGTGGAAGGAAATTCCGAAAAAAATAGCTAAAAAATTCAAGAAATTAAAAAAACTCTTTCTGGCATTTTTTTTTTTAGCCAAAATGGGATGAGATAGGTGGTGAAAGAGAGAAAAAAATTTTAGACTCGAATTCCGTTCATTCTCGACCCGGGCAAGAAAATTCCGAAAAAAATAGAAAAAAAATCAAAAAAATTAAAAAAAAAAACCTATTTCTAGTGTTATTTTTAGCCAAAACGGGATGAGATAGGCCGAGAAAGAGAAAAAAAAAAATTCTACTCCCGAATTCTGTTCGGACCCAACCCGAGCTTGACAATTCCAAATAAAAAATAGTAAAAAAATTCAAAAAATTAAAAAATTTAATTCCGACATTATTTCTATCCAAAACGGGTTGGGAGAGGCCAAGAAAGTGAAAAAAAAGATTTATTCCTGAATTCCGTTCATTCTCGACCCGTGCAAGGAAATTCCGAAAAAAAAAAAGATAAAAATTACAAGAAATTAAAAAAACCCTTTCCGACATTATTTTTAGCCAAAACGGGATAATATAGGCCGAGAAATAGAGAAAAAAATTTTAGTCACGACTTCCGTTCACTCTCGACCCAGGCATGAAAATTCAAAAAAACAAAAGCAAAAAAAAAATTAAAAAATTAAAAAACCCTTTCCGTCATTATTTTTAGCCAAAATAGGATGAGAGAGGCCGAGAAAGACAGAAAAAAATTTTAGACCCGAATTCCGTTCATAATTGACACGGGCAAGAAAATTACAAAAAAATATAAAAAAAATAAAAAAAACCCCTTTCCGGCATTATTTTTAGCCAAAATGGGATGAGATAGGCCGAGAAAGAAGGAAAAAAATTTTAGACCAGAATTCTGTTCATACTCGACCCGTGGAAGGAAATTCCGAAAAAAATAGCTAAAAAATTCAAGAAATTAAAAAAACTCTTTCCGGCATTATTTTTAGCCAAAATGGGATGAGATAGGTGGAGAAGCAGAGAAAAAAATTTTAGACCCGAATTCCGTTCATAATCGACCCGGGCAAGAAAATTCTGAAAAGAATATAAAAAAAAATCAAAAAATTAAAAAATCCCTTTCCGGCATTATTTTTAGCCAAAATGGGATGACATAGGCTAAGAAAGAGAGAAAAAATTTTTAGACCTGAATTCCGTTCATACTCGACCCGTGGAAGGAAATTCCGGAAAAAATAGCTAAAAAATTCAAGAAATTAAAAAAACTCTTTCTGGCATTTTTTTTTTAGCCAAAATGGGATGAGATAGGTGGTGAAAGAGAGAAAAAAATTTTAGACTCGAATTCCGTTCATTCTCGACCCGGGCAAGAAAATTCCGAAAAAAATAGAAAAAAAATCAAAAAAATTAAAAAAAAACCTATTTCTAGTGTTATTTTTAGCCAAAACGGGATGAGATAGGCCGAGAAAGAGAAAAAAAAAATTCTACTCCCGAATTCTGTTCCGACCCAACCCGAGCTTGACAATTCCAAATAAAAAAATAGTAAAAAAATTCAAAAAATTAAAAAATTTAATTCCAACATTATTTCTATCCAAAACGGGTTGGGAGAGGCCAAGAAAGAGAAAAAAAAGATTTATTCCTGAATTCCGTTCATTCTCGACCCGTGCAAGGAAATTCCGAAAAAAAAAAAGATAAAAATTACAAGAAATTAAAAAAACCCATTCCGACATTATTTTTAGCCAAAACGGGATAATATAGGCCGAGAAATAGAGAAAAAAATTTTAGTCACGACTTCCGTTCACTCTCGACCCAGGCATGAAAATTCAAAAAAAAAAAAGCAAAAAAAATTTAAAAAATGAAAAAACCCTTTCCGTCATTATTTTTAGCCAAAATGGGATGAGAGAGGCCGAGAAAGATAGAAAAAACTTTTTGACCCGAATTCCGTTCATAATTGACACGGGCAAGAAAATTACAAAAAAATATAAAAATAAATAAAAAACCCCTTTCCGGCATTATTTTTAGCCAAAATGGGATGAGATAGGCCGAGAAAGAAGGAAAAAAATTTTAGACCAAAATTCTGTTCATACTCGACCCGTGGAAGGAAATTCCGAAAAAAATAGCTAAAAAATTCAAGAAATTAAAAAAACTCTTTCCGGCATTATTTTTAGCCAAAACGGGATGAGATAGGTGGAGAAGGAGAGAAAAAAAATTTAGACCCGAATTCCGTTCATAATCGACCCGGACAAGAAAATTCCGAAAAAAATAGAAAAGAAAAATAAAAAAAATTAAAAAACCTATTTCTTGCATTATTTTTAGCCTAAACGGGATGAGATAGGCCGAGAAAGTGAGAAAAAAACCTTACTCCCGAATTTTGTTCCGACCCAACCCGAGCTTGAAAATTCCAAATAAAAAATAGTAAAAAAATTCAAAAAATTAAAAAGGTTAATTCTGACATTATTTCTATCCAAAACGGGTTGGGAGAGGCCAAGAAAGAGAAAAAAAAAAAATTTTATTCCTGAAATCCGTTCATTCTCGACCCGTGCAAGGAAATTCCGAAAAAAAAAAAGATAAAAAATACAAGAAATTAAAAAAACCCTTTCTGGCATTATTTTTAGCCAAAACGGGATAATATTGGCCGAGAAAGGGAAAAAAAATTTTTACTCACGACTTCCGTTCACACTCGACCCAGGCATGAAAATTCCAAAAAAAATGCAATAAAATTTAAAAAATTAAAAAACCCCTTTCCGGCATTATTTTTAGACAAAATGCGACGAGATAGGCCGAGAAAGAAAGAAAAAAAATTTAGACCAGAATCTCGTTCATACTCGACCCGTGGAAGGAAATTCCTAAAAAAATAGCTAAAAAATTCAAGAAGTTAAAAAAACTCTTTCCGGCTTTATTTTTAGCCAAAATGGGATGAGATAGGCGGAGAAGGAGAGAAAAAAATTTTAACCACGAATTCCGTTCATAATCGACACGGGCAAGAAAATTACGAAAAAAATATAAAAAAAAAAAATCAAAAAATTAAAAAATCCCTTTCCGGCATTATTTTTAGCCAAAATGGGATGGGATAGGCCGAGAAAGAAGGAAAAAAAATTTAGACCAGAATTCTGTTCATACTCGACCCGTGGAAGGAAATTCCGAAAAAAATAGCTAAAAAATTCAAGAAATTAAAAAAACTCTTTCCGGCATTATTTTTGGTCAAAATGGGATGAGATAGGCGGAGAAGGAGAGAAAAAAATTTTAGACCCGAATTCCGTTCATAATCGACCCGGGCAAGAAAATTCCGAAAAGAATATAAAAAAAAATCAAAAAATTAAAAAAATCCCTTTCCGGCATTATTTTTAGCCAAAATGGGATGACATAGGCCGAGAAAGAGAGAAAAAATTTTTAGACCTGAATTCCGTTCATACTCGACCCGTGGAAGGAAATTCCGAAAAAAATAGCTAAAAAATTCAAGAAATTAAAAAAACTCTTTCTGGCATTTTTTTTTTTAGCCAAAATGGGATGAGATAGGTGGTGAAAGAGAGAAAAAAATTTTAGACTCGAATTCCGTTCATTCTCGACCCGGGCAAGAAAATTCCGAAAAAAATAGAAAAAAAATCAAAAAAATTAAAAAAAAAAACCTATTTCTAGTGTTATTTTTAGCCAAAACGGGATGAGATAGGCCGAGAAAGAGAAAAAAAAAAATTCTACTCCCGAATTCTGTTCCGACCCAACCCGAGCTTGACAATTCCAAATAAAAAATAGTAAAAAAATTCAAAAAATTAAAAAATTTAATTCCGACATTATTTCTATCCAAAACGGGTTGGGAGAGGCCAAGAAAGTGAAAAAAAAGATTTATTCCTGAATTCCGTTCATTCTCGACCCGTGCAAGGAAATTCCGAAAAAAAAAAAGATAAAAATTACAAGAAATTAAAAAAACCCTTTCCGACATTATTTTTAGCCAAAACGGGATAATATAGGCCGAGAAATAGAGAAAAAAATTTTAGTCACGACTTCCGTTCACTCTCGACCCAGGCATGAAAATTCAAAAAAACAAAAGCAAAAAAAAAATTAAAAAATTAAAAAACCCTTTCCGTCATTATTTTTAGCCAAAATAGGATGAGAGAGGCCGAGAAAGACAGAAAAAAATTTTAGACCCGAATTCCGTTCATAATTGACACGGGCAAGAAAATTACAAAAAAATATAAAAAAAATAAAAAAACCCCTTTCCGGCATTATTTTTAGCCAAAATGGGATGAGATAGGCCGAGAAAGAAGGAAAAAAATTTTAGACCAGAATTCTGTTCATACTCGACCCGTGGAAGGAAATTCCGAAAAAAATAGCTAAAAAATTCAAGAAATTAAAAAAACTCTTTCCGGCATTATTTTTAGCCAAAATGGGATGAGATAGGTGGAGAAGCAGAGAAAAAAATTTTAGACCCGAATTCCGTTCATAATCGACCCGGGCAAGAAAATTCTGAAAAGAATATAAAAAAAAATCAAAAAATTAAAAAATCCCTTTCCGGCATTATTTTTAGCCAAAATGGGATGACATAGGCTGAGAAAGGGAGAAAAAATTTTTAGACCTGAATTCCGTTCATACTCGACCCGTGGAAGGAAATTCCGGAAAAAATAGCTAAAAAATTCAAGAAATTAAAAAAACTCTTTCTGGCATTTTTTTTTTAGCCAAAATGGGATGAGATAGGTGGTGAAAGAGAGAAAAAAATTTTAGACTCGAATTCCGTACATTCTCGACCCGGGCAAGAAAATTCCGAAAAAAATAGAAAAAAAATCAAAAAAATTAAAAAAAAAAAACCTATTTCTAGTGTTATTTTTAGCCAAAACGGGATGAGATAGGCCGAGAAAGAGAAAAAAAAAATTCTACTCCCGAATTCTGTTCCGACCCAACCCGAGCTTGACAATTCCAAATAAAAAATAGTAAAAAAATTCAAAAAATTAAAAAATTTAATTCCGACATTATTTCTATCCAAAACGGGTTGGGAGAGGCCAAGAAAGAGAAAAAAAAGATTTATTCCTGAATTCCGTTCATTCTCGACCCGTGCAAGGAAATTCCGAAAAAAAAAAAGATAAAAATTACAAGAAATTAAAAAAACCCTTTCCGAAATTATTTTTAGCCAAAACGGGATAATATAGGCCGAGAAATAGAGAAAAAAATTTTAGTCACGACTTCCGTTCACTCTCGACCCAGGCATGAAAATTCAAAAAAAAAAAAGCAAAAAAAAATTAAAAAATTTAAAAACCCTTTCCGTCATTATTTTTAGCCAAAATAGGATGAGAGAGGCCGAGAAAGACAGAAAAAAATTTTAGACCCGAATTCCGTTCATAATTGACACGGGCAAGAAAATTACAAAAAAATATAAAAAAAAATAAAAAAACCCCTTTCCGGCATTATTTTTAGCCAAAATGGGATGAGATAGGCCGAGAAAGAAGGAATAAAATTTTAGACCAGAATTCTGTTCATACTCGACCCGTGGAAGGAAATTCCGAAAAAAATAGCTGAAAAATTCAAGAAATTAAAAAAACTCTTTCCGGCATTATTTTTAGCCAAAACGGGATGAGATAGGTGGAGAAGGAGAGAAAAAAAAATTTAGACCCGAATTCCGTTCATAATCGACCCGGGCAAGAAAATTCCGAAAAAAATAGAAAAGAAAAATCAAAAAATTAAAAAACCTATTTCTTGCATTATTTTTAACCAAAACGGGATGAGATAGGCCGAGAAAGTGAGAAAAAAACTTTACTCCCGAATTCTGTTCCGACCCAACCCGAGCTTGACAATTCCAAATAAAAAATAGTAAAAAAATTCAAAAAATTTAAAAATTTAATTCCGACATTATTTCTATCCAAAACGGGTTGGGAGAGGCCAAGTAAGAGAAAAAAAAAATTTATTCCTGAATTCCGTTCATTCTCGACCCGTACAAGGAAATTCCGAAAAAAAAAAGAAGATAAAAACTACAAGAAATTAAAAAAACCCTTTCCGACATTATTTTTAGCCAAAACGGGATAATATAGGCCGAGAAATAGAGAAAAAAATTTTAGTCACGACTTCCGTTCACTCTTGACCCAGGCATGAAAATTCAAAAAAAAAAAAGCAAAAAAAATTAAAAAAATTAAAAAAACCCCTTTCCGCCATTATTTTTAGCCAAAACGGGATAATATAGGCCGAGAAATAGAGAAAAAAATTTTAGTCACGGCTTCCGTTCACTCTCGACCCAGGCATGAAAATTCAAAAAAAAAAAAGGAAAAAAATTAAAAAAATTAAAAAAACCCCTTTCCGTCATTATTTTTAGCCAAAATGGGATGAGAGAGGCCGAGAAAGACAGAAAAAAATTTTAGACCCGAATTCCGTTCATAATTGACACGGGCAAGAAAATTACAAAAAAATATAAAAAAAATAAAAAACCCCTTTCCGGCATTATTTTTAGCCAAAATGGGATGAGATAGGCCGAGAAAGAAGGAAAAAAATTTTAGACCAGAATTCTGTTCATACTCGACCCGTGGAAGGAAATTCCGAAAAAAATAGCTAAAAAATTCAAGAAATTAAAAAAACTCTTTCCGGCATTATTTTTAGCCAAAATGGGATGAGATAGGCGGAGAAGGAGAGAAAAAAATTTTAGACCCGAATTCCGTTCATAATCGACCCGGGCAAGAAAATTCTGAAAAGAATATTAAAAAAAATCAAAAAATTAAAAAATCCCTTTCCGGCGTTATTTTTAGCCAAAATGGGATGACATAGGCCGAGAAAGAGAGAAAAAATTTTTAGACCTGAATTCCGTTCATACTCGACCCGTGGAAGGAAATTCCGAAAAAAATAGCTAAAAAATTCAAGAAATTAAAAAAACACTTTCTGGCATTTTTTTTTTAGCCAAAATGGGATGAGATAGGTGGTGAAAGAGAGAAAAAAATTTTAGACTCGAATTCCGTTCATTCTCGACCCAGGCAAGAAAATTCCGAAAAAAATAGAAAAAAAATCAAAAAAATTAAAAAAAAAAAACCTATTTCTAGTGTTATTTTTAGCCAAAACGGGATAAGATAGGCCGAGAAAGAGAAAAAAAAAATTCTACTCCCGAATTCTGTTCCGACCCAACCCGAGCTTGACAATTCCAAATAAAAAA
The DNA here is from genome assembly GCA_029955605.1 of Quercus engelmannii. Lineage (NCBI taxonomy): Eukaryota > Viridiplantae > Streptophyta > Magnoliopsida > Fagales > Fagaceae > Quercus > Quercus engelmannii. Next base: position 1,644,030 of record JARPSG010000013.1, on the reverse strand, counting down.
TAGTAAAAAAATTCAAAAAATTAAAAAATTTAATTCCGACATTATTTCTATCCAAAACGGGTTGGGAGAGGCCAAGAAAGAGAAAAAAAAGATTTATTCCTGAATTCCGTTCATTCTCGACCCGTGCAAGGAAATTCCGAAAAAAAAAAAGATAAAAATTACAAGAAATTAAAAAAACCCTTTCCGACATTATTTTTAGCCAAAACGGGATAATATAGGCCGAGAAATAGAGAAAAAAATTTTAGTCACGACTTCCGTTCACTCTCGACCCAGGCATGAAAATTCAAAAAAAAAAAAGCAAAAAAAAATTAAAAAATTTAAAAACCCTTTCCGTCATTATTTTTAGCCAAAATAGGATGAGAGAGGCCAAGAAAGACAGAAAAAAATTTTAGACCCGAATTCCGTTCATAATTGACACGGGCAAGAAAATTACAAAAAAATATAAAAAAAAAATAAAAAAACCCCTTTCCGGCATTATTTTTAGCCAAAATGGGATGAGATAGGCCGAGAAAGAAGGAATAAAATTTTAGACCAGAATTCTGTTCATACTCGACCCGTGGAAGGAAATTCCGAAAAAAATAGCTGAAAAATTCAAGAAATTAAAAAAACTCTTTCCGGCATTATTTTTAGCCAAAACGGGATGAGATAGGTGGAGAAGGAGAGAAAAAAAATTTAGACCCGAATTCCGTTCATAATCGACCCGGGCAAGAAAATTCCGAAAAAAATAGAAAAGAAAAATCAAAAAATTAAAAAACCTATTTCTTGCATTATTTTTAACCAAAACGGGATGAGATAGGCCGAGAAAGTGAGAAAAAAACTTTACTCCCGAATTCTGTTCCGACCCAACCCGAGCTTGACAATTCCAAATAAAAAATAGTAAAAAAATTCAAAAAATTTAAAAATTTAATTCCGACATTATTTCTATCCAAAACGGGTTGGGAGAGGCCAAGTAAGAGAAAAAAAAAATTTATTCCTGAATTCCGTTCATTCTCGACCCGTACAAGGAAATTCCGAAAAAAAAAAGAAGATAAAAATTACAAGAAATTAAAAAAACCCTTTCCGACATTATTTTTAGCCAAAACGGGATAATATAGGCCGAGAAATAGAGAAAAAAATTTTAGTCACGACTTCCGTTCACTCTCGACCCAGGCATGAAAATTCAAAAAAAAAAAAGCAAAAAAAATTAAAAAAATTAAAAAAACCCCTTTCCGCCATTATTTTTAGCCAAAACGGGATAATATAGGCCGAGAAATAGAGAAAAAAATTTTAGTCACGGCTTCCGTTCACTCTCGACCCAGGCATGAAAATTCAAAAAAAAAAAAGGAAAAAAATTAAAAAAATTAAAAAAACCCCTTTCCGTCATTATTTTTAGCCAAAATGGGATGAGATAGGCGGAGAAGGAGAGAAAAAAATTTTAACCACGAATTCCGTTCATAATCGACACGGGCAAGAAAATTACGAAAAAAATATAAAAAAAAAATCAAAAAATTAAAAAATCCCTTTCCGGCATTATTTTTAGCCAAAATGGGATGGGATAGGCCGAGAAAGAAGGAAAAAAAATTTAGACCAGAATTCTGTTCATACTCGACCCGTGGAAGGAAATTCCGAAAAAAATAGCTAAAAAATTCAAGAAATTAAAAAAACTCTTTCCGGCATTATTTTTAGCCAAAATGGGATGAGATAGGCGGAGAAGGAGAGAAAAAAATTTTAGACCCGAATTCCGTTCATAATCGACCCGGGCAAGAAAATTCCGAAAAAAATAGAAAAAAAATCAAAAAAATTAAAAAAAAACCTATTTCTAGTGTTATTTTTAGCCAAAACGGGATGATATAGGCCGAGAAAGAAAAAAAAAAATTCTACTCCCGAATTCTGTTCCGACCCAACCCGAGCTTGACAATTCCAAATAAAAAAATAGTAAAAAAATTCAAAAAATTAAAAAATTTAATTCCAACATTATTTCTATCCAAAACGGGTTGGGAGAGGCCAAGAAAGAGAAAAAAAAGATTTATTCCTGAATTCCGTTCATTCTCGACCCGTGCAAGGAAATTCCGAAAAAAAAAAAGATAAAAATTACAAGAAATTAAAAAAACCCATTCCGACATTATTTTTAGCCAAAACGGGATAATATAGGCCGAGAAATAGAGAAAAAAATTTTAGTCACGACTTCCGTTCACTCTCGACCCAGGCATGAAAATTCAAAAAAAAAAAAGCAAAAAAAATTTAAAAAATGAAAAAACCCTTTCCGTCATTATTTTTAGCCAAAATGGGATGAGAGAGGCCGAGAAAGACAGAAAAAACTTTTTGACCCGAATTCCGTTCATAATTGACACGGGCAAGAAAATTACAAAAAAATATAAAAAAAAATAAAAAACCCCTTTCCGGCATTATTTTTAGCCAAAATGGGATGAGATAGGCCGAGAAAGAAGGAAAAAAATTTTAGACCAAAATTCTGTTCATACTCGACCCGTGGAAGGAAATTCCGAAAAAAATAGCTAAAAAATTCAAGAAATTAAAAAAACTCTTTCCGGCATTATTTTTAGCCAAAACGGGATGAGATAGGTGGAGAAGGAGAGAAAAAAAATTTAGACCCGAATTCCGTTCATAATCGACCCGGACAAGAAAATTCCGAAAAAAATAGAAAAGAAAAATAAAAAAATTAAAAAACCTATTTCTTGCATTATTTTTAGCCTAAACGGGATGAGATAGGCCGAGAAAGTGAGAAAAAAACCTTACTCCCGAATTTTGTTCCGACCCAACCCGAGCTTGAAAATTCCAAATAAAAAATAGTAAAAAAATTCAAAAAATTAAAAAGGTTAATTCTGACATTATTTCTATCCAAAACGGGTTGGGAGAGGCCAAGAAAGAGAAAAAAAAAAAAATTTTATTCCTGAAATCCGTTCATTCTCGACCCGTGCAAGGAAATTCCGAAAAAAAAAAAGATAAAAAATACAAGAAATTAAAAAAACCCTTTCTGGCATTATTTTTAGCCAAAACGGGATAATATTGGCCGAGAAAGGGAAAAAAAATTTTTACTCACGACTTCCGTTCACACTCGACCCAGGCATGAAAATTCCAAAAAAAATGCAATAAAATTTAAAAAATTAAAAAACCCCTTTCCGGCATTATTTTTAGACAAAATGCGACGAGATAGGCCGAGAAAGAAAGAAAAAAAATTTAGACCAGAATCTCGTTCATACTCGACCCGTGGAAGGAAATTCCTAAAAAAATAGCTAAAAAATTCAAGAAGTTAAAAAAACTCTTTCCGGCTTTATTTTTAGCCAAAATGGGATGAGATAGGCGGAGAAGGAGAGAAAAAAATTTTAACCACGAATTCCGTTCATAATCGACACGGGCAAGAAAATTACGAAAAAAATATAAAAAAAAAAAATCAAAAAATTAAAAAATCCCTTTCCGGCATTATTTTTAGCCAAAATGGGATGGGATAGGCCGAGAAAGAAGGAAAAAAAATTTAGACCAGAATTCTGTTCATACTCGACCCGTGGAAGGAAATTCCGAAAAAAATAGCTAAAAAATTCAAGAAATTAAAAAAACTCTTTCCGGCATTATTTTTGGCCAAAATGGGATGAGATAGGCGGAGAAGGAGAGAAAAAAATTTTAGACCCGAATTCCGTTCATAATCGACCCGGGCAAGAAAATTCCGAAAAGAATATAAAAAAAAATCAAAAAATTAAAAAAATCCCTTTCCGGCATTATTTTTAGCCAAAATGGGATGACATAGGCCGAGAAAGAGAGAAAAAATTTTTAGACCTGAATTCCGTTCATACTCGACCCGTGGAAGGAAATTCCGAAAAAAATAGCTAAAAAATTCAAGAAATTAAAAAAACTCTTTCTGGCATTTTTTTTTTTAGCCAAAATGGGATGAGATAGGTGGTGAAAGAGAGAAAAAAATTTTAGACTCGAATTCCGTTCATTCTCGACCCGGGCAAGAAAATTCCGAAAAAAATAGAAAAAAAATCAAAAAAATTAAAAAAAAAAACCTATTTCTAGTGTTATTTTTAGCCAAAACGGGATGAGATAGGCCGAGAAAGAGAAAAAAAAAAAATTCTACTCCCGAATTCTGTTCCGACCCAACCCGAGCTTGACAATTCCAAATAAAAAATAGTAAAAAAATTCAAAAAATTAAAAAATTTAATTCCGACATTATTTCTATCCAAAACGGGTTGGGAGAGGCCAAGAAAGTGAAAAAAAAGATTTATTCCTGAATTCCGTTCATTCTCGACCCGTGCAAGGAAATTCCGAAAAAAAAAAAGATAAAAATTACAAGAAATTAAAAAAACCCTTTCCGACATTATTTTTAGCCAAAACGGGATAATATAGGCCGAGAAATAGAGAAAAAAATTTTAGTCACGACTTCCGTTCACTCTCGACCCAGGCATGAAAATTCAAAAAAACAAAAGCAAAAAAAAAATTAAAAAATTAAAAAACCCTTTCCGTCATTATTTTTAGCCAAAATAGGATGAGAGAGGCCGAGAAAGACAGAAAAAAATTTTAGACCCGAATTCCGTTCATAATTGACACGGGCAAGAAAATTACAAAAAAATATAAAAAAAATAAAAAAACCCCTTTCCGGCATTATTTTTAGCCAAAATGGGATGAGATAGGCCGAGAAAGAAGGAAAAAAATTTTAGACCAGAATTCTGTTCATACTCGACCCGTGGAAGGAAATTCCGAAAAAAATAGCTAAAAAATTCAAGAAATTAAAAAAACTCTTTCCGGCATTATTTTTAGCCAAAATGGGATGAGATAGGTGGAGAAGCAGAGAAAAAAATTTTAGACCCGAATTCCGTTCATAATCGACCCGGGCAAGAAAATTCTGAAAAGAATATAAAAAAAAATCAAAAAATTAAAAAATCCCTTTCCGGCATTATTTTTAGCCAAAATGGGATGACATAGGCTAAGAAAGAGAGAAAAAATTTTTAGACCTGAATTCCGTTCATACTCGACCCGTGGAAGGAAATTCCGGAAAAAATAGCTAAAAAATTCAAGAAATTAAAAAAACTCTTTCTGGCATTTTTTTTTTAGCCAAAATGGGATGAGATAGGTGGTGAAAGAGAGAAAAAAATTTTAGACTCGAATTCCGTTCATTCTCGACCCGGGCAAGAAAATTCCGAAAAAAATAGAAAAAAAATCAAAAAAATTAAAAAAAAACCTATTTCTAGTGTTATTTTTAGCCAAAACGGGATGAGATAGGCCGAGAAAGAGAAAAAAAAAATTCTACTCCCGAATTCTGTTCCGACCCAACCCGAGCTTGACAATTCCAAATAAAAAAATAGTAAAAAAATTCAAAAAATTAAAAAATTTAATTCCAGCATTATTTCTATCCAAAACGGGTTGGGAGAGGCCAAGAAAGAGAAAAAAAAGATTTATTCCTGAATTCCGTTCATTCTCGACCCGTGCAAGGAAATTCCGAAAAAAAAAAAGATAAAAATTACAAGAAATTAAAAAAACCCATTCCGACATTATTTTTAGCCAAAACGGGATAATATAGGCCGAGAAATAGAGAAAAAAATTTTAGTCACGACTTCCGTTCACTCTCGACCCAGGCATGAAAATTCAAAAAAAAAAAAGCAAAAAAAATTTAAAAAATGAAAAAACCCTTTCCGTCATTATTTTTAGCCAAAATGGGATGAGAGAGGCCGAGAAAGACAGAAAAAACTTTTTGACCCGAATTCCGTTCATAATTGACACGGGCAAGAAAATTACAAAAAAATATAAAAATAAATAAAAAACCCCTTTCCGGCATTATTTTTAGCCAAAATGGGATGAGATAGGCCGAGAAAGAAGGAAAAAAATTTTAGACCAAAATTCTGTTCATACTCGACCCGTGGAAGGAAATTCCGAAAAAAATAGCTAAAAAATTCAAGAAATTAAAAAAACTCTTTCCGGCATTATTTTTAGCCAAAACGGGATGAGATAGGTGGAGAAGGAGAGAAAAAAAATTTAGACCCGAATTCCGTTCATAATCGACCCGGACAAGAAAATTCCGAAAAAAATAGAAAAGAAAAATAAAAAAAATTAAAAAACCTATTTCTTGCATTATTTTTAGCCTAAACGGGATGAGATAGGCCGAGAAAGTGAGAAAAAAACCTTACTCCCGAATTTTGTTCCGACCCAACCCGAGCTTGAAAATTCCAAATAAAAAATAGTAAAAAAATTCAAAAAATTAAAAAGGTTAATTCTGACATTATTTCTATCCAAAACGGGTTGGGAGAGGCCAAGAAAGAGAAAAAAAAAAATTTTATTCCTGAAATCCGTTCATTCTCGACCCGTGCAAGGAAATTCCGAAAAAAAAAAAGATAAAAAATACAAGAAATTAAAAAAACCCTTTCTGGCATTATTTTTAGCCAAAACGGGATAATATTGGCCGAGAAAGGGAAAAAAAATTTTTACTCACGACTTCCGTTCACACTCGACCCAGGCATGAAAATTCCAAAAAAAATGCAATAAAATTTAAAAAATTAAAAAACCCCTTTCCGGCATTATTTTTAGACAAAATGCGACGAGATAGGCCGAGAAAGAAAGAAAAAAAATTTAGACCAGAATCTCGTTCATACTCGACCCGTGGAAGGAAATTCCTAAAAAAATAGCTAAAAAATTCAAGAAGTTAAAAAAACTCTTTCCGGCTTTATTTTTAGCCAAAATGGGATGAGATAGGCGGAGAAGGAGAGAAAAAAATTTTAACCACGAATTCCGTTCATAATCGACACGGGCAAGAAAATTACGAAAAAAATATAAAAAAAAAAAATCAAAAAATTAAAAAATCCCTTTCCGGCATTATTTTTAGCCAAAATGGGATGGGATAGGCCGAGAAAGAAGGAAAAAAAATTTAGACCAGAATTCTGTTCATACTCGACCCGTGGAAGGAAATTCCGAAAAAAATAGCTAAAAAATTCAAGAAATTAAAAAAACTCTTTCCGGCATTATTTTTGGTCAAAATGGGATGAGATAGGCGGAGAAGGAGAGAAAAAAATTTTAGACCCGAATTCCGTTCATAATCGACCCGGGCAAGAAAATTCCGAAAAGAATATAAAAAAAAATCAAAAAATTAAAAAAATCCCTTTCCGGCATTATTTTTAGCCAAAATGGGATGACATAGGCCGAGAAAGAGAGAAAAAATTTTTAGACCTGAATTCCGTTCATACTCGACCCGTGGAAGGAAATTCCGAAAAAAATAGCTAAAAAATTCAAGAAATTAAAAAAACTCTTTCTGGCATTTTTTTTTTTAGCCAAAATGGGATGAGATAGGTGGTGAAAGAGAGAAAAAAATTTTAGACTCGAATTCCGTTCATTCTCGACCCGGGCAAGAAAATTCCGAAAAAAATAGAAAAAAAATCAAAAAAATTAAAAAAAAAAACCTATTTCTAGTGTTATTTTTAGCCAAAACGGGATGAGATAGGCCGAGAAAGAGAAAAAAAAAAATTCTACTCCCGAATTCTGTTCCGACCCAACCCGAGCTTGACAATTCCAAATAAAAAATAGTAAAAAAATTCAAAAAATTAAAAAATTTAATTCCGACATTATTTCTATCCAAAACGGGTTGGGAGAGGCCAAGAAAGTGAAAAAAAAGATTTATTCCTGAATTCCGTTCATTCTCGACCCGTGCAAGGAAATTCCGAAAAAAAAAAAGATAAAAATTACAAGAAATTAAAAAAACCCTTTCCGACATTATTTTTAGCCAAAACGGGATAATATAGGCCGAGAAATAGAGAAAAAAATTTTAGTCACGACTTCCGTTCACTCTCGACCCAGGCATGAAAATTCAAAAAAACAAAAGCAAAAAAAAAATTAAAAAATTAAAAAACCCTTTCCGTCATTATTTTTAGCCAAAATAGGATGAGAGAGGCCGAGAAAGACAGAAAAAAATTTTAGACCCGAATTCCGTTCATAATTGACACGGGCAAGAAAATTACAAAAAAATATAAAAAAAATAAAAAAACCCCTTTCCGGCATTATTTTTAGCCAAAATGGGATGAGATAGGCCGAGAAAGAAGGAAAAAAATTTTAGACCAGAATTCTGTTCATACTCGACCCGTGGAAGGAAATTCCGAAAAAAATAGCTAAAAAATTCAAGAAATTAAAAAAACTCTTTCCGGCATTATTTTTAGCCAAAATGGGATGAGATAGGTGGAGAAGCAGAGAAAAAAATTTTAGACCCGAATTCCGTTCATAATCGACCCGGGCAAGAAAATTCTGAAAAGAATATAAAAAAAAATCAAAAAATTAAAAAATCCCTTTCCGGCATTATTTTTAGCCAAAATGGGATGACATAGGCTGAGAAAGGGAGAAAAAATTTTTAGACCTGAATTCCGTTCATACTCGACCCGTGGAAGGAAATTCCGGAAAAAATAGCTAAAAAATTCAAGAAATTAAAAAAACTCTTTCTGGCATTTTTTTTTTAGCCAAAATGGGATGAGATAGGTGGTGAAAGAGAGAAAAAAATTTTAGACTCGAATTCCGTACATTCTCGACCCGGGCAAGAAAATTCCGAAAAAAATAGAAAAAAAATCAAAAAAATTAAAAAAAAAAAAACCTATTTCTAGTGTTATTTTTAGCCAAAACGGGATGAGATAGGCCGAGAAAGAGAAAAAAAAAATTCTACTCCCGAATTCTGTTCCGACCCAACCCGAGCTTGACAATTCCAAATAAAAAATAGTAAAAAAATTCAAAAAATTAAAAAATTTAATTCCGACATTATTTCTATCCAAAACGGGTTGGGAGAGGCCAAGAAAGAGAAAAAAAAGATTTATTCCTGAATTCCGTTCATTCTCGACCCGTGCAAGGAAATTCCGAAAAAAAAAAAGATAAAAATTACAAGAAATTAAAAAAACCCTTTCCGACATTATTTTTAGCCAAAACGGGATAATATAGGCCGAGAAATAGAGAAAAAAATTTTAGTCACGACTTCCGTTCACTCTCGACCCAGGCATGAAAATTCAAAAAAAAAAAAGCAAAAAAAAATTAAAAAATTTAAAAACCCTTTCCGTCATTATTTTTAGCCAAAATAGGATGAGAGAGGCCGAGAAAGACAGAAAAAAATTTTAGACCCGAATTCCGTTCATAATTGACACGGGCAAGAAAATTACAAAAAAATATAAAAAAAAATAAAAAAACCCCTTTCCGGCATTATTTTTAGCCAAAATGGGATGAGATAGGCCGAGAAAGAAGGAATAAAATTTTAGACCAGAATTCTGTTCATACTCGACCCGTGGAAGGAAATTCCGAAAAAAATAGCTGAAAAATTCAAGAAATTAAAAAAACTCTTTCCGGCATTATTTTTAGCCAAAACGGGATGAGATAGGTGGAGAAGGAGAGAAAAAAAATTTAGACCCGAATTCCGTTCATAATCGACCCAGGCAAGAAAATTCCGAAAAAAATAGAAAAGAAAAATCAAAAAATTAAAAAACCTATTTCTTGCATTATTTTTAACCAAAACGGGATGAGATAGGCCGAGAAAGTGAGAAAAAAACTTTACTCCCGAATTCTGTTCCGACCCAACCCGAGCTTGACAATTCCAAATAAAAAATAGTAAAAAAATTCAAAAAATTTAAAAATTTAATTCCGACATTATTTCTATCCAAAACGGGTTGGGAGAGGCCAAGTAAGAGAAAAAAAAAATTTATTCCTGAATTCCGTTCATTCTCGACCCGTACAAGGAAATTCCGAAAAAAAAAAAGAAGATAAAAACTACAAGAAATTAAAAAAACCCTTTCCGACATTATTTTTAGCCAAAACGGGATAATATAGGCCGAGAAATAGAGAAAAAAATTTTAGTCACGACTTCCGTTCACTCTCGACCCAGGCATGAAAATTCAAAAAAAAAAAGCAAAAAAAATTAAAAAAACCCCTTTCCGCCATTATTTTTAGCCAAAACGGGATAATATAGGCCGAGAAATAGAGAAAAAAATTTTAGTCACGGCTTCCGTTCACTCTCGACCCAGGCATGAAAATTCAAAAAAAAAAAAAGGAAAAAAATTAAAAAAATTAAAAAAACCCCTTTCCGTCATTATTTTTAGCCAAAATGGGATGAGAGAGGCCGAGAAAGACAGAAAAAAATTTTAGACCCGAATTCCGTTCATAATTGACACGGGCAAGAAAATTACAAAAAAATATAAAAAAAATAAAAAACCCCTTTCCGGCATTATTTTTAGCCAAAATGGGATGAGATAGGCCGAGAAAGAAGGAAAAAAATTTTAGACCAGAATTCTGTTCATACTCGACCCGTGGAAGGAAATTCCGAAAAAAATAGCTAAAAAATTCAAGAAATTAAAAAAACTCTTTCCGGCATTATTTTTAGCCAAAATGGGATGAGATAGGCGGAGAAGGAGAGAAAAAAATTTTAGACCCGAATTCCGTTCATAATCGACCCGGGCAAGAAAATTCTGAAAAGAATATTAAAAAAAATCAAAAAATTAAAAAATCCCTTTCCGGCGTTATTTTTAGCCAAAATGGGATGACATAGGCCGAGAAAGAGAGAAAAAATATTTAGACCTGAATTCCGTTCATACTCGACCCGTGGAAGGAAATTCCGAAAAAAATAGCTAAAAAATTCAAGAAATTAAAAAAACACTTTCTGGCATTTTTTTTTTAGCCAAAATGGGATGAGATAGGTGGTGAAAGAGAGAAAAAAATTTTAGACTCGAATTCCGTTCATTCTCGACCCAGGCAAGAAAATTCCGAAAAAAATAGAAAAAAAATCAAAAAAATTAAAAAAAAAAAACCTATTTCTAGTGTTATTTTTAGCCAAAACGGGATAAGATAGGCCGAGAAAGAGAAAAAAAAAATTCTACTCCCGAATTCTGTTCCGACCCAACCCGAGCTTGACAATTCCAAATAAAAAATAGTAAAAAAATTCAAAAAATTAAAAAATTTAATTCCGACATTATTTCTATCCAAAACGGGTTGGGAGAGGCCAAGAAAGAGAAAAAAAAGATTTATTCCTGAATTCCGTTCATTCTCGACCCGTGCAAGGAAATTCCGAAAAAAAAAAAGATAAAAATTACAAGAAATTAAAAAAACCCTTTCCGACATTATTTTTAGCCAAAACGGGATAATATAGGCCGAGAAATAGAGAAAAAAATTTTAGTCACGACTTCCGTTCACTCTCGACCCAGGCATGAAAATTCAAAAAAAAAAAAGCAAAAAAAAATTAAAAAATTTAAAAACCCTTTCCGTCATTATTTTTAGCCAAAATAGGATGAGAGAGGCCAAGAAAGACAGAAAAAAATTTTAGACCCGAATTCCGTTCATAATTGACACGGGCAAGAAAATTACAAAAAAATATAAAAAAAAAATAAAAAAACCCCTTTCCGGCATTATTTTTAGCCAAAATGGGATGAGATAGGCCGAGAAAGAAGGAATAAAATTTTAGACCAGAATTCTGTTCATACTCGACCCGTGGAAGGAAATTCCGAAAAAAATAGCTGAAAAATTCAAGAAATTAAAAAAACTCTTTCCGGCATTATTTTTAGCCAAAACGGGATGAGATAGGTGGAGAAGGAGAGAAAAAAAATTTAGACCCGAATTCCGTTCATAATCGACCCGGGCAAGAAAATTCCGAAAAAAATAGAAAAGAAAAATCAAAAAATTAAAAAACCTATTTCTTGCATTATTTTTAACCAAAACGGGATGAGATAGGCCGAGAAAGTGAGAAAAAAACTTTACTCCCGAATTCTGTTCCGACCCAACCCGAGCTTGACAATTCCAAATAAAAAATAGTAAAAAAATTCAAAAAATTTAAAAATTTAATTCCGACATTATTTCTATCCAAAACGGGTTGGGAGAGGCCAAGTAAGAGAAAAAAAAAATTTATTCCTGAATTCCGTTCATTCTCGACCCGTACAAGGAAATTCCGAAAAAAAAAAGAAGATAAAAATTACAAGAAATTAAAAAAACCCTTTCCGACATTATTTTTAGCCAAAACGGGATAATATAGGCCGAGAAATAGAGAAAAAAATTTTAGTCACGACTTCCGTTCACTCTCGACCCAGGCATGAAAATTCAAAAAAAAAAAAGCAAAAAAAATTAAAAAAATTAAAAAAACCCCTTTCCGCCATTATTTTTAGCCAAAACGGGATAATATAGGCCGAGAAATAGAGAAAAAAATTTTAGTCACGGCTTCCGTTCACTCTCGACCCAGGCATGAAAATTCAAAAAAAAAAAAGGAAAAAAATTAAAAAAATTAAAAAAACCCCTTTCCGTCATTATTTTTAGCCAAAATGGGATGAGAGAGGCCGAGAAAGACAGAAAAAAATTTTAGACCCGAATTCCGTTCATAATTGACACGGGCAAGAAAATTACAAAAAAATATAAAAAAAATAAAAAACCCCTTTCCGGCATTATTTTTAGCCAAAATGGGATGAGATAGGCCGAGAAAGAAGGAAAAAAATTTTAGACCAGAATTCTGTTCATACTCGACCCGTGGAAGGAAATTCCGAAAAAAATAGCTAAAAAATTCAAGAAATTAAAAAAACTCTTTCCGGCATTATTTTTAGCCAAAATGGGATGAGATAGGCGGAGAAGGAGAGAAAAAAATTTTAGACCCGAATTCCGTTCATAATCGACCCGGGCAAGAAAATTCTGAAAAGAATATTAAAAAAAATCAAAAAATTAAAAAATCCCTTTCCGGCGTTATTTTTAGCCAAAATGGGATGACATAGGCCGAGAAAGAGAGAAAAAATTTTTAGACCTGAATTCCGTTCATACTCGACCCGTGGAAGGAAATTCCGAAAAAAATAGCTAAAAAATTCAAGAAATTAAAAAAACACTTTCTGGCATTTTTTTTTTAGCCAAAATGGGATGAGATAGGTGGTGAAAGAGAGAAAAAAATTTTAGACTCGAATTCCGTTCATTCTCGACCCAGGCAAGAAAATTCCGAAAAAAATAGAAAAAAAATCAAAAAAATTAAAAAAAAAAAACCTATTTCTAGTGTTATTTTTAGCCAAAACGGGATGAGATAGGCCGAGAAAGAGAAAAAAAAAATTCTACTCCCGAATTCTGTTCCGACCCAACCCGAGCTTGACAATTCCAAATAAAAAATAGTAAAAAAATTCAAAAAATTAAAAAATTTAATTCCGACATTATTTCTATCCAAAACGGGTTGGGAGAGGCCAAGAAAGAGAAAAAAAAGATTTATTCCTGAATTCCGTTCATTCTCGACCCGTGCAAGGAAATTCCGAAAAAAAAAAAGATAAAAATTACAAGAAATTAAAAAAACCCTTTCCGACATTATTTTTAGCCAAAACGGGATAATATAGGCCGAGAAATAGAGAAAAAAATTTTAGTCACGACTTCCGTTCACTCTCGACCCAGGCATGAAAATTCAAAAAAAAAAAAGCAAAAAAAAATTAAAAAATTTAAAAACCCTTTCCGTCATTATTTTTAGCCAAAATAGGATGAGAGAGGCCAAGAAAGACAGAAAAAAATTTTAGACCCGAATTCCGTTCATAATTGACACGGGCAAGAAAATTACAAAAAAATATAAAAAAAAAATAAAAAAACCCCTTTCCGGCATTATTTTTAGCCAAAATGGGATGAGATAGGCCGAGAAAGAAGGAATAAAATTTTAGACCAGAATTCTGTTCATACTCGACCCGTGGAAGGAAATTCCGAAAAAAATAGCTGAAAAATTCAAGAAATTAAAAAAACTCTTTCCGGCATTATTTTTAGCCAAAACGGGATGAGATAGGTGGAGAAGGAGAGAAAAAAAATTTAGACCCGAATTCCGTTCATAATCGACCCGGGCAAGAAAATTCCGAAAAAAATAGAAAAGAAAAATCAAAAAATTAAAAAACCTATTTCTTGCATTATTTTTAACCAAAACGGGATGAGATAGGCCGAGAAAGTGAGAAAAAAACTTTACTCCCGAATTCTGTTCCGACCCAACCCGAGCTTGACAATTCCAAATAAAAAATAGTAAAAAAATTCAAAAAATTTAAAAATTTAATTCCGACATTATTTCTATCCAAAACGGGTTGGGAGAGGCCAAGTAAGAGAAAAAAAAAATTTATTCCTGAATTCCGTTCATTCTCGACCCGTACAAGGAAATTCCGAAAAAAAAAAGAATATAAAAATTACAAGAAATTAAAAAAACCCTTTCCGACATTATTTTTAGCCAAAACGGGATAATATAGGCCGAGAAATAGAGAAAAAAATTTTAGTCACGACTTCCGTTCACTCTCGACCCAGGCATGAAAATTCAAAAAAAAAAAAGCAAAAAAAATTAAAAAAATTAAAAAAACCCCTTTCCGCCATTATTTTTAGCCAAAACGGGATAATATAGGCCGAGAAATAGAGAAAAAAATTTTAGTCACGGCTTCCGTTCACTCTCGACCCAGGCATGAAAATTCAAAAAAAAAAAGGAAAAAAATTAAAAAAATTAAAAAAACCCCTTTCCGTCATTATTTTTAGCCAAAATGGGATGAGAGAGGCCGAGAAAGACAGAAAAAAATTTTAGACCCGAATTCCGTTCATAATTGACACGGGCAAGAAAATTACAAAAAAATATAAAAAAAATAAAAAACCCCTTTCCGGCATTATTTTTAGCCAAAATGGGATGAGATAGGCCGAGAAAGAAGGAAAAAAATTTTAGACCAGAATTCTGTTCATACTCGACCCGTGGAAGGAAATTCCGAAAAAAATAGCTAAAAAATTCAAGAAATTAAAAAAACTCTTTCCGGCATTATTTTTAGCCAAAATGGGATGAGATAGGCGGAGAAGGAGAGAAAAAAATTTTAGACCCGAATTCCGTTCATAATCGACCCGGGCAAGAAAATTCTGAAAAGAATATTAAAAAAAATCAAAAAATTAAAAAATCCCTTTCCGGCGTTATTTTTAGCCAAAATGGGATGACATAGGCCGAGAAAGAGAGAAAAAATTTTTAGACCTGAATTCCGTTCATACTCGACCCGTGGAAGGAAATTCCGAAAAAAATAGCTAAAAAATTCAAGAAATTAAAAAAACACTTTCTGGCATTTTTTTTTTAGCCAAAATGGGATGAGATAGGTGGTGAAAGAGAGAAAAAAATTTTAGACTCGAATTCCGTTCATTCTCGACCCAGGCAAGAAAATTCCGAAAAAAATAGAAAAAAAATCAAAAAAATTAAAAAAAAAACCTATTTCTAGTGTTATTTTTAGCCAAAACGGGATGAGATAGGCCGAGAAAGAGAAAAAAAAAATTCTACTCCCGAATTCTGTTCCGACCCAACCCGAGCTTGACAATTCCAAATAAAAAATAGTAAAAAAATTCAAAAAATTAAAAAATTTAATTCCGACATTATTTCTATCCAAAACGGGTTGGGAGAGGCCAAGAAAGAGAAAAAAAAGATTTATTCCTGAATTCCGTTCATTCTCGACCCGTGCAAGGAAATTCCGAAAAAAAAAAGGATAAAAATTACAAGAAATTAAAAAAACCCTTTCCGACATTATTTTTAGCCAAAACGGGATAATATAGGCCGAGAAATAGAGAAAAAAATTTTAGTCACGACTTCCGTTCACTCTCGACCCAGGCATGAAAATTCAAAAAAAAAAAAGCAAAAAAAAATTAAAAAATTAAAAAACCCTTTCCGTCATTATTTTTAGCCAAAATAGGATGAGAGAGGCCAAGAAAGACAGAAAAAAATTTTAGACCCGAATTCCGTTCATAATTGACACGGGCAAGAAAATTACAAAAAAATATAAAAAAAAATAAAAAAACCCCTTTCCGGCATTATTTTTAGCCAAAATGGGATGAGATAGGCCGAGAAAGAAGGAATAAAATTTTAGACCAGAATTTTGTTCATACTCGACCCGTGGAAGGAAATTCCGAAAAAAATAGCTGAAAAATTCAAGAAATTAAAAAAACTCTTTCCGGCATTATTTTTAGCCAAAACGGGATGAGATAGGTGGAGAAGGAGAGAAAAAAAATTTAGACCCGAATTCCGTTCATAATCGACCCGGGCAAGAAAATTCCGAAAAAAATAGAAAAGAAAAATCAAAAAATTAAAAAACCTATTTCTTGCATTATTTTTAACCAAAACGGGATGAGATAGGCCGAGAAAGTGAGAAAAAAACTTTACTCTCGAATTCTGTTCCGACCCAACCCGAGCTTGACAATTCCAAATAAAAAATAGTAAAAAAATTCAAAAAATTTTAAAAATTTAATTCTGACATTATTTCTATCCAAAACGGGTTGGGAGAGGCCAAGTAAGAGAAAAAAAAAATTTATTCCTGAATTCCGTTCATTCTCGACCCGTACAAGGAAATTCCGAAAAAAAAAGAAGATAAAAATTACAAGAAATTAAAAAAACCCTTTCCGACATTATTTTTAGCCAAAACGGGATAATATAGGCCGAGAAATAGAGAAAAAAATTTTAGTCACGACTTCCGTTCACTCTCGACCCAGGCATGAAAATTCAAAAAAAAAAAAGCAAAAAAAATTAAAAAAATTAAAAAACCCCTTTCCGTCATTATTTTTAGCCAAAACGGGATAATATAGGCCGAGAAATAGAGAAAAAAATTTTAGTCACGGCTTCCGTTCACTCTCGACCCAGGCATGAAAATTCAAAAAAAAAAAAGCAAAAAAAATTAAAAAAATTAAAAAAACCCCTTTCCGTCATTATTTTTAGCCAAAATGGGATGAGAGAGGCCGAGAAAGACAGAAAAAAATTTTAGACCCGAATTCCGTTCATAATTGACACGGGCAAGAAAATTACAAAAAAATATAAAAAAAATAAAAAACCCCTTTCCGGCATTATTTTTAGCCAAAATGGGATGAGATAGGCCGAGAAAGAAGGAAAAAAATTTTAGACCAGAATTCTGTTCATACTCGACCCGTGGAAGGAAATTCCGAAAAAAATAGCTAAAAAATTCAAGAAATTAAAAAAACTCTTTCCGGCATTATTTTTAGCCAAAATGGGATGAGATAGGCGGAGAAGGAGAGAAAAAAATTTTAGACCCGAATTCCGTTCATAATCGACCCGGGCAAGAAAATTCTGAAAAGAATATAAAAAAAAATCAAAAAATTAAAAAATCCCTTTCCGGCATTATTTTTAGCCAAAATGGGATGACATAGGCCGAGAAAGAGAGAAAAAATTTTTAGACCTGAATTCCGTTCATACTCGACCCGTGGAAGGAAATTCCGAAAAAAATAGCTAAAAAATTCAAGAAATTAAAAAAACTCTTTCTGGCATTTTTTTTTTAGCCAAAATGGGATGAGATAGGTGGTGAAAGAGAGAAAAAAATTTTAGACTCGAATTCCGTTCATTCTCGACCCGGGCAAGAAAATTCCGAAAAAAATAGAAAAAAAATCAAAAAAATTAAAAAAAAAACTATTTCTAGTGTTATTTTTAGCCAAAACGGGATGAGATAGGCCGAGAAAGAGAAAAAAAAAATTCTACTCCCGAATTCTGTTCCGACCCAACCCGAGCTTGACAATTCCAAATAAAAAATAGTAAAAAAATTCAAAAAATTAAAAAATTTAATTCCGACATTATTTCTATCCAAAACGGGTTGGGAGAGGCCAAGAAAGAGAAAAAAAAGATTTATTCCTGAATTCCGTTCATTCTCGACCCGTGCAAGGAAATTCCGAAAAAAAAAAGGATAAAAATTACAAGAAATTAAAAAAACCCTTTCCGACATTATTTTTAGCCAAAACGGGATAATATAGGCCGAGAAATAGAGAAAAAAATTTTAGTCACGACTTCCGTTCACTCTCGACCCAGGCATGAAAATTCAAAAAAAAAAAAGCAAAAAAAATTAAAAAAATTAAAAAACCCCTTTCCGTCATTATTTTTAGCCAAAACGGGATAATATAGGCCGAGAAATAGAGAAAAAAATTTTAGTCACGGCTTCCGTTCACTCTCGACCCAGGCATGAAAATTCAAAAAAAAAAAAGCAAAAAAATTTAAAAAAATTAAAAAACCCCTTTCCGTCATTATTTTTAGCCAAAATGGGATGAGAGAGGCCGAGAAAGACAGAAAAAAAATTTTAGACCCGAATTCCGTTCATAATTGACACGAGCAAGAAAATTACAAAAAAATATAAAAAAAAGAAAAAACCCCTTTCCGGCATTATTTTTAGCCAAAATGGGATGAGATAGGCCGAGAAAGAAGGAAAAAAATTTTAGACCAGAATTCTGTTCATACTCGACCCGTGGAAGGAAATTCCGAAAAAAATAACAAAAAAATTCAAGAAATTAAAAAAACTCTTTCCGGCATTATTTTTACCCAAAACGGGATGAGATAGGTGGAGAAGGAGAGAAAAAAAATTTAGACCCGAATTCCGTTCATAATCGACCCGGGCAAGAAAATTCCGAAAAAAATAGAAAAGAAAAATCAAAAAATTAAAAAACCTATTTCTTGCATTATTTTTAGCCAAAACGGGATGAGATAGGCCGAGAAAGAGAAAAAAAAAATTCTACTCCCGAATTCTGTTCCGACCCAACCCGAGCTTGACAATTCCAAATAAAAAATAGTAAAAAAATTCAAAAAATTTAAAAATTTAATTCCGACATTATTTCTATCCAAAACGGGTTGGAAGAGGCCAAGTAAGAGAAAAAAAAAATTTATTCCTGAATTCCGTTCATTCTCGACCCGTGCAAGGAAATTCCGAAAAAAAAAAAAGAAAAAAATTACAAGAAATTAAAAAAACCCTTTCCGACATTAGTTTTAGCCAAAACGGGACAATATAGGCCGAGAAATAGAGAAAAAAATTTTAGTCACGACTTCCGTTCACTCTCGACCTAGGCATGAAAATTCAAAAAAAAAAAGCAAAAAAATTTAAAAAATTAAAAAACCCCTTTCCGTCATTATTTTTAGCCAAAATGGGATGAGAGAGGCCGAGAAAGACAGAAAAAAAATTTTGACCCGAATTCCGTTCATAATTGACAAGTGCAAGAAAATTACAAAAAAATATAAATAAAAAATAAAAAAAACCCCTTTCCGGCATTATTTTTAGCCAAAATGGGATGAGATAGGCCGAGAAAGAAGGAAAAAAATTTTAGACCAGAATTCTGTTCATACTCGACCCGTGGAAGGAAATTCCGAAAAAAATAGCTGAAAAATTCAAGAAATTAAAAAAACTCTTTCCGGCATTATTTTTAGCCAAAACGGGATGAGATAGGTGGAGAAGGAGAGAAAAAAAATTTAGACCCGAATTCCGTTCATAATCGACCCGGGCAAGAAAATTCCGAAAAAAATAGAAAAGAAAAATCAAAAAATTAAAAAACCTATTTCTTGCATTATTTTTAGCCAAAACGGGATGAGATAGGCCGAGAAAGTGAGAAAAAAACTTTACTCCCGAATTCTGTTCCGACCCAACCCGAGCTTGAAAATTCCAAATAAAAAATAGTAAAAAAATTCAAAAAATTAAAAAGGTTAATTCTGACATTATTTCTATCCAAAACGGGTTGGGAGAGGCCAAGAAAGAGAAAAAAAAAAAATTTATTCCTGAAATCCGTTCATTCTCGACCCGTGCAAGGAAATTCCGAAAAAAAAAGATAAAAAATACAAGAAATTAAAAAAACCCTTTCTGGCATTATTTTTAGCCAAAACGGGATAATATTGGCCGAGAAAGGGAAAAAAAAATTTTACTCACGACTTCCGTTCACACTCGACCCAGGCATGAAAATTCCAAAAAAAATGCAATAAAATTTAAAAAATTAAAAAACCCCTTTCCGGCATTATTTTTAGACAAAATGGGATGAGATAGGCCGAGAAAGAAAGAAAAAAATTTTAGACCAGAATCCCGTTCATACTCGACCCGTGGAAGGAAATTCCTAAAAAAATAGCTAAAAAATTCAAGAAGTTAAAAAAACTCTTTCCGGCTTTATTTTTAGCCAAAATGGAATGAGATAGGCGGAGAAGGAGAGAAAAAAATTTTAACCACGAATTCCGTTCATAATCGATACGGGCAAGAAAATCACGAAAAAAATATAAAAAAAAAAATCAAAAAATCAAAAAACCCCTTTCCGGCATTTTTTTTAGCCAAAATGGGATGAGATAGGCCGAGTAAGAAGGAAAAAAATTTTAGACCAGAATTCCGTTCATACTCGACCCGTGGAAGGAAATTCCGAAAAAAAAGCTAAACAATTCAAGAAGTTAAAAAAATTCTTTTCGGCATTATTTTTAGCCAAAATGGGATGAGATTGGTGGAGAAGGAGAGAAAAAAATTTTAGGCCCGAATTCCGTTCATACTCGGCCCGGGCAAGAAAATTTCGAAAAAAATAGAAAAGAAAAATCAAAAAATTGAAAAACCTATTTCTTGCATTATTTTTAGCCAAAACGGGATGAGATAGTCCGAGAAATAGAGAAAAAAATTCTACTCCCGAATTCTGTTCCGACCCAATCCGAGCTCGAAAATTCCAAATAAAAAATAGTAAAAAAATTCACAAAATTGAAAAAGTTAATTCCAACGTTATTTCTATACAAAACGGGTTGGGAGAGGCCGAGAAAGAGAAAAAAAAATTTATTCCTGAATTCCGTTCATTCTTGACCCGTGGAAGAAAATTCCTAAAAAAATAGCTAAAAAATTCAAGAATTAAAAAAAACCCTTTTCGGCATTATTTTTAGCAAAAACGGGGATAATATAGGCCGAGAAAGAGACAAAAAAATTTTAGTCACGAATTCCGTTCACACTCGACCCCGACAAGAAAATTCCAAAAAAAATAGCAAAAAAATTTTAAAAATTTAAAAACCCCTTTCCAGCATTATTTTTAGACAAAATGGGATGAGATAGGCGGAGAAGGAGAGAAAAAAATTTTAGACCCGAATTCCGTTCATTCTCGACCCGGGCAAGAAAATGCCCAAAAAAATATAAAAAAAAATCAAAAAATTAAAAAACCCCTTTCCGTCATTATTTTTAGCCAAAATGGGATGAGAGAAGCCGAGAAACAAAGAAAAAAATTTTAGACCCGAATTCCGTTCATAATAGACACGGGCAAGAAAATCACAAAAAAATATAAAAAAAATCAAAAAATTAAAAAACACCTTTCCGGCATTATTTTTAGACAAAATGGGATGAGATAGGCCGAGAAAGAAAGAAAAAAAATTTTGACCAGAATCCCGTTCATACTCGACCCGTGGAAGGAAATTCCGAAAAAAATAGCTAAAAATTCAAGAAATTAAAAAAACTCTTTCTGGCATTTTTTTTTAGCCAAAATGGGATGAGATAGGTGGCGAAAGAGAGAAAAAAATTTTAGACTCGAATTCCGTTCATTCTCGACCTGGGCAAGAAAATTCCGAAAAAAATAGAAAAAAAATCAAAAAAATTAAAAAAAACCTATTTCTAGTGTTATTTTTAGCCAAAACGGGATGAGATAGGCCGAGAAAGAGAAAAAAAAAAATTCTACTCCCGAATTCTGTTCCGACCCAACCCGAGCTTGACAATTCCAAATAAAAAATAGTAAAAAAATTCAAAAAATTAAAAAATTTAATTCCGACATTATTTCTATCCAAAACGGGTTGGGAGAGGCCAAGAAAGAGAAAAAAAAGATTTATTCCTGAATTCCGTTCATTCTCGACCCGTGCAAGGAAATTCCGAAAAAAAAAAAGATAAAAATTACAAGAAATTAAAAAAACCCTTTCCGGCATTATTTTTTGCCAAAACGAGATAATATAGGCCAAGAAATAGAGAAAGAAATTTTAGTCACGACTTCCGTTCACTCTCGACCCAGGCATGAAAATTCAAAAAAAAAAAAGCAAAAAAAATTTAAAAAAATTAAAAAACCCTTTTCGTCATTATTTTTAGCCAAAATGGGATGAGAGAGGCCGAGAAAGACAGAAAAAAATTTTAGACCCGAATTCCGTTCATAATTGACACGGGCAAGAAAATTACAAAAAAATATAAAAAAATAAACAAACCCCTTTCCAGCATTATTTTTAGCCAAAATGGGATGAGATAGGCCGAGAAAGAAGGAAAAAAATTTTAGACCAGAATTCTGTTCATACTCGACCCGTGGAAGGAAATTCCGAAAAAAATAGCTGAAAAATTCAAGAAATTAAAAAAACTCTTTCCGGCATTATTTTTAGCCAAAACGGGATGAGATAGGTGGAGAAGGAGTTAAAAAAAATTTAGACCCGAATTCCGTTCATAATCGACCCGGGCAAGAAAATTCCGAAAAAAATAGAAAAGAAAGATCAAAAAATTAAAAAACCTATTTCTTGCATTATTTTTAGCCAAAACGGGATGAGATAGGCTGAGAAAGTGAGAAAAAAACTTTACTCCCGAATTCTGTTCCGACCCAACCCGAGCTTGAAAATTCCAAATAAAAAATAGTAAAAAAATTCAAAAAATTAAAAAGGTTAATTCTGACATTATTTCTATCCAAAACGGGTTGGGAGAGGCCAAGAAAGAGAAAAAAAAATTTTATTCCTGAAATCCGTTCATTCTCGACCCGTGCAAGGAAATTCCGAAAAAAAAAAGATAAAAATTACAAGAAATTAAAAAAACCCTTTCTGGCATTATTTTTAGCCAAAACGGGATAATATTGGCCGAGAAAGGGAAAAAAAAATTTTACTCACGACTTCCGTTCACACTCGACCCAGGCATGAAAATTCCAAAAAAAATGCAATAAAATTTAAAAAATTAAAAAACCCCTTTCCGGCATTATTTTTAGACAAAATGGGATGAGATAGGCCGAGAAAGAAAGAAAAAAATTTTAGACCAGAATCCCGTTCATACTCGACCCGTGGAAGGAAATTCCTAAAAAAATAGCTAAAATATTCAAGAAGTTAAAAAAACTCTTTCCGGCTTTATTTTTAGCCAAAATGGGATGAGATAGGCGGAGAAGGAGAGAAAAAAATTTTAACCACGAATTCCGTTCATAATCGACACGTGCAAGAAAATCACGAAAAAAATATAAAAAAAAAATCAAAAAATCAAAAAACCCCTTTCCGGCATTATTTTTAGCCAAAATGGGATGAGATAGGCCGAGAAAGAAGGAAAAAAATTTTAGACCAGAATTCCGTTCATACTCGACCCGTGGAAGGAAATTCCGAAAAAAAAGCTAAACAATTCAAGAAGTTAAAAAAATTCTTTTCGGCATTATTTTTAGCCAAAATGGGATGAGATTGGTGGAGAAGGAGAGAAAAAAATTTTAGGCCCGAATTCCATTCATACTCGGCCCGGGCAAGAAAATTTCGAAAAAAATAGAAAAGAAAAATCAAAAAATTAAAAAACCTATTTCTTGCATTATTTTTAGCCAAAACGGGATGAGATAGTCCGAGAAATAGAGAAAAAAATTCTACTCCCGAATTCTGTTCCGACCCAATCCGAGCTTGAAAATTCCAAATAAAAAATAGTAAAAAAATTCACAAAATTGAAAAAGTTAATTCCAACGTTATTTCTATATAAAACGGGTTGGGAGAGGCCAAGAAAGAGAAAAAAAAAAATTTATTCCTGAATTCCGTTCATTCTCGACCCGTGGAAGAAAATTCCTAAAAAAATAGCTAAAAAATTCAAGAATTTAAAAAAACCCTTTTCGGCATTATTTTTAGCAAAAACGGGATAATATAGGCCGAGAAAGAGACAAAAAAATTTTAGTCACGAATTCCGTTCACACTCGACCCCGACAAGAAAATTCCGAAAAAAATAGCAAAAAAATTTTAAAAATTAACAAACCCCTTTCCAGCATTATTTTTAGACAAAATGGGATGAGATAGGTGGAGAAGGAGAGAAAAAAATTTTAGAACCGAATTCCGTTCATTCTCGACCCGGGCAAGAAAATGCCGAAAAAAATATAAAAAAAAATCAAAAGATTAAAAAACCCCTTTCCGTCATTATTTTTAGCCAAAATGGGATGAGAGAAGCCGAGAAACATAGAAAAAAATTTTAGACCCGAATTCCGTTCATAATAGACACGGGCAAGAAAATCACAAAAAAATATAAAAAAAATCAAGAAATTAAAAAACACCTTTCCGGCATTATTTTTAGACAAAATGGGATGTGATAGGCCGAGAAAGAAAGAAAAAAAATTTTGACCAGAATCCCGTTCATACTCGACCCGTGGAAGGAAATTCCTAAAAAAATAGCTAAAAAATTCAAGAAGTTAAAAAAACTCTTTCCGGCTTTATTTTTAGCCAAAATGGGATGAGATAGGCGGAGAAGGGGAGAAAAAAATTTTAACCACGAATTCCGTTCATAATCGACACGGGCAAGAAAATTACGAAAAAAATATAAAAAAAAATCAAAAAATTAAAAAATCCCTTTCCGGCATTATTTTTAGCCAAAATGGGATGAGATAGGCCGAGAAAGAAGGAAAAAAATTTTAGACCAGAATTCCGTTCATACTCGACCCGTGGAAGGAAATTCCGAAAAAAAAGCTAAACAATTCAAGAAGTTAAAAAAATTCTTTTCGGCATTATTTTTAGCCAAAATGGGATGAGATTGGTGGAGAAGGAGAGAAAAAAATTTTAGGCCCGAATTCCGTTCATACTCGGCCCGGGCAAGAAAATTTCGAAAAAAATTGAAAAGAAAAATCAAAAAATTAAAAAACCTATTTCTTGCATTATTTTTAGCCAAAACGGGATGAGATAGTCCGAGAAATAGAGAAAAAAATTCTACTCCCGAATTCTGTTCCGACCCAATCCGAGCTTGAAAATTCCAATTAAAAAATAGTAAAAAAATTCACAAAATTGAAAAAGTTAATTCCAACGTTATTTCTATACAAAACGGGTTGGGAGAGGCCAAGAAAGAGAAAAAAAAATTTATTCCTGAATTCCGTTCATTCTCGACCCGTGGAAGGAAATTTCGAAAAAAATAGCTAAAAAATTCAAGAAATTAAAAAAACTCTTTCCGGCATTATTTTTAGCCAAAATGGGATGAGATAGGCGGAGAAGGAGAGAAAAAAATTTTAGACCCGAATTCCGTTCATAATCGACCCGGGCAAGAAAATTCCGAAAAGAATATAAAAAAAAATCAAAAAATTAAAAAAACCCCTTTCCGGCATTATTTTTAGCCAAAAGGGGATGACATAGGCCGAGAAAGAGTGAAAACAATTTTAGACCTGAATTCCGTTCATACTCGACCCGTGGAAGGAAATTCCGAAAAAAAAGCTAAACAATTCAAGAAGTTAAAAAAATTCTTTTCGGCATTATTTTTAGCCAAAATGGGATGAGATTGGTGGAGAAGGAGAGAAAAAAATTTTAGGCCCGAATTCCATTCATACTCGGCCCGGGCAAGAAAATTTCGAAAAAAATAGAAAAGAAAAATCAAAAAATTAAAAAACCTATTTCTTGCATTATTTTTAGCCAAAACGGGATGAGATAGTCCGAGAAATAGAGAAAAAAATTCTACTCCCGAATTCTGTTCCGACCCAATCCGAGCTTGAAAATTCCAAATAAAAAATAGTAAAAAAATTCACAAAATTGAAAAAGTTAATTCCAACGTTATTTCTATACAAAACGGGTTGGGAGAGGCCAAGAAAGAGAAAAAAAAAAATTTATTCCTGAATTCCGTTCATTCTCGACCCGTGGAAGAAAATTCCTAAAAAAATAGCTAAAAAATTCAAGAATTTAAAAAAACCCTTTTCGGCATTATTTTTAGCAAAAACGGGATAATATAGGCCGAGAAAGAGACAAAAAAATTTTAGTCACGAATTCCGTTCACACTCGACCCCGACAAGAAAATTCCGAAAAAAATAGCAAAAAAATTTTAAAAATTAACAAACCCCTTTCCAGCATTATTTTTAGACAAAATGGGATGAGATAGGTGGAGAAGGAGAGAAAAAAATTTTAGAACCGAATTCCGTTCATTCTCGACCCGGGCAAGAAAATGCCGAAAAAAATATAAAAAAAAATCAAAAGATTAAAAAACCCCTTTCCGTCATTATTTTTAGCCAAAATGGGATGAGAGAAGCCGAGAAACATAGAAAAAAATTTTAGACCCGAATTCCGTTCATAATAGACACGTGCAAGAAAATCACAAAAAAATATAAAAAAAATCAAGAAATTAAAAAACACCTTTCCGGCATTATTTTTAGACAAAATGGGATGTGATAGGCCGAGAAAGAAAGAAAAAAAATTTTGACCAGAATCCCGTTCATACTCGACCCGTGGAAGGAAATTCCTAAAAAAATAGCTAAAAAATTCAAGAAGTTAAAAAAACTCTTTCCGGCTTTATTTTTAGCCAAAATGGGATGAGATAGGCGGAGAAGGGGAGAAAAAAATTTTAACCACGAATTCCGTTCATAATCGACACGGGCAAGAAAATTACGAAAAAAATATAAAAAAAAATCAAAAAATTAAAAAATCCCTTTCCGGCATTATTTTTAGCCAAAATGGGATGAGATAGGCCGAGAAAGAAGGAAAAAAATTTTAGACCAGAATTCCGTTCATACTCGACCCGTGGAAGGAAATTCCGAAAAAAAAAGCTAAACAATTCAAGAAGTTAAAAAAATTCTTTTCGGCATTATTTTTAGCCAAAATGGGATGAGATTGGTGGAGAAGGAGAGAAAAAAATTTTAGGCCCGAATTCCGTTCATACTCGGCCCGGGCAAGAAAATTTCGAAAAAAATTGAAAAGAAAAATCAAAAAATTAAAAAACCTATTTCTTGCATTATTTTTAGCCAAAACGGGATGAGATAGTCCGAGAAATAGAGAAAAAAATTCTACTCCCGAATTCTGTTCCGACCCAATCCGAGCTTGAAAATTCCAATTAAAAAATAGTAAAAAAATTCACAAAATTGAAAAAGTTAATTCCAACGTTATTTCTATACAAAACGGGTTGGGAGAGGCCAAGAAAGAGAAAAAAAAATTTATTCCTGAATTCCGTTCATTCTCGACCCGTGGAAGGAAATTTCGAAAAAAATAGCTAAAAAATTCAAGAAATTAAAAAAACTCTTTCCGGCATTATTTTTAGCCAAAATGGGATGAGATAGGCGGAGAGGGAGAGAAAAAAATTTTAGACCCGAATTCCGTTCATAATCGACCCGGGCAAGAAAATTCCGAAAAGAATATAAAAAAAAATCAAAAAATTAAAAAAACCCCTTTCCGGCATTATTTTTAGCCAAAAGGGGATGACATATGCCGAGAAAGAGTGAAAACAATTTTAGACCTGAATTCCGTTCATACTCGACCCGTGGAAGGAAATTCCGAAAAAAATAGCTAAAAAATTCAAGAAATTAAAAAAACTCTTTCTGGCATTTTTTTTTAGCCAAAATGGGATGAGATAGGTGGCGAAAGAGAGAAAAAAATTTTAGACTCGAATTCCGTTCATTCTCGACCCGGGCAAGAAAATTCCGAAAAAAATAGAAAAAAAATTAAAAAAATTAAAAAAAAAACCTATTTCTAGCGTTATTTTCAGCCAAAACGGGATGAGATAGGCCGAGAAAGAGAAAAAAAAATTCTACTCCCGAATTCTGTTCCGACCCAACCCGAGCTTGAAAATTCCAAATAAAAAATAGTAAAAAAATTCAAAAATTAAAAAATTTAATTCTGACATTGTTTCTATCCAAAACGGGTTGGGAGAGGCCAAGAAAGAGAAAAAAAAAAAAATTTATTCCTGAATTCCGTTCATTCTCGACACATGCAAGGAAATTCTGAAAAAAAAAAAGGATAAAAATTACAAGAAATTAAAAAAACCCTTTCCGACATTATTTTTAGCCAAAACGGGATAATATAGGCCGAGAAATAGAGAAAAAAATTTTAGTCACGACTTCCGTTCACTCTCGACCCAGGCATGAAAATTCAAAAAAAAAAGCAAAAAAAATTTAAAAAATTAAAAAACCCTTTCCGTCATTATTTTTAGCCAAAATGGGATGAGAGAGGCCGAGAAAGACAAAAAAATTTTAGACCCGAATTCCGTTCATAATTGACACGGGCAAGAAAATTACAAAAAAATATAAAAAAAAAATAAAAAAACCCCTTTCTGGCATTATTTTTAGCCAAAATGGGATGAGATAGGCCGAGAAAGAAGGAAAAAAAATTTAGACCAGAATTCTGTTCATACTCGACCCGTGGAAGGAAATTCCGAAAAAAATAGCTAAAAAATTCAAGAAATTAAAAAAACTCTTTCCGGCATTATTTTTAGCCAAAACGGGATGAGATAGGTGGAGAAGGAGAGAAAAAAAATTTAGACCCGAATTCCGTTCATAATCGACCCGGGCAAGAAAATTCCGAAAAAAATAGAAAAGAAAAATCAAAAAATTAAAAAACCTATTTCTTGCATTATTTTTAGCCAAAACGGGATGAGATAGGCCGAGAAAGTGAGAAAAAAACTTTACTCCCGAATTCTGTTCCGACCCAACCCGAGCTTGAAAATTCCAAATAAAAAATAGTAAAAAAATTCAAAAAATTAAAAAGGTTAATTCTGACATTATTTCTATCCAAAACGGGTTGGGAGAGGCCAAGAAAGAGAAAAAAAAAAATTATTCCTGAAATCCGTTCATTCTCGACCCGTGCAAGGGAATTCCGAAAAAAAAAAGATAAAAAATACAAGAAATTAAAAAAACCCTTTCTGGCATTATTTTTAGCCAAAACGGGATAATATTGGCCGAGAAAGGGAAAAAAAAAATTTTACTCACGACTTCCGTTCACACTCGACCCAGGCATGAAAATTCCAAAAAAAATGCAATAAAATTTAAAAAATTAAAAAACCCCTTTCCGGCATTATTTTAAGACAAAATGGGATGAGATAGGCCGAGAAAGAAAGAAAAAAATTTTAGACCAGAATCCCGTTCATACTCGACCCGTGGAAGGAAATTCCTAAAAAAATAGCTAAAAAATTCAAGAAGTTAAAAAAACTCTTTCCGGCTTTATTTTTAGCCAAAATGGGATGAGATAGGCGGAGAAGGAGAGAAAAAAATTTTAACCACGAATTCCGTTCATAATCGACATGGGCAAGAAAATCACGAAAAAAATATTAAAAAAAAATCAAAAAACCCCTTTCCGGCATTATTTTTAGCCAAAATGGGATGAGATAGGCCGAGAAAGAAGGAAAAAAATTTTAGACCAGAATTCCGTTCATACTCGACCCGTGTAAGGAAATTCCGAAAAAAATAGCTAAAAAATTCAAGAAGTTAAAAAAATACTTTTCGGCACTATTTTTAGCCAAAATGGGATGAGATTGGCGGAGAAGGAGAGACAAAAATTTTAACCACGAATTCCGTTCATAATCGACACGGGCAAGAAAATTACGAAAAAAATATTAAAAAAAAAAATCAAAAAAATTAAAAAATCCCTTTCCGGCATTATTTTTAGCCAAAATGGGATGAGATAGGCTGAGAAAGAAGGAAAAAAATTTTAGACCAGAATTCTGTTCATACTCGACCCGTGGAAGGAAATTCCGAAAAAAATAGCTAAAAAATTCAAGAAATTAAAAAAACTCTTTCCGGCATTATTTTTAGACAAAATGGGATGAGATAGGTGGAGAAGGAGAGAAAAAAATTTTACACCCGAATTCCGTTCATAATCGACCCGGGCAAGAAAATTCCGAAAAGAATATAAAAAAAAATCAAAATATTAAAAAACCCCTTTCCGGCATTATTTTTAGCCAAAATGGGATGACATAGGCCGAGAAAGAGAGAAAAAAATTTTAGACCTGAATTCCGTTCATACTCGACCCGTGGAAGGAAATTCCGAAAAAAATAGCTAAAAAATTGAAGGAATTAAAAAAACTCTTTCTGGCATTTTTTTTTAGCCAAAATGGGATGAGATAGGTGGCGAAAAAGAGAAAAAAATTTTAGACTCGAATTCCGTTCATTCTCGACCCGGGAAAGAAAATTCCGAAAAAAATAGAAAAAAAATCAAAAAAATTAAAAAAACCTATTTCTAGCGTTATTTTTAGCCAAAACGGGATGAGATAGGCCGAGAAAGAGAAAAAAAAATTCTAGTCCCGAATTTTGTTCCGACCCAACTCGAGCTTGAAAATTCCAAATAAAAAATAGTACAAAAATTCAAAAAATTAAAAAATTTAATTCCGACAGTATTTCTATCCAAAACGGGTTGGGAGAGGCCAAGAAAGAGAAAAAAAAAATTTATTCTTGAATTCCGTTCATTCTCGACCCGTGCAAGGAAATTCCGAAAAAAAAAGATAAAAATTACAAGAAATTAAAAAAACCCTTTCCGACATTATTTTTAGCCAAAACGGGATAATATAGGCCGAGAAATAGAGAAAAAAATTTTAGTCACGACTTCCGTTCACTCAAGACCCAGGCATGAAAATTCAAAAAAAAAAAAGCAAAAAAATTTAAAAAATTAAAAAACCCCTTTCCGTCATTATTTTTAGCCAAAATGGGATGAGAGAGGCCGAGAAAGAAAGAAAAAAATTTTAGACCCGAATTCCGTTCATAATTGACACGGGCAAGAAAATTACAAAAAAATATAAAAAAAATTAAAAAACCCCTTTCCGGCAATATTTTTAGCCAAAATGGGATGAGATAGGCCGAGAAAGAAGGAAAAAAACTTTTAGACCAGAATTCTGTTCATACTCGACCCGTGGAAGGAAATTCCGAAAAAAATAGCTAAAAAATTCAAGAAATTAAAAAAAACTCTTTCCGGCATTATTTTTTGCCAAAATGGGATGAGATAGGCGGAGAAGGAGAGAAAAAAATTTAGACCCGAATTCCGTTCATAATCGACCCGGGCAAAAAAATTCCGAAAAGAATATAAAAAAAAATCAAAAAATTAAAAAACCCCTTTCCGGCAATATTTTTAGCCAAAATGGGATGACATAGGACGAGAAAGAGTGAAAAAAATTTTAGACCTGAATTCCGTTCATACTCGAACGTGGAAGGAAATTCCGAAAAAAATAGCTAAAAAATTCAAGAAATTAAAAAAACTCTTTCTGGCATTTTTTTTTTTAGCCAAAATGGGATGAGATAGGTGGCGAAAGAGAGAAAAAAATTTTAGACTCGAATTCCGTTCATTCTCGACCCGGGCAAGAAAATTCCGAAAAAAATAGAAAAAAATCAAAAAAATTAAAAAAACCTATTTCTAGCGTTATTTTTAGCCAAAACAGGATGAGATAGGCCGAGAAAGAGAAAAAAAAAATTCTACTCCCGAATTCTTTTCCGACCCAACCCGACCTTGACAATTCCAAATAAAAAATAGTAAAAAAATTCAAAAAATTAAAAATTTTAATTCCGACATTATTTCTATCCAAAACGGGTTGGGAGAGGCCAAGTAAGAGAAAAAAAAAATTTATTCCTGAATTCCGTTCATTCTCGACCCATACAAGGAAATTCCGAAAAAAAAAAGATAAAAATTACAAGAAATTAAAAAAACCCTTTCCGACATTATTTTTAGCCAAAACGGGATAATATAGGCCGAGAAATAGAGAAAAAAATTTTCCTCACGACTTCCGTTCACTCTCGACCCAGGCATGAAAATTCAAAAAAAAAAAAAAGCAAAAAAATTTAAAAAATTAAAAAACCCCTTTCCATCATTATTTTTAGCCAAAATGGGATGAGAGAGGCCGAGAAAGAAAGAAAAAAATTTTAGACCCGAATTCCGTTCATAATTGACACGGGCAAGAAAATTACAAAAAAATATAAAAAAAATTAAAAAACCCCTTTCCGGCATTATTTTTAGCCAAAATGGGATAAGATAGGCGGAGAAGGAGAGAAAAAAAATTTAGACCCGAATTCCGTTCATAATCGACCCGGGCAAGAAAATTCCGAAAAGAATATAAAAAAACAATCAAAAAATTAAAAAAAACCCCTTTCCGGCATTATTTTTAGCCAAAAGGGGATGACATAGGCCGAGAAAGAGTGAAAACAATTTTAGACCTGAATTCCGTTCATACTCGACCCGTGGAAGGAAATTCCGAAAAATATAGCTAAAAAAATCAAGAAATTAAAAAAACTCTTTCTGGCATTTTTTTTTAGCCAAAATGGGATGAGATAGGTGGCGAAAGAGAGAAAAAATTTTAGACTCGAATTCCGTTCATTCTCGACCCGGGCAAGAAAATTCCGAAAAAAATAGAAAAAAAATCAAAAAAATTAAAAAAAAAAACCTATTTCTAGCGTTATTTTTAGCCAAAACGGGATGAGATAGGCCGAGAAAGAGAAAAAAAAATTCTACACCCGAATTCTGTTCCGACCCAACCCGAGCTTGAAAATTCCAAATAAAAAATAGTAAAAAAATTCAAAAATTAAAAAATTTAATTCTGACATTGTTTCTATCCAAAACGGGTTGGGAGAGGCCAAGAAAGAGAAAAAAAAAAATTTATTCCTGAATTCCGTTCATTCTCGACTCGTGCAAGGAAATTCCGAAAAAAAAAGATAAAAATTAAAAGAAATTAAAAAAACCCTTTCCGACATTATTTTTAGCCAAAACGGAATAATATAGGCCGAGAAATAGAGAAAAAAATTTTAGTCACGACTTCCGTTCACTCTCGACCCAGGCATGAAAATTCAAAAAAAAAAAAGCAAAAAAATTTAAAAAATTAAAAAACCCCTTTCCATCATTATTTTTAGCCAAAATGGGATAAGAGAGGCCGAGAAGGAAAGAAAAAAATTTTAGACCCGAATTCCGTTCATAATTGACACGGGCAAGAAAATTACAAAAAAATATAAAAAAAATTAAAAAAATTAAAAAACCCCTTTCCGGCAATATTTTTACCCAAAATGGGATGAGATAGGCCGAGAAAGAAGGAAAAAAACTTTTAGACCAGAATTCTGTTCATACTCGACCCGTGGAAGGAAATTCCGAAAAAAATAGCTAAAAAATTCAAGAAATTACAAAAACTCTTTCCGGCATTATTTTTAGCCAAAATGAGATGAGATTGGCGGAGAAGGAGAGAAAAAAATTTTAGACCCGAATTCCGTTCATAATCGACCCGGGCAAGAAAATTCCGAAAAGAATATAAAAAAAAATTAAAAAACCCCTTTCCGGCATTATTTTTAGCCAAAATGGGATGCATAGGCCGAGAAAGAGAAAAAAAAATTTTAGACCTGAATTCCGTTCATACTCGACCCGTGGAAGGAAATTCCGAAAAAAATAGCTAAAAAATTCAAGAAATTAAAAAAACTATTTCCGGCATTATTTATAGCCAAAATGGGATAAGATAGGCGGAGAAGGAGAGAAAAAAATTTTAGACCCGAATTCCGTTCATAATCGACCCAGGCAAGAAAATTCCGAAAAGAATATAAAAAAAAAAATAAAAAAACTAAAAAAACCCCTTTCCGGCATTATTTTTAGCCAAATGGGGATGACATAGGCCGAGAAAGAGAGAAAAAAATTTTAGACCTTAATTCCGTTCATACTCGACCCGTGGAAGGAAATTCCGAAAAAAATAGCTAAAAAATTCAAGAAATTAAAAAAACTCTTTCCGGCATTATTTATAGCCAAAATGGGATAAGATAGGCGGAGAAGGAGAGAAAAAAATTTTAGACCCGAATTCCGTTCATAATCGACCCGGGCAAGAAAATTCCGAAAAGAATATAAAAAAAAAATCAAAAAATTAAAAAACCCCTTTCCGTCATTATTTTTAGCCAAAATGGGATGAGAGAGGCCGAGAAAGAAAGAAAAAAATTTTAGACCCGAATTCCGTTCATAATTGACACGGGCAAGAAAATTACAAAAAAATATAAAAAAAAAATTAAAAAACCCCTTTCCGGCATTATTTTTAGCCAAAATGGGATGAGATAGGCCGAGAAAGAAGGAAAAAAATTTTAGACCAGAATTCTGTTCATACTCGACCCGTGGAAGGAAATTCCGAAAAAAATAGCTAAAAAATTCAAGAAATTAAAAAAACTCTTTCCGGCATTATTTATAGCCAAAATGGGATAAGATAGGCGGAGAAGGAGAGAAAAAAATTTTAGACCCAAAATCCGTTCATAATCGACCCGGGCAAGAAAATTCCGAAAAGAATATAAAAAAAAAATCAAAAAATTAAAAAAACCCCTTTCCGGCATTATTTTTAGCCAAAAGGGGATGACATAGGCCGAGAAAGAGTGAAAACAATTTTAGACCTGAATTCCGTTCATACTCGACCCGTGGAAGGAAATTCCGAAAAATATAGCTAAAAAAATCAAGAAATTAAAAAAACTCTTTCTGGCATTTTTTTTAGCCAAAATGGGATGAGATAGGTGGCGAAAGAGAGAAAAAAATTTTAGACTCGAATTCCGTTCATTCTCGACCCGGGCAAGAAAATTCCGAAAAAAATAGAAAAAAAATCAAAAAAATTAAAAAAAAAAACCTATTTCTAGCGTTATTTTTAGCCAAAACGGGATGAGATAGGCCGAGAAAGAGAAAAAAAAATTCTACTCCCGAATTCTGTTCCGACCCAACCCGAGCTTGAAAATTCCAAATAAAAAATAGTAAAAAATTTCAAAAATTAAAAAATTTAATTCTGACATTGTTTCTATCCAAAACGGGTTGGGAGAGGCCAAGAAAGAGAAAAAAAAAAATTTATTCCTGAATTCCGTTCATTCTCGACCCGTGCAAGGAAATTCCGAAAAAAAAAGATAAAAATTAAAAGAAACTAAAAAAACCCTTTCCGACATTATTTTTAGCCAAAACGGAATAATATAGGCCGAGAAATAGAGAAAAAAATTTAAGTGACGACTTCCGTTCACTCTCGACCCAGGCATGAAAATTCAAAAAAAAAAAAAGCAAAAAAATTTAAAAAATTAAAAAACCCCTTTCCATCATTATTTTTAGCCAAAATGGGATGAGAGAGGCCGAGAAGGAAAGAAAAAAATTTTAGACCCGAATTCCGTTCATAATTGACACGGGCAAGAAAATTACAAAAAAATATAAAAAAAAATTAAAAAAACCCCTTTCCGGTATTATTTTTAGCCAAAATGGGATGAGATAGGCCGAGAAAGAAGGAAAAAAATACCAGAATTCTGTTCATACTCGACCCGTGGAAGAAAATTCCGAAAAAAATAGCTAAAAAATTCAAGAAATTAAAAAAACTCTTTCCGGCATTATTTATAGCCAAAATGGGATAAGATAGGCGGAGAAGGAGAGAAAAAAATTTTAGACTCGAATTCCGTTCATTCTCGACCCGGGCAAGAAAATTCCGAAAAGAATATAAAAAAAAAATCAAAAAATTAAAAAACCCCTTTCCGTCATTATTTTTAGCCAAAATGGGATGAGAGAGGCCGAGAAAGAAAGAAAAAAATTTTAGACCCGAATTCCGTTCATAATTGACACGGGCAAGAAAATTACAAAAAAATATAAAAAAAAAATTAAAAAACCCCTTTCCAGCATTATTTTTAGCCAAAATGGGATGAGAGAGGCCGAGAAGGAAAGAAAAAAATTTTAGACCCGAATTCCGTTCATAATTGACACGGGCAAGAAAATTACAAAAAAATATAAAAAAAAATTAAAAAACCCCTTTCCGGCATTATTTTTAGCCAAAATGGGATGAGATAGGCCGAGAAAGAAGGAAAAAAACTTTTAGACCAGAATTCTGTTCATACTCGACCCGTGGAAGGAAATTCCGAAAAAAATAGCTAAAAAATTCAAGAAATTAAAAAAACTCTTTCCGGCATTATTTTTAGCCAAAATGGGATGAGATAGGCGGAGAAGGAGAGAAAAAAATTTTAGACCCGAATTCCGTTCATAATCGACCCGGGCAAGAAAATTCCGAAAAGAATATAAAAAAAAATTAAAAAACCCCTTTCCGGCATTATTTTTAGCCAAAATGGGATGCATAGGCCGAGAAAGAGAAAAAAAAATTTTAGACCTGAATTCCGTTCATACTCGACCCGTGGAAGGAAATTCCGAAAAAAATAGCTAAAAAATTCAAGAAATTAAAAAATCTATTTCCGGCATTATTTATAGCCAAAATGGGATAAGATAGGCGGAGAAGGAGAGAAAAAAATTTTAGACCCGAATTCCGTTCATAATCGACCCGGGCAAGAAAATTCCGAAATGAATATAAAAAAAAAAATCAAAAAATTAAAAAAACCCCTTTCCGGCATTATTTTTAGCCAAAAGGGGATGACATAGGCCGAGAAAGAGTGAAAACAATTTTAGACCTGAATTCCGTTCATACTCGACCCGTGGAAGGAAATTCCGAAAAATATAGCTAAAAAAATCAAGAAATTAAAAAAACTCTTTCTGGCATTTTTTTTTAGCCAAAATGGGATGAGATAGGTGGCGAAAGAGAGAAAAAAATTTTAGACTCGAATTCCGTTCATTCTCGACCCGGGCAAGAAAATTCCGAAAAAAATAGAAAAAAAATCAAAAAAATTAAAAAAAAAAAACCTATTTCTAGCGTTATTTTTAGCCAAAACGGGATGAGATAGGCCGAGAAAGAGAAAAAAAAATTCTACTCCCGAATTCTGTTCCGACCCAACCCGAGCTTGAAAATTCCAAATAAAAAATAGTAAAAAAATTCAAAAATTAAAAAATTTAATTCTGACATTGTTTCTATCCAAAACGGGTTGCGAGAGGCCAAGAAAGAGAAAAAAAAAATTTATTCCTGAATTCCGTTCATTCTCGACCCGTGCAAGGAA
The DNA here is from genome assembly GCA_029955605.1 of Quercus engelmannii. Classification (NCBI taxonomy): domain Eukaryota; kingdom Viridiplantae; phylum Streptophyta; class Magnoliopsida; order Fagales; family Fagaceae; genus Quercus; species Quercus engelmannii. The sequence continues at coordinate 1,607,628 of JARPSG010000013.1, read as the reverse complement.
ATTCCGAAAAAAAAAAGATAAAAATTAAAAGAAATTAAAAAAACCCTTTCCGACATTATTTTTAGCCAAAACGGAATAATATAGGCCGAGAAATAGAGAAAAAAATTTTAGTCACGACTTCCGTTCACTCTCGACCCAGGCATGAAAATTCAAAAAAAAAAAAAGCAAAAAAAATTAAAAAATTAAAAAACCCCTTTCCATCATTATTTTTAGCCAAAATGGGATGAGAGAGGCCGAGAAGGAAAGAAAAAAATTTTAGACCCGAATTCCGTTCATAATTGACACGGGCAAGAAAATTACAAAAAAATATAAAAAAAAGTTAAAAAAAACCCCTTTCCGGCATTATTTTTAGCCAAAATGGGATGAGATAGGCCGAGAAAGAAGGAAAAAAATTTTAGACCAGAATTCTGTTCATACTCGACCCGTGGAAGAAAATTCCGAAAAAAATAGCTAAAAAATTCAAGAAATTAAAAAAACTCTTTCCGGCATTATTTATAGCCAAAATGGGATAAGATAGGCGGAGAAGGAGAGAAAAAAATTTTAGACTCGAATTCCGTTCATTCTCGACCCGGGCAAGAAAATTCCGAAAAGAATATAAAAAAAAAATCAAAAAATTAAAAAACCCCTTTCCGTCATTATTTTTAGCCAAAATGGGATGAGAGAGGCCGAGAAAGAAAGAAAAAAATTTTAGACCTGAATTCCGTTCATAATTGACACGGGCAAGAAAATTACAAAAAAATATAAAAAAAAATTAAAAAACCCCTTTCCGGCATTATTTTTAGCCAAAATGGGATGAGAGAGGCCGAGAAGGAAAGAAAAAAATTTTAGACCCGAATTCCGTTCATAATTGACACGGGCAAGAAAATTACAAAAAAATATAAAAAAAAATTAAAAAAAACCCCTTTCAGGCAATATTTTTAGCAAAAATGGGATGAGATAGGCCGAGAAAGAAGGAAAAAAACTTTTAGACCAGAATTCTGTTCATACTCGACCCGTGGAAGGAAATTCCGAAAAAAATAGCTAAAAAATTCAAGAAATTAAAAAAACTCTTTCCGGCATTATTTTTAGCCAAAATGGGATGAGATAGGCGGAGAAGGAGAGAAAAAAATTTTAGACCCGAATTCCGTTCATAATCGACCCGGGCAAGAAAATTCCGAAAAGAATATAAAAAAAAATTAAAAAACCCCTTTCCGGCATTATTTTTCGCCAAAATGGGATGCATAGGCCGAGAAAGAGAGAAAAAAATTTTAGACCTGAATTCCGTTCATACTCGACCCGTGGAAGGAAATTCCCAAAAAAATAGCTAAAAAATTCAAGAAATTAAAAAAACTATTTCCGGCATTATTTATAGCCAAAATGGGATAAGATAGGCGGAGAAGGAGAGAAAAAAATTTTAGACCCGAATTCCGTTCATAATCGACCCGGGCAAGAAAATTCCGAAAAGAATATAAAAAAAAAAAAATCAAAAAATTAAAAAAACCCCTTTCCGGCATTATTTTTAGCCAAAAGGGGATGACATAGGCCGAGAAAGAGTGAAAACAATTTTAGACCTGAATTCCGTTCATACTCGACCCGTGGAAGGAAATTCCGAAAAATATAGCTAAAAAAATCAAGAAATTAAAAAAACTCTTTCTGGCATTTTTTTTTAGCCAAAATGGGATGAGATAGGTGGCGAAAGAGAGAAAAAAATTTTAGACTCGAATTCCGTTCATTCTCGACCCGGGCAAGAAAATTCCGAAAAAAATAGAAAAAAAATCAAAAAAAAAAAAAAAAAAAAAAACCTATTTCTAGCGTTATTTTTAGCCAAAACGGGATGAGATAGGCCGAGAAAGAGAAAAAAAAATTCTACTCCCGAATTCTGTTCCGACCCAACCCGAGCTTGAAAATTCCAAATAAAAAATAGTAAAAAAATTCAAAAATTAAAAAATTTAATTCTGACATTGTTTCTATCCAAAACGGGTTGGGAGAGGCCAAGAAAGAGAAAAAAAAAATTTATTCCTGAATTCCGTTCATTCTCGACCCGTGCAAGGAAATTCCGAAAAAAAAAAGATAAAAATTAAAAGAAATTAAAAAAACCCTTTCCGACATTATTTTTAGCCAAAACGGAATAATATAGGCCGAGAAATAGAGAAAAAAATTTTAGTCACGACTTCCGTTCACTCTCGACCCAGGCATGAAAATTCAAAAAAAAAAAAAGCTAAAAAATTTAAAAAATTAAAAAACCCCTTTCCATCATTATTTTTAGCCAAAATGGGATGAGAGAGGCCGAGAAGGAAAGAAAAAAATTTTAGACCCGAATTCCGTTCATAATTGACACGGGCAAGAAAATTACAAAAAAATATAAAAAAAAATAAAAAAAACCCCTTTCCGGCATTATTTTTAGCCAAAATGGGATGAGATAGGCCGAGAAAGAAGGAAAAAAATTTTAGACCAGAATTCTGTTCATACTCGACCCGTGGAAGAAAATTCCGAAAAAAATAGCTAAAAAATTCAAGAAATTAAAAAAACTCTTTCCGGCATTATTTATAGCCAAAATGGGATAAGATAGGCGGAGAAGGAGAGAAAAAAATTTTAGACTCGAATTCCGTTCATTCTCGACCCGGGCAAGAAAATTCCGAAAAGAATATAAAAAAAAAATCAAAAAATTAAAAAACCCCTTTCCGTCATTATTTTTAGCCAAAATGGGATGAGAGAGGCCGAGAAAGAAAGAAAAAAATTTTAGACCCGAATTCCGTTCATAATTGACACGGGCAAGAAAATTACAAAAAAATATAAAAAAAAATTAAAAAACCCCTTTCCGGCATTATTTTTAGCCAAAATGGGATGAGAGAGGCCGAGAAGGAAAGAAAAAAATTTTAGACCCGAATTCCGTTCATAATTGACACGGGCAAGAAAATTACAAAAAAATATAAAAAAAAATTAAAAAAAACCCCTTTCAGGCAATATTTTTAGCAAAAATGGGATGAGATAGGCCGAGAAAGAAGGAAAAAAACTTTTAGACCAGAATTCTGTTCATACTCGACCCGTGGAAGGAAATTCCGAAAAAAATAGCTAAAAAATTCAAGAAATTAAAAAAACTCTTTCCGGCATTATTTTTAGCCAAAATGGGATGAGATAGGCGGAGAAGGAGAGAAAAAAATTTTAGACCCGAATTCCGTTCATAATCGACCCGGGCAAGAAAATTCCGAAAAGAATATAAAAAAAAATTAAAAAACCCCTTTCCGGCATTATTTTTCGCCAAAATGGGATGCATAGGCCGAGAAAGAGAGAAAAAAATTTTAGACCTGAATTCCGTTCATACTCGACCCGTGGAAGGAAATTCCGAAAAAAATAGCTAAAAAATTCAAGAAATTAAAAAAACTATTTCCGGCATTATTTATAGCCAAAATGGGATAAGATAGGTGGAGAAGGAGAGAAAAAAATTTTAGACCCGAATTCCGTTCATAATTGACCCGGGCAAGAAAATTCCGAAAAGAATATAAAAAAAAAATCAAAAAATTAAAAAAACCCCTTTCCGGCATTATTTTTAGCCAAAAGGGGATGACATAGGCCGAGAAAGAGTGAAAACAATTTTAGACCTGAATTCCGTTCATACTCGACCCGTGGAAGGAAATTCCGAAAAATATAGCTAAAAAAATCAAGAAATTAAAAAAACTCTTTCTGGCATTTTTTTTTAGCCAAAATGGGATGAGATAGGTGGCGAAAGAGAGAAAAAAATTTTAGACTCGAATTCCGTTCATTCTCGACCCGGGCAAGAAAATTCCGAAAAAAATAGAAAAAAAATCAAAAAAATTAAAAAAAAAAAAAAACCTATTTCTAGCGTTATTTTTAGCCAAAACGGGATGAGATAGGCCGAGAAAGAGAAAAAAAAATTCTACTCACGAATTCTGTTCCGACCCAACCCGAGCTTGAAAATTCCAAATAAAAAATAGTAAAAAAATTCAAAAATTAAAAAATTTAATTCTGACATTGTTTCTATCCAAAACGGGTTGGGAGAGGCCAAGAAAGAGAAAAAAAAAAATTATTCCTGAATTCCGTTCATTCTCGACCCGTGCAAGGAAATTCCGAAAAAAAAAGATAAAAATTAAAAGAAATTAAAAAAACCCTTTCCGACATTATTTTTAGCCAAAACGGAATAATATAGGCCGAGAAATAGAGAAAAAAATTTTAGTCACGACTTCCGTTCACTCTCGACCCAGGCATGAAAATTCAAAAAAAAAAAAAGCAAAAAAATTTAAAAAATTAAAAAACCCCTTTCCATCATTATTTTTAGCCAAAATGGGATGAGAGAGGCCGAGAAGGAAAGAAAAAAATTTTAGACCCAAATTCCGTTCATAATTGACACGGGCAAGAAAATTACAAAAAAATAAAAAAAAAAATTAAAAAAACCCCTTTCCGGCATTATTTTTAGCCAAAATGGGATGAGATAGGCCGAGAAAGATGGAAAAAAATTTTAGACCAGAATTCTGTTCATACTCGACCCGTGGAAGAAAATTCCGAAAAAAATAGCTAAAAAATTCAAGAAATTAAAAAAACTCTTTCCGGCATTATTTATAGCCAAAATGGGATAAGATAGGCGGAGAAGGAGAGAAAAAAATTTTACACTCGAATTCCGTTCATTCTCGACCTGGGCAAGAAAATTCCGAAAAGAATATAAAAAAAAAATCAAAAAATTAAAAAACCCCTTTCCGTCATTATTTTTAGCCAAAATGGGATGAGAGAGGCCGAGAAAGAAAGAAAAAAATTTTAGACCCGAATTCCGTTCATAATTGACACGGGCAAGAAAATTACAAAAAAATATAAAAAAAAATTAAAAAACCCCTTTCCGGCATTATTTTTAGCCAAAATGGGATAAGAGAGGCCGAGAAGGAAAGAAAAAAATTTTAGACCCGAATTCCGTTCATAATTGACACGGGCAAGAAAATTACAAAAAAATATAAAAAAAAATTAAAAAAAACCCCTTTCAGGCAATATTTTTAGCAAAAATGGGATGAGATAGGCCGAGAAAGAAGGAAAAAAACTTTTAGACCTGAATTCTGTTCATACTCGACCCGTGGAAGGAAATTCCGAAAAAAATAGCTAAAAAATTCAAGAAATTAAAAAAACTCTTTCCGGCATTATTTTTAGCCAAAATGGGATGAGATAGGCGGAGCAGGAGAGAAAAAAATTTTAGACCCGAATTCCGTTCATAATCGACCCGGGCAAGAAAATTCCGAAAAGAATATAAAAAAAAATTAAAAAACCCCTTTCCGGCATTATTTTTCGCCAAAATGGGATGCATAGGCCGAGAAAGAGAGAAAAAAATTTTAGACCTGAATTCCGTTCATACTCGACCCGTGGAAGGAAATTCCGAAAAAAATAGCTAAAAAATTCAAGAAATTAAAAAAACTATTTCCGGCATTATTTATAGCCAAAATGGGATAAGATAGGCGGAGAAGGAGAGAAAAAAATTTTAGACCCGAATTCCGTTCATAATCGACCCGGGCAAGAAAATTCCGAAAAGAATATAAAAAAAAAAAATCAAAAAATTAAAAAAACCCCTTTCCGGCATTATTTTTAGCCAAAAGGGGATGACATAGGCCGAGAAAGAGTGAAAACAATTTTAGACCTGAATTCCGTTCATACTCTACCCGTGGAAGGAAATTCCGAAAAATATAGCTAAAAAAATCAAGAAATTAAAAAAACTCTTTCTGGCATTTTTTTTTAGCCAAAATGGGATGAGATAGGTGGCGAAAGAGAGAAAAAAATTTTAGACTCGAATTCCGTTCATTCTCGACCCGGGCAAGAAAATTCCAAAAAAAATAGAAAAAAAATCAAAAAAATTAAAAAAAAAAAACCTATTTCTCGCGTTATTTTTAGCCAAAACGGGATGAGATAGGCCGAGAAAGAGAAAAAAAAATTCTACTCCCGAATTCTGTTCCGACCCAACCCGAGCTTGAAAATTCCAAATAAAAAATAGTAAAAAAATTCAAAAATTAAAAAATTTAATTCTGACATTGTTTCTATCCAAAACGGGTTGGGAGAGGCCAAGAAAGAGAAAAAAAAAATTTATTCCTGAATTCCGTTCATTCTCGACCCGTGCAAGGAAATTCCGAAAAAAAAAAGATAAAAATTAAAAGAAATTAAAAAAACCCTTTCCGACATTATTTTTAGCCAAAACGGAATAATATAGGCCGAGAAATAGAGGAAAAAATTTTAGTCACGACTTCCGTTCACTCTCGACCCAGGCATGAAAATTCAAAAAAAAAAAAAGCAAAAAAATTTAAAAAATTAAAAAACCCCTTTCCATCATTATTTTTAGCCAAAATGGGATGAGAGAGGCCGAGAAGGAAAGAAAAAAATTTTAGACCCGAATTCCGTTCATAATTGACACGGGCAAGAAAATTACAAAAAAATATAAAAAAAAAATTAAAAAACCCCTTTCCGGCATTATTTTTAGCCAAAATGGGATGAGATAGGCCGAGAAAGAAGGAAAAAAATTTTAGACCAGAATTCTGTTCATACTCGACCCGTGGAAGGAAATTCCGAAAAAAATAGCTAAAAAATTCAAGAAATTAAAAAAACTCTTTCCGGCATTATTTATAGCCAAAATGGGATAAGATAGGCGGAGAAGGAGAGAAAAAAATTTTAGACCCAAAATCCGTTCATAATCGACCCGGGCAAGAAAATTCCGAAAAGAATATAAAAAAAAAATCAAAAAATTAAAAAAACCCCTTTCCGGCATTATTTTTAGCCAAAAGGGGATGACATAGGCCGAGAAAGAGTGAAAACAATTTTAGACCTGAATTCCGTTCATACTCGACCCGTGGAAGGAAATTCCGAAAAATATAGCTAAAAAAATCAAGAAATTAAAAAAACTCTTTCTGGCATTTTTTTTAGCCAAAATGGGATGAGATAGGTGGCGAAAGAGAGAAAAAAATTTTAGACTCGAATTCCGTTCATTCTCGACCCGGGCAAGAAAATTCCGAAAAAAATAGAAAAAAAATCAAAAAAATTAAAAAAAAAAACCTATTTCTAGCGTTATTTTTAGCCAAAACGGGATGAGATAGGCCGAGAAAGAGAAAAAAAAATTCTACTCCCGAATTCTGTTCCGACCCAACCCGAGCTTGAAAATTCCAAATAAAAAATAGTAAAAAATTTCAAAAATTAAAAAATTTAATTCTGACATTGTTTCTATCCAAAACGGGTTGGGAGAGGCCAAGAAAGAGAAAAAAAAAAATTTATTCCTGAATTCCGTTCATTCTCGACCCGTGCAAGGAAATTCCGAAAAAAAAAGATAAAAATTAAAAGAAACTAAAAAAACCCTTTCCGACATTATTTTTAGCCAAAACGGAATAATATAGGCCGAGAAATAGAGAAAAAAATTTAAGTGACGACTTCCGTTCACTCTCGACCCAGGCATGAAAATTCAAAAAAAAAAAAAGCAAAAAAATTTAAAAAATTAAAAAACCCCTTTCCATCATTATTTTTAGCCAAAATGGGATGAGAGAGGCCGAGAAGGAAAGAAAAAAATTTTAGACCCGAATTCCGTTCATAATTGACACGGGCAAGAAAATTACAAAAAAATATAAAAAAAAATTAAAAAAACCCCTTTCCGGTATTATTTTTAGCCAAAATGGGATGAGATAGGCCGAGAAAGAAGGAAAAAAATACCAGAATTCTGTTCATACTCGACCCGTGGAAGAAAATTCCGAAAAAAATAGCTAAAAAATTCAAGAAATTAAAAAAACTCTTTCCGGCATTATTTATAGCCAAAATGGGATAAGATAGGCGGAGAAGGAGAGAAAAAAATTTTAGACTCGAATTCCGTTCATTCTCGACCCGGGCAAGAAAATTCCGAAAAGAATATAAAAAAAAAATCAAAAAATTAAAAAAAACCCCTTTCCGGCATTATTTTTAGCCAAAAGGGGATGACATAGGCCGAGAAAGAGTGAAAACAATTTTAGACCTGAATTCCGTTCATACTCGACCCGTGGAAGGAAATTCCGAAAAATATAGCTAAAAAAATCAAGAAATTAAAAAAACTCTTTCCGGCATTATTTATAGCCAAAATGGGATAAGATAGGCGGAGAAGGAGAGAAAAAAATTTTAGACCCGAATTCCGTTCATAATCGACCCGGGCAAGAAAATTCCGAAAAGAATATAAAAAAAAAATCAAAAAATTAAAAAACCCCTTTCCGTCATTATTTTTAGCCAAAATGGGATGAGAGAGGCCGAGAAAGAAAGAAAAAAATTTTAGACCCGAATTCCGTTCATAATTGACACGGGCAAGAAAATTACAAAAAAATATAAAAAAAAAATTAAAAAACCCCTTTCCGGCATTATTTTTAGCCAAAATGGGATGAGATAGGCCGAGAAAGAAGGAAAAAAATTTTAGACCAGAATTCTGTTCATACTCGACCCGTGGAAGGAAATTCCGAAAAAAATAGCTAAAAAATTCAAGAAATTAAAAAAACTCTTTCCGGCATTATTTATAGCCAAAATGGGATAAGATAGGCGGAGAAGGAGAGAAAAAAATTTTAGACCCAAAATCCGTTCATAATCGACCCGGGCAAGAAAATTCCGAAAAGAATATAAAAAAAAAATCAAAAAATTAAAAAAACCCCTTTCCGGCATTATTTTTAGCCAAAAGGGGATGACATAGGCCGAGAAAGAGTGAAAACAATTTTAGACCTGAATTCCGTTCATACTCGACCCGTGGAAGGAAATTCCGAAAAATATAGCTAAAAAAATCAAGAAATTAAAAAAACTCTTTCTGGCATTTTTTTTAGCCAAAATGGGATGAGATAGGTGGCGAAAGAGAGAAAAAAATTTTAGACTCGAATTCCGTTCATTCTCGACCCGGGCAAGAAAATTCCGAAAAAAATAGAAAAAAAATCAAAAAAATTAAAAAAAAAAACCTATTTCTAGCGTTATTTTTAGCCAAAACGGGATGAGATAGGCCGAGAAAGAGAAAAAAAAATTCTACTCCCGAATTCTGTTCCGACCCAACCCGAGCTTGAAAATTCCAAATAAAAAATAGTAAAAAATTTCAAAAATTAAAAAATTTAATTCTGACATTGTTTCTATCCAAAACGGGTTGGGAGAGGCCAAGAAAGAGAAAAAAAAAAATTTATTCCTGAATTCCGTTCATTCTCGACCCGTGCAAGGAAATTCCGAAAAAAAAAGATAAAAATTAAAAGAAACTAAAAAAACCCTTTCCGACATTATTTTTAGCCAAAACGGAATAATATAGGCCGAGAAATAGAGAAAAAAATTTAAGTGACGACTTCCGTTCACTCTCGACCCAGGCATGAAAATTCAAAAAAAAAAAAAGCAAAAAAATTTAAAAAATTAAAAAACCCCTTTCCATCATTATTTTTAGCCAAAATGGGATGAGAGAGGCCGAGAAGGAAAGAAAAAAATTTTAGACCCGAATTCCGTTCATAATTGACACGGGCAAGAAAATTACAAAAAAATATAAAAAAAAATTAAAAAAACCCCTTTCCGGTATTATTTTTAGCCAAAATGGGATGAGATAGGCCGAGAAAGAAGGAAAAAAATACCAGAATTCTGTTCATACTCGACCCGTGGAAGAAAATTCCGAAAAAAATAGCTAAAAAATTCAAGAAATTAAAAAAACTCTTTCCGGCATTATTTATAGCCAAAATGGGATAAGATAGGCGGAGAAGGAGAGAAAAAAATTTTAGACTCGAATTCCGTTCATTCTCGACCCGGGCAAGAAAATTCCGAAAAGAATATAAAAAAAAAATCAAAAAATTAAAAAACCCCTTTCCGTCATTATTTTTAGCCAAAATGGGATGAGAGAGGCCGAGAAAGAAAGAAAAAAATTTTAGACCCGAATTCCGTTCATAATTGACACGGGCAAGAAAATTACAAAAAAATATAAAAAAAAAATTAAAAAACCCCTTTCCAGCATTATTTTTAGCCAAAATGGGATGAGAGAGGCCGAGAAGGAAAGAAAAAAATTTTAGACCCGAATTCCGTTCATAATTGACACGGGCAAGAAAATTACAAAAAAATATAAAAAAAAATTAAAAAACCCCTTTCCGGCATTATTTTTAGCCAAAATGGGATGAGATAGGCCGAGAAAGAAGGAAAAAAACTTTTAGACCAGAATTCTGTTCATACTCGACCCGTGGAAGGAAATTCCGAAAAAAATAGCTAAAAAATTCAAGAAATTAAAAAAACTCTTTCCGGCATTATTTTTAGCCAAAATGGGATGAGATAGGCGGAGAAGGAGAGAAAAAAATTTTAGACCCGAATTCCGTTCATAATCGACCCGGGCAAGAAAATTCCGAAAAGAATATAAAAAAAAATTAAAAAACCCCTTTCCGGCATTATTTTTAGCCAAAATGGGATGCATAGGCCGAGAAAGAGAGAAAAAAATTTTAGACCTGAATTCCGTTCATACTCGACCCGTGGAAGGAAATTCCGAAAAAAATAGCTAAAAAATTCAAGAAATTAAAAAATCTATTTCCGGCATTATTTATAGCCAAAATGGGATAAGATAGGCGGAGAAGGAGAGAAAAAAATTTTAGACCCGAATTCCGTTCATAATCGACCCGGGCAAGAAAATTCCGAAATGAATATAAAAAAAAAAATCAAAAAATTAAAAAAACCCCTTTCCGGCATTATTTTTAGCCAAAAGGGGATGACATAGGCCGAGAAAGAGTGAAAACAATTTTAGACCTGAATTCCGTTCATACTCGACCCGTGGAAGGAAATTCCGAAAAATATAGCTAAAAAAATCAAGAAATTAAAAAAACTCTTTCTGGCATTTTTTTTTAGCCAAAATGGGATGAGATAGGTGGCGAAAGAGAGAAAAAAATTTTAGACTCGAATTCCGTTCATTCTCGACCCGGGCAAGAAAATTCCGAAAAAAATAGAAAAAAAATCAAAAAAATTAAAAAAAAAAAACCTATTTCTAGCGTTATTTTTAGCCAAAACGGGATGAGATAGGCCGAGAAAGAGAAAAAAAAATTCTACTCCCGAATTCTGTTCCGACCCAACCCGAGCTTGAAAATTCCAAATAAAAAATAGTAAAAAAATTCAAAAATTAAAAAATTTAATTCTGACATTGTTTCTATCCAAAACGGGTTGCGAGAGGCCAAGAAAGAGAAAAAAAAAATTTATTCCTGAATTCCGTTCATTCTCGACCCGTGCAAGGAAATTCCGAAAAAAAAAAGATAAAAATTAAAAGAAATTAAAAAAACCCTTTCCGACATTATTTTTAGCCAAAACGGAATAATATAGGCCGAGAAATAGAGAAAAAAATTTTAGTCACGACTTCCGTTCACTCTCGACCCAGGCATGAAAATTCAAAAAAAAAAAAAGCAAAAAAAATTAAAAAATTAAAAAACCCCTTTCCATCATTATTTTTAGCCAAAATGGGATGAGAGAGGCCGAGAAGGAAAGAAAAAAATTTTAGACCCGAATTCCGTTCATAATTGACACGGGCAAGAAAATTACAAAAAAATATAAAAAAAAGTTAAAAAAAACCCCTTTCCGGCATTATTTTTAGCCAAAATGGGATGAGATAGGCCGAGAAAGAAGGAAAAAAATTTTAGACCAGAATTCTGTTCATACTCGACCCGTGGAAGAAAATTCCGAAAAAAATAGCTAAAAAATTCAAGAAATTAAAAAAACTCTTTCCGGCATTATTTATAGCCAAAATGGGATAAGATAGGCGGAGAAGGAGAGAAAAAAATTTTAGACTCGAATTCCGTTCATTCTCGACCCGGGCAAGAAAATTCCGAAAAGAATATAAAAAAAAAATCAAAAAATTAAAAAACCCCTTTCCGTCATTATTTTTAGCCAAAATGGGATGAGAGAGGCCGAGAAAGAAAGAAAAAAATTTTAGACCTGAATTCCGTTCATAATTGACACGGGCAAGAAAATTACAAAAAAATATAAAAAAAAATTAAAAAACCCCTTTCCGGCATTATTTTTAGCCAAAATGGGATGAGAGAGGCCGAGAAGGAAAGAAAAAAATTTTAGACCCGAATTCCGTTCATAATTGACACGGGCAAGAAAATTACAAAAAAATATAAAAAAAAATTAAAAAAAACCCCTTTCAGGCAATATTTTTAGCAAAAATGGGATGAGATAGGCCGAGAAAGAAGGAAAAAAACTTTTAGACCAGAATTCTGTTCATACTCGACCCGTGGAAGGAAATTCCGAAAAAAATAGCTAAAAAATTCAAGAAATTAAAAAAACTCTTTCCGGCATTATTTTTAGCCAAAATGGGATGAGATAGGCGGAGAAGGAGAGAAAAAAATTTTAGACCCGAATTCCGTTCATAATCGACCCGGGCAAGAAAATTCCGAAAAGAATATAAAAAAAAATTAAAAAACCCCTTTCCGGCATTATTTTTCGCCAAAATGGGATGCATAGGCCGAGAAAGAGAGAAAAAAATTTTAGACCTGAATTCCGTTCATACTCGACCCGTGGAAGGAAATTCCCAAAAAAATAGCTAAAAAATTCAAGAAATTAAAAAAACTATTTCCGGCATTATTTATAGCCAAAATGGGATAAGATAGGCGGAGAAGGAGAGAAAAAAATTTTAGACCCGAATTCCGTTCATAATCGACCCGGGCAAGAAAATTCCGAAAAGAATATAAAAAAAAAAAAATCAAAAAATTAAAAAAACCCCTTTCCGGCATTATTTTTAGCCAAAAGGGGATGACATAGGCCGAGAAAGAGTGAAAACAATTTTAGACCTGAATTCCGTTCATACTCGACCCGTGGAAGGAAATTCCGAAAAATATAGCTAAAAAAATCAAGAAATTAAAAAAACTCTTTCTGGCATTTTTTTTTAGCCAAAATGGGATGAGATAGGTGGCGAAAGAGAGAAAAAAATTTTAGACTCGAATTCCGTTCATTCTCGACCCGGGCAAGAAAATTCCGAAAAAAATAGAAAAAAAATCAAAAAAATAAAAAAAAAAAAAAACCTATTTCTAGCGTTATTTTTAGCCAAAACGGGATGAGATAGGCCGAGAAAGAGAAAAAAAAATTCTACTCCCGAATTCTGTTCCGACCCAACCCGAGCTTGAAAATTCCAAATAAAAAATAGTAAAAAAATTCAAAAATTAAAAAATTTAATTCTGACATTGTTTCTATCCAAAACGGGTTGGGAGAGGCCAAGAAAGAGAAAAAAAAAATTTATTCCTGAATTCCGTTCATTCTCGACCCGTGCAAGGAAATTCCGAAAAAAAAAAGATAAAAATTAAAAGAAATTAAAAAAACCCTTTCCGACATTATTTTTAGCCAAAACGGAATAATATAGGCCGAGAAATAGAGAAAAAAATTTTAGTCACGACTTCCGTTCACTCTCGACCCAGGCATGAAAATTCAAAAAAAAAAAAAGCTAAAAAATTTAAAAAATTAAAAAACCCCTTTCCATCATTATTTTTAGCCAAAATGGGATGAGAGAGGCCGAGAAGGAAAGAAAAAAATTTTAGACCCGAATTCCGTTCATAATTGACACGGGCAAGAAAATTACAAAAAAATATAAAAAAAAATAAAAAAAACCCCTTTCCGGCATTATTTTTAGCCAAAATGGGATGAGATAGGCCGAGAAAGAAGGAAAAAAATTTTAGACCAGAATTCTGTTCATACTCGACCCGTGGAAGAAAATTCCGAAAAAAATAGCTAAAAAATTCAAGAAATTAAAAAAACTCTTTCCGGCATTATTTATAGCCAAAATGGGATAAGATAGGCGGAGAAGGAGAGAAAAAAATTTTAGACTCGAATTCCGTTCATTCTCGACCCGGGCAAGAAAATTCCGAAAAGAATATAAAAAAAAAATCAAAAAATTAAAAAACCCCTTTCCGTCATTATTTTTAGCCAAAATGGGATGAGAGAGGCCGAGAAAGAAAGAAAAAAATTTTAGACCCGAATTCCGTTCATAATTGACACGGGCAAGAAAATTACAAAAAAATATAAAAAAAAATTAAAAAACCCCTTTCCGGCATTATTTTTAGCCAAAATGGGATGAGAGAGGCCGAGAAGGAAAGAAAAAAATTTTAGACCCGAATTCCGTTCATAATTGACACGGGCAAGAAAATTACAAAAAAATATAAAAAAAAATTAAAAAAAACCCCTTTCAGGCAATATTTTTAGCAAAAATGGGATGAGATAGGCCGAGAAAGAAGGAAAAAAACTTTTAGACCAGAATTCTGTTCATACTCGACCCGTGGAAGGAAATTCCGAAAAAAATAGCTAAAAAATTCAAGAAATTAAAAAAACTCTTTCCGGCATTATTTTTAGCCAAAATGGGATGAGATAGGCGGAGAAGGAGAGAAAAAAATTTTAGACCCGAATTCCGTTCATAATCGACCCGGGCAAGAAAATTCCGAAAAGAATATAAAAAAAAATTAAAAAACCCCTTTCCGGCATTATTTTTCGCCAAAATGGGATGCATAGGCCGAGAAAGAGAGAAAAAAATTTTAGACCTGAATTCCGTTCATACTCGACCCGTGGAAGGAAATTCCGAAAAAAATAGCTAAAAAATTCAAGAAATTAAAAAAACTATTTCCGGCATTATTTATAGCCAAAATGGGATAAGATAGGTGGAGAAGGAGAGAAAAAAATTTTAGACCCGAATTCCGTTCATAATTGACCCGGGCAAGAAAATTCCGAAAAGAATATAAAAAAAAAATCAAAAAATTAAAAAAACCCCTTTCCGGCATTATTTTTAGCCAAAAGGGGATGACATAGGCCGAGAAAGAGTGAAAACAATTTTAGACCTGAATTCCGTTCATACTCGACCCGTGGAAGGAAATTCCGAAAAATATAGCTAAAAAAATCAAGAAATTAAAAAAACTCTTTCTGGCATTTTTTTTTAGCCAAAATGGGATGAGATAGGTGGCGAAAGAGAGAAAAAAATTTTAGACTCGAATTCCGTTCATTCTCGACCCGGGCAAGAAAATTCCGAAAAAAATAGAAAAAAAATCAAAAAAATTAAAAAAAAAAAAAACCTATTTCTAGCGTTATTTTTAGCCAAAACGGGATGAGATAGGCCGAGAAAGAGAAAAAAAAATTCTACTCACGAATTCTGTTCCGACCCAACCCGAGCTTGAAAATTCCAAATAAAAAATAGTAAAAAAATTCAAAAATTAAAAAATTTAATTCTGACATTGTTTCTATCCAAAACGGGTTGGGAGAGGCCAAGAAAGAGAAAAAAAAAAATTATTCCTGAATTCCGTTCATTCTCGACCCGTGCAAGGAAATTCCGAAAAAAAAAGATAAAAATTAAAAGAAATTAAAAAAACCCTTTCCGACATTATTTTTAGCCAAAACGGAATAATATAGGCCGAGAAATAGAGAAAAAAATTTTAGTCACGACTTCCGTTCACTCTCGACCCAGGCATGAAAATTCAAAAAAAAAAAAAGCAAAAAAATTTAAAAAATTAAAAAACCCCTTTCCATCATTATTTTTAGCCAAAATGGGATGAGAGAGGCCGAGAAGGAAAGAAAAAAATTTTAGACCCAAATTCCGTTCATAATTGACACGGGCAAGAAAATTACAAAAAAATAAAAAAAAAAATTAAAAAAACCCCTTTCCGGCATTATTTTTAGCCAAAATGGGATGAGATAGGCCGAGAAAGATGGAAAAAAATTTTAGACCAGAATTCTGTTCATACTCGACCCGTGGAAGAAAATTCCGAAAAAAATAGCTAAAAAATTCAAGAAATTAAAAAAACTCTTTCCGGCATTATTTATAGCCAAAATGGGATAAGATAGGCGGAGAAGGAGAGAAAAAAATTTTACACTCGAATTCCGTTCATTCTCGACCTGGGCAAGAAAATTCCGAAAAGAATATAAAAAAAAAATCAAAAAATTAAAAAACCCCTTTCCGTCATTATTTTTAGCCAAAATGGGATGAGAGAGGCCGAGAAAGAAAGAAAAAAATTTTAGACCCGAATTCCGTTCATAATTGACACGGGCAAGAAAATTACAAAAAAATATAAAAAAAAATTAAAAAACCCCTTTCCGGCATTATTTTTAGCCAAAATGGGATAAGAGAGGCCGAGAAGGAAAGAAAAAAATTTTAGACCCGAATTCCGTTCATAATTGACACGGGCAAGAAAATTACAAAAAAATATAAAAAAAAATTAAAAAAAACCCCTTTCAGGCAATATTTTTAGCAAAAATGGGATGAGATAGGCCGAGAAAGAAGGAAAAAAACTTTTAGACCTGAATTCTGTTCATACTCGACCCGTGGAAGGAAATTCCGAAAAAAATAGCTAAAAAATTCAAGAAATTAAAAAAACTCTTTCCGGCATTATTTTTAGCCAAAATGGGATGAGATAGGCGGAGCAGGAGAGAAAAAAATTTTAGACCCGAATTCCGTTCATAATCGACCCGGGCAAGAAAATTCCGAAAAGAATATAAAAAAAAATTAAAAAACCCCTTTCCGGCATTATTTTTCGCCAAAATGGGATGCATAGGCCGAGAAAGAGAGAAAAAAATTTTAGACCTGAATTCCGTTCATACTCGACCCGTGGAAGGAAATTCCGAAAAAAATAGCTAAAAAATTCAAGAAATTAAAAAAACTATTTCCGGCATTATTTATAGCCAAAATGGGATAAGATAGGCGGAGAAGGAGAGAAAAAAATTTTAGACCCGAATTCCGTTCATAATCGACCCGGGCAAGAAAATTCCGAAAAGAATATAAAAAAAAAAAATCAAAAAATTAAAAAAACCCCTTTCCGGCATTATTTTTAGCCAAAAGGGGATGACATAGGCCGAGAAAGAGTGAAAACAATTTTAGACCTGAATTCCGTTCATACTCTACCCGTGGAAGGAAATTCCGAAAAATATAGCTAAAAAAATCAAGAAATTAAAAAAACTCTTTCTGGCATTTTTTTTTAGCCAAAATGGGATGAGATAGGTGGCGAAAGAGAGAAAAAAATTTTAGACTCGAATTCCGTTCATTCTCGACCCGGGCAAGAAAATTCCAAAAAAAATAGAAAAAAAATCAAAAAAATTAAAAAAAAAAAACCTATTTCTCGCGTTATTTTTAGCCAAAACGGGATGAGATAGGCCGAGAAAGAGAAAAAAAAATTCTACTCCCGAATTCTGTTCCGACCCAACCCGAGCTTGAAAATTCCAAATAAAAAATAGTAAAAAAATTCAAAAATTAAAAAATTTAATTCTGACATTGTTTCTATCCAAAACGGGTTGGGAGAGGCCAAGAAAGAGAAAAAAAAAATTTATTCCTGAATTCCGTTCATTCTCGACCCGTGCAAGGAAATTCCGAAAAAAAAAAGATAAAAATTAAAAGAAATTAAAAAAACCCTTTCCGACATTATTTTTAGCCAAAACGGAATAATATAGGCCGAGAAATAGAGGAAAAAATTTTAGTCACGACTTCCGTTCACTCTCGACCCAGGCATGAAAATTCAAAAAAAAAAAAAGCAAAAAAATTTAAAAAATTAAAAAACCCCTTTCCATCATTATTTTTAGCCAAAATGGGATGAGAGAGGCCGAGAAGGAAAGAAAAAAATTTTAGACCCGAATTCCGTTCATAATTGACACGGGCAAGAAAATTACAAAAAAATATAAAAAAAAATTTAAAAAACCCCTTTCCGGCATTATTTTTAGCCAAAATGGGATGAGATAGGCCGAGAAAGAAGGAAAAAAATTTTAGACCAGAATTCTGTTCATACTCGACCCGTGGAAGAAAATTCCGAAAAAAATAGCTAAAAAATTCAAGAAATTAAAAAAACTCTTTCCGGCATTATTTATAGCCAAAATGGGATAAGATAGGCGGAGAAGGAGAGAAAAAAATTTTAGACTCGAATTCCGTTCATTCTCGACCCGGGCAAGAAAATTCCGAAAAGAATATAAAAAAAAAATCAAAAAATTAAAAAACCCCTTTCCGTCATTATTTTTAGCCAAAATGGGATGAGAGAGGCCGGGAAAGAAAGAAAAAAATTTTAGACCCGAATTCCGTTCATAATTGACACGGGCAAGAAAATTACAAAAAAATATAAAAAAAAATTAAAAAACCCCTTTCCGGCATTATTTTTAGCCAAAATGGGATGAGAGAGGCCGAGAAGGAAAGAAAAAAATTTTAGACCCGAATTCCGTTCATAATTGACACGGGCAAGAAAATTACAAAAAAATATAAAAAAAATTAAAAAAAACCCCTTTCAGGCAATATTTTTAGCAAAAATGGGATGAGATAGGCCGAGAAAGAAGGAAAAAAACTTTTAGACCAGAATTCTGTTCATACTCGACCCGTGGAAGGAAATTCCGAAAAAAATAGCTAAAAAATTCAAGAAATTAAAAAAACTCTTTCCGGCATTATTTTTAGCCAAAATGGGATGAGATAGGCGGAGAAGGAGAGAAAAAAATTTTAGACCCGAATTCCGTTCATAATCGACCCGGGCAAGAAAATTCCGAAAAGAATATAAAAAAAAATTAAAAAACCCCTTTCCGGCATTATTTTTCGCCAAAATGGGATGCATAGGCCGAGAAAGAGAAAAAAAAATTTTAGACCTGAATTCCGTTCATACTCGACCCGTGGAAGGAAATTCCGAAAAAAATAGCTAAAAAATTCAAGAAATTAAAAAAACTATTTCCGGCATTATTTATAGCCAAAATGGGATAAGATAGGCGGAGAAGGAGAGAAAAAAATTTTAGACTCGAATTCCGTTCATTCTCGACCCGGGCAAGAAAATTCCGAAAAGAATAGAAAAAAAAAATCAAAAAATTAAAAAACCCCTTTCCGTCATTATTTTTAGCCAAAATGGGATGAGAGAGGCCGAGAAAGAAAGAAAAAAATTTTAGACCCGAATTCCGTTCATAATTGACCCGGGCAAGAAAATTACAAAAAAATATAAAAAAAAAATTAAAAAACCCCTTTCCGGCATTATTTTTAGCCAAAATGGGATGAGAGAGGCCGAGAAGGAATGAAAAAAATTTTAGACCCGAATTCCGTTCATAATTGACACGGGCAAGAAAATTACAAAAAAATATAAAAAAAATTAAAAAAATTAAAAAAACCCCTTTCAGGCAATATTTTTAGCAAAAATGGGATGAGATAGGCCGAGAAAGAAGGAAAAAAACTTTTAGACCAGAATTCTGTTCATACTCGACCCGTGGAAGGAAATTCCGAAAAAAATAGCTAAAAAATTCAAGAAATTAAAAAAACTCTTTCCGGCATTATTTTTAGCCAAAATGGGATGAGATAGGCGGAGAAGGAGAGAAAAAAATTTTAGACCCGAATTCCGTTCATAATCGACCCGGGCAAGAAAATTCCGAAAAGAATATAAAAAAAAAAAATCAAAAAATTAAAAAAACCCCTTTCCGGCATTATTTTTTGCCAAAAGGGGATGACATAGGCCGAGAAAGAGTGAAAACAATTTTAGACCTGAATTCCGTTCATACTCGACCCGTGGAAGGAAATTCCGAAAAATATAGCTAAAAAAATCAAGAAATTAAAAAAACTCTTTCTGGCATTTTTTTTTAGCCAAAATGGGATGAGATAGGTGGCGAAAGAGAGAGAAAAATTTTAGACTCGAATTCCGTTCATTCTCGACCCGGGCAAGAAAATTCCGAAAAAAATAGAAAAAAAATCAAAAAAATTAAAAAAAAAAAAACCTATTTCTAGCGTTATTTTTAGCCAAAACGGGATGAGATAGGCCGAGAAAGAGAAAAAAAAATTCTACTCCCGAATTCTGTTCCGACCCAACCCGAGCTTGAAAATTCCAAATAAAAAATAGTAAAAAAATTCAAAAATTAAAAAATTTAATTCTGACATTGTTTCTATCCAAAACGGGTTGGGAGAGGCCAAGAAAGAGAAAAAAAAAAATTATTCCTGAATTCCGTTCATTCTCGACCCGTGCAAGGAAATTCCGAAAAAAAAAGATAAAAATTAAAAGAAATTAAAAAAACCCTTTCCGACATTATTTTTAGCCAAAACGGAATAATATAGGCGGAGAAATAGAGAAAAAAATTTTAGTCACGACTTCCGTTCACTCTCGACCCAGGCATGAAAATTCAAAAAAAAAAAAAGCAAAAAAATTTAAAAAATTAAAAAACCCCTTTCCATCATTATTTTTAGCCAAAATGGGATGAGAGAGGCCGTGAAGGAAAGAAAAAAATTTTAGACCCGAATTCCGTTCATAATTGACACGGGCAAGAAAATTACAAAAAAATATAAAAAAAAATTAAAAAAAACCCCTTTCCGGCATTATTTTTAGCCAAAATGGGATGAGATAGGCCGAGAAAGAAGGAAAAAAATTTTAGACCAGAATTCTGTTCATACTCGACCCGTGGAAGAAAATTCCGAAAAAAATAGCTAAAAAATTCAAGAAATTAAAAAAACTCTTTCCGGCATTATTTATAGCCAAAATGGGATAAGATAGGCGGAGAAGGAGAGAAAAAAATTTTAGACTCGAATTCCGTTCATTCTCGACCCGGGCAAGAAAATTCCGAAAAGAATATAAAAAAAAAATCAAAAAATTAAAAAACCCCTTTCCGTCATTATTTTTAGCCAAAATGGGATGAGAGAGGCCGAGAAAGAAAGAAAAAAATTTTAGACCCGAATTCCGTTCATAATTGACACGGGCAAGAAAATTACAAAAAAATATAAAAAAAAATTAAAAAACCCCTTTCCGGCATTATTTTTAGCCAAAATGGGATGAGAGAGGCCGAGAAGGAAAGAAAAAAATTTTAGACCCGAATTCCGTTCATAATTGACACGGGCAAGAAAATTACAAAAAAATATAAAAAAAATTAAAAAAATTAAAAAATACCCCTTTCAGGCAATATTTTTAGCAAAAATGGGATGAGATAGGCCGAGAAAGAAGGAAAAAAACTTTTAGACCAGAATTCTGTTCATACTCGACCCGTGGAAGGAAATTCCGAAAAAAATAGCTAAAAAATTCAAGAAATTAAAAAAACTCTTTCCGGCATTATTTTTAGCCAAAATGGGATGAGATAGGCGGAGAAGGAGAGAAAAAAATTTTAGACCCGAATTCCGTTCATAATCGACCCGGGCAAGAAAATTCCGAAAAGAATATAAAAAAAAATTAAAAAACCCCTTTCCGGCATTATTTTTAGCCAAAATGGGATGCATAGGCCGAGAAAGAGAGAAAAAAATTTTAGACCTGAATTCCGTTCATACTCGACCCGTGGAAGGAAATTCCGAAAAAAATAGCTAAAAAATTCAAGAAATTAAAAAAACTATTTCCGGCATTATTTATTGCCAAAATGGGATAAGATAGGCGGAGAAGGAGAGAAAAAAATTTTAGACCCGAATTCCGTTCATAATCGACCCGGGCAAGAAAATTCCGAAAAGAATATTAAAAAAAAAATCAAAAAATTAAAAAAACCCCTTTCCGGCATTATTTTTAGCCAAAAGGGGATGACATAGGCCGAGAAAGAGTGAAAACAATTTTAGACCTGAATTCCGTTCATACTCGACCCGTGGAAGGAAATTCCGAAAAATATAGCTAAAAAAATCAAGAAATTAAAAAAACTCTTTCTGGCATTTTTTTTTAGCCAAAATGGGATGAGATAGGTGGCGAAAGAGAGAAAAAAATTTTAGACTCGAATTCCGTTCATTCTCGACCCGGGCAAGAAAATTCCGAAAAAAATTGAAAAAAAATCAAAAAAATTAAAAAAAAAAACCTATTTCTAGCGTTATTTTTAGCCAAAACGGGATGAGATAGGCCGAGAAAGAGAAAAAAAAATTCTACTCCCGAATTCTGTTCCGACCCAACCCGAGCTTGAAAATTCCAAATAAAAAATAGTAAAAAAATTCAAAAATTAAAAAATTTAATTCTGACATTGTTTCTATCCAAAACGGGTTGGGAGAGGCCAAGAAAGAGAAAAAAAAAATTTATTCCTGAATTCCGTTCATTCTCGACCCGTGCAAGGAAATTCCGAAAAAAAAAGATAAAAATTAAACGAAATTAAAAAAACCCTTTCCGACATTATTTTTAGCCAAAACGGAATAATATAGGCCGAGAAATAGAGAAAAAAATTTTAGTCACGACTTCCGTTCACTCTCGACCCAGGCATGAAAATTCAAAAAAAAAAAAGCTAAAAAATTTAAAAAATTAAAAAACCCCTTTCCATCATTATTTTTAGCCAAAATGGGATGAGAGAGGCCGAGAAGGAAAGAAAAAAATTTTAGACCCGAATTCCGTTCATAATTGACACGGGCAAGAAAATTACAAAAAAATATAAAAAAAAATTAAAAAACCCCTTTCCGGCATTATTTTTAGCCAAAATGGGATGAGATAGGCCGAGAAAGAAGGAAAAAAATTTTAGACCAGAATTCTGTTCATACTCGACCCGTGGAAGAAAATTCCGAAAAAAATAGCTAAAAAATTCAAGAAATTAAAAAAACTCTTTCCGGCATTATTTATAGCCAAAATGGGATAAGATAGGCGGAGAAGGAGAGAAAAAAATTTTAGACTCGAATTCCGTTCATTCTCGACCCGGGCAAGAAAATTCCGAAAAGAATATAAAAAAAAATCAAAAAATTAAAAAACCCCTTTCCGTCATTATTTTTAGCCAAAATGGGATGAGAGAGGCCGAGAAAGAAAGAAAAAAATTTTAGACCCGAATTCCGTTCATAATTGACACGGGCAAGAAAATTACAAAAAAATATAAAAAAAAATTAAAAAACCCCTTTCCGGCATTATTTTTAGCCAAAATGGGATGAGAGAGGCCGAGAAGGAAAGAAAAAAATTTTAGACCCGAATTCCGTTCATAATTGACACGGGCAAGAAAATTACAAAAAAATATAAAAAAAATTAAAAAAATTAAAAAAAACCCCTTTCAGGCAATATTTTTAGCAAAAATGGGATGAGATAGGCCGAGAAAGAAGGAAAAAAACTTTTAGACCAGAATTCTGTTCATACTCGACCCGTGGAAGGAAATTCCGAAAAAAATAGCTAAAAAATTCAAGAAATTAAAAAAACTCTTTCCGGCATTATTTTTAGCCAAAATGGGATGAGATAGGCGGAGAAGGAGAGAAAAAAATTTTAGACCCGAATTCCGTTCATAATCGACCCGGGCAAGAAAATTCCGAAAAGAATATAAAAAAAAAATTAAAAAACCCATTTCCGGCATTATTTTTAGCCAAAATGGGATGCATAGGCCGAGAAAGAGAGAAAAAAATTTTAGACCTGAATTCCGTTCATACTCGACCCGTGGAAGGAAATTCCGAAAAAAAATAGCTAAAAAATTCAAGAAATTAAAAAAACTATTTCCGGCATTATTTATAGCCAAAATGGGATAAGATAGGCGGAGAAGGAGAGAAAAAAATTTTAGACCCGAATTCCGTTCATAATCGACCCGGGCAAGAAAATTCCGAAAAGAATATAAAAAAAAAATCAAAAAATTAAAAAAACCCCTTTCCGGCATTATTTTTAGCCAAAAGGGGATGACATAGGCCGAGAAAGAGTGAAAACAATTTTAGACCTGAATTCCGTTCATACTCGACCCGTGGAAGGAAATTCCGAAAAATATAGCTAAAAAAATCAAGAAATTAAAAAAACTCTTTCTGGCATTTTTTTTTAGCCAAAATGGGATGAGATAGGTGGCGAAAGAGAGAAAAAAATTTTAGACTCGAATTCCGTTCATTCTCGACCCGGGCAAGAAAATTCCGAAAAAAATAGAAAAAAAATCAAAAAAATTAAAAAAAAAAACCCTATTTCTAGCGTTATTTTTAGCCAAAACGGGATGAGATAGGCCGAGAAAGAGAAAAAAAAATTCTACTCCCGAATTCTGTTCCGACCCAACCCGAGCTTGAAAATTCCAAATAAAAAATAGTAAAAAAATTCAAAAATTAAAAAATTTAATTCTGACATTGTTTCTATCCAAAACGGGTTGGGAGAGGCCAAGAAAGAGAAAAAAAAAATTTATTCCTGAATTCCGTTCATTCTCGACCCGTGCAAGGAAATTCCGAAAAAAAAAGATAAAAATTAAACGAAATTAAAAAAACCCTTTCCGACATTATTTTTAGCCAAAACGGAATAATATAGGCCGAGAAATAGAGAAAAAAATTTTAGTCACGACTTCCGTTCATTCTCGACCCAGGCATGAAAATTCAAAAAAAAAAAAGCAAAAAAATTTAAAAAATTAAAAAACCCCTTTCCATCATTATTTTTAGCCAAAATGGGATGAGAGAGGCCGAGAAGGAAAGAAAAAAATTTTAGACCCGAATTCCGTTCATAATTGACACGGGCAAGAAAATTACAAAAAAATATAAAAAAAATTTAAAAAACCCCTTTCCGGCATTATTTTTAGCCAAAATGGGATGAGATAGGCCGAGAAAGAAGGAAAAAAATTTTAGACCAGAATTCTGTTCATACTCGACCCGTGGAAGAAAATTCCGAAAAAAATAGCAAAAAAATTCAAGAAATTAAAAAAACTCTTTCCGGCATTATTTATAGCCAAAATGGGATAAGATAGGCGGAGAAGGAGAGAAAAAAATTTTAGACTCGAATTCCGTTCATTCTCGACCCGGGCAAGAAAATTCCGAAAAGAATATAAAAAAAAATCAAAAAATTAAAAAACCCCTTTCCGTCATTATTTTTAGCCAAAATGGGATGAGAGAGGCCGAGAAAGAAAGAAAAAAATTTTAGACCCGAATTCCGTTCATAATTGACACGGGCAAGAAAATTACAAAAAAATATAAAAAAAAAATTAAAAAACCCCTTTCCGGCATTATTTTTAGCCAAAATGGGATGAGAGAGGCCGAGAAGGAAAGAAAAAAATTTTAGACCCGAATTCCGCTCATAATTGACACGGGCAAGAAAATTACAAAAAAATATAAAAAAAATTAAAAAAAAACTAAAAAAAACCCCTTTCAGGCAATATTTTTAGCAAAAA
Organism: Quercus engelmannii; assembly: GCA_029955605.1. Taxonomy (NCBI): domain Eukaryota; kingdom Viridiplantae; phylum Streptophyta; class Magnoliopsida; order Fagales; family Fagaceae; genus Quercus; species Quercus engelmannii. The sequence continues at coordinate 1,582,764 of JARPSG010000013.1, read as the reverse complement.
TGGGATGAGATAGGCCGAGAAAGAAGGAAAAAAACTTTTAGACCAGAATTCTGTTCATACTCGACCCGTGGAAGGAAATTCCGAAAAAAATAGCTAAAAAATTCAAGAAATTAAAAAAACTCTTTCCGGCATTATTTTTAGCCAAAATGGGATGAGATAGGCGGAGAAGGAGAGAAAAAAATTTTAGACCCGAATTCCGTTCATAATCGACCCGGGCAAGAAAATTCCGAAAAGAATATAAAAAAAAATTAAAAAACCCCTTTCCGGCATTATTTTTAGCCAAAATGGGATGCATAGGCCGAGAAAGAGAAAAAAAAATTTTAGACCTGAATTCCGTTCATACTCGACCCGTGGAAGGAAATTCCGAAAAAAATAGCTAAGAAATTCTAGAAATTAAAAAAACTATTTCCGGCATTATTTATAGCCAAAATGGGATAAGATAGGCGGAGAAGGAGAGAAAAAAATTTTAGACCCGAATTCCGTTCATAATCGACCCGGGCAAGAAAATTCCGAAAAGAATATAAAAAAAAATTAAAAAACCCCTTTCCGGCATTATTTTTCGCCAAAATGGGATGCATAGGCCGAGAAAGAGAAAAAAAAATTTTAGACCTGAATTCCGTTCATACTCGACCCGTGGAAGGAAATTCCGAAAAAAATAGCTAAGAAATTCAAGAAATTAAAAAAACTATTTCCGGCATTATTTATAGCCAAAATGGGATAAGATAGGCGGAGAAGGAGAGAAAAAAATTTTAGACCCGAATTCCGTTCATAATCGACCCGGGCAAGAAAATTACGAAAAGAATATAAAAAAAAAATCAAAAAATTAAAAAAGCCCCTTTCCGGCATTATTTTTAGCCAAAAGGGGATGACATAGGCCGAGAAAGAGTGAAAACAATTTTAGACCTGAATTCCGTTCATACTCGACCCGTGGAAGGAAATTCCGAAAAATATAGCTAAAAAAATCAAGAAATTAAAAAAACTCTTTCTGGCATTTTTTTTTAGCCAAAATGGGATGAGATAGGTGGCGAAAGAGAGAAAAAAATTTTAGACTCGAATTCCGTTCATTCTCGACCCGGGCAAGAAAATTCCGAAAAAAATAGAAAAAAAAATCAAAAAAATTAAAAAAAAAAACCTATTTCTAGCGTTATTTTTAGCCAAAACGGGATGAGATAGGCCGAGAAAGAGAAAAAAAATTCTACTCCCGAATTCTGTTCCGACCCAACCCGAGCTTGAAAATTCCAAATAAAAAATAGTAAAAAAATTCAAAAATTAAAAAATTTAATTCTGACATTGTTTCTATCCAAAACGGGTTGGGAGAGGCCAAGAAAGAGAAAAAAAAAATTTATTCCTGAATTCCGTTCATTCTCGACCCGTGCAAGGAAATTCCGAAAAAAAAAGATAAAAATTAAACGAAATTAAAAAAAACCCTTTCCGACATTATTTTTAGCCAAAACGGAATAATATAGGCCGAGAAATAGAGAAAAAAATTTTAGTCACGACTTCCGTTCACTCTCGACCCAGGCATGAAAATTCAAAAAAAAAAAAGCAAAAAAATTTAAAAAATTAAAAAACCCCTTTCCATCATTATTTTTAGCCAAAATGGGATGAGAGAGGCCGAGAAGGAAAGAAAAAAATTTTAGACCCGAATTCCGTTCATAATTGACACGGGCAAGAAAATTACAAAAAAATATAAAAAAAAATTAAAAAACCCCTTTCCGGCAATATTTTTAGCCAAAATGCGATGAGATAGGCCGAGAAAGAAGGAAAAAAATTTTAGACCTGAATTCTGTTCATACTCGACCCGTGGAAGAAAATTCCGAAAAAAATAGCTAAAAAATTCAAGAAATTAAAAAAACTCTTTCCGGCATTATTTATAGCCAAAATGGGATAAGATAGGCGGAGAAGGAGAGAAAAAAATTTTAGACTCGAATTCCGTTCATTCTCGACCCGGGCAAGAAAATTCCGAAAAGAATATAAAAAAAAAATCAAAAAATTAAAAAACCCCTTTCCGTCATTATTTTTAGCCAAAATGGGATGAGAGAGGCCGAGAAAGAAAGAAAAAAATTTTAGACCCGAATTCCGTTCATAATTGACACGGGCAAGAAAATTACAAAAAAATATAAAAAAAAATTAAAAAACCCCTTTCCGGCATTATTTTTAGCCAAAATGGGATGAGAGAGGCCGAGAAGGAAAGAAAAAAATTTTAGACCCGAATTCCGTTCATAATTGACACGGGCAAGAAAATTACAAAAAAATATAAAAAAATTAAAAAAATTAAAAAAAACCCCTTTCAGGCAATATTTTTAGCAAAAATGGGATGAGATAGGCCGAGAAAGAAGGAAAAAAACTTTTAGACCAGAATTCTGTTCATACTCGACCCGTGGAAGGAAATTCCGAAAAAAATAGCTAAAAAATTCAAGAAATTAAAAAAACTCTTTCCGGCATTATTTTTAGCCAAAATGGGATGAGATAGGCGGAGAAGGAGAGAAAAAAATTTTAGACCCGAATTCCGTTCATAATCGACCCGGGCAAGAAAATTCCGAAAAGAATATAAAAAAAAATTAAAAAATCCCTTTCCGGCATTATTTTTAGCCAAAATGGGATGCATAGGCCGAGAAAGAGAGAAAAAAATTTTAGACCTGAATTCCGTTCATACTCGACCCGTGGAAGGAAATTCCGAAAAAAATAGCTAAAAAATTCAAGAAATTAAAAAAACTATTTCCGGCATTATTTATAGCCAAAATGGGATAAGATAGGCGGAGAAGGAGAGAAAAAAATTTTAGACCCGAATTCTGTTCATAATCGACCCGGGCAAGAAAATTCCGAAAAGAATATAAAAAAAAAATCAAAAAATTAAAAAAACCCCTTTCCGGCATTATTTTTTGCCAAAAGGGGATGACATAGGCCGAGAAAGAGTGAAAACAATTTTAGACCTGAATTTCGTTCATACTCGACCCGTGGAAGGAAATTCCGAAAAATATAGCTAAAAAAATCAAGAAATTAAAAAAACTCTTTCTGGCATTTTTTTTTAGCCAAAATGGGATGAGATAGGTGGCGAAAGAGAGAAAAAAATTTTAGACTCGAATTCCGTTCATTCTCGACCCGGGCAAGAAAATTCCGAAAAAACTAGAAAAAAAATCAAAAAAATTAAAAAAAAAAACCTATTTCTAGCGTTATTTTTAGCCAAAACGGGATGAGATAGGCCGAGAAAGAGAAAAAAAAATTCTACTCCCGAATTCTGTTCCGACCCAACCCGAGCTTGAAAATTCCAAATAAAAAATAGTAAAAAAATTCAAAAATTAAAAAAATTTAATTCTGACATTGTTTCTATCCAAAACGGGTTGGGAGAGGCCAAGAAAGAGAAAAAAAAAAATTTATTCCTGAATTCCGTTCATTCTCGACCCGTGCAAGGAAATTCCGAAAAAAAAAGATAAAAATTAAACGAAATTAAAAAAACCCTTTCTGACATTATTTTTAGCCAAAACGGAATAATATAGGCCGAGAAATAGAGAAAAAAATTTTAGTCACGACCTCCGTTCAATCTCGACCCAGGCATGAAAATTCAAAAAAAAAAAAGCAAAAAAATTTAAAAAATTAAAAAACCCCTTTCCATCATTATTTTTAGCCAAAATGGGATGAGAGAGGCCGAGAAGGAAAGAAAAAAATTTTAGACCCGAATTCCGTTCATAATTGACACGGGCAAGAAAATTACAAAAAAATATAAAAAAAATTTAAAAAACCCCTTTCCGGCATTATTTTTAGCCAAAATGGGATGAGATAGGCCGAGAAAGAAGGAAAAAAATTTTAGACCAGAATTCAATTCATACTCGACCCGTGGAAGAAAATTCCGAAAAAAATAGCTAAAAAATTCAAGAAATTAAAAAAACTCTTTCCGGCATTATTTATAGCCAAAATGGGATAAGATAGGCGGAGAAGGAGAGAAAAAAATTTTAGACTCGAATTCCATTCATTCTCGACCCGGGCAAGAAAATTCCGAAAAGAATATAAAAAAAAAATCAAAAAATTAAAAAACCCCTTTCCGTCATTATTTTTAGCCAAAATGGGATGAGAGAGGCCGAGAAAGAAAGAAAAAAATTTTAGACCCGAATTCCGTTCATAATTGACACGGGCAAGAAAATTACAAAAAAATATAAAAAAAAATTAAAAAACCCCTTTCCGGCATTATTTTTAGCCAAAATGGGATGAGAGAGGCCGAGAAGGAAAGAAAAAAATTTTAGACCCGAATTCCGTTCATAATTGACACGGGCAAGAAAATTACAAAAAAATATTAAAAAAATTAAAAAAATTAAAAAAAACCCCTTTCAGGCAATATTTTTAGCAAAAATGGGATGAGATAGGCCGAGAAAGAAGGAAAAAAACTTTTAGACCAGAATTCTGTTCATACTCGACCCGTGGAAGGAAATTCCGAAAAAAATAGCTAAAAAATTCAAGAAATTAAAAAAACTCTTTCCGGCATTATTTTTAGCCAAAATGGGATGAGATAGGCGGAGAAGGAGAGAAAAAAATTTTAGACCCGAATTCCGTTCATAATCGACCCGGGCAAGAAAATTCCGAAAAGAATATAAAAAAAAATTAAAAAACCCCTTTCCGGCATTATTTTTAGCCAAAATGGGATGCATAGGCCGAGAAAGAGAGAAAAAAATTTTAGACCTGAATTCCGTTCATACTCGACCCGTGGAAGGAAATTCCGAAAAAAATAGCTAAAAAATTCAAGAAATTAAAAAAACTATTTCCGGCATTATTTATAGCCAAAATGGGATAAGATAGGCGGAGAAGGAGAGAAAAAAATTTTAGACCCGAATTCCGTTCATAATCGACCCGGGCAAGAAAATTCCGAAAAGAATATAAAAAAAAAATCAAAAAATTAAAAAAACCCCTTTCCGGCATTATTTTTAGCCAAAAGGGGATGACATAGGCCGAGAAAGAGTGAAAACAATTTTAGACCTGAATTCCGTTCATACTCGACCCGTGGAAGGAAATTCCGAAAAATATAGCTAAAAAAATCAAGAAATTAAAAAAACTCTTTCTGGCATTTTTTTTTAGCCAAAATGGGATGAGATAGGTGGCGAAAGAGAGAAAAAAATTTTAGACTCGAATTCCGTTCATTCTCGACCCGGGCAAGAAAATTCCGAAAAAAATAGAAAAAAAAATCAAAAAAATTAAAAAAAAAAAACCTATTTCCAGCGTTATTTTTAGCCAAAACGGGATGAGATAGGCCGAGAAAGAGAAAAAAAATTCTACTCCCAAATTCTGTTCCGACCCAACCCGAGCTTGAAAATTCCAAATAAAAAATAGTAAAAAAATTCAAAAATTAAAAAATTTAATTCTGACATTGTTTCTATCCAAAACGGGTTGGGAGAGGCCAAGAAAGAGAAAAAAAAAATTTATTCCTGAATTCCGTTCATTCTCGACCCGTGCAAGGAAATTCCGAAAAAAAAAGATAAAAATTAAACGAAATTAAAAAAACCCTTTCTGACATTATTTTTAGCCAAAACGGAATAATATAGGCCGAGAAATAGAGAAAAAAATTTTAGTCACGACTTCCGTTCACTCTCGACCCAGGCATGAAAATTCAAAAAAAAAAAAGCAAAAAAATTTAAAAAATTAAAAAACCCCTTTCCATCATTATTTTTAGCCAAAATGAGATGAGAGAGGCCGAGAAGGAAAGAAAAAAATTTTAGACCCGAATTCCGTTCATAATTGACACGGGCAAGAAAATTACAAAAAAATATAAAAAAAAAATTAAAAAACCCCTTTCCGTCATTATTTTTAGCCAAAATGCGATGAGATAGGCCGAGAAAGAAGGAAAAAAATTTTAGACCTGAATTCTGTTCATACTCGACCCGTGGAAGAAAATTCCGAAAAAAATAGCTAAAAAATTCAAGAAATTAAAAAAACTCTTTCCGGCATTATTTATAGCCAAAATGGGATAAGATAGGCGGAGAAGGAGAGAAAAAAATTTTAGACTCGAATTCCGTTCATTCTCGACCCGGGCAAGAAAATTCCGAAAAGAATATAAAAAAAAAAATCAAAAAATTAAAAAACCCCTTTCCGTCATTATTTTTAGCCAAAATGGGATCAGAGAGGCCGAGAAAGAAAGAAAAAAATTTTAGACCCGAATTCCGTTCATAATTGACACGGGCAAGAAAATTACAAAAAAATATAAAAAAAAATTAAAAAACCCCTTTCCGGCATTATTTTTAGCCAAAATGGGATGAGAGAGGCCGAGAAGGAAAGAAAAAAATTTTAGACCCGAATTCCGTTCATAATTGACACGGGCAAGAAAATTACAAAAAAATATAAAAAAAATTAAAAAAATTAAAAAAAAACCCCTTTCAGGCAATATTTTTAGCAAAAATGGGATGAGATAGGCCGAGAAAGAAGGAAAAAAACTTTTAGACCAGAATTCTGTTCATACTCGACCCGTGGAAGGAAATTCCGAAAAAAATAGCTAAAAAATTCAAGAAATTAAAAAAACTCTTTCCGGCATTATTTTTAGCCAAAATGGGATGAGATAGGCGGAGAAGGAGAGAAAAAAATTTTAGACCCGAATTCCGTTCATAATCGACCCGGGCAAGAAAATTCCGAAAAGAATATAAAAAAAAATTAAAAAACCCCTTTCCGGCATTATTTTTAGCCAAAATGGGATGCATAGGCCGAGAAAGAGAGAAAAAAATTTTAGACCTGAATTCCGTTCATACTCGACCCGTGGAAGGAAATTCCGAAAAAAATAGCTAAAAAATTCAAGAAATTAAAAAAACTATTTCCGGCATTATTTATAGCCAAAATGGGATAAGATAGGCGGAGAAGGAGAGAAAAAAATTTTAGACCCGAATTCCGTTCATAATCGACCCGGGCAAGAAAATTCCGAAAAGAATATAAAAAAAAAATCAAAAAATTAAAAAAACCCCTTTCCGGCATTATTTTTTGCCAAAAGGGGATGACATAGGCCGAGAAAGAGTGAAAACAATTTTAGACCTGAATTTCGTTCATACTCGACCCGTGGAAGGAAATTCCGAAAAATATAGCTAAAAAAATCAAGAAATTAAAAAAACTCTTTCTGGCATTTTTTTTTAGCCAAAATGGGATGAGATAGGTGGCGAAAGAGAGAAAAAAATTTTAGACTCGAATTCCGTTCATTCTCGACCCGGGCAAGAAAATTCCGAAAAAAATAGAAAAAAAATCAAAAAAATTAAAAAAAAAAACCTATTTCTAGCGTTATTTTTAGCCAAAACGGGATGAGATAGGCCGAGAAAGAGAAAAAAAAATTCTACTCCCGAATTCTGTTCCGACCCAACCCGAGCTTGAAAATTCCAAATAAAAAATAGTAAAAAAATTCAAAAATTAAAAAAATTTAATTCTGACATTGTTTCTATCCAAAACGGGTTGGGAGAGGCCAAGAAAGAGAAAAAAAAAATTTATTCCTGAATTCCGTTCATTCTCGACCCGTGCAAGGAAATTCCGAAAAAAAAAGATAAAAATTAAACGAAATTAAAAAAACCCTTTCTGACATTATTTTAAGCCAAAACGGAATAATATAGGCCGAGAAATAGAGAAAAAAATTTTAGTCACGACTTCCGTTCACTCTCGACCCAGGCATGAAAATTAAAAAAAAAAAAAGCAAAAAAATTTAAAAAATTAAAAAACCCCTTTCCATCATTATTTTTAGCCAAAATGGGATGAGAGAGGCCGAGAAGGAAAGAAAAAAATTTTAGACCCGAATTCCGTTCATAATTGACACGGGCAAGAAAATTACAAAAAAATATTAAAAAAATTTAAAAAACCCCTTTCCGGCATTATTTTTAGCCAAAATGGGATGAGATAAGCCGAGAAAGAAGGAAAAAAATTTTAGACCAGAATTCTGTTCATACTCGACCCGTGGAAGAAAATTCCGAAAAAAATAGCTAAAAAATTCAAGAAATTAAAAAAACTCTTTCCGGCATTATTTATAGCCAAAATGGGATAAGATAGGCGGAGAAGGAGAGAAAAAAATTTTAGACTCGAATTCCGTTCATTCTCGACCCGGGCAAGAAAATTCCGAAAAGAATATAAAAAAAAAATCAAAAAATTAAAAAACCCCTTTCCGTCATTATTTTTAGCCAAAATGGGATGAGAGAGGCCGAGAAAGAAAGAAAAAAATTTTAGACCCGAATTCCGTTCATAATTGACACGGGCAAGAAAATTACAAAAAAATATAAAAAAAAATTAAAAAACCCCTTTCCGGCATTATTTTTAGCCAAAATGGGATGAGAGAGGCTGAGAAGGAAAGAAAAAAATTTTAGACCCGAATTCCGTTCATAATTGACACGGGCAAGAAAATTACAAAAAAATATAAAAAAAATTAAAAAAATTAAAAAAAACCCCTTTCAGGCAATATTTTTAGCAAAAATGGGATGAGATAGGCCGAGAAAGAAGGAAAAAAACTTTTAGACCAGAATTCTGTTCATACTCGACCCGTGGAAGGAAATTCCGAAAAATATAGCTAAAAAAATCAAGAAATTAAAAAAACTCTTTCTGGCATTTTTTTTTAGCCAAAATGGGATGAGATAGGTGGCGAAAGAGAGAAAAAAATTTTAGACTCGAATTCCGTTCATTCTCGACCCGGGCAAGAAAATTCCGAAAAAAGTAGAAAAAAAATCAAAAAAATTAAAAAAAAAAAACCTATTTCTAGCGTTATTTTTAGCCAAAACGGGATGAGATAGGCCGAGAAAGAGAAAAAAAAATTCTACTCCCGAATTCTGTTCCGACCCAACCAGAGCTTGAAAATTCCAAATAAAAAATAGTAAAAAAATTCAAAAATTAAAAAATTTAATTCTGACATTGTTTCTATCCAAAACGGGTTGGGAGAGGCCAAGAAAGAGAAAAAAAAAAATTTATTCCTGAATTCCGTTCATTCTCGACCCGTGCAAGGAAATTCCGAAAAAAAAAGATAAAAATTAAACGAAATTAAAAAAACCCTTTCCGACATTATTTTTAGCCAAAACGGAATAATATAGGCCGAGAAATAGAGAAAAAAATTTTAGTCACGACTTCCGTTCACTCTCGACCCAGGCATGAAAATTCAAAAAAAAAAAAGCAAAAAAATTTAAAAAATTAAAAAACCCCTTTCCATCATTATTTTTAGCCAAAATGGGATGAGAGAGGCCGAGAAGGAAAGAAAAAAATTTTAGACCCGAATTCCGTTCATAATTGACACGGGCAAGAAAATTACAAAAAAATATAAAAAAAATTAAAAAAATTAAAAAAAAACCCCTTTCAGGCAATATTTTTAGCAAAAATGGGATGAGATAGGCCGAGAAAGAAGGAAAAAAACTTTTAGACCAGAATTCTGTTCATACTCGACCCGTGGAAGGAAATTCCGAAAAAAATAGCTAAAAAATTCAAGAAATTAAAAAAACTCTTTCCGGCATTATTTTTAGCCAAAATGGGATGAGATAGGCGGAGAAGGAGAGAAAAAAATTTTAGACCCGAATTCCGTTCATAATCGACCCGGGCAAGAAAATTCCGAAAAGAATATAAAAAAAAATTAAAAAACCCCTTTCCGGCATTATTTTTAGCCAAAATGGGATGCATAGGCCGAGAAAGAGAGAAAAAAATTTTAGACCTGAATTCCGTTCATACTCGACCCGTGGAAGGAAATTCCGAAAAAAATAGCTAAAAAATTCAAGAAATTAAAAAAACTATTTCCGGCATTATTTATAGCCAAAATGGGATAAGATAGGCGGAGAAGGAGAGAAAAAAATTTTAGACCCGAATTCCATTCATAATCGACCCGGGCAAGAAAATTCCGAAAAGAATATAAAAAAAAAATCAAAAAATTAAAAAAACCCCTTTCCGGCATTATTTTTAGCCAAAAGGGGATGACATAGGCCGAGAAAGAGAGAAAAAAATTTTAGACCTGAATTCCGTTCATACTCGACCCGTGGAAGGAAATTCCGAAAAAAATAGCTAAAAAATTCAAGAAATTAAAAAAACTATTTCCGGCATTATTTATAGCCAAAATGGGATAAGATAGGCGGAGAAGGAGAGAAAAAAATTTTAGACCCGAATTCCGTTCATAATCGACCCGGGCAAGAAAATTCCGAAAAGAATATAAAAAAAAAATCAAAAAATTAAAAAAACCCCTTTCCGGCATTATTTTTAGCCAAAAGGGGATGACATAGGCCGAGAGAGAGTGAAAACAATTTTAGACCTGAATTCCGTTCATACTCGACCCGTGGAAGGAAATTCCGAAAAATATAGCTAAAAAAATCAAGAAATTAAAAAAACTCTTTCTGGCATTTTTTTTTAGCCAAAATGGGATGAGATAGGTGGCGAAAGAGAGAAAAAAATTTTAGACTCGAATTCCGTTCATTCTCGACCCGGGCAAGAAAATTCCGAAAAAAGTAGAAAAAAAATCAAAAAAATTAAAAAAAAAAACCTATTTCTAGCGTTATTTTTAGCCAAAACGGGATGAGATAGGCCGAGAAAAAGAAAAAAAAATTCTACTCCCGAATTCTGTTCCGACCCAACCCGAGCTTGAAAATTCCAAATAAAAAATAGTAAAAAAATTCAAAAATTAAAAAATTTAATTCTGACATTGTTTCTATCCAAAACGGGTTGGGAGAGGCCAAGAAAGAGAAAAAAAAAAATTTATTCCTGAATTCCGTTCATTCTCGACCCGTGCAAGGAAATTCCGAAAAAAAAAGATAAAAATTAAACGAAATTAAAAAAACCCTTTCCGACATTATTTTTAGCCAAAACGGAATAATATAGGCCGAGAAATAGAGAAAAAAATTTTAGTCACGACTTCCGTTCACTCTCGACCCAGGCATGAAAATTCAAAAAAAAAAAAAGCAAAAAAATTTAAAAAATTAAAAAACCCCTTTCCATCATTATTTTTAGCCAAAATGGGATGAGAGAGGCCGAGAAGGAAAGAAAAAAATTTTAGACCCGAATTCCGTTCATAATTGACACGGGCAAGAAAATTACAAAAAAATATAAAAAAATTAAAAAAATTAAAAAAAAACCCCTTTCAGGCAATATTTTTAGCAAAAATGGGATGAGATAGGCCGAGAAAGAAGGAAAAAAACTTTTAGACCAGAATTCTGTTCATACTCGACCCGTGGAAGGAAATTCCGAAAAAAATAGCTAAAAAATTCAAGAAATTAAAAAAACTCTTTCCGGCATTATTTTTAGCCAAAATGGGATGAGATAGGCGGAGAAGGAGAGAAAAAAATTTTAGACCCGAATTCCGTTCATAATCGACCCGGGCAAGAAAATTCCGAAAAGAATATAAAAAAAAATTAAAAAACCCCTTTCCGGCATTATTTTTAGCCAAAATGGGATGCATAGGCCGAGAAAGAGAGAAAAAAATTTTAGACCTGAATTCCGTTCATACTCGACCCGTGGAAGGAAATTCCGAAAAAAATAGCTAAAAAATTCAAGAAATTAAAAAAACTATTTCCGGCATTATTTATAGCCAAAATGGGATAAGATAGGCGGAGAAGGAGAGAAAAAAATTTTAGACCCGAATTCCGTTCATAATCGACCCGGGCAAGAAAATTCCGAAAAGAATATAAAAAAAAAATCAAAAAATTAAAAAAACCCCTTTCCGGCATTATTTTTAGCCAAAAGGGGATGACATAGGCCGAGAAAGAGTGAAAACAATTTTAGACCTGAATTCCGTTCATACTCGACCCGTGGAAGGAAATTCCGAAAAATATAGCTAAAAAAATCAAGAAATTAAAAAAACTCTTTCTGGCCTTTTTTTTTAGCCAAAATGGGATGAGATAGGTGGCGAAAGAGAGAAAAAAATTTTAGACTCGAATTCCGTTCATTCTCGACCCGGGCAAGAAAATTCCGAAAAAAATAGAAAAAAAAATCAAAAAAATTAAAAAAAAAAACCTATTTCTAGCGTTATTTTTAGCCAAAACGGGATGAGATAGGCCGAGAAAGAGAAAAAAAATTCTACTCCCGAATTCTGTTCCGACCCAACCCGAGCTTGAAAATTCCAAATAAAAAATAGTAAAAAAATTCAAAAATTAAAAAATTTAATTCTGACATTGTTTCTATCCAAAACGGGTTGGGAGAGGCCAAGAAAGAGAAAAAAAAAATTTATTCCTGAATTCCGTTCATTCTCGACCCGTGCAAGGAAATTCCGAAAAAAAAAGATAAAAATTAAACGAAATTAAAAAAACCCTTTCCGACATTATTTTTAGCCAAAACGGAATAATATAGGCCGAGAAATAGAGAAAAAAATTTTAGTCACGACTTCCGTTCACTCTCGACCCAGGCATGAAAATTCAAAAAAAAAAAAGCAAAAAAATTTAAAAAATTAAAAAACCCCTTTCCATCATTATTTTTAGCCAAAATGGGATGAGAGAGGCCGAGAAGGAAAGAAAAAAATTTTAGACCCGAATTCCGTTCATAATTGACACGGGCAAGAAAATTACAAAAAAATATTAAAAAAAATTAAAAAACCCCTTTCCGGCATTATTTTTAGCCAAAATGCGATGAGATAGGCCGAGAAAGAAGGAAAAAAATTTTAGACCTGAATTCTGTTCATACTCGACCCGTGGAAGAAAATTCCGAAAAAAATAGCTAAAAAATTCAAGAAATTAAAAAAACTCTTTCCGGCATTATTTATAGCCAAAATGGGATAAGATAGGCGGAGAAGGAGAGAAAAAAATTTTAGACTCGAATTCCGTTCATTCTCGACCCGGGCAAGAAAATTCCGAAAAGAATATAAAAAAAAAATCAAAAAATTAAAAAACCCCTTTCCGTCATTATTTTTAGCCAAAATGGGATGAGAGAGGCCGAGAAAGAAAGAAAAAAATTTTAGACCCGAATTCCGTTCATAATTGACACGGGCAAGAAAATTACAAAAAAATATAAAAAAAAATTAAAAAACCCCTTTCCGGCATTATTTTTAGCCAAAATGCGATGAGATAGGCCGAGAAAGAAGGAAAAAAATTTTAGACCTGAATTCTGTTCATACCCGACCCGTGGAAGAAAATTCCGAAAAAAATAGCTAAAAAATTCAAGAAATTAAAAAAACTCTTTCCGGCATTATTTATAGCCAAAATGGGATAAGATAGGCGGAGAAGGAGAGAAAAAAATTTTAGACTCGAATTCCGTTCATTCTCGACCCGGGCAAGAAAATTCCGAAAAGAATATAAAAAAAAAATCAAAAAATTAAAAAACCCCTTTCCGTCATTATTTTTAGCCAAAATGGGATGAGAGAGGCCGAGAAAGAAAGAAAAAAATTTTAGACCCGAATTCCGTTCATAATTGACACGGGCAAGAAAATTACAAAAAAATATAAAAAAAAATTAAAAAACCCCTTTCCGGCATTATTTTTAGCCAAAATGGGATGAGAGAGGCCGAGAAGGAAAGAAAAAAATTTTAGACCCGAATTCCGTTCATAATTGACACGGGCAAGAAAATTACAAAAAAATTTAAAAAAAATTAAAAAAGTTAAAAAAAACCCCTTTCAGGCAATATTTTTAGCAAAAATGGGATGAGATAGGCCGAGAAAGAAGGAAAAAAACTTTTAGACCAGAATTCTGTTCATACTCGACCCGTGGAAGGAAATTCCGAAAAAAATAGCTAAAAAATTCAAGAAATTAAAAAAACTCTTTCCGGCATTATTTTTAGCCAAAATGGGATGAGATAGGCGGAGAAGGAGAGAAAAAAATTTTAGACCCGAATTCCGTTCATAATCGACCCGGGCAAGAAAATTCCGAAAAGAATATAAAAAAAAATTAAAAAACCCCTTTCCGGCATTATTTTTAGCCAAAATGGGATGCGTAGGTCGAGAAAGAGAGAAAAAAATTTTAGACCTGAATTCCGTTCATACTCGACCCGTGGAAGGAAATTCCGAAAAAAATAGCTAAAAAATTCAAGAAATTAAAAAAACTATTTCCGGCATTATTTATAGCCAAAATGGAATAAGATAGGCGGAGAAGGAGAGAAAAAAATTTTAGACCCGAATTCCGTTCATAATCGACCCGGGCAAGAAAATTCCGAAAAGAATATAAAAAAAAAATCAAAAAATTAAAAAAACCCCTTTCCGGCATTATTTTTTGCCAAAAGGGGATGACATAGGCCGAGAAAGGGTGAAAACAATTTTAGACCTGAATTCCGTTCATACTCGACCCGTGGAAGGAAATTCCGAAAAATATAGCTAAAAAAATCAAGAAATTAAAAAAACTCTTTCTGGCATTTTTTTTTTTAGCCAAAATGGGATGAGATAGGTGGCGAAAGAGAGAAAAAAATTTTAGACTCGAATTCCGTTCATTCTCGACCCGGGCAAGAAAATTCCGAAAAAAATAGAAAAAAAAATCAAAAAAATTAAAAAAAAAAACCTATTTCTAGCGTTATTTTTAGCCAAAACGGGATGAGATAGGCCGAGAAAGAGAGAAAAAATTCTACTCCCGAATTCTGTTCCGACCCAACCCGAGCTTGAAAATTCCAAATAAAAAATAGTAAAAAAATTCAAAAATTAAAAAATTTAATTCTGACATTGTTTCTATCCAAAACGGGTTGGGAGAGGCCAAGAAAGAGAAAAAAAAAATTTATTCCTGAATTCCGTTCATTCTCGACCCGTGCAAGGAAATTCCGAAAAAAAAAGATAAAAATTAAACGAAATTAAAAAAACCCTTTCCGACATTATTTTTAGCCAAAACGGAATAATATAGGCCGAGAAATAGAGAAAAAAATTTTAGTCACGACTTCCGTTCACTCTCGACCCAGGCATGAAAATTCAAAAAAAAAAAAGCAAAAAAATTTAAAAAATTAAAAAACCCCTTTCCATCATTATTTTTAGCCAAAAATGGGATGAGAGAGGCCGAGAAGGAAAGAAAAAAATTTTAGACCCGAATTCCGTTCATAATTAACACGGGCAAGAAAATTACAAAAAAATATAAAAAAAAATTAAAAAACCCCTTTCCGGCATTATTTTTAGCCAAAATGCGATGAGATAGGCCGAGAAAGAAGGAAAAAAATTTTAGACCTGAATTCTGTTCATACTCGACCCGTGGAAGAAAATTCCGAAAAAAATAGCTAAAAAATTCAAGAAATTAAAAAAACTCTTTCCGGCATTATTTATAGCCAAAATGGGATAAGATAGGCGGAGAAGGAGAGAAAAAAATTTTAGACTCGAATTCCGTTCATTCTCGACCCGGGCAAGAAAATTCCGAAAAGAATATAAAAAAAAATCAAAAAATTAAAAAACCCCTTTCCGTCATTATTTTTAGCCAAAATGGGATGAGAGAGGCCGAGAAAGAAAGAAAAAAATTTTAGACCCGAATTCCGTTCATAATTGACACGGGCAAGAAAATTACAAAAAAATATAAAAAAAAATTAAAAAACCCCTTTCCGGCATTATTTTTAGCCAAAATGGGATGAGAGAGGCCGAGAAGGAAAGAAAAAAATTTTAGACCCGAATTCCGTTCATAATTGACACGGGCAAGAAAATTACAAAAAAAATATAAAAAAAATTAAAAAAATTAAAAAAAAAACCCCTTTCAGGCAATATTTTTAGCAAAAATGGGATGAGATAGGCCGAGAAAGAAGGAAAAAAACTTTTAGACCAGAATTCTGTTCATACTCGACCCGTGGAAGGAAATTCCGAAAAAAATAGCTAAAAAATTCAAGAAATTAAAAAAACTCTTTCCGGCATTATTTTTAGCCAAAATGGGATGAGATAGGCGGAGAAGGAGAGAAAAAAATTTTAGACCCGAATTCCGTTCATAATCGACCCGGGCAAGAGAATTCCGAAAAGAATATAAAAAAAAATTAAAAAACCCCTTTCCGGCATTATTTTTAGCCAAAATGGGATGCATAGGCCGAGAAAGAGAGAAAAAAATTTTAGACCTGAATTCCGTTCATACTCGACCCGTGGAAGGAAATTCCGAAAAAAATAGCTAAAAAATTCAAGAAATTAAAAAAACTATTTCCGGCATTATTTATAGCCAAAATGGGATAAGATAGGCGGAGAAGGAGAGAAAAAAATTTTAGACCCGAATTCCGTTCATAATCGACCCGGGCAAGAAAATTCCGAAAAGAATATAAAAAAAAAATCAAAAAATTAAAAAAACCCCTTTCCGGCATTATTTTTTGCCAAAAGGGGATGACATAGGCCGAGAAAGAGTGAAAACAATTTTAGACCTGAATTTCGTTCATACTCGACCCGTGGAAGGAAATTCCGAAAAATATAGCTAAAAAAATCAAGAAATTAAAAAAACTCTTTCTGGCATTTTTTTTTAGCCAAAATGGGATGAGATAGGTGGCGAAAGAGAGAAAAAAATTTTAGACTCGAATTCCGTTCATTCTCGACCCGGGCAAGAAAATTCCGAAAAAAATAGAAAAAAAATCAAAAAAATTAAAAAAAAAAAACCTATTTCTAGCGTTATTTTTAGCCAAAACGGGATGAGATAGGCCGAGAAAGAGAAAAAAAAATTCTACTCCCGAATTCTGTTCCGACCCAACCCGAGCTTGAAAATTCCAAATAAAAAATAGTAAAAAAATTCAAAAATTAAAAAAATTTAATTCTGACATTGTTTCTATCCAAAACGGGTTGGGAGAGGCCAAGAAAGAGAAAAAAAAAATTTATTCCTGAATTCCGTTCATTCTCGACCCGTGCAAGGAAATTCCGAAAAAAAAAGATAAAAATTAAACGAAATTAAAAAAACCCTTTCCGACATTATTTTTAGCCAAAACGGAATAATATAGGCCGAGAAATAGAGAAAAAAATTTTAGTCACGACTTCCGTTCACTCTCGACCCAGGCATGAAAATTCAAAAAAAAAAAAGCAAAAAAATTTAAAAAATTAAAAAACCCCTTTCCATCATTATTTTTAGCCAAAATGGGATGAGAGAGGCCGAGAAGGAAAGAAAAAAATTTTAGACCCGAATTCCGTTCATAATTGACACGGGCAAGAAAATTACAAAAAAATATAAAAAAAATTTAAAAAACCCCTTTCCGGCATTATTTTTAGCCAAAATGGGATGAGATAGGCCGAGAAAGAAGGAAAAAAATTTTAGACCAGAATTCTGTTCTTACTCGACCCGTGGAAGAAAATTCCGAAAAAAATAGCTAAAAAATTCAAGAAATTAAAAAAACTCTTTCCGGCATTATTTATAGCCAAAATGGGATAAGATAGGCGGAGAAGGAGAGAAAAAAATTTTAGACTCGAATTCCGTTCATTCTCGACCCGGGCAAGAAAATTCCGAAAAGAATATAAAAAAAAAATCAAAAAATTAAAAAACCTCTTTCCGTCATTATTTTTAGCCAAAATGGGATGAGAGAGGCCGAGAAAGAAAGAAAAAAATTTTAGACCCGAATTCCGTTCATAATTGACACGGGCAAGAAAATTACAAAAAAATATAAAAAAAAATTAAAAAACCCCTTTCCGGCATTATTTTTAGCCAAAATGGGATGAGAGAGGCCGAGAAGGAAAGAAAAAAATTTTAGACCCGAATTCCGTTCATAATTGACACGGGCAAGAAAATTACAAAAAAATATAAAAAAAATTAAAAAAATTAAAAAAAAACCCCTTTCAGGCAATATTTTTAGCAAAAATGGGATGAGATAGGCCGAGAAAGAAGGAAAAAAACTTTTAGACCAGAATTCTGTTCATACTCGACCCGTGGAAGGAAATTCCGAAAAAAATAGCTAAAAAATTCAAGAAATTAAAAAAACTCTTTCCGGCATTATTTTTAGCCAAAATGGGATGAGATAGGCGGAGAAGGAGAGAAAAAAATTTTAGACCCGAATTCCGTTCATAATCGACCCGGGCAAGAAAATTCCGAAAAGAATATAAAAAAAAATTAAAAAACCCCTTTCCGGCATTATTTTTAGCCAAAATGGGATGCATAGGCCGAGAAAGAGAGAAAAAAATTTTAGACCTGAATTCCGTTCATACTCGACCCGTGGAAGGAAATTCCGAAAAAAATAGCTAAAAAATTCAAGAAATTAAAAAAACTATTTCCGGCATTATTTATAGCCAAAATGGGATAAGATAGGCGGAGAAGGAGAGAAAAAAATTTTAGACCCGAATTCCGTTCATAATCGACCCGGGCAAGAAAATTCCGAAAAGAATATAAAAAAAAAATCAAAAAATTAAAAAAACCCCTTTCCGGCATTATTTTTAGCCAAAAGGGGATGACATAGGCCGAGAAAGAGTGAAAACAATTTTAGACCTGAATTCCGTTCATACTCGACCCGTGGAAGGAAATTCCGAAAAATATAGCTAAAAAAATCAAGAAATTAAAAAAACTCTTTCTGGCATTTTTTTTTAGCCAAAATGGGATGAGATAGGTGGCGAAAGAGAGAAAAAAATTTTAGACTCGAATTCCGTTCATTCTCGACCCGGGCAAGAAAATTCCGAAAAAAGTAGAAAAAAAATCAAAAAAATTAAAAAAAAAAACCTATTTCTAGCGTTATTTTTAGCCAAAACGGGATGAGATAGGCCGAGAAAGAGAAAAAAAAATTCTACTCCCGAATTCTGTTCCGACCCAACCCGAGCTTGAAAATTCCAAATAAAAAATAGTAAAAAAATTCAAAAATTAAAAAATTTAATTCTGACATTGTTTCTATCCAAAACGGGTTGGGAGAGGCCAAGAAAGAGAAAAAAAAAAATTTATTCCTGAATTCCGTTCATTCTCGACCCGTGCAAGGAAATTCCGAAAAAAAAAGATAAAAATTAAACGAAATTAAAAAAACCCTTTCTGACATTATTTTTAGCCAAAACGGAATAATATAGGCCGAGAAATAGAGAAAAAAATTTTAGTCACGACTTCCGTTCACTCTCGACCCAGGCATGAAAATTCAAAAAAAAAAAGCAAAAAAATTTAAAAAATTAAAAAACCCCTTTCCATCATTATTTTTAGCCAAAATGGGATGAGAGAGGCCGAGAAGGAAAGAAAAAAATTTTAGACCCGAATTCCGTTCATAATTGACACGGGCAAGAAAATTACAAAAAAATATAAAAAAAAACTTAAAAAACCCCTTTCCGGCATTATTTTTAGCCAAAATGGGATGAGATAGGCCGAGAAAGAAGGAAAAAAATTTTAGACCAGAATTCTGTTCATACTCGACCCGTGGAAGAAAATTCCGAAAAAAATAGCTAAAAAATTCAAGAAATTAAAAAAACTCTTGCCGGCATTATTTATAGCCAAAATGGGATAAGATTGGCGGAGAAGGAGAGAAAAAAATTTTAGACTCGAATTCCGTTCATTCTCGACCCGGGCAAGAAAATTCCGAAAAGAATATAAAAAAAAATCAAAAAATTAAAAAACCCCTTTCCGTCATTATTTTTAGCCAAAATGGGATGAGAGAGGCCGAGAAAGAAAGAAAAAAATTTTAGACCCGAATTCCGTTCATAATTGACACGGGCAAGAAAATTACAAAAAAATATAAAAAAAAATTAAAAAACCCCTTTCCGGCATTATTTTTAGCCAAAATGGGATGAGAGAGGCCGAGAAGGAAAGAAAAAAATTTTAGACCCGAATTCCGTTCATAATTGACACGGGCAAGAAAATTACAAAAAAATATAAAAAAAATTAAAAAAATTAAAAAAAACCCCTTTCAGGCAATATTTTTAGCAAAAATGGGATGAGATAGGCCGAGAAAGAAGGAAAAAAACTTTTAGACCAGAATTCTGTTCATACTCGACCCGTGGAAGGAAATTCCGAAAAAAATAGCTAAAAAATTCAAGAAATTAAAAAAACTCTTTCCGGCATTATTTTTAGCCAAAATGGGATGAGATAGGCGGAGAAGGAGAGAAAAAAATTTTAGACCCGAATTCCGTTCATAATCGACCCGGGTAAGAAAATTCCGAAAAGAATATAAAAAAAAATTAAAAAAACCCCTTTCCGGCATTATTTTTAGCCAAAATGGGATGACATAGGCCGAGAAAGAGAGAAAAAAATTTTAGACCTGAATTCCGTTCATACTCGACCCGTGGAAGGAAATTCCGAAAAAAATAGCTAAAAAATTCAAGAAATTAAAAAAACTATTTCCGGCATTATTTATAGCCAAAATGGGATAAGATAGGCGGAGAAGGAGAGAAAAAAATTTTAGACCCGAATTCCGTTCATAATCGACCCGGGCAAGAACATTCCGAAAAGAATATAAAAAAAAAATTAAAAAATTAAAAAAACCCCTTTCCGGCATTATTTTTAGCCAAAAGGGGATGACATAGGCCGAGAAAGAGAGAAAAAAATTTTAGACCTGAATTCCGCTCATACTCGACCCGTGGAAGGAAATTCCGAAAAAATAGCTAAAAAATTCAAGGAATTAAAAAAACTCTTTCTGGCATTTTTTTTTAGCCAAAATGGGATGAGATAGGTGGCGAAAGAGAGAAAAAAATTTTAGACTCGAATTCCGTTCATTCTCGACCCGGGCAAGAAAATTCCGAAAAAAATAGAAAAAAAATCAAAAAATAAAAAAAAAACCCTATTTCTAGCGTTATTTTTAGCCAAAACGGGATGAGATAGGCGAGAAAGAGAAAAAAAAATTGTACTCCCGAATTCTGTTCCGACCCAACCCGAGCTTGAAAATTCCAAATAAAAAATAGTAAAAAAATTCACAAAATTAAAAAATTTAATTCTGACATTGTTTCTATCCAAAACGGGTTGGGAGAGGCCAAGAAAGAGAAAAAAAAAAAATTATTCCTGAATTCCGTTCATTCTCGACCCGTGCAAGGAAATTCCGAAAAAAAAAAGATAAAAATTACAAGAAATTAAAAAAAATCCTTTCCGACATTATTTTTAGCCAAAACGGGATAATATAGGCCGAGAAATAGAGAAAAAAATTTTAGTCACGACTTCCGTTCACTCTCGACCCAGGCATGAAAATTCAAAAAAAAAAAAGCAAAAAAATTTAAAAAATTAAAAAACCCCTTTCCGTCATTATTTTTAGCCAAAATGGGATGAGAGAGGCCGAGAAGGAAAGAAAAAAATTTTAGACCAGAATTCTGTTCATACTCGACCCGTGGAAGAAAATTCCGAAAAAAATAGCTAAAAAATTCAAGAAATTAAAAAAACTCTTTCCGGCATTATTTATAGCCAAAATGGGATAAGATAGGCGGAGAAGGAGAGAAAAAAATTTTAGACCCGAATTCCGTTCATAATCGACCCGGGCAAGAAAATTCCGAAAAGAATATAAAAAAAAATCAAAAAATTAAAAAAACCCCTTTCCGGCATTATTTTTAGCCAAAAGGGGATGACATAGGCCGAGAAAGAGTGAAAACAATTTTAGACCTGAATTCCGTTCATACTCGACCCGTGGAAGGAAATTCCGAAAAATATAGCTAAAAAAATCAAGAAATTAAAAAAACTCTTTCTGGCATTTTTTTTTAGCCAAAATGGGATGAGATAGGTGGCGAAAGAGAGAAAAAAATTTTAGACTCGAATTCCGTTCATTCTCGACCCGGGCAAGAAAATTCCGAAAAAAATAGAAAAAAAATCAAAAAAATTAAAAAAAAAAAACCTATTTCTAGCGTTATTTTTAGCCAAAACGGGATGAGATAGGCCGAGAAAGAGAAAAAAAAATTCTACTCCCGAATTCTGTTCCGACCCAACCCGAGCTTGAAAATTCCAAATAAAAAATAGTAAAAAAATTCAAAAATTAAAAAATTTAATTCTGACATTGTTTCTATCCAAAACGGGTTGGGAGAGGCCAAGAAAGAGAAAAAAAAAATTTATTCCTGAATTCCGTTCATTCTCGACCCGTGCAAGGAAATTCCGAAAAAAAAAGATAAAAATTAAACGAAATTAAAAAAACCCTTTCCGACATTATTTTTAGCCAAAACGGAATAATATAGGCCGAGAAATAGAGAAAAAAATTTTAGTCACGACTTCCGTTCACTCTCGACCCAGGCATGAAAATTCAAAAAAAAAAAAGCAAAAAAATTTAAAAAATTAAAAAACCCCTTTCCATCATTATTTTTAGCCAAAATGGGATGAGAGAGGCCGAGAAGGAAAGAAAAAAATTTTAGACCCGAATTCCGTTCATAATTGACACGGGCAAGAAAATTACAAAAAAATATAAAAAAAAATTAAAAAACCCCTTTCCGGCATTATTTTTAGCCAAAATGGGATGAGATAGGCCGAGAAAGAAGGAAAAAAATTTTAGACCTGAATTCTGTTCATACTCGACCCGTGGAAGAAAATTCCGAAAAAAATAGCTAAAAAATTCAAGAAATTAAAAAAACTCTTTCCGGCATTATTTATAGCCAAAATGGGATAAGATAGGCGGAGAAGGAGAGAAAAAAATTTTAGACTCGAATTCCGTTCATTCTCGACCCGGGCAAGAAAATTCCGAAAAGAATATAAAAAAAAATCAAAAAATTAAAAAACCCCTTTCCGTCATTATTTTTAGCCAAAATGGGATGAGAGAGGCCGAGAAAGAAAGAAAAAAATTTTAGACCCGAATTCCGTTCATAATTGACACGGGCAAGAAAATTACAAAAAAATATAAAAAAAAATTAAAAAACCCCTTTCCGGCATTATTTTTAGCCAAAATGGGATGAGAGAGGCCGAGAAGGAAAGAAAAAAATTTTAGACCCGAATTCCGTTCATAATTGACACGGGCAAGAAAATTACAAAAAAATATAAAAAAATTTAAAAAATTAAAAAAATCCCTTTCAGGCAATATTTTTAGCAAAAATGGGATGAGATAGGCCGAGAAAGAAGGAAAAAAACTTTTAGACCAGAATTCTGTTCATACTCGACCCGTGGAAGGAAATTCCGAAAAAAATAGCTAAAAAATTCAAGAAATTAAAAAAACTCTTTCCGGCATTATTTTTAGCCAAAATGGGATGAGATAGGCGGAGAAGGAGAGAAAAAAATTTTAGACCCGAATTCCGTTCATAATCGACCCGGGTAAGAAAATTCCGAAAAGAATATAAAAAAAAATTAAAAAACCCCTTTCCGGCATTATTTTTAGCCAAAATGGGATGACATAGGCCGAGAAAGAGAGAAAAAAATTTTAGACCTGAATTCCGTTCATACTCGACCCGTGGAAGGAAATTCCGAAAAAAATAGCTAAAAAATTCAAGAAATTAAAAAAACTATTTCCGGCATTATTTATAGCCAAAATGGGATAAGATAGGCGGAGAAGGAGAGAAAAAAATTTTAGACCCGAATTCCGTTCATAATCGACCCGGGCAAGAACATTCCGAAAAGAATATAAAAAAAAAAATTAAAAAATTAAAAAAACCCCTTTCCGGCATTATTTTTAGCCAAAAGGGGATGACATAGGCCGAGAAAGAGAGAAAAAAATTTTAGACCTGAATTCCGCTCATACTCGACCCGTGGAAGGAAATTCCGAAAAAATAGCTAAAAAATTCAAGGAATTAAAAAAACTCTTTCTGGCATTTTTTTTTAGCCAAAATGGGATGAGATAGGTGGCGAAAGAGAGAAAAAAATTTTAGACTCGAATTCCGTTCATTCTCGACCCGGGCAAGAAAATTCCGAAAAAAATAGAAAAAAAATCAAAAAATAAAAAAAAAACCCTATTTCTAGCGTTATTTTTAGCCAAAACGGGATGAGATAGGCGAGAAAGAGAAAAAAAAATTGTACTCCCGAATTCTGTTCCGACCCAACCCGAGTTTGAAAATTCCAAATAAAAAATAGTAAAAAAATTCACAAAATTAAAAAATTTAATTCTGACATTGTTTCTATCCAAAACGGGTTGGGAGAGGCCAAGAAAGAGAAAAAAAAAAAATTATTCCTGAATTCCGTTCATTCTCGACCCGTGCAAGGAAATTCCGAAAAAAAAAAGATAAAAATTACAAGAAATTAAAAAAAATCCTTTCCGACATTATTTTTAGCCAAAACGGGATAATATAGGCCGAGAAATAGAGAAAAAAATTTTAGTCACGACTTCCGTTCACTCTCGACCCAGGCATGAAAATTCAAAAAAAAAAAAGCAAAAAAATTTAAAAAATTAAAAAACCCCTTTCCGTCATTATTTTTAGCCAAAATGGGATGAGAGAGGCCGAGAAGGAAAGAAAAAAATTTTAGACCAGAATTCTGTTCATACTCGACCCGTGGAAGAAAATTCCGAAAAAAATAGCTAAAAAATTCCAGAAATTAAAAAAACTCTTTCCGGCATTATTTATAGCCAAAATGGGATAAGATAGGCGGAGAAGGAGAGAAAAAAATTTTAGACCCGAATTCCGTTCATAATCGACCCGGGCAAGAAAATTCCGAAAAGAATATAAAAAAAAATCAAAAAATTAAAAAAACCCCTTTCCGGCATTATTTTTAGCCAAAAGGGGATGACATAGGCCGAGAAAGAGTGAAAACAATTTTAGACCTGAATTCCGTTCATACTCGACCCGTGGAAGGAAATTCCGAAAAATATAGCTAAAAAAATCAAGAAATTAAAAAAACTCTTTCTGGCATTTTTTTTTAGCCAAAATGGGATGAGATAGGTGGCGAAAGAGAGAAAAAAATTTTAGACTCGAATTCCGTTCATTCTCGACCCGGGCAAGAAAATTCCGAAAAAAATAGAAAAAAAATCAAAAAAATTAAAAAAAAAAAACCTATTTCTAGCGTTATTTTTAGCCAAAACGGGATGAGATAGGCCGAGAAAGAGAAAAAAAAATTCTACTCCCGAATTCTGTTCCGACCCAACCCGAGCTCGAAAATTCCAAATAAAAAATAGTAAAAAAATTCAAAAATTAAAAAATTTAATTCTGACATTGTTTCTATCCAAAACGGGTTGGGAGAGGCCAAGAAAGAGAAAAAAAAAATTTATTCCTGAATTCCGTTCATTCTCGACCCGTGCAAGGAAATTCCGAAAAAAAAAGATAAAAATTAAACGAAATTAAAAAAACCCTTTCCGACATTATTTTTAGCCAAAACGGAATAATATAGGCCGAGAAATAGAGAAAAAAATTTTAGTCACGACTTCCGTTCACTCTCGACCCAGGCATGAAAATTCAAAAAAAAAAAAGCAAAAAAATTTAAAAAATTAAAAAACCCCTTTCCATCATTATTTTTAGCCAAAATGGGATGAGAGAGGCCGAGAAGGAAAGAAAAAAATTTTAGACCCGAATTCCGTTCATAATTGACACGGGCAAGAAAATTACAAAAAAATATAAAAAAAAATTAAAAAACCCCTTTCCGGCATTATTTTTAGCCAAAATGGGATGAGATAGGCCGAGAAAGAAGGAAAAAAATTTTAGACCTGAATTCTGTTCATACTCGACCCGTGGAAGAAAATTCCGAAAAAAATAGCTAAAAAATTCAAGAAATTAAAAAAACTCTTTCCGGCATTATTTATAGCCAAAATGGGATAAGATAGGCGGAGAAGGAGAGAAAAAAATTTTAGACTCGAATTCCGTTCATTCTCGACCCGGGCAAGAAAATTCCGAAAAGAATATAAAAAAAAATCAAAAAATTAAAAAACCCCTTTCCGTCATTATTTTTAGCCAAAATGGGATGAGAGAGGCCGAGAAAGAAAGAAAAAAATTTTAGACCCGAATTCCGTTCATAATTGACACGGGCAAGAAAATTACAAAAAAATATAAAAAAAAATTAAAAAACCCCTTTCCGGCATTATTTTTAGCCAAAATGGGATGAGAGAGGCCGAGAAGGAAAGAAAAAAATTTTAGACCCGAATTCCGTTCATAATTGACACGGGCAAGAAAATTACAAAAAAATATAAAAAAATTTAAAAAATTAAAAAAAACCCCTTTCAGGCAATATTTTTAGCAAAAATGGGATGAGATAGGCCGAGAAAGAAGGAAAAAAACTTTTAGACCAGAATTCTGTTCATACTCGACCCGTGGAAGGAAATTCCGAAAAAAATAGCTAAAAAATTCAAGAAATTAAAAAAACTCTTTCCGGCATTATTTTTAGCCAAAATGGGATGAGATAGGCGGAGAAGGAGAGAAAAAAATTTTAGACCCGAATTCCGTTCATAATCGACCCGGGTAAGAAAATTCCGAAAAGAATATAAAAAAAAATTAAAAAACCCCTTTCCGGCATTATTTTTAGCCAAAATGGGATGACATAGGCCGAGAAAGAGAGAAAAAAATTTTAGACCTGAATTCCGTTCATACTCGACCCGTGGAAGGAAATTCCGAAAAAAATAGCTAAAAAATTCAAGAAATTAAAAAAACTATTTCCGGCATTATTTATAGCCAAAATGGGATAAGATAGGCGGAGAAGGAGAGAAAAAAATTTTAGACCCGAATTCCGTTCATAATCGACCCGGGCAAGAACATTCCGAAAAGAATATAAAAAAAAAAAATAAAAAATTAAAAAAACCCCTTTCCGGCATTATTTTTAGCCAAAAGGGGATGACATAGGCCGAGAAAGAGAGAAAAAAATTTTAGACCTGAATTCCGCTCATACTCGACCCGTGGAAGGAAATTCCGAAAAAATAGCTAAAAAATTCAAGGAATTAAAAAAACTCTTTCTGGCATTTTTTTTTAGCCAAAATGGGATGAGATAGGTGGCGAAAGAGAGAAAAAAATTTTAGACTCGAATTCCGTTCATTCTCGACCCGGGCAAGAAAATTCCGAAAAAAATAGAAAAAAAATCAAAAAATAAAAAAAAAAACCCTATTTCTAGCGTTATTTTTAGCCAAAACGGGATGAGATAGGCGAGAAAGAGAAAAAAAAATTGTACTCCCGAATTCTGTTCCGACCCAACCCGAGCTTGAAAATTCCAAATAAAAAATAGTAAAAAAATTCACAAAATTAAAAAATTTAATTCTGACATTGTTTCTATCCAAAACGGGTTGGGAGAGGCCAAGAAAGAGAAAAAAAAAAAATTATTCCTGAATTCCGTTCATTCTCGACCCGTGCAAGGAAATTCCGAAAAAAAAAAGATAAAAATTACAAGAAATTAAAAAAAATCCTTTCCGACATTATTTTTAGCCAAAACGGGATAATATAGGCCGAGAAATAGAGAAAAAAATTTTAGTCACGACTTCCGTTCACTCTCGACCCAGGCATGAAAATTCAAAAAAAAAAAAGCAAAAAAATTTAAAAAATTAAAAAACCCCTTTCCGTCATTATTTTTAGCCAAAATGGGATGAGAGAGGCCGAGAAGGAAAGAAAAAAATTTTAGACCAGAATTCTGTTCATACTCGACCCGTGGAAGAAAATTCCGAAAAAAATAGCTAAAAAATTCCAGAAATTAAAAAAACTCTTTCCGGCATTATTTATAGCCAAAATGGGATAAGATAGGCGGAGAAGGAGAGAAAAAAATTTTAGACCCGAATTCCGTTCATAATCGACCCGGGCAAGAAAATTCCGAAAAGAATATAAAAAAAAATCAAAAAATTAAAAAAACCCCTTTCCGGCATTATTTTTAGCCAAAAGGGGATGACATAGGCCGAGAAAGAGTGAAAACAATTTTAGACCTGAATTCCGTTCATACTCGACCCGTGGAAGGAAATTCCGAAAAATATAGCTAAAAAAATCAAGAAATTAAAAAAACTCTTTCTGGCATTTTTTTTTAGCCAAAATGGGATGAGATAGGTGGCGAAAGAGAGAAAAAAATTTTAGACTCGAATTCCGTTCATTCTCGACCCGGGCAAGAAAATTCCGAAAAAAATAGAAAAAAAATCAAAAAAATTAAAAAAAAAAAACCTATTTCTAGCGTTATTTTTAGCCAAAACGGGATGAGATAGGCCGAGAAAGAGAAAAAAAAATTCTACTCCCGAATTCTGTTCCGACCCAACCCGAGCTCGAAAATTCCAAATAAAAAATAGTAAAAAAATTCAAAAATTAAAAAATTTAATTCTGACATTGTTTCTATCCAAAACGGGTTGGGAGAGGCCAAGAAAGAGAAAAAAAAAATTTATTCCTGAATTCCGTTCATTCTCGACCCGTGCAAGGAAATTCCGAAAAAAAAAGATAAAAATTAAACGAAATTAAAAAAACCCTTTCCGACATTATTTTTAGCCAAAACGGAATAATATAGGCCGAGAAATAGAGAAAAAAATTTTAGTCACGACTTCCGTTCACTCTCGACCCAGGCATGAAAATTCAAAAAAAAAAAAGCAAAAAAATTTAAAAAATTAAAAAACCCCTTTCCATCATTATTTTTAGCCAAAATGGGATGAGAGAGGCCGAGAAGGAAAGAAAAAAATTTTAGACCCGAATTCCGTTCATAATTGACACGGGCAAGAAAATTACAAAAAAATATAAAAAAAAATTAAAAAACCCCTTTCCGGCATTATTTTTAGCCAAAATGGGATGAGATAGGCCGAGAAAGAAGGAAAAAAATTTTAGACCTGAATTCTGTTCATACTCGACCCGTGGAAGAAAATTCCGAAAAAAATAGCTAAAAAATTCAAGAAATTAAAAAAACTCTTTCCGGCATTATTTATAGCCAAAATGGGATAAGATAGGCGGAGAAGGAGAGAAAAAAATTTTAGACTCGAATTCCGTTCATTCTCGACCCGGGCAAGAAAATTCCGAAAAGAATATAAAAAAAAATCAAAAAATTAAAAAACCCCTTTCCGTCATTATTTTTAGCCAAAATGGGATGAGAGAGGCCGAGAAAGAAAGAAAAAAATTTTAGACCCGAATTCCGTTCATAATTGACACGGGCAAGAAAATTACAAAAAAATATAAAAAAAAATTAAAAAACCCCTTTCCGGCATTATTTTTAGCCAAAATGGGATGAGAGAGGCCGAGAAGGAAAGAAAAAAATTTTAGACCCGAATTCCGTTCATAATTGACACGGGCAAGAAAATTACAAAAAAATATAAAAAAATTTAAAAAATTAAAAAAAACCCCTTTCAGGCAATATTTTTAGCAAAAATGGGATGAGATAGGCCGAGAAAGAAGGAAAAAAACTTTTAGACCAGAATTCTGTTCATACTCGACCCGTGGAAGGAAATTCCGAAAAAAATAGCTAAAAAATTCAAGAAATTAAAAAAACTCTTTCCGGCATTATTTTTAGCCAAAATGGGATGAGATAGGCGGAGAAGGAGAGAAAAAAATTTTAGACCCGAATTCCGTTCATAATCGACCCGGGTAAGAAAATTCCGAAAAGAATATAAAAAAAAATTAAAAAACCCCTTTCCGGCATTATTTTTAGCCAAAATGGGATGACATAGGCCGAGAAAGAGAGAAAAAAATTTTAGACCTGAATTCCGTTCATACTCGACCCGTGGAAGGAAATTCCGAAAAAAATAGCTAAAAAATTCAAGAAATTAAAAAAACTATTTCCGGCATTATTTATAGCCAAAATGGGATAAGATAGGCGGAGAAGGAGAGAAAAAAATTTTAGACCCGAATTCCGTTCATAATCGACCCGGGCAAGAACATTCCGAAAAGAATATAAAAAAAAAAATTAAAAAATTAAAAAAACCCCTTTCCGGCATTATTTTTAGCCAAAAGGGGATGACATAGGCCGAGAAAGAGAGAAAAAAATTTTAGACCTGAATTCCGCTCATACTCGACCCGTGGAAGGAAATTCCGAAAAAATAGCTAAAAAATTCAAGGAATTAAAAAAACTCTTTCTGGCATTTTTTTTTAGCCAAAATGGGATGAGATAGGTGGCGAAAGAGAGAAAAAAATTTTAGACTCGAATTCCGTTCATTCTCGACCCGGGCAAGAAAATTCCGAAAAAAATAGAAAAAAAATCAAAAAATAAAAAAAAAACCCTATTTCTAGCGTTATTTTTAGCCAAAACGGGATGAGATAGGCGAGAAAGAGAAAAAAAAATTGTACTCCCGAATTCTGTTCCGACCCAACCCGAGCTTGAAAATTCCAAATAAAAAATAGTAAAAAAATTCACAAAATTAAAAAATTTAATTCTGACATTGTTTCTATCCAAA
This sequence comes from Quercus engelmannii, assembly GCA_029955605.1. Lineage (NCBI taxonomy): Eukaryota > Viridiplantae > Streptophyta > Magnoliopsida > Fagales > Fagaceae > Quercus > Quercus engelmannii. The sequence goes on along the minus strand of JARPSG010000013.1, from coordinate 1,552,941 downwards.
ACGGGTTGGGAGAGGCCAAGAAAGAGAAAAAAAAAAAATTATTCCTGAATTCCGTTCATTCTCGACCCGTGCAAGGAAATTCCGAAAAAAAAAAGATAAAAATTACAAGAAATTAAAAAAAATCCTTTCCGACATTATTTTTAGCCAAAACGGGATAATATAGGCCGAGAAATAGAGAAAAAAATTTTAGTCACGACTTCCGTTCACTCTCGACCCAGGCATGAAAATTCAAAAAAAAAAAAGCAAAAAAATTTAAAAAATTAAAAAACCCCTTTCCGTCATTATTTTTAGCCAAAATGGGATGAGAGAGGCCGAGAAGGAAAGAAAAAAATTTTAGACCAGAATTCTGTTCATACTCGACCCGTGGAAGAAAATTCCGAAAAAAATAGCTAAAAAATTCCAGAAATTAAAAAAACTCTTTCCGGCATTATTTATAGCCAAAATGGGATAAGATAGGCGGAGAAGGAGAGAAAAAAATTTTAGACCCGAATTCCGTTCATAATCGACCCGGGCAAGAAAATTCCGAAAAGAATATAAAAAAAAATCAAAAAATTAAAAAAACCCCTTTCCGGCATTATTTTTAGCCAAAAGGGGATGACATAGGCCGAGAAAGAGTGAAAACAATTTTAGACCTGAATTCCGTTCATACTCGACCCGTGGAAGGAAATTCCGAAAAATATAGCTAAAAAAATCAAGAAATTAAAAAAACTCTTTCTGGCATTTTTTTTTAGCCAAAATGGGATGAGATAGGTGGCGAAAGAGAGAAAAAAATTTTAGACTCGAATTCCGTTCATTCTCGACCCGGGCAAGAAAATTCCGAAAAAAATAGAAAAAAAATCAAAAAAATTAAAAAAAAAAAACCTATTTCTAGCGTTATTTTTAGCCAAAACGGGATGAGATAGGCCGAGAAAGAGAAAAAAAAATTCTACTCCCGAATTCTGTTCCGACCCAACCCGAGCTCGAAAATTCCAAATAAAAAATAGTAAAAAAATTCAAAAATTAAAAAATTTAATTCTGACATTGTTTCTATCCAAAACGGGTTGGGAGAGGCCAAGAAAGAGAAAAAAAAAATTTATTCCTGAATTCCGTTCATTCTCGACCCGTGCAAGGAAATTCCGAAAAAAAAAGATAAAAATTAAACGAAATTAAAAAAACCCTTTCCGACATTATTTTTAGCCAAAACGGAATAATATAGGCCGAGAAATAGAGAAAAAAATTTTAGTCACGACTTCCGTTCACTCTCGACCCAGGCATGAAAATTCAAAAAAAAAAAAGCAAAAAAATTTAAAAAATTAAAAAACCCCTTTCCATCATTATTTTTAGCCAAAATGGGATGAGAGAGGCCGAGAAGGAAAGAAAAAAATTTTAGACCCGAATTCCGTTCATAATTGACACGGGCAAGAAAATTACAAAAAAATATAAAAAAAAATTAAAAAACCCCTTTCCGGCATTATTTTTAGCCAAAATGGGATGAGATAGGCCGAGAAAGAAGGAAAAAAATTTTAGACCTGAATTCTGTTCATACTCGACCCGTGGAAGAAAATTCCGAAAAAAATAGCTAAAAAATTCAAGAAATTAAAAAAACTCTTTCCGGCATTATTTATAGCCAAAATGGGATAAGATAGGCGGAGAAGGAGAGAAAAAAATTTTAGACTCGAATTCCGTTCATTCTCGACCCGGGCAAGAAAATTCCGAAAAGAATATAAAAAAAAAATCAAAAAATTAAAAAACCCCTTTCCGTCATTATTTTTAGCCAAAATGGGATGAGAGAGGCCGAGAAAGAAAGAAAAAAATTTTAGACCCGAATTCCGTTCATAATTGACACGGGCAAGAAAATTACAAAAAAATATAAAAAAAAAAATTAAAAAACCCCTTTCCGGCATTATTTTTAGCCAAAATGGGATGAGATAGGCCGAGAAAGAAGGAAAAAAATTTTAGACCAGAATTCTGTTCATACTCGACCCGTGGAAGAAAATTCCGAAAAAAATAGCTAAAAAATTCAAGAAATTAAAAAAACTCTTGCCGGCATTATTTATAGCCAAAATGGGATAAGATAGGCGGAGAAGGAGAGAAAAAAATTTTAGACTCGAATTCCGTTCATTCTCGACCCGGGCAAGAAAATTCCGAAAAGAATATAAAAAAAAATCAAAAAAATAAAAAACCCCTTTCCGTCATTATTTTTAGCCAAAATGGGATGAGAGACGCCGAGAAAGAAAGAAAAAAATTTTAGACCCGAATTCCGTTCATAATTGACACGGGCAAGAAAATTACAAAAAAATATAAAAAAAAAATTAAAAAACCCCTTTCCGGCATTATTTTTAGCCAAAATGGGATGAGAGAGGCCGAGAAGGAAAGAAAAAAATTTTAGACCCGAATTCCGTTCATAATTGACACGGGCAAGAAAATTACAAAAAAATATAAAAAAAATTAAAAAAATTAAAAAAAACCCCTTTCAGGCAATACTTTTAGCAAAAATGGGATGAGATAGGCCGAGAAAGAAGGAAAAAAACTTTTAGACCAGAATTCTGTTCATACTCGACCCGTGGAAGGAAATTCCGAAATAAATAGCTAAAAAATTCAAGAAATTAAAAAAACTCTTTCCGGCATTATTTTTAGCCAAAATGGGATGAGATAGGCGGAGAAGGAGAGAAAAAAATTTTAGACCCGAATTCCGTTCATAATCGACCCGGGTAAGAAAATTCCGAAAAGAATATAAAAAAAAATTAAAAAACCCCTTTCCGGCATTATTTTTAGCCAAAATGGGATGACATAGGCCGAGAAAGAGAGAAAAAAATTTTAGACCTGAATTCCGTTCATACTCGACCCGTGGAAGGAAATTCCGAAAAAAATAGCTAAAAAATTCAAGAAATTAAAAAAACTATTTCCGGCATTATTTATAGCCAAAATGGGATAAGATAGGCGGAGAAGGAGAGAAAAAAATTTTAGACCCGAATTCCGTTCATAATCGACCCGGGCAAGAACATTCCGAAAAGAATATAAAAAAAAAAATTAAAAAATTAAAAAAACCCCTTTCCGGCATTATTTTTAGCCAAAAGGGGATGACATAGGCCGAGAAAGAGAGAAAAAAATTTTAGACCTGAATTCCGCTCATACTCGACCCGTGGAAGGAAATTCCGAAAAAATAGCTAAAAAATTCAAGGAATTAAAAAAACTCTTTCTGGCATTTTTTTTTAGCCAAAATGGGATGAGATAGGTGGCGAAAGAGAGAAAAAAATTTTAGACTCGAATTCCGTTCATTCTCGACCCGGGCAAGAAAATTCCGAAAAAAATAGAAAAAAAATCAAAAAATAAAAAAAAAACCCTATTTCTAGCGTTATTTTTAGCCAAAACGGGATGAGATAGGCGAGAAAGAGAAAAAAAAATTGTACTCCCGAATTCTGTTCCGACCCAACCCGAGCTTGAAAATTCCAAATAAAAAATAGTAAAAAAATTCACAAAATTAAAAAATTTAATTCTGACATTGTTTCTATCCAAAACGGGTTGGGAGAGGCCAAGAAAGAGAAAAAAAAAAAAATTATTCCTGAATTCCGTTCATTCTCGACCCGTGCAAGGAAATTCCGAAAAAAAAAAGATAAAAATTACAAGAAATTAAAAAAAATCCTTTCCGACATTATTTTTAGCCAAAACGGGATAATATAGGCCGAGAAATAGAGAAAAAAATTTTAGTCACGACTTCCGTTCACTCTCGACCCAGGCATGAAAATTCAAAAAAAAAAAAGCAAAAAAATTTAAAAAATTAAAAAACCCCTTTCCGTCATTATTTTTAGCCAAAATGGGATGAGAGAGGCCGAGAAGGAAAGAAAAAAATTTTAGACCAGAATTCTGTTCATACTCGACCCGTGGAAGAAAATTCCGAAAAAAATAGCTAAAAAATTCCAGAAATTAAAAAAACTCTTTCCGGCATTATTTATAGCCAAAATGGGATAAGATAGGCGGAGAAGGAGAGAAAAAAATTTTAGACCCGAATTCCGTTCATAATCGACCCGGGCAAGAAAATTCCGAAAAGAATATAAAAAAAAATCAAAAAATTAAAAAAACCCCTTTCCGGCATTATTTTTAGCCAAAAGGGGATGACATAGGCCGAGAAAGAGTGAAAACAATTTTAGACCTGAATTCCGTTCATACTCGACCCGTGGAAGGAAATTCCGAAAAATATAGCTAAAAAAATCAAGAAATTAAAAAAACTCTTTCTGGCATTTTTTTTTAGCCAAAATGGGATGAGATAGGTGGCGAAAGAGAGAAAAAAATTTTAGACTCGAATTCCGTTCATTCTCGACCCGGGCAAGAAAATTCCGAAAAAAATAGAAAAAAAATCAAAAAAATTAAAAAAAAAAAAACCTATTTCTAGCGTTATTTTTAGCCAAAACGGGATGAGATAGGCCGAGAAAGAGAAAAAAAAATTCTACTCCCGAATTCTGTTCCGACCCAACCCGAGCTCGAAAATTCCAAATAAAAAATAGTAAAAAAATTCAAAAATTAAAAAATTTAATTCTGACATTGTTTCTATCCAAAACGGGTTGGGAGAGGCCAAGAAAGAGAAAAAAAAAAATTTATTCCTGAATTCCGTTCATTCTCGACCCGTGCAAGGAAATTCCGAAAAAAAAAGATAAAAATTAAACGAAATTAAAAAAACCCTTTCCGACATTATTTTTAGCCAAAACGGAATAATATAGGCCGAGAAATAGAGAAAAAAATTTTAGTCACGACTTCCGTTCACTCTCGACCCAGGCATGAAAATTCAAAAAAAAAAAAGCAAAAAAATTTAAAAAATTAAAAAACCCCTTTCCATCATTATTTTTAGCCAAAATGGGATGAGAGAGGCCGAGAAGGAAAGAAAAAAATTTTAGACCCGAATTCCGTTCATAATTGACACGGGCAAGAAAATTACAAAAAAATATAAAAAAAAATTAAAAAACCCCTTTCCGGCATTATTTTTAGCCAAAATGGGATGAGATAGGCCGAGAAAGAAGGAAAAAAATTTTAGACCTGAATTCTGTTCATACTCGACCCGTGGAAGAAAATTCCGAAAAAAATAGCTAAAAAATTCAAGAAATTAAAAAAACTCTTTCCGGCATTATTTATAGCCAAAATGGGATAAGATAGGCGGAGAAGGAGAGAAAAAAATTTTAGACTCGAATTCCGTTCATTCTCGACCCGGGCAAGAAAATTCCGAAAAGAATATAAAAAAAAAAATCAAAAAATTAAAAAACCCCTTTCCGTCATTATTTTTAGCCAAAATGGGATGAGAGAGGCCGAGAAAGAAAGAAAAAAATTTTAGACCCGAATTCCGTTCATAATTGACACGGGCAAGAAAATTACAAAAAAATATAAAAAAAAAAATTAAAAAACCCCTTTCCGGCATTATTTTTAGCCAAAATGGGATGAGATAGGCCGAGAAAGAAGGAAAAAAATTTTAGACCAGAATTCTGTTCATACTCGACCCGTGGAAGAAAATTCCGAAAAAAATAGCTAAAAAATTCAAGAAATTAAAAAAACTCTTGCCGGCATTATTTATAGCCAAAATGGGATAAGATAGGCGGAGAAGGAGAGAAAAAAATTTTAGACTCGAATTCCGTTCATTCTCGACCCGGGCAAGAAAATTCCGAAAAGAATATAAAAAAAAATCAAAAAAATAAAAAACCCCTTTCCGTCATTATTTTTAGCCAAAATGGGATGAGAGACGCCGAGAAAGAAAGAAAAAAATTTTAGACCCGAATTCCGTTCATAATTGACACGGGCAAGAAAATTACAAAAAAATATAAAAAAAAATTAAAAAACCCCTTTCCGGCATTATTTTTAGCCAAAATGGGATGAGAGAGGCCGAGAAGGAAAGAAAAAAATTTTAGACCCGAATTCCGTTCATAATTGACACGGGCAAGAAAATTACAAAAAAATATAAAAAAAATTAAAAAAATTAAAAAAAACCCCTTTCAGGCAATACTTTTAGCAAAAATGGGATGAGATAGGCCGAGAAAGAAGGAAAAAAACTTTTAGACCAGAATTCTGTTCATACTCGACCCGTGGAAGGAAATTCCGAAATAAATAGCTAAAAAATTCAAGAAATTAAAAAAACTCTTTCCGGCATTATTTTTAGCCAAAATGGGATGAGATAGGCGGAGAAGGAGAGAAAAAAATTTTAGACCCGAATTCCGTTCATAATCGACCCGGGTAAGAAAATTCCGAAAAGAATATAAAAAAAAATTAAAAAACCCCTTTCCGGCATTATTTTTAGCCAAAATGGGATGACATAGGCCGAGAAAGAGAGAAAAAAATTTTAGACCTGAATTCCGTTCATACTCGACCCGTGGAAGGAAATTCCGAAAAAAATAGCTAAAAAATTCAAGAAATTAAAAAAACTATTTCCGGCATTATTTATAGCCAAAATGGGATAAGATAGGCGGAGAAGGAGAGAAAAAAATTTTAGACCCGAATTCCGTTCATAATCGACCCGGGCAAGAACATTCCGAAAAGAATATAAAAAAAAAAATTAAAAAATTAAAAAAACCCCTTTCCGGCATTATTTTTAGCCAAAAGGGGATGACATAGGCCGAGAAAGAGAGAAAAAAATTTTAGACCTGAATTCCGCTCATACTCGACCCGTGGAAGGAAATTCCGAAAAAATAGCTAAAAAATTCAAGGAATTAAAAAAACTCTTTCTGGCATTTTTTTTTAGCCAAAATGGGATGAGATAGGTGGCGAAAGAGAGAAAAAAATTTTAGACTCGAATTCCGTTCATTCTCGACCCGGGCAAGAAAATTCCGAAAAAAATAGAAAAAAAATCAAAAAATAAAAAAAAAACCCTATTTCTAGCGTTATTTTTAGCCAAAACGGGATGAGATAGGCGAGAAAGAGAAAAAAAAATTGTACTCCCGAATTCTGTTCCGACCCAACCCGAGCTTGAAAATTCCAAATAAAAAATAGTAAAAAAATTCAAAAAATTAAAAAATTTAATTCTGACATTGTTTCTATCCAAAACGGGTTGGGAGAGGCCAAGAAAGAGAAAAAAAAAAAATTATTCCTGAATTCCGTTCATTCTCGACCCGTGCAAGGAAATTCCGAAAAAAAAAAGATAAAAATTACAAGAAATTAAAAAAAATCCTTTCCGACATTATTTTTAGCCAAAACGGGATAATATAGGCCGAGAAATAGAGAAAAAAATTTTAGTCACGACTTCCGTTCACTCTCGACCCAGGCATGAAAATTCAAAAAAAAAAAAGCAAAAAAATTTAAAAAATTAAAAAACCCCTTTCCGTCATTATTTTTAGCCAAAATGGGATGAGAGAGGCCGAGAAGGAAAGAAAAAAATTTTAGACCAGAATTCTGTTCATACTCGACCCGTGGAAGAAAATTCCGAAAAAAATAGCTAAAAAATTCCAGAAATTAAAAAAACTCTTTCCGGCATTATTTATAGCCAAAATGGGATAAGATAGGCGGAGAAGGAGAGAAAAAAATTTTAGACCCGAATTCCGTTCATAATCGACCCGGGCAAGAAAATTCCGAAAAGAATATAAAAAAAAATCAAAAAATTAAAAAAACCCCTTTCCGGCATTATTTTTAGCCAAAAGGGGATGACATAGGCCGAGAAAGAGTGAAAACAATTTTAGACCTGAATTCCGTTCATACTCGACCCGTGGAAGGAAATTCCGAAAAATATAGCTAAAAAAATCAAGAAATTAAAAAAACTCTTTCTGGCATTTTTTTTTAGCCAAAATGGGATGAGATAGGTGGCGAAAGAGAGAAAAAAATTTTAGACTCGAATTCCGTTCATTCTCGACCCGGGCAAGAAAATTCCGAAAAAAATAGAAAAAAAATCAAAAAAATTAAAAAAAAAAAACCTATTTCTAGCGTTATTTTTAGCCAAAACGGGATGAGATAGGCCGAGAAAGAGAAAAAAAAATTCTACTCCCGAATTCTGTTCCGACCCAACCCGAGCTCGAAAATTCCAAATAAAAAATAGTAAAAAAATTCAAAAATTAAAAAATTTAATTCTGACATTGTTTCTATCCAAAACGGGTTGGGAGAGGCCAAGAAAGAGAAAAAAAAAAATTTATTCCTGAATTCCGTTCATTCTCGACCCGTGCAAGGAAATTCCGAAAAAAAAAGATAAAAATTAAACGAAATTAAAAAAACCCTTTCCGACATTATTTTTAGCCAAAACGGAATAATATAGGCCGAGAAATAGAGAAAAAAATTTTAGTCACGACTTCCGTTCACTCTCGACCCAGGCATGAAAATTCAAAAAAAAAAAAGCAAAAAAATTTAAAAAATTAAAAAACCCCTTTCCATCATTATTTTTAGCCAAAATGGGATGAGAGAGGCCGAGAAGGAAAGAAAAAAATTTTAGACCCGAATTCCGTTCATAATTGACACGGGCAAGAAAATTACAAAAAAATATAAAAAAAAATTAAAAAACCCCTTTCCGGCATTATTTTTAGCCAAAATGGGATGAGATAGGCCGAGAAAGAAGGAAAAAAATTTTAGACCTGAATTCTGTTCATACTCGACCCGTGGAAGAAAATTCCGAAAAAAATAGCTAAAAAATTCAAGAAATTAAAAAAACTCTTTCCGGCATTATTTATAGCCAAAATGGGATAAGATAGGCGGAGAAGGAGAGAAAAAAATTTTAGACTCGAATTCCGTTCATTCTCGACCCGGGCAAGAAAATTCCGAAAAGAATATAAAAAAAAAATCAAAAAATTAAAAAACCCCTTTCCGTCATTATTTTTAGCCAAAATGGGATGAGAGAGGCCGAGAAAGAAAGAAAAAAATTTTAGACCCGAATTCCGTTCATAATTGACACGGGCAAGAAAATTACAAAAAAATATAAAAAAAAAAATTAAAAAACCCCTTTCCGGCATTATTTTTAGCCAAAATGGGATGAGATAGGCCGAGAAAGAAGGAAAAAAATTTTAGACCAGAATTCTGTTCATACTCGACCCGTGGAAGAAAATTCCGAAAAAAATAGCTAAAAAATTCAAGAAATTAAAAAAACTCTTGCCGGCATTATTTATAGCCAAAATGGGATAAGATAGGCGGAGAAGGAGAGAAAAAAATTTTAGACTCGAATTCCGTTCATTCTCGACCCGGGCAAGAAAATTCCGAAAAGAATATAAAAAAAAATCAAAAAAATAAAAAACCCCTTTCCGTCATTATTTTTAGCCAAAATGGGATGAGAGACGCCGAGAAAGAAAGAAAAAAATTTTAGACCCGAATTCCGTTCATAATTGACACGGGCAAGAAAATTACAAAAAAATATAAAAAAAAATTAAAAAACCCCTTTCCGGCATTATTTTTAGCCAAAATGGGATGAGAGAGGCCGAGAAGGAAAGAAAAAAATTTTAGACCCGAATTCCGTTCATAATTGACACGGGCAAGAAAATTACAAAAAAATATAAAAAAAATTAAAAAAATTAAAAAAAACCCCTTTCAGGCAATACTTTTAGCAAAAATGGGATGAGATAGGCCGAGAAAGAAGGAAAAAAACTTTTAGACCAGAATTCTGTTCATACTCGACCCGTGGAAGGAAATTCCGAAATAAATAGCTAAAAAATTCAAGAAATTAAAAAAACTCTTTCCGGCATTATTTTTAGCCAAAATGGGATGAGATAGGCGGAGAAGGAGAGAAAAAAATTTTAGACCCGAATTCCGTTCATAATCGACCCGGGTAAGAAAATTCCGAAAAGAATATAAAAAAAAATTAAAAAACCCCTTTCCGGCATTATTTTTAGCCAAAATGGGATGACATAGGCCGAGAAAGAGAGAAAAAAATTTTAGACCTGAATTCCGTTCATACTCGACCCGTGGAAGGAAATTCCGAAAAAAATAGCTAAAAAATTCAAGAAATTAAAAAAACTATTTCCGGCATTATTTATAGCCAAAATGGGATAAGATAGGCGGAGAAGGAGAGAAAAAAATTTTAGACCCGAATTCCGTTCATAATCGACCCGGGCAAGAACATTCCGAAAAGAATATAAAAAAAAAAATTAAAAAATTAAAAAAACCCCTTTCCGGCATTATTTTTAGCCAAAAGGGGATGACATAGGCCGAGAAAGAGAGAAAAAAATTTTAGACCTGAATTCCGCTCATACTCGACCCGTGGAAGGAAATTCCGAAAAAATAGCTAAAAAATTCAAGGAATTAAAAAAACTCTTTCTGGCATTTTTTTTTAGCCAAAATGGGATGAGATAGGTGGCGAAAGAGAGAAAAAAATTTTAGACTCGAATTCCGTTCATTCTCGACCCGGGCAAGAAAATTCCGAAAAAAATAGAAAAAAAATCAAAAAAATAAAAAAAAAACCCTATTTCTAGCGTTATTTTTAGCCAAAACGGGATGAGATAGGCGAGAAAGAGAAAAAAAAATTGTACTCCCGAATTCTGTTCCGACCCAACCCGAGCTTGAAAATTCCAAATAAAAAATAGTAAAAAAATTCAAAAAATTAAAAAATTTAATTCTGACATTGTTTCTATCCAAAACGGGTTGGGAGAGGCCAAGAAAGAGAAAAAAAAAAAATTATTCCTGAATTCCGTTCATTCTCGACCCGTGCAAGGAAATTCCGAAAAAAAAAAGATAAAAATTACAAGAAATTAAAAAAAATCCTTTCCGACATTATTTTTAGCCAAAACGGGATAATATAGGCCGAGAAATAGAGAAAAAAATTTTAGTCACGACTTCCGTTCACTCTCGACCCAGGCATGAAAATTCAAAAAAAAAAAAGCAAAAAAATTTAAAAAATTAAAAAACCCCTTTCCGTCATTATTTTTAGCCAAAATGGGATGAGAGAGGCCGAGAAGGAAAGAAAAAAATTTTAGACCAGAATTCTGTTCATACTCGACCCGTGGAAGAAAATTCCGAAAAAAATAGCTAAAAAATTCAAGAAATTAAAAAAACTCTTTCCGGCATTATTTATAGCCAAAATGGGATAAGATAGGCGGAGAAGGAGAGAAAAAAATTTTAGACCCGAATTCCGTTCATAATCGACCCGGGCAAGAAAATTCCGAAAAGAATATAAAAAAAAATCAAAGAATTAAAAAAACCCCTTTCCGGCATTATTTTTAGCCAAAAGGGGATGACATAGGCCGAGAAAGAGTGAAAACAATTTTAGACCTGAATTCCGTTCATACTCGACCCGTGGAAGGAAATTCCGAAAAATATAGCTAAAAAAATCAAGAAATTAAAAAAACTCTTTCTGGCATTTTTTTTTAGCCAAAATGGGATGAGATAGGTGGCGAAAGAGAGAAAAAAATTTTAGACTCGAATTCCGTTCATTCTCGACCCGGGCAAGAAAATTCCGAAAAAAATAGAAAAAAAATCAAAAAAATTAAAAAAAAAAAAACCTATTTCTAGCGTTATTTTTAGCCAAAACGGGATGAGATAGGCCGAGAAAGAGAAAAAAAAATTCTACTCCCGAATTCTGTTCCGACCCAACCCGAGCTTGAAAATTCCAAATAAAAAATAGTAAAAAAATTCAAAAATTAAAAAATTTAATTCTGACATTGTTTCTATCCAAAACGGGTTGGGAGAGGCCAAGAAAGAGAAAAAAAAAAATTTATTCCTGAATTCCGTTCATTCTCGACCCGTGCAAGGAAATTCCGAAAAAAAAAGATAAAAATTAAACGAAATTAAAAAAACCCTTTCCGACATTATTTTTAGCCAAAACGGAATAATATAGGCCGAGAAATAGAGAAAAAAATTTTAGTCACGACTTCCGTTCACTCTCGACCCAGGCATGAAAATTCAAAAAAAAAAAAGCAAAAAAATTTAAAAAATTAAAAAACCCCTTTCCATCATTATTTTTAGCCAAAATGGGATGAGAGAGGCCGAGAAGGAAAGAAAAAAATTTTAGACCCGAATTCCGTTCATAATTGACACGGGCAAGAAAATTACAAAAAAATATAAAAAAAAATTTAAAAAACCCCTTTCCGGCATTATTTTTAGCCAAAATGGGATGAGATAGGCCGAGAAAGAAGGAAAAAAATTTTAGACCTGAATTCTGTTCATACTCGACCCGTGGAAGAAAATTCCGAAAAAAATAGCTAAAAAATTCAAGAAATTAAAAAAACTCTTTCCGGCATTATTTATAGCCAAAATGGGATAAGATAGGTGGAGAAGGAGAGAAAAAAAATTTTAGACTCGAATTCCGTTCATTCTCGACCCGGGCAAGAAAATTCCGAAAAGAATATAAAAAAAAAATCAAAAAATTAAAAAACCCCTTTCCGTCATTATTTTTAGCCAAAATGGGATGAGAGAGGCCGAGAAAGAAAGAAAAAAATTTTAGACCCGAATTCCGTTCATAATTGACACGGGCAAGAAAATTACAAAAAAATATAAAAAAAAAAATTAAAAAACCCCTTTCCGGCATTATTTTTAGCCAAAATGGGATGAGAGAGGCCGAGAAGGAAAGAAAAAAATTTTAGACCCGAATTCCGTTCATAATTGACACGGGCAAGAAAATTACAAAAAAATATAAAAAAAATTAAAAAAAAACCCCTTTCAGGCAATATTTTTAGCAAAAATGGGATGAGATAGGCCGAGAAAGAAGGAAAAAAACTTTTAGACCAGAATTCTGTTCATACTCGACCCGTGGAAGGAAATTCCGAAAAAAATAGCTAAAAAATTCAAGAAATTAAAAAAACTCTTTCCGGCATTATTTTTAGCCAAAATGGGATGAGATAGGCGGAGAAGGAGAGAAAAAAATTTTAGACCCGAATTCCGTTCATAATCGACCCGGGCAAGAAAATTCCGAAAAGAATATAAAAAAAAATTAAAAAACCCCTTTCCGGCATTATTTTTAGCCAAAATGGGATGCATAGGCCGAGAAAGAGAGAAAAAAATTTTAGACCTGAATTCCGTTCATACTCGACCCGTGGAAGGAAATTCCGAAAAAAATAGCTAAAAAATTCAAGAAATTAAAAAAACTATTTCCGGCATTATTTATAGCCAAAATGGGATAAGATAGGCGGAGAAGGAGAGAAAAAAATTTTAGACCCGAATTCCGTTCATAATCGACCCGGGCAAGAAAATTTCGAAAAGAATATAAAAAAAAAATCAAAAAATTAAAAAAACCCCTTTCCGGCATTATTTTTAGCCAAAAGGGGATGACATAGGCCGAGAAAGAGTGAAAACAATTTTAGACCTGAATTCCGTTCATACTCGACCCGTGGAAGGAAATTCCGAAAAATATAGCTAAAAAAGTCAAGAAATTAAAAAAACTCTTTCTGGCATTTTTTTTTAGCCAAAATGGGATGAGATAGGTGGCGAAAGAGAGAAAAAAATTTTAGACTCGAATTCCGTTCATTCTCGACCCGGGCAAGAAAATTCCGAAAAAAATAGAAAAAAAATCAAAAAAATTAAAAAAAAAACCTATTTCTAGCGTTATTTTTAGCCAAAACGGGATGAGATAGGCCGAGAAAGAGAAAAAAAAATTCTACTCCCGAATTCTGTTCCGACCCAACCCGAGCTTGAAAATTCCAAATAAAAAATAGTAAAAAAATTCAAAAATTAAAAAATTTAATTCTGACATTGTTTCTATCCAAAACGGGTTGGGAGAGGCCAAGAAAGAGAAAAAAAAAATTTATTCCTGAATTCCGTTCATTCTCGACTCGTGCAAGGAAATTCCGAAAAAAAAAGATAAAAATTAAACGAAATTAAAAAAACCATTTCCGACATTATTTTTAGCCAAAACGGAATAATATAGGCCGAGAAATAGAGAAAAAAATTTTAGTCATGACTTCCGTTCACTCTCGACCCAGGCATGAAAATTCAAAAAAAAAAAAGCAAAAAAATTTAAAAAATTAAAAAACCCCTTTCCATCATTATTTTTAGCCAAAATGGGATGAGAGAGGCCGAGAAGGAAAGAAAAAAATTTTAGACCCGAATTCCGTTCATAATTGACACGGGCAAGAAAATTACAAAAAAATATAAAAAAAATTTAAAAAACCCCTTTCCGGCATTATTTTTAGCCAAAATGGGATGAGATAGGCCGAGAAAGAAGGAAAAAAATTTTAGACCTGAATTCTGTTCATACTCGACCCGTGGAAGAAAATTCCGAAAAAAATAGCTAAAAAATTCAAGAAATCAAAAAAACTCTTTCCGGCATTATTTATAGCCAAAATGGGATAAGATAGGCGGAGAAGGAGAGAAAAAAATTTTAGACTCGAATTCCGTTCATTCTCGACCCGGGCAAGAAAATTCCGAAAAGAATATAAAAAAAAAATCAAAAAATTAAAAAACCCCTTTCCGTCATTATTTTTAGCCAAAATGGGATGAGAGAGGCCGAGAAAGAAATAAAAAAATTTTAGACCCGAATTCCGTTCATAATTGACACGGGCAAGAAAATTACAAAAAAATATAAAAAAAAATTAAAAAACCCCTTTCCGGCATTATTTTTAGCCAAAATGGGATGAGAGAGGCCGAGAAGGAAAGAAAAAAATTTTAGACCCGAATTCCGTTCATAATTGACACGGGCAAGAAAATTACAAAAAAATATAAAAAAAATTAAAAAAATTAAAAAAAACCCCTTACAGGCAATATTTTTAGCAAAAATGGGATGAGATAGGCCGAGAAAGAAGGAAAAAAACTTTTAGACCAGAATTCTGTTCATACTCGACCCGTGGAAGGAAATTCCGAAAAAAATAGCTAAAAAATTCAAGAAATTAAAAAAACTCTTTCCGGCATTATTTTTAGCCAAAATGGGATGAGATAGGCGGAGAAGGAGAGAAAAAAATTTTAGACCCGAATTCCGTTCATAATCGACCCGGGCAAGAAAATTCCGAAAAGAATATAAAAAAAAATTAAAAAACCCCTTTCCGGCATTATTTTTAGCCAAAATGGGATGCATAGGCCGAGAAAGAGAGAAAAAAATTTTAGACCTGAATTCCGTTCATACTCGACCCGTGGAAGGAAATTCCGAAAAAAATAGCTAAAAAATTCAAGAAATTAAAAAAACTATTTCCGGCATTATTTATAGCCAAAATGGGATAAGATAGGCGGAGAAGGAGAGAAAAAAATTTTAGACCCGAATTCCGTTCATAATCGACCCGGGCAAGAAAATTCCGAAAAGAATATAAAAAAAAAATCAAAAAATTAAAAAAACCCCTTTCCGGCATTATTTTTAGCCAAAAGGGGATGACATAGGCCGAGAAAGAGTGAAAACAATTTTAGACCTGAATTCCGTTCATACTCGACCCGTGGAAGGAAATTCCGAAAAATATAGCTAAAAAAATCAAGAAATTAAAAAAACTCTTTCTGGCATTTTTTTTTAGCCAAAATGGGATGAGATAGGTGGCGAAAGAGAGAAAAAAATTTTAGACTCGAATTCCGTTCATTCTCGACCCGGGCAAGAAAATTCCGAAAAAAGTAGAAAAAAAATCAAAAAAATTAAAAAAAAAACCCTATTTCTAGCGTTATTTTTAGCCAAAACGGGATGAGATAGGCCGAGAAAGAGAAAAAAAAATTCTACTCCCGAATTCTGTTCCGACCCAACCCGAGCTTGAAAATTCCAAATAAAAAATAGTAAAAAAATTCAAAAATTCAAAAATTTAATTCTGACATTGTTTCTATCCAAAACGGGTTGGGAGAGGCCAAGAAAGAGAAAAAAAAAATTTATTCCTGAATTCCGTTCATTCTCGACCCGTGCAAGGAAATTCCGAAAAAAAAAGATAAAAATTAAACGAAATTAAAAAAACCCTTTCCGACATTATTTTTAGCCAAAACGGAATAATATAGGCCGAGAAATAGAGAAAAAAATTTTAGTCACGACTTCCGTTCACTCTCGACCCAGGCATGAAAATTCAAAAAAAAAAAAGCAAAAAAATTTAAAAAATTAAAAAACCCCTTTCCATCATTATTTTTAGCCAAAATGGGATGAGAGAGGCCGAGAAGGAAAGAAAAAAATTTTAGACCCGAATTCCGTTCATAATTGACACGGGCAAGAAAATTACAAAAAAATATAAAAAAAATTTAAAAAACCCCTTTCCGGCATTATTTTTAGCCAAAATGGGATGAGATAGGCCGAGAAAGAAGGAAAAAAATTTTAGACCAGAATTCTGTTCATACTCGACCCGTGGAAGAAAATTCCGAAAAAAGTAGCTAAAAAATTCAAGAAATTAAAAAAACTCTTTCCGGCATTATTTATAGCCAAAATGGGATAAGATAGGCGGAGAAGGAGAGAAAAAAATTTTAGACTCGAATTCCGTTCATTCTCGACCCGGGCAAGAAAATTCCGAAAACAATATAAAAAAAAAATCAAAAAATTAAAAAACCCCTTTCCGTCATTATTTTAAGCCAAAATGGGATGAGAGAGGCCGAGAAAGAAAGAAAAAAATTTTAGACCCGAATTCCGTTCATAATTGACACGGGCAAGAAAATTACAAAAAAATATAAAAAAAAATTAAAAAACCCCTTTCCGGCATTATTTTTAGCCAAAATGGGATGAGAGAGGCCGAGAAGGAAAGAAAAAAATTTTAGACCCGAATTCCGTTCATAATTGACACGGGCAAGAAAATTACAAAAAAATATAAAAAAAATTAAAAAAATTAAAAAAAACCCCTTTCAGGCAATATTTTTAGCAAAAATGGGATGAGATAGGCCGAGAAAGAAGGAAAAAAACTTTTAGACCAGAATTCTGTTCATACTCGACCCGTGGAAGGAAATTCCGAAAAAAATAGCTAAAAAATTCAAGAAATTAAAAAAACTCTTTCCGGCATTATTTTTAGCCAAAATGGGATGAGATAGGCGGAGAAGGAGAGAAAAAAATTTTAGACCCGAATTCCGTTCATAATCGACCCGGGTAAGAAAATTCCGAAAAGAATATAAAAAAAAATTAAAAAACCCCTTTCCGGCATTATTTTTAGCCAAAATGGGATGACATAGGCCGAGAAAGAGAGAAAAAAATTTTAGACCTGAATTCCGTTCATACTCGACCCGTGGAAGGAAATTCCGAAAAAAATAGCTAAAAAATTCAAGAAATTAAAAAAACTATTTCCGGCATTATTTATAGCCAAAATGGGATAAGATAGGCGGAGAAGGAGAGAAAAAAATTTTAGACCCGAATTCCGTTCATAATCGACCCGGGCAAGAACATTCCGAAAAGAATATAAAAAAAAAATCAAAAAATTAAAAAAACCCCTTTCCGGCATTATTTTTAGCCAAAAGGGGATGACATAGGCCGAGAAAGAGAGAAAAAAATTTTAGACCTGAATTCCGCTCATACTCGACCCGTGGAAGGAAATTCCGAAAAAATAGCTAAAAAATTCAAGGAATTAAAAAAACTCTTTCTGGCATTTTTTTTTAGCCAAAATGGGATGAGATAGGTGGCGAAAGAGAGAAAAAAATTTTAGACTCGAATTCCGTTCATTCTCGACCCGGGCAAGAAAATTCCGAAAAAAATAGAAAAAAAATCAAAAAAATTAAAAAAAAAAACCCTATTTCTAGCGTTATTTTTAGCCAAAACGGGATGAGATAGGCGAGAAAGAGAAAAAAAAATTGTACTCCCGAATTCTGTTCCGACCCAACCCGAGCTTGAAAATTCCAAATAAAAAATAGTAAAAAAATTCAAAAAATTAAAAAATTTAATTCTGACATTGTTTCTATCCAAAACGGGTTGGGAGAGGCCAAGAAAGAGAAAAAAAAAAAATTATTCCTGAATTCCGTTCATTCTCGACCCGTGCAAGGAAATTCCGAAAAAAAAAAGATAAAAATTACAAGAAATTAAAAAAAATCCTTTCCGACATTATTTTTAGCCAAAACGGGATAATATAGGCCGAGAAATAGAGAAAAAAATTTTAGTCACGACTTCCGTTCACTCTCGACCCAGGCATGAAAATTCAAAAAAAAAAAAGCAAAAAAATTTAAAAAATTAAAAAACCCCTTTCCGTCATTATTTTTAGCCAAAATTGGATGAGAGAGACCGAGAAAAAAAGAAAAAAATTTTAGACCCGAATTCCGTTCATAATTGACACGGGCAAGAAAATTACAAAAAAAATAGCTAAAAAATTCAAGAAATTAAAAAAACTCTTTCCGGCATTATTTATAGCCAAAATGGGATAAGATAGGCGGAGAAGGAGAGAAAAAAATTTTAGACTCGAATTCCGTTCATTCTCGACCCGGGCAAGAAAATTCCGAAAAGAATATAAAAAAAAAATCAAAAAATTAAAAAACCCCTTTCCGTCATTATTTTTAGCCAAAATGGGATGAGAGAGGCCGAGAAAGAAAGAAAAAAATTTTAGACCCGAATTCCGTTCATAATTGACACGGGCAAGAAAATTACAAAAAAATATAAAAAAAATTTAAAAAACCCCTTTCCGGCATTATTTTTAGCCAAAATGGGATGAGATAGGCCGAGAAAGAAGGAAAAAAATTTTAGACCAGAATTCTGTTCATACTCGACCCGTGGAAGAAAATTCCGAAAAAAATAGCTAAAAAATTCAAGAAATTAAAAAAACTCTTTCCGGCATTATTTATAGCCAAAATGGGATAAGATAGGCGGAGAAGGAGAGAAAAAAATTTTAGACCCGAATTCCGTTCATAATCGACCCGGGCAAGAAAATTCCGAAAAGAATATAAAAAAAAAAATCAAAAAATTAAAAAAACCCCTTTCCGGCATTATTTTTAGCCAAAAGGGGATGACATAGGCCGAGAAAGAGTGAAAACAATTTTAGACCTGAATTCCGTTCATACTCGACCCGTGGAAGGAAATTCCGAAAAAAATAGCTAAAAAAATCTAGAAATTAAAAAAACTCTATCTGGCATTTTTTTTTAGCCAAAATGAGATGAGATAGGTGGCGAAAGAGAGAAAAAAATTTTAGACTCGAATTCTGTTCATTCTCGACCCGGGCAAGAAAATTCCGAAAAAAATAGCTAAAAAATTCAAGAAATTAAAAAAACTCTTTCCGGCATTATTTATAGCCAAAATGGGATAAGATAGGCGGAGAAGGAGAGAAAAAAATTTTAGACTCGAATTCCGTTCATTCTCGACCCGGGCAAGAAAATTCCGAAAAGAATATAAAAAAAAAATCAAAAAATTAAAAAACCCCTTTCCGTCATTATTTTTAGCCAAAATGGGATGAGAGAGGCCGAGAAAGAAAGAAAAAAATTTTAGACCCGAATTCCGTTCATAATTGACACGGGCAAGAAAATTACAAAAAAATATAAAAAAAAATTAAAAAACCCCTTTCCGGCATTATTTTTAGCCAAAATGGGATGAGAGAGGCCGAGAAGGAAAGAAAAAAATTTTAGACCCGAATTCCGTTCATAATTGACACGGGCAAGAAAATTACAAAAAAATATAAAAAAAATTAAAAAAATTAAAAAAAAAACCCCTTTCAGGCAATATTTTTAGCAAAAATGGGATGAGATAGGCCGAGAAAGAAGGAAAAAAACTTTTAGACCAGAATTCTGTTCATACTCGACCCGTGGAAGGAAATTCCGAAAAAAATAGCTAAAAAATTCAAGAAATTAAATAAACTCTTTCCGGCATTATTTTTAGCCAAAATGGGATGAGATAGGCGGAGAAGGAGAGAAAAAAATTTTAGACCTGAATTCCGTTCATAATCGACCCGGGTAAGAAAATTCCGAAAAGAATATAAAAAAAAATTAAAAAACCCCTTTCCGGCATTATTTTTAGCCAAAATGGGATGACATAGGCCGAGAAAGAGAGAAAAAAATTTTAGACCTGAATTCCGTTCATACTCGACCCGTGGAAGGAAATTCCGAAAAAAATAGCTAAAAAATTGAAGAAATTAAAAAAACTATTTCCGGCATTATTTATAGCCAAAATGGGATAAGATAGGCGGAGAAGGAGAGAAAAAAATTTTAGACCCGAATTCCGTTCATAATCGACCCGGGCAAGAACATTCCGAAAAGAATATAAAAAAAAAAATCAAAAAATTAAAAAAACCCCTTTCCGGCATTATTTTTAGCCAAAAGGGGATGACATAGGCCGAGAAAGAGAGAAAAAAATTTTAGACCTGAATTCCGCTCATACTCGACCCGTGGAAGGAAATTCCGAAAAAATAGCTAAAAAATTCAAGGAATTAAAAAAACTCTTTCTGGCATTTTTTTTTAGCCAAAATGGGATGAGATAGGTGGCGAAAGAGAGAAAAAAATTTTAGACTCGAATTCCGTTCATTCTCGACCCGGGCAAGAAAATTCCGAAAAAAATAGAAAAAAAATCAAAAAAATTAAAAAAAAACCCTATTTCTAGCGTTATTTTTAGCCAAAACGGGATGAGATAGGCGAGAAAGAGAAAAAAAAATTGTACTCCCGAATTCTGTTCCGACCCAACCCGAGCTTGAAAATTCCAAATAAAAAATAGTAAAAAAATTCAAAAAATTAAAAAATTTAATTCTGACATTGTTTCTATCCAAAACGGGTTGGGAGAGGCCAAGAAAGAGAAAAAAAAAAAAATTATTCCTGAATTCCGTTCATTCTCGACCCGTGCAAGGAAATTCCGAAAAAAAAAAGATAAAAATTACAAGAAATTAAAAAAAATCCTTTCCGACATTATTTTTAGCCAAAACGGGATAATATAGGCCGAGAAATAGAGAAAAAAATTTTAGTCACGACTTCCGTTCACTCTCGACCCAGGCATGAAAATTCAAAAAAAAAAAAGCAAAAAAATTTAAAAAATTAAAAAACCCCTTTCCGTCATTATTTTTAGCCAAAATGGGATGAGAGAGGCAGAGAAAAAAAGAAAAAAATTTTAGACCCGAATTCCGTTCATAATTGACACGGGCAAGAAAATTACAAAAAAATAAAAATAAAAAATAAAAAACCCCTTTCCGGCATTATTTTTAGCCAAAATGGGATGAGATAGGCCGAGAAAGAAGGAAAAAAATTTTAGACCTGAATTCTGTTCATACTCGACCCGTGGAAGAAAATTCCGAAAAAAATAGCTAAAAAATTCAAGAAATTAAAAAAACTCTTTCCGGCATTATTTATAGCCAAAATGGGATAAGATAGGCGGAGAAGGAGAGAAAAAAATTTTAGACCCGAATTCCGTTCATAATCGACCCGGGCAAGAAAATTCCGAAAAGAATATAAAAAAAAAATCAAAAAATTAAAAAAACCCCTTTCCGGCATTATTTTTAGCCAAAAGGGGATGACATAGGCCGAGAAAGAGTGAAAACAATTTTAGACCTGAATTCCGTTCATACTCGACCCGTGGAAGGAAATTCCGAAAAAAATAGCTAAAAAAATCAAGAAATTAAAAAAACTCTATCTGGCATTTTTTTTTAGCCAAAATGAGATGAGATAGGTGGCGAAAGAGAGAAAAAAATTTTAGACTCGAATTCTGTTCATTCTCGACCCGGGCAAGAAAATTCCGAAAAAAATAGAAAAAAAATCAAAAAAATTAAAAAAAAAACCTATTTCTAGCGTTATTTTTAGCCAAAACGGGATGAGATAGGCCGAGAAAGAGAAAAAAATATTCTACTCCCGAATTCTGTTCCGACCCAACCCGAGCTTGAAAATTCCAAATAAAAAATAGTAAAAAAATTTAAAAAATTAAAAAATTTAATTCTGACATTGTTTCTATCCAAAACGGGTTGGGAGAGGCCAAGAAAGAGAAAAAAAAAAATTTATTCCTGAATTCCGTCCATTCTCGACCCGTGCAAGGAAATTCCGAAAAAAAAAAGATAAAAATTAAAAGAAATTAAAAAAACCCTTTCCGACATTATTTTTAGCCAAAATGGAATAATATAGGCCGAGAAATAGAGAAAAAAATTTTAGTCACGACTTCCGTTCACTCTCGACCCAGGCATGAAAATTCAAAAAAAAAAAAGCAAAAAAATTTAAAAAATTAAAAAACCACTTTCCATCATTATTTTTAGCCAAAATGGGATGAGAGAGGCCGAGAAGGAAAGAAAAAAATTTTAGACCCGAATTCCGTTCATAATTGACACGGGCAAGAAAATTACAAAAAAATATAAAAAAAATATAAAAAACCCCTTTCCGGCATTATTTTTAGCCAAAATGGGATGAGATAGGCCGAGAAAGAAGGAAAAAAATTTTAGACCAGAATTCTGTTCATACTCGACCCGTGGAAGAAAATTCCGAAAAAAACAGCTAAAAAATTCAAGAAATTAAAAAAACTCTTTCCGGCATTATTTATAGCCAAAATGGGATAAGATAGGCGGAGAAGGAGAGAAAAAAATTTTAGACTCGAATTCCGTTCATTCTCGACCCGGGCAAGAAAATTCCGAAAAGAATATAAAAAAAAAATCAAAAAATTAAAAAACCCCTTTCCGTCATTATTTTTAGCCAAAATGGGATGAGAGAGGCCGAGAAAGAAAGAAAAAAATTTTAGACCCGAATTCCGTTCATAATTGACACGGGCAAGAAAATTACAAAAAAATATAAAAAAAATTAAAAAAATTAAAAAAAACCCCTTACAGGCAATATTTTTAGCAAAAATGGGATGAGATAGGCCGAGAAAGAAGGAAAAAAACTTTTAGACCAGAATTCTGTTCATACTCGACCCGTGGAAGGAAATTCCGAAAAAAATAGCTAAAAAATTCAAGAAATTAAAAAAACTCTTTCCGGCATTATTTTTAGCCAAAATGGGATGAGATAGGCGGAGAAGGAGAGAAAAAAATTTTAGACCCGAATTCCGTTCATAATCGACCCGGGCAAGAAAATTCCGAAAAGAATATAAAAAAAAATTAAAAAACCCCTTTCCGGCATTATTTTTAGCCAAAATGGGATGCATAGGCCGAGAAAGAGAGAAAAAAATTTTAGACCTGAATTCCGTTCATACTCGACCCGTGGAAGGAAATTCCGAAAAAAATAGCTAAAAAATTCAAGAAATTAAAAAAACTATTTCCGGCATTATTTATAGCCAAAATGGGATAAGATAGGCGGAGAAGGAGAGAAAAAAATTTTAGACCCGAATTCCGTTCATAATCGACCCGGGCAAGAAAATTCCGAAAAGAATATAAAAAAAAAATCAAAAAATTAAAAAAACCCCTTTCCGGCATTATTTTTAGCCAAAAGGGGATGACATAGGCCGAGAAAGAGTGAAAACAATTTTAGACCTGAATTCCGTTCATACTCGACCCGTGGAAGGAAATTCCGAAAAATATAGCTAAAAAAATCAAGAAATTAAAAAAACTCTTTCTGGCATTTTTTTTTAGCCAAAATGGGATGAGATAGGTGGCGAAAGAGAGAAAAAAATTTTAGACTCGAATTCCGTTCATTCTCGACCCGGGCAAGAAAATTCCGAAAAAAGTAGAAAAAAAATCAAAAAAATTAAAAAAAAAAACCTATTTCTAGCGTTATTTTTAGCCAAAACGGGATGAGATAGGCCGAGAAAGAGAAAAAAAAATTCTACTCCCGAATTCTGTTCCGACCCAACCCGAGCTTGAAAATTCCAAATAAAAAATAGTAAAAAAATTCAAAAATTCAAAAATTTAATTCTGACATTGTTTCTATCCAAAACGGGTTGGGAGAGGCCAAGAAAGAGAAAAAAAAAATTTATTCCTGAATTCCGTTCATTCTCGACCCGTGCAAGGAAATTCCGAAAAAAAAAGATAAAAATTAAACGAAATTAAAAAAACCCTTTCCGACATTATTTTTAGCCAAAACGGAATAATATAGGCCGAGAAATAGAGAAAAAAATTTTAGTCACGACTTCCGTTCACTCTCGACCCAGGCATGAAAATTCAAAAAAAAAAAAGCAAAAAAATTTAAAAAATTAAAAAACCCCTTTCCATCATTATTTTTAGCCAAAATGGGATGAGAGAGGCCGAGAAGGAAAGAAAAAAATTTTAGACCCGAATTCCGTTCATAATTGACACGGGCAAGAAAATTACAAAAAAATATAAAAAAAATTTAAAAAACCCCTTTCCGGCATTATTTTTAGCCAAAATGGGATGAGATAGGCCGAGAAAGAAGGAAAAAAATTTTAGACCAGAATTCTGTTCATACTCGACCCGTGGAAGAAAATTCCGAAAAAAGTAGCTAAAAAATTCAAGAAATTAAAAAAACTCTTTCCGGCATTATTTATAGCCAAAATGGGATAAGATAGGCGGAGAAGGAGAGAAAAAAATTTTAGACTCGAATTCCGTTCATTCTCGACCCGGGCAAGAAAATTCCGAAAACAATATAAAAAAAAAATCAAAAAATTAAAAAACCCCTTTCCGTCATTATTTTAAGCCAAAATGGGATGAGAGAGGCCGAGAAAGAAAGAAAAAAATTTTAGACCCGAATTCCGTTCATAATTGACACGGGCAAGAAAATTACAAAAAAATATAAAAAAAAATTAAAAAACCCCTTTCCGGCATTATTTTTAGCCAAAATGGGATGAGAGAGGCCGAGAAGGAAAGAAAAAAATTTTAGACCCGAATTCCGTTCATAATTGACACGGGCAAGAAAATTACAAAAAAATATAAAAAAAATTAAAAAAATTAAAAAAAACCCCTTTCAGGCAATATTTTTAGCAAAAATGGGATGAGATAGGCCGAGAAAGAAGGAAAAAAACTTTTAGACCAGAATTCTGTTCATACTCGACCCGTGGAAGGAAATTCCGAAAAAAATAGCTAAAAAATTCAAGAAATTAAAAAAACTCTTTCCGGCATTATTTTTAGCCAAAATGGGATGAGATAGGCGGAGAAGGAGAGAAAAAAATTTTAGACCCGAATTCCGTTCATAATCGACCCGGGTAAGAAAATTCCGAAAAGAATATAAAAAAAAATTAAAAAACCCCTTTCCGGCATTATTTTTAGCCAAAATGGGATGACATAGGCCGAGAAAGAGAGAAAAAAATTTTAGACCTGAATTCCGTTCATACTCGACCCGTGGAAGGAAATTCCGAAAAAAATAGCTAAAAAATTCAAGAAATTAAAAAAACTATTTCCGGCATTATTTATAGCCAAAATGGGATAAGATAGGCGGAGAAGGAGAGAAAAAAATTTTAGACCCGAATTCCGTTCATAATCGACCCGGGCAAGAACATTCCGAAAAGAATATAAAAAAAAAATCAAAAAATTAAAAAAACCCCTTTCCGGCATTATTTTTAGCCAAAAGGGGATGACATAGGCCGAGAAAGAGAGAAAAAAATTTTAGACCTGAATTCCGCTCATACTCGACCCGTGGAAGGAAATTCCGAAAAAATAGCTAAAAAATTCAAGGAATTAAAAAAACTCTTTCTGGCATTTTTTTTTAGCCAAAATGGGATGAGATAGGTGGCGAAAGAGAGAAAAAAATTTTAGACTCGAATTCCGTTCATTCTCGACCCGGGCAAGAAAATTCCGAAAAAAATAGAAAAAAAATCAAAAAAATTAAAAAAAAAAACCCTATTTCTAGCGTTATTTTTAGCCAAAACGGGATGAGATAGGCGAGAAAGAGAAAAAAAAATTGTACTCCCGAATTCTGTTCCGACCCAACCCGAGCTTGAAAATTCCAAATAAAAAATAGTAAAAAAATTCAAAAAATTAAAAAATTTAATTCTGACATTGTTTCTATCCAAAACGGGTTGGGAGAGGCCAAGAAAGAGAAAAAAAAAAAATTATTCCTGAATTCCGTTCATTCTCGACCCGTGCAAGGAAATTCCGAAAAAAAAAAGATAAAAATTACAAGAAATTAAAAAAAATCCTTTCCGACATTATTTTTAGCCAAAACGGGATAATATAGGCCGAGAAATAGAGAAAAAAATTTTAGTCACGACTTCCGTTCACTCTCGACCCAGGCATGAAAATTCAAAAAAAAAAAAGCAAAAAAATTTAAAAAATTAAAAAACCCCTTTCCGTCATTATTTTTAGCCAAAATTGGATGAGAGAGACCGAGAAAAAAAGAAAAAAATTTTAGACCCGAATTCCGTTCATAATTGACACGGGCAAGAAAATTACAAAAAAAATAGCTAAAAAATTCAAGAAATTAAAAAAACTCTTTCCGGCATTATTTATAGCCAAAATGGGATAAGATAGGCGGAGAAGGAGAGAAAAAAATTTTAGACTCGAATTCCGTTCATTCTCGACCCGGGCAAGAAAATTCCGAAAAGAATATAAAAAAAAAATCAAAAAATTAAAAAACCCCTTTCCGTCATTATTTTTAGCCAAAATGGGATGAGAGAGGCCGAGAAAGAAAGAAAAAAATTTTAGACCCGAATTCCGTTCATAATTGACACGGGCAAGAAAATTACAAAAAAATATAAAAAAAATTTAAAAAACCCCTTTCCGGCATTATTTTTAGCCAAAATGGGATGAGATAGGCCGAGAAAGAAGGAAAAAAATTTTAGACCAGAATTCTGTTCATACTCGACCCGTGGAAGAAAATTCCGAAAAAAATAGCTAAAAAATTCAAGAAATTAAAAAAACTCTTTCCGGCATTATTTATAGCCAAAATGGGATAAGATAGGCGGAGAAGGAGAGAAAAAAATTTTAGACCCGAATTCCGTTCATAATCGACCCGGGCAAGAAAATTCCGAAAAGAATATAAAAAAAAAAATCAAAAAATTAAAAAAACCCCTTTCCGGCATTATTTTTAGCCAAAAGGGGATGACATAGGCCGAGAAAGAGTGAAAACAATTTTAGACCTGAATTCCGTTCATACTCGACCCGTGGAAGGAAATTCCGAAAAAAATAGCTAAAAAAATCTAGAAATTAAAAAAACTCTATCTGGCATTTTTTTTTAGCCAAAATGAGATGAGATAGGTGGCGAAAGAGAGAAAAAAATTTTAGACTCGAATTCTGTTCATTCTCGACCCGGGCAAGAAAATTCCGAAAAAAATAGCTAAAAAATTCAAGAAATTAAAAAAACTCTTTCCGGCATTATTTATAGCCAAAATGGGATAAGATAGGCGGAGAAGGAGAGAAAAAAATTTTAGACTCGAATTCCGTTCATTCTCGACCCGGGCAAGAAAATTCCGAAAAGAATATAAAAAAAAAATCAAAAAATTAAAAAACCCCTTTCCGTCATTATTTTTAGCCAAAATGGGATGAGAGAGGCCGAGAAAGAAAGAAAAAAATTTTAGACCCGAATTCCGTTCATAATTGACACGGGCAAGAAAATTACAAAAAAATATAAAAAAAAATTAAAAAACCCCTTTCCGGCATTATTTTTAGCCAAAATGGGATGAGAGAGGCCGAGAAGGAAAGAAAAAAATTTTAGACCCGAATTCCGTTCATAATTGACACGGGCAAGAAAATTACAAAAAAATATAAAAAAAATTAAAAAAATTAAAAAAAAAACCCCTTTCAGGCAATATTTTTAGCAAAAATGGGATGAGATAGGCCGAGAAAGAAGGAAAAAAACTTTTAGACCAGAATTCTGTTCATACTCGACCCGTGGAAGGAAATTCCGAAAAAAATAGCTAAAAAATTCAAGAAATTAAATAAACTCTTTCCGGCATTATTTTTAGCCAAAATGGGATGAGATAGGCGGAGAAGGAGAGAAAAAAATTTTAGACCTGAATTCCGTTCATAATCGACCCGGGTAAGAAAATTCCGAAAAGAATATAAAAAAAAATTAAAAAACCCCTTTCCGGCATTATTTTTAGCCAAAATGGGATGACATAGGCCGAGAAAGAGAGAAAAAAATTTTAGACCTGAATTCCGTTCATACTCGACCCGTGGAAGGAAATTCCGAAAAAAATAGCTAAAAAATTGAAGAAATTAAAAAAACTATTTCCGGCATTATTTATAGCCAAAATGGGATAAGATAGGCGGAGAAGGAGAGAAAAAAATTTTAGACCCGAATTCCGTTCATAATCGACCCGGGCAAGAACATTCCGAAAAGAATATAAAAAAAAAAATCAAAAAATTAAAAAAACCCCTTTCCGGCATTATTTTTAGCCAAAAGGGGATGACATAGGCCGAGAAAGAGAGAAAAAAATTTTAGACCTGAATTCCGCTCATACTCGACCCGTGGAAGGAAATTCCGAAAAAATAGCTAAAAAATTCAAGGAATTAAAAAAACTCTTTCTGGCATTTTTTTTTAGCCAAAATGGGATGAGATAGGTGGCGAAAGAGAGAAAAAAATTTTAGACTCGAATTCCGTTCATTCTCGACCCGGGCAAGAAAATTCCGAAAAAAATAGAAAAAAAATCAAAAAAATTAAAAAAAAAACCCTATTTCTAGCGTTATTTTTAGCCAAAACGGGATGAGATAGGCGAGAAAGAGAAAAAAAAATTGTACTCCCGAATTCTGTTCCGACCCAACCCGAGCTTGAAAATTCCAAATAAAAAATAGTAAAAAAATTCAAAAAATTAAAAAATTTAATTCTGACATTGTTTCTATCCAAAACGGGTTGGGAGAGGCCAAGAAAGAGAAAAAAAAAAAAATTATTCCTGAATTCCGTTCATTCTCGACCCGTGCAAGGAAATTCCGAAAAAAAAAAGATAAAAATTACAAGAAATTAAAAAAAATCCTTTCCGACATTATTTTTAGCCAAAACGGGATAATATAGGCCGAGAAATAGAGAAAAAAATTTTAGTCACGACTTCCGTTCACTCTCGACCCAGGCATGAAAATTCAAAAAAAAAAAAGCAAAAAAATTTAAAAAATTAAAAAACCCCTTTCCGTCATTATTTTTAGCCAAAATGGGATGAGAGAGGCAGAGAAAAAAAGAAAAAAATTTTAGACCCGAATTCCGTTCATAATTGACACGGGCAAGAAAATTACAAAAAAATAAAAATAAAAAATAAAAAACCCCTTTCCGGCATTATTTTTAGCCAAAATGGGATGAGATAGGCCGAGAAAGAAGGAAAAAAATTTTAGACCTGAATTCTGTTCATACTCGACCCGTGGAAGAAAATTCCGAAAAAAATAGCTAAAAAATTCAAGAAATTAAAAAAACTCTTTCCGGCATTATTTATAGCCAAAATGGGATAAGATAGGCGGAGAAGGAGAGAAAAAAATTTTAGACCCGAATTCCGTTCATAATCGACCCGGGCAAGAAAATTCCGAAAAGAATATAAAAAAAAAATCAAAAAATTAAAAAAACCCCTTTCCGGCATTATTTTTAGCCAAAAGGGGATGACATAGGCCGAGAAAGAGTGAAAACAATTTTAGACCTGAATTCCGTTCATACTCGACCCGTGGAAGGAAATTCCGAAAAAAATAGCTAAAAAAATCAAGAAATTAAAAAAACTCTATCTGGCATTTTTTTTTAGCCAAAATGAGATGAGATAGGTGGCGAAAGAGAGAAAAAAATTTTAGACTCGAATTCTGTTCATTCTCGACCCGGGCAAAAAAATTCCGAAAAAAATAGAAAAAAAATCAAAAAAATTAAAAAAAAAACCTATTTCTAGCGTTATTTTTAGCCAAAACGGGATGAGATAGGCCGAGAAAGAGAAAAAAATATTCTACTCCCGAATTCTGTTCCGACCCAACCCGAGCTTGAAAATTCCAAATAAAAAATAGTAAAAAAATTTAAAAAATTAAAAAATTTAATTCTGACATTGTTTCTATCCAAAACGGGTTGGGAGAGGCCAAGAAAGAGAAAAAAAAAAATTTATTCCTGAATTCCGTCCATTCTCGACCCGTGCAAGGAAATTCCGAAAAAAAAAAGATAAAAATTAAAAGAAATTAAAAAAACCCTTTCCGACATTATTTTTAGCCAAAATGGAATAATATAGGCCGAGAAATAGAGAAAAAAATTTTAGTCACGACTTCCGTTCACTCTCGACCCAGGCATGAAAATTCAAAAAAAAAAAAGCAAAAAAATTTAAAAAATTAAAAAACCACTTTCCATCATTATTTTTAGCCAAAATGGGATGAGAGAGGCCGAGAAGGAAAGAAAAAAATTTTAGACCCGAATTCCGTTCATAATTGACACGGGCAAGAAAATTACAAAAAAATATAAAAAAAATATAAAAAACCCCTTTCCGGCATTATTTTTAGCCAAAATGGGATGAGATAGGCCGAGAAAGAAGGAAAAAAATTTTAGACCAGAATTCTGTTCATACTCGACCCGTGGAAGAAAATTCCGAAAAAAACAGCTAAAAAATTCAAGAAATTAAAAAAACTCTTTCCGGCATTATTTATAGCCAAAATGGGATAAGATAGGCGGAGAAGGAGAGAAAAAAATTTTAGACTCGAATTCCGTTCATTCTCGACCCGGGCAAGAAAATTCCGAAAAGAATATAAAAAAAAAATCAAAAAATTAAAAAACCCCTTTCCGTCATTATTTTTAGCCAAAATGGGATGAGAGAGGCCGAGAAAGAAAGAAAAAAATTTTAGACCCGAATTCCGTTCATAATTGACACGGGCAAGAAAATTACAAAAAAATATAAAAAAAAATTAAAAAACCCCTTTCCGGCATTATTTTTAGCCAAAATGGGATGAGAGAGGCCGAGAAGGAAAGAAAAAAATTTTAGACCCGAATTCCGTTCATAATTGACACGGGCAAGAAAATTACAAAAAAATATAAAAAAAATTTAAAAAACCCCTTTCCGGCATTATTTTTAGCCAAAATGGGATGAGATAGGCCGAGAAAGAAGGAAAAAAATTTTAGACCAGAATTCTGTTCATACTCGACCCGTGGAAGAAAATTCCGAAAAAAATAGCTAAAAAATTCAAGAAATTAAAAAAACTCTTTCCGGCATTATTTATAGCCAAAATGGGATAAGATAGGCGGAGAAGGAGAGAAAAAAATTTTAGACCCGAATTCCGTTCATAATCGACCCGGGCAAGAAAATTCCGAAAAGAATATAAAAAAAAAAATCAAAAAATTAAAAAAACCCCTTTCCGGCATTATTTTTAGCCAAAAGGGGATGACATAGGCCGAGAAAGAGTGAAAACAATTTTAGACCTGAATTCCGTTCATACTCGACCCGTGGAAGGAAATTCCGAAAAAAATAGCTAAAAAAATCAAGAAATTAAAAAAACTCTATCTGGCATTTTTTTTTAGCCAAAATGAGATGAGATAGGTGGCGAAAGAGAGAAAAAAATTTTAGACTCGAATTCTGTTCATTCTCGACCCGGGCAAGAAAATTCCGAAAAAAATAGAAAAAAAATCAAAAAAATTAAAAAAAAAAACCTATTTCTAGCGTTATTTTTAGCCAAAACGGGATGAGATAGGCCGAGAAAGAGAAAAAAATATTCTACTCCCGAATTCTGTTCCGACCCAACCCGGGCTTGAAAATTCCAAATAAAAAATAGTAAAAAAATTTAAAAAATTAAAAAATTTAATTCTGACATTGTTTCTATCCAAAACGGGTTGGGAGAGGCCAAGAAAGAGAAAAAAAAAAATTTATTCCTGAATTCCGTCCATTCTCGACCCGTGCAAGGAAATTCCGAAAAAAAAAGATAAAAATTATAAGAAATTAAAAAAACCCTTTCCGACATTATTTTTAGCCAAAATGGAATAATATAGGCCGAGAAATAGAGAAAAAAAATTTTAGTCACGACTTCCGTTCACTCTCGACCCAGGCATGAAAATTCAAAAAAAAAAAAGCAAAAAAATTTAAAAAATTAAAAAACCACTTTCCATCATTATTTTTAGCCAAAATGGGATGAGAGAGGCCGAGAAGGAAAGAAAAAAATTTTAGACCCGAATTCCGTTCATAATTGACACGGGCAAGAAAATTACAAAAAAATATTAAAAAAATTTAAAAAACCCCTTTCTGGCATTATTTTTAGCCAAAATGGGATGAGATAGGCCGAGAAAGAAGGAAAAAAATTTTAGACCAGAATTCTGTTCATACTCGACCCGTGGAAGAAAATTCCGAAAAAAATAGCTAAAAAATTCAAGAAATTAAAAAAACTCTTTCCGGCATTATTTATAGCCAAAATGGGATAAGATAGGCGGAGAAGGAGAGAAAAAAATTTTAGACTCGAATTCCGTTCATTCTCGACCCGGGCAAGAAAATTCCGAAAAGAATATAAAAAAAAAATCAAAAAATTAAAAAACCCCTTTCCGTCATTATTTTTAGCCAAAATGGGATGAGAGAGGCCGAGAAAGAAAGAAAAAAATTTTAGACCCGAATTCCGTTCATAATTGACACGGGCAAGAAAATTACAAAAAAATATAAAAAAAAATTAAAAAACCCCTTTCCGGCATTATTTTTAGCCAAAATGGGATGAGATAGGCCGAGAAAGAAGGAAAAAAATTTTAGACCAGAATTCTGTTCATACTCGACCCGTGGAAGAAAATTCCGAAAAAAATAGCTAAAAAATTCAAGAAATTAAAAAAACTCTTTCCGGCATTATTTATAGCCAAAATGGGATAAGATAGGCGGAGAAGGAGAGAAAAAAATTTTAGACCCGAATTCCGTTCATAATCGACCCGGGCAAGAAAATTCCGAAAAGAATATAAAAAAAAAAATCAAAAAATTAAAAAAACCCCTTTCCGGCATTATTTTTAGCCAAAAGGGGATGACATAGGCCGAGAAAGAGTGAAAACAATTTTAGACCTGAATTCCGTTCATACTCGACCCGTGGAAGGAAATTCCGAAAAAAATAGCTAAAAAAATCTAGAAATTAAAAAAACTCTATCTGGCATTTTTTTTTAGCCAAAATGAGATGAGATAGGTGGCGAAAGAGAGAAAAAAATTTTAGACTCGAATTCTGTTCATTCTCGACCCGGGCAAGAAAATTCCGAAAAAAATAGCTAAAAAATTCAAGAAATTAAAAAAACTCTTTCCGGCATTATTTATAGCCAAAATGGGATAAGATAGGCGGAGAAGGAGAGAAAAAAATTTTAGACTCGAATTCCGTTCATTCTCGACCCGGGCAAGAAAATTCCGAAAAGAATATAAAAAAAAAATCAAAAAATTAAAAAACCCCTTTCCGTCATTATTTTTAGCCAAAATGGGATGAGAGAGGCCGAGAAAGAAAGAAAAAAATTTTAGACCCGAATTCCGTTCATAATTGACACGGGCAAGAAAATTACAAAAAAATATAAAAAAAAATTAAAAAACCCCTTTCCGGCATTATTTTTAGCCAAAATGGGATGAGAGAGGCCGAGAAGGAAAGAAAAAAATTTTAGACCCGAATTCCGTTCATAATTGACACGGGCAAGAAAATTACAAAAAAATATAAAAAAAATTAAAAAAATTAAAAAAAAACCCCTTTCAGGCAATATTTTTAGCAAAAATGGGATGAGATAGGCCGAGAAAGAAGGAAAAAAACTTTTAGACCAGAATTCTGTTCATACTCGACCCGTGGAAGGAAATTCCGAAAAAAATAGCTAAAAAATTCAAGGAATTAAATAAACTCTTTCCGGCATTATTTTTAGCCAAAATGGGATGAGATAGGCGGAGAAGGAGAGAAAAAAATTTTAGACCTGAATTCCGTTCATAATCGACCCGGGTAAGAAAATTCCGAAAAGAATATAAAAAAAAATTAAAAAACCCCTTTCCGGCATTATTTTTAGCCAAAATGGGATGACATAGGCCGAGAAAGAGAGAAAAAAATTTTAGACCTGAATTCCGTTCATACTCGACCCGTGGAAGGAAATTCCGAAAAAAATAGCTAAAAAATTCAAGAAATTAAAAAAACTATTTCCGGCATTATTTATAGCCAAAATGGGATAAGATAGGCGGAGAAGGAGAGAAAAAAATTTTAGACCCGAATTCCGTTCATAATCGACCCGGGCAAGAACATTCCGAAAAGAATATAAAAAAAAAAATCAAAAAATTAAAAAAACCCCTTTCCGGCATTATTTTTAGCCAAAAGGGGATGACATAGGCCGAGAAAGAGAGAAAAAAATTTTAGACCTGAATTCCGCTCATACTCGACCCGTGGAAGGAAATTCCGAAAAAATAGCTAAAAAATTCAAGGAATTAAAAAAACTCTTTCTGGCATTTTTTTTTTAGCCAAAATGGGATGAGATAGGTGGCGAAAGAGAGAAAAAAATTTTAGACTCGAATTCCGTTCATTCTCGACCCGGGCAAGAAAATTCCGAAAAAAATAGAAAAAAAATCAAAAAAATTAAAAAAAAAACCCTATTTCAAGCGTTATTTTTAGCCAAAACGGGATGAGATAGGCGAGAAAGAGAAAAAAAAATTGTACTCCCGAATTCTGTTCCGACCCAACCCGAGCTTGAAAATTCCAAATAAAAAATAGTAAAAAAATTCAAAAAATTAAAAAATTTAATTCTGACATTGTTTCTATCCAAAACGGGTTGGGAGAGGCCAAGAAAGAGAAAAAAAAAAAATTATTCCTGAATTCCGTTCATTCTCGACCCGTGCAAGGAAATTCCGAAAAAAAAAAGATAAAAATTACAAGATATTAAAAAAAATCCTTTCCGACATTATTTTTAGCCAAAACGGGATAATATAGGCCGAGAAATAGAGAAAAAAATTTTAGTCACGACTTCCGTTCACTCTCGACCCAGGCATGAAAATTCAAAAAAAAAAAAGCAAAAAAATTTAAAAAATTAAAAAACCCCTTTCCGTCATTATTTTTAGCCAAAATGGGATGAGAGAGGCCGAGAAAAAAAGAAAAAAATTTTAGACCCGAATTCCGTTCATAATTGACACGGGCAAGAAAATTACAAAAAAATAAAAATAAAAAACCCCTTTCCGGCATTATTTTTAGCCAAAATGGGATGAGATAGGCCGAGAAAGAAGGAAAAAAATTTTAGACCTGAATTCTGTTCATACTCGACCCGTGGAAGAAAATTCCGAAAAAAATAGCTAAAAAATTCAAGAAATTAAAAAAACTCTTTCCGGCATTATTTATAGCCAAAATGGGATAAGATAGGCGGAGAAGGAGAGAAAAAAATTTTAGACCCGAATTCCGTTCATAATCGACCCGGGCAAGAAAATTCCGAAAAGAATATAAAAAAAAAATCAAAAAATTAAAAAAACCCCTTTCCGGCATTATTTTTAGCCAAAAGGGGATGACATAGGCCGAGAAAGAGTGAAAACAATTTTAGACCTGAATTCCGTTCATACTCGACCCGTGGAAGGAAATTCCGAAAAAAATAGCTAAAAAATTCAAGGAATTAAAAAAACTCTTTCTGGCATTTTTTTTTAGCCAAAATGGGATGAGATAGGTGGCGAAAGAGAGAAAAAAATTTTAGACTCGAATTCCGTTCATTCTCGACCCGGGCAAGAAAATTCCGAAAAAAATAGAAAAAAAATCTAAAAAATTAAAAAAAAAACCCTATTTCTAGCGTTATTTTTAGCCAAAACGGGATGAGATAGGCGAGAAAGAGAAAAAAAAATTGTACTCCCGAATTCTGTTCCGACCCAACCCGAGCTTCAAAATTCCAAATAAAAAATAGTAAAAAAATTCAAAAAATTAAAAAATTTAATTCTGACATTGTTTCTATCCAAAACGGGTTGGGAGAGGCCAAGAAAGAGAAAAAAAAAAAAATTATTCCTGAATTCCGTTCATTCTCGACCCGTGCAAGGAAATTCCGAAAAAAAAAAGATAAAAATTACAAGAAATTAAAAAAAATCCTTTCCGACGTTATTTTTAGCCAAAACGGGATAATATAGGCCGAGAAAGAGAGAAAAAAATTTTAGTCACGACTTCCGTTCACTCTCGACCCAGGCATGAAAATTGAAAAAAAAAAAAGCAAAAAAATTTAAAAAATTAAAAAACCCCTTTCCGTCATTATTTTTAGCCAAAATGGGATGAGAGAGGCCGAGAAAAAAAGAAAAAAATTTTAGACCCGAATTCCGTTCATAATTGACACAGGCAAGAAAATTACAAAAAAATAAAAATAAAAAATAAAAAACCCCTTTCCGGCATTATTTTTAGCCAAAATGGGATGAGATAGGCCGAGAAAGAAGGAAAAAAATTTTAGACCAGAATTCTGTTCATACTCGACCCGTGGAAGAAAATTCCGAAAAAAATAGCTAAAAAATTCAAGAAATTAAAAAAACTCTTTCCGGCATTATTTATAGCCAAAATGGGATAAGATAGGCGGAGAAGGAGAGAAAAAAATTTTAGACCCGAATTCCGTTCATAATCGACCCGGGCAAGAAAATTCCGAAAAGAATATAAAAAAAAAATAAAAAAATTAAAAAAACCCCTTTCCGGCATTATTTTTAGCCAAAAGGGGATGACATAGGCCGAGAAAGAGTGAAAACAATTTTAGACCTGAATTCCGTTCATACTCGACCCGTGGAAGGAAATTCCGAAAAAAATAGCTAAAAAAATCAAGAAATTAAAAAAACTCTATCTGGCATTTTTTTTTAGCCAAAATGAGATGAGATAGGTGGCGAAAGAGAGAAAAAAATTTTAGACTCGAATTCTGTTCATTCTCGACCCGGGCAAGAAAATTCCGAAAAAAATAGAAAAAAAATCAAAAAAATTAAAAAAAAAACCTATTTCTAGCGTTATTTTTAGCCAAAACGGGATGAGATAGGCCGAGAAAGAGAAAAAAATATTCTACTCCCGAATTCTGTTCCGACCCAACCCGAGCTTGAAAATTCCAAATAAAAAATAGTAAAAAAATTTAAAAAATTAAAAAATTTAATTCTGACATTGTTTCTATCCAAAACGGGTTGGGAGAGGCCAAGAAAGAGAAAAAAAAAAATTTATTCCTGAATTCCGTCCATTCTCGACCCGTGCAAGGAAATTCCGAAAAAAAAAAGATAAAAATTAAAAGAAATTAAAAAAACCCTTTCCGACATTATTTTTAGCCAAAATGGAATAATATAGGCCGAGAAATAGAGAAAAAAATTTTAGTCACGACTTCCGTTCACTCTCGACCCAGGCATGAAAATTCAAAAAAAAAAAAGCAAAAAAATTTAAAAAATTAAAAAACCACTTTCCATCATTATTTTTAGCCAAAATGGGATGAGAGAGGCCGAGAAGGAAAGAAAAAAATTTTAGACCCGAATTCCGTTCATAATTGACACGGGCAAGAAAATTACAAAAAAATATAAAAAAAATATAAAAAACCCCTTTCCGGCATTATTTTTAGCCAAAATGGGATGAGATAGGCCGAGAAAGAAGGAAAAAAATTTTAGACCAGAATTCTGTTCATACTCGACCCGTGGAAGAAAATTCCGAAAAAAACAGCTAAAAAATTCAAGAAATTAAAAAAACTCTTTCCGGCATTATTTATAGCCAAAATGGGATAAGATAGGCGGAGAAGGAGAGAAAAAAATTTTAGACTCGAATTCCGTTCATTCTCGACCCGGGCAAGAAAATTCCGAAAAGAATATAAAAAAAAAATCAAAAAATTAAAAAACCCCTTTCCGTCATTATTTTTAGCCAAAATGGGATGAGAGAGGCCGAGAAAGAAAGAAAAAAATTTTAGACCCGAATTCCGTTCATAATTGACACGGGCAAGAAAATTACAAAAAAATATAAAAAAAAATTAAAAAACCCCTTTCCGGCATTATTTTTAGCCAAAATGGGATGAGAGAGGCCGAGAAGGAAAGAAAAAAATTTTAGACCCGAATTCCGTTCATAATTGACACGGGCAAGAAAATTACAAAAAAATATAAAAAAAATTTAAAAAACCCCTTTCCGGCATTATTTTTAGCCAAAATGGGATGAGATAGGCCGAGAAAGAAGGAAAAAAATTTTAGACCAGAATTCTGTTCATACTCGACCCGTGGAAGAAAATTCCGAAAAAAATAGCTAAAAAATTCAAGAAATTAAAAAAACTCTTTCCGGCATTATTTATAGCCAAAATGGGATAAGATAGGCGGAGAAGGAGAGAAAAAAATTTTAGACCCGAATTCCGTTCATAATCGACCCGGGCAAGAAAATTCCGAAAAGAATATAAAAAAAAAAATCAAAAAATTAAAAAAACCCCTTTCCGGCATTATTTTTAGCCAAAAGGGGATGACATAGGCCGAGAAAGAGTGAAAACAATTTTAGACCTGAATTCCGTTCATACTCGA
Source organism: Quercus engelmannii (assembly GCA_029955605.1). Lineage (NCBI taxonomy): Eukaryota > Viridiplantae > Streptophyta > Magnoliopsida > Fagales > Fagaceae > Quercus > Quercus engelmannii. The sequence continues at coordinate 1,515,170 of JARPSG010000013.1, read as the reverse complement.
CCCGTGGAAGGAAATTCCGAAAAAAATAGCTAAAAAAATCAAGAAATTAAAAAAACTCTATCTGGCATTTTTTTTTAGCCAAAATGAGATGAGATAGGTGGCGAAAGAGAGAAAAAAATTTTAGACTCGAATTCTGTTCATTCTCGACCCGGGCAAGAAAATTCCGAAAAAAATAGAAAAAAAATCAAAAAAATTAAAAAAAAAAACCTATTTCTAGCGTTATTTTTAGCCAAAACGGGATGAGATAGGCCGAGAAAGAGAAAAAAATATTCTACTCCCGAATTCTGTTCCGACCCAACCCGGGCTTGAAAATTCCAAATAAAAAATAGTAAAAAAATTTAAAAAATTAAAAAATTTAATTCTGACATTGTTTCTATCCAAAACGGGTTGGGAGAGGCCAAGAAAGAGAAAAAAAAAATTTTATTCCTGAATTCCGTCCATTCTCGACCCGTGCAAGGAAATTCCGAAAAAAAAAGATAAAAATTAAAAGAAATTAAAAAAACCCTTTCCGACATTATTTTTAGCCAAAATGGAATAATATAGGCCGAGAAATAGAGAAAAAAATTTTAGTCACGACTTCCGTTCACTCTCGACCCAGGCATGAAAATTCAAAAAAAAAAAAGCAAAAAAATTTAAAAAATTAAAAAACCACTTTCCATCATTATTTTTAGCCAAAATGGGATGAGAGAGGCCGAGAAGGAAAGAAAAAAATTTTAGACCCGAATTCCGTTCATAATTGACACGGGCAAGAAAATTACAAAAAAATATTAAAAAAATTTAAAAAACCCCTTTCTGGCATTATTTTTAGCCAAAATGGGATGAGATAGGCCGAGAAAGAAGGAAAAAAATTTTAGACCAGAATTCTGTTCATACTCGACCCGTGGAAGAAAATTCCGAAAAAAATAGCTAAAAAATTCAAGAAATTAAAAAAACTCTTTCCGGCATTATTTATAGCCAAAATGGGATAAGATAGGCGGAGAAGGAGAGAAAAAAATTTTAGACTCGAATTCCGTTCATTCTCGACCCGGGCAAGAAAATTCCGAAAAGAATATAAAAAAAAAATCAAAAAATTAAAAAACCCCTTTCCGTCATTATTTTTAGCCAAAATGGGATGAGAGAGGCCGAGAAAGAAAGAAAAAAATTTTAGACCCGAATTCCGTTCATAATTGACACGGGCAAGAAAATTACAAAAAAATATAAAAAAAAATTAAAAAACCCCTTTCCGGCATTATTTTTAGCCAAAATGGGATGAGATAGGCCGAGAAAGAAGGAAAAAAATTTTAGACCAGAATTCTGTTCATACTCGACCCGTGGAAGAAAATTCCGAAAAAAATAGCAAAAAAATTCAAGAAATTAAAAAAACTCTTTCCGGCATTATTTATAGCCAAAATGGGATAAGATAGGCGGAGAAGGAGAGAAAAAAATTTTAGACCCGAATTCCGTTCATAATCGACCCGGGCAAGAAAATTCCGAAAAGAATATAAAAAAAAAAATCAAAAAATTAAAAAAACCCCTTTCCGGCATTATTTTTAGCCAAAAGGGGATGACATAGGCCGAGAAAGAGTGAAAACAATTTTAGACCTGAATTCCGTTCATACTCGACCCGTGGAAGGAAATTCCGAAAAAAATAGCTAAAAAAATCTAGAAATTAAAAAAACTCTATCTGGCATTTTTTTTTAGCCAAAATGAGATGAGATAGGTGGCGAAAGAGAGAAAAAAATTTTAGACTCGAATTCTGTTCATTCTCGACCCGGGCAAGAAAATTCCGAAAAAAATAGCTAAAAAATTCAAGAAATTAAAAAAACTCTTTCCGGCATTATTTATAGCCAAAATGGGATAAGATAGGCGGAGAAGGAGAGAAAAAAATTTTAGACTCGAATTCCGTTCATTCTCGACCCGGGCAAGAAAATTCCGAAAAGAATATAAAAAAAAAATCAAAAAATTAAAAAACCCCTTTCCGTCATTATTTTTAGCCAAAATGGGATGAGAGAGGCCGAGAAAGAAAGAAAAAAATTTTAGACCCGAATTCCGTTCATAATTGACACGGGCAAGAAAATTACAAAAAAATATAAAAAAAAATTAAAAAACCCCTTTCCGGCATTATTTTTAGCCAAAATGGGATGAGAGAGGCCGAGAAGGAAAGAAAAAAATTTTAGACCCGAATTCCGTTCATAATTGACACGGGCAAGAAAATTACAAAAAAATATAAAAAAAATTAAAAAAATTAAAAAAAAACCCCTTTCAGGCAATATTTTTAGCAAAAATGGGATGAGATAGGCCGAGAAAGAAGGAAAAAAACTTTTAGACCAGAATTCTGTTCATACTCGACCCGTGGAAGGAAATTCCGAAAAAAATAGCTAAAAAATTCAAGAAATTAAATAAACTCTTTCCGGCATTATTTTTAGCCAAAATGGGATGAGATAGGCGGAGAAGGAGAGAAAAAAATTTTAGACCTGAATTCCGTTCATAATCGACCCGGGTAAGAAAATTCCGAAAAGAATATAAAAAAAAATTAAAAAACCCCTTTCCGGCATTATTTTTAGCCAAAATGGGATGACATAGGCCGAGAAAGAGAGAAAAAAATTTTAGACCTGAATTCCGTTCATACTCGACCCGTGGAAGGAAATTCCGAAAAAAATAGCTAAAAAATTCAAGAAATTAAAAAAACTATTTCCGGCATTATTTATAGCCAAAATGGGATAAGATAGGCGGAGAAGGAGAGAAAAAAATTTTAGACCCGAATTCCGTTCATAATCGACCCGGGCAAGAACATTCCGAAAAGAATATAAAAAAAAAAATCAAAAAATTAAAAAAACCCCTTTCCGGCATTATTTTTAGCCAAAAGGGGATGACATAGGCCGAGAAAGAGAGAAAAAAATTTTAGACCTGAATTCCGCTCATACTCGACCCGTGGAAGGAAATTCCGAAAAAATAGCTAAAAAATTCAAGGAATTAAAAAAACTCTTTCTGGCATTTTTTTTTTAGCCAAAATGGGATGAGATAGGTGGCGAAAGAGAGAAAAAAATTTTAGACTCGAATTCCGTTCATTCTCGACCCGGGCAAGAAAATTCCGAAAAAAATAGAAAAAAAATCAAAAAAATTAAAAAAAAAACCCTATTTCAAGCGTTATTTTTAGCCAAAACGGGATGAGATAGGCGAGAAAGAGAAAAAAAAATTGTACTCCCGAATTCTGTTCCGACCCAACCCGAGCTTGAAAATTCCAAATAAAAAATAGTAAAAAAATTCAAAAAATTAAAAAATTTAATTCTGACATTGTTTCTATCCAAAACGGGTTGGGAGAGGCCAAGAAAGAGAAAAAAAAAAAATTATTCCTGAATTCCGTTCATTCTCGACCCGTGCAAGGAAATTCCGAAAAAAAAAAGATAAAAATTACAAGATATTAAAAAAAATCCTTTCCGACATTATTTTTAGCCAAAACGGGATAATATAGGCCGAGAAATAGAGAAAAAAATTTTAGTCACGACTTCCGTTCACTCTCGACCCAGGCATGAAAATTCAAAAAAAAAAAAGCAAAAAAATTTAAAAAATTAAAAAACCCCTTTCCGTCATTATTTTTAGCCAAAATGGGATGAGAGAGGCCGAGAAAAAAAGAAAAAAATTTTAGACCCGAATTCCGTTCATAATTGACACGGGCAAGAAAATTACAAAAAAATAAAAATAAAAAACCCCTTTCCGGCATTATTTTTAGCCAAAATGGGATGAGATAGGCCGAGAAAGAAGGAAAAAAATTTTAGACCAGAATTCTGTTCATACTCGACCCGTGGAAGAAAATTCCGAAAAAAACAGCTAAAAAATTCAAGAAATTAAAAAAACTCTTTCCGGCATTATTTATAGCCAAAATGGGATAAGATAGGCGGAGAAGGAGAGAAAAAAATTTTAGACCCGAATTCCGTTCATAATCGACCCGGGCAAGAAAATTCCGAAAAGAATATAAAAAAAAAATCAAAAAATTAAAAAAACCCCTTTCCGGCATTATTTTTAGCCAAAAGGGGATGACATAGGCCGAGAAAGAGTGAAAACAATTTTAGACCTGAATTCCGTTCATACTCGACCCGTGGAAGGAAATTCCGAAAAAAATAGCTAAAAAAATCAAGAAATTAAAAAAACTCTATCTGGCATTTTTTTTTAGCCAAAATGAGATGAGATAGGTGGCGAAAGAGAGAAAAAAAATTTAGACTCGAATTCTGTTCATTCTCGACCCGGGCAAGAAAATTCCGAAAAAAATAGAAAAAAAATCAAAAAAATTAAAAAAAAAACCTATTTCTAGCGTTATTTTTAGCCAAAACGGGATGAGATAGGCCGAGAAAGAGAAAAAAATATTCTACTCCCGAATTCTGTTCCGACCCAACCCGAGCTTGAAAATTCCAAATAAAAAATAGTAAAAAAATTTAAAAAATTAAAAAATTTAATTCTGACATTGTTTCTATCCAAAACGGGTTGGGAGAGGCCAAGAAAGAGAAAAAAAAAAATTTATTCCTGAATTCCGTCCATTCTCGACCCGTGCAAGGAAATTCCGAAAAAAAAAAGATAAAAATTAAAAGAAATTAAAAAAACCCTTTCCGACATTATTTTTAGCCAAAATGGAATAATATAGGCCGAGAAATAGAGAAAAAAATTTTAGTCACGACTTCCGTTCACTCTCGACCCAGGCATGAAAATTCAAAAAAAAAAAAGCAAAAAAATTTAAAAAATTAAAAAACCCCTTTCCATCATTATTTTTAGCCAAAATGGGATGAGAGAGGCCGAGAAGGAAAGAAAAAAATTTTAGACCCGAATTCCGTTCATAATTGACACGGGCAAGAAAATTACAAAAAAATATAAAAAAAATTTAAAAAACCCCTTTCCGGCATTATTTTTAGCCAAAATGGGATGAGATAGGCCGAGAAAGAAGGAAAAAAATTTTAGACCAGAATTCTGTTCATACTCGACCCGTGGAAGAAAATTCCGAAAAAAATAGCTAAAAAATTCAAGAAATTAAAAAAACTCTTTCCGGCATTATTTATAGCCAAAATGGGATAAGATAGGCGGAGAAGGAGAGAAAAAAATTTTAGACTCGAATTCCGTTCATTCTCGACCCGGGCAAGAAAATTCCGAAAAGAATATAAAAAAAAAATCAAAAAATTAAAAAACCCCTTTCCGTCATTATTTTTAGCCAAAATGGGATGAGAGAGGCCGAGAAAGAAAGAAAAAAATTTTAGACCCGAATTCCGTTCATAATTGACACGGGCAAGAAAATTACAAAAAAATATAAAAAAAAATTAAAAAACCCCTTTCCGGCATTATTTTTAGCCAAAATGGGATGAGAGAGGCCGAGAAGGAAAGAAAAAAATTTTAGACCCGAATTCCGTTCATAATTGACACGGGCAAGAAAATTACAAAAAAATATAAAAAAAATTAAAAAAATTAAAAAAAACCCCTTTCAGGCAATATTTTTAGCAAAAATGGGATGAGATAGGCCGAGAAAGAAGGAAAAAAACTTTTAGACCAGAATTCTGTTCATACTCGACCCGTGGAAGGAAATTCCGAAAAAAATAGCTAAAAAATTCAAGAAATTAAAAAAACTCTTTCCGGCATTATTTTTAGCCAAAATGGGATGAGATAGGCGGAGAAGGAGAGAAAAAAATTTTAGACCCGAATTCCGTTCATAATCGACCCGGGTAAGAAAATTCCGAACAGAATATAAAAAAAAATTAAAAAACCCCTTTCCGGCATTATTTTTAGCCAAAATGGGATGACATAGGCCGAGAAAGAGAGAAAAAAATTTTAGACCTGAATTCCGTTCATACTCGACCCGTGGAAGGAAATTCCGAAAAAAATAGCTAAAAAATTCAAGAAATTAAAAAAACTATTTCCGGCATTATTTATAGCCAAAATGGGATAAGATAGGCGGAGAAGGAGAGAAAAAAATTTTAGACCCGAATTCCGTTCATAATCGACCCGGGCAAGAACATTCCGAAAAGAATATAAAAAAAAAAATCAAAAAATTAAAAAAACCCCTTTCCGGCATTATTTTTAGCCAAAAGGGGATGACATAGGCCGAGAAAGAGAGAAAAAAATTTTAGACCTGAATTCCGCTCATACTCGACCCGTGGAAGCAAATTCCGAAAAAATAGCTAAAAAATTCAAGGAATTAAAAAAACTCTTTCTGGCATTTTTTTTTAGCCAAAATGGGATGAGATAGGTGGCGAAAGAGAGAAAAAAATTTTAGACTCGAATTCCGTTCATTCTCGACCCGGGCAAGAAAATTCCGAAAAAAATAGAAAAAAAATCAAAAAAATTAAAAAAAAAACCCTATTTCTAGCGTTATTTTTAGCCAAAACGGGATGAGATAGGCGAGAAAGAGAAAAAAAAAATTGTACTCCCGAATTCTGTTCCGACCCAACCCGAGCTTGAAAATTCCAAATAAAAAATAGTAAAAAAATTCAAAAAATTAAAAAATTTAATTCTGACATTGTTTCTATCCAAAACGGGTTGGGAGAGGCCAAGAAAGAGAAAAAAAAAAAAATTATTCCTGAATTCCGTTCATTCTCGACCCGTGCAAGGAAATTCCGAAAAAAAAAAGATAAAAATTACAAGAAATTAAAAAAAATCCTTTCCGACGTTATTTTTAGCCAAAACGGGATAATATAGGCCGAGAAATAGAGAAAAAAATTTTAGTCACGACTTCCGTTCACTCTCGACCCAGGCATGAAAATTCAAAAAAAAAAAAGCAAAAAAATTTAAAAAATTAAAAAACCCCTTTCCGTCATTATTTTTAGCCAAAATGGGATGAGAGAGGCCGAGAAAAAAAGAAAAAAATTTTAGACCCGAATTCCGTTCATAATTGACACGGGCAAGAAAATTACAAAAAAATAAAAATAAAAAATAAAAAACCCCTTTCCGGCTTTATTTTTAGCCAAAATGGGATGAGATAGGCCGAGAAAGAAGGAAAAAAATTTTAGACCAGAATTCTGTTCATACTCGACCCGTGGAAGAAAATTCCGAAAAAAATAGCTAAAAAATTCAAGAAATTAAAAAAACTCTTTCCGGCATTATTTATAGCCAAAATGGGATAAGATAGGCGGAGAAGGAGAGAAAAAAATTTTAGACCCGAATTCCGTTCATAATCGACCCGGGCAAGAAAATTCCGAAGAGAATATAAAAAAAAAAATCAAAAAATTAAAAAAACCCCTTTTTGGCATTATTTTTAGCCAAAAGGGGATGACATAGGCCGAGAAAGAGTGAAAACAATTTTAGACCTGAATTCCGTTCATACTCGACCCGTGGAAGGAAATTCCGAAAAAAATAGCTAAAAAAATCAAGAAATTAAAAAAACTCTTTCCGGCATTATTTATAGCCAAAATGGGATAAGATAGGCGGAGAAGGAGAGAAAAAAATTTTAGACTCGAATTCCGTTCATTCTCGACCCGGGCAAGAAAATTCCGAAAAGAATATAAAAAAAAAATCAAAAAATTAAAAAACCCCTTTCCGTCATTATTTTTAGCCAAAATGGGATGAGAGAGGCCGAGAAAGAAAGAAAAAACTTTTAGACCCGAATTCCGTTCATAATTGACACGGGCAAGAAAATTACAAAAAAATATAAAAAAAAATTAAAAACCCCTTTCCGGCATTATTTTTAGCCAAAATGGGATGAGAGAGGCTGAGAAGGAAAGAAAACAATTTTAGACCCGAATTCCGTTCATAATTGACACGGGCAAGAAAATTACAAAAAAATATAAAAAAAATTAAAAAAAACCCCTTTCAGGCAATATTTTTAGCAAAAATGGGATGAGATAGGCCGAGAAAGAAGGAAAAAAACTTTTAGACCAGAATTCTGTTCATACTCGACCCGTGGAAGGAAATTCCGAAAAAAATAGCTAAAAAATTCAAGAAATTAAAAAAACTCTTTCCGGCATTATTTTTAGCCAAAATGGGATGAGATAGGCGGAGAAGGAGAGAAAAAAATTTTAGACCCGAATTCCGTTCATAATCGACCCGGGTAAGAAAATTCCGAAAAGAATATAAAAAAAAATTAAAAAACCCCTTTCCGGCATTATTTTTAGCCAAAATGGGATGACATAGGCCGAGAAAGAGAGAAAAAAATTTTAGACCTGAATTCCGTTCATACTCGACCCGTGGAAGGAAATTCCGAAAAAAATAGCTAAAAAATTCAAGAAATTAAAAAAACTATTTCCGGCATTATTTATAGCCAAAATGGGATAAGATAGGCGGAGAAGGAGAGAAAAAAATTTTAGACCCGAATTCCGTTCATAATCGACCCGGGCAAGAACATTCCGAAAAGAATATAAAAAAAAAATCAAAAAATTAAAAAAACCCCTTTCCGGCATTATTTTTAGCCAAAAGGGGATGACATAGGCCGAGAAAGAGAGAAAAAAATTTTAGACCTGAATTCCGCTCATACTCGACCCGTGGAAGGAAATTCCGAAAAAATAGCTAAAAAATTCAAGGAATTAAAAAAACTCTTTCTGGCATTTTTTTTTAGCCAAAATGGGATGAGATAGGTGGCGAAAGAGAGAAAAAAATTTTAGACTCGAATTCCGTTCATTCTCGACCCGGGCAAGAAAATTCCGAAAAAAATAGAAAAAAAATCTAAAAAATTAAAAAAAAAACCCTATTTCTAGCGTTATTTTTAGCCAAAACGGGATGAGATAGGCGAGAAAGAGAAAAAAAAATTGTACTCCCGAATTCTGTTCCGACCCAACCCGAGCTTCAAAATTCCAAATAAAAAATAGTAAAAAAATTCAAAAAATTAAAAAATTTAATTCTGACATTGTTTCTATCCAAAACGGGTTGGGAGAGGCCAAGAAAGAGAAAAAAAAAAAAATTATTCCTGAATTCCGTTCATTCTCGACCCGTGCAAGGAAATTCCGAAAAAAAAAAGATAAAAATTACAAGAAATTAAAAAAAATCCTTTCCGACGTTATTTTTAGCCAAAACGGGATAATATAGGCCGAGAAAGAGAGAAAAAAATTTTAGTCACGACTTCCGTTCACTCTCGACCCAGGCATGAAAATTGAAAAAAAAAAAAGCAAAAAAATTTAAAAAATTAAAAAACCCCTTTCCGTCATTATTTTTAGCCAAAATGGGATGAGAGAGGCCGAGAAAAAAAGAAAAAAATTTTAGACCCGAATTCCGTTCATAATTGACACAGGCAAGAAAATTACAAAAAAATAAAAATAAAAAATAAAAAACCCCTTTCCGGCATTATTTTTAGCCAAAATGGGATGAGATAGGCCGAGAAAGAAGGAAAAAAATTTTAGACCAGAATTCTGTTCATACTCGACCCGTGGAAGAAAATTCCGAAAAAAATAGCTAAAAAATTCAAGAAATTAAAAAAACTCTTTCCGGCATTATTTATAGCCAAAATGGGATAAGATAGGCGGAGAAGGAGAGAAAAAAATTTTAGACCCGAATTCCGTTCATAATCGACCCGGGCAAGAAAATTCCGAAAAGAATATAAAAAAAAAATAAAAAAATTAAAAAAACCCCTTTCCGGCATTATTTTTAGCCAAAAGGGGATGACATAGGCCGAGAAAGAGTGAAAACAATTTTAGACCTGAATTCCGTTCATACTCGACCCGTGGAAGGAAATTCCGAAAAAAATAGCTAAAAAAATCAAGAAATTAAAAAAACTCTATCTGGCATTTTTTTTTAGCCAAAATGAGATGAGATAGGTGGCGAAAGAGAGAAAAAAATTTTAGACTCGAATTCTGTTCATTCTCGACCCGGGCAAGAAAATTCCGAAAAAAATAGAAAAAAAATCAAAAAAATTAAAAAAAAAACCTATTTCTAGCGTTATTTTTAGCCAAAACGGGATGAGATAGGCCGAGAAAGAGAAAAAAATATTCTACTCCCGAATTCTGTTCCGACCCAACCCGAGCTTGAAAATTCCAAATAAAAAATAGTAAAAAAATTTATAAAATTAAAAAATTTAATTCTGACATTGTTTCTATCCAAAACGGGTTGGGAGAGGCCAAGAAAGAGAAAAAAAAAAATTTATTCCTGAATTCCGTCCATTCTCGACCCGTGCAAGGAAATTCCGAAAAAAAAAAGATAAAAATTAAAAGAAATTAAAAAAACCCTTTCCGACATTATTTTTAGCCAAAATGGAATAATATAGGCCGAGAAATAGAGAAAAAAATTTTAGTCACGACTTCCGTTCACTCTCGACCCAGGCATGAAAATTCAAAAAAAAAAAAGCAAAAAAATTTAAAAAATTAAAAAACCCCTTTCCATCATTATTTTTAGCCAAAATGGGATGAGAGAGGCCGAGAAGGAAAGAAAAAAATTTTAGACCCGAATTCCGTTCATAATTGACACGGGCAAGAAAATTACAAAAAAATATAAAAAAAATTTAAAAAACCCCTTTCCGGCATTATTTTTAGCCAAAATGGGATGAGATAGGCCGAGAAAGAAGGAAAAAAATTTTAGACCAGAATTCTGTTCATACTCGACCCGTGGAAGAAAATTCCGAAAAAAATAGCTAAAAAATTCAAGAAATTAAAAAAACTCTTTCCGGCATTATTTATAGCCAAAATGGGATAAGATAGGCGGAGAAGGAGAGAAAAAAATTTTAGACTCGAATTCCATTCATTCTCGACCCGGGCAAGAAAATTCCAAAAAGAATATAAAAAAAAAAATCAAAAAATTAAAAAACCCCTTTCCGTCATTATTTTTAGCCAAAATGGGATGAGAGAGGCCGAGAAAGAAAGAAAAAAATTTTAGACCCGAATTCCGTTCATAATTGACACGGGCAAGAAAATTACAAAAAAATATAAAAAAAAATTAAAAAACCCCTTTCCGGCATTATTTTTAGCCAAAATGGGATGAGAGAGGCCGAGAAGGAAAGAAAAAAATTTTAGACCCGAATTCCGTTCATAATTGACACGGGCAAGAAAATTACAAAAAAATATAAAAAAAAATTAAAAACCCCTTTCCGGCATTATTTTTAGCCAAAATGGGATGAGAGAGGCCGAGAAGGAAAGAAAAAAATTTTAGACCCGAATTCCGTTCATAATTGACACGGGCAAGAAAATTACAAAAAAATATAAAAAAAACTAAAAAAATTAAAAAAAACCCCTTTCAGGCAATATTTTTAGCAAAAATGGGATGAGATAGGCCGAGAAAGAAGGAAAAAAACTTTTAGACCAGAATTCTGTTCATACTCGACCCGTGGAAGGAAATTCCGAAAAAAATAGCTAAAAAATTCAAGAAATTAAAAAAACTCTTTCCGGCATTATTTTTAGCCAAAATGGGATGAGATAGGCGGAGAAGGAGAGAAAAAAATTTTAGACCCGAATTCCGTTCATAATCGACCCGGGTAAGAAAATTCCGAAAAGAATATAAAAAAAAATTAAAAAACCCCTTTCCGGCATTATTTTTAGCCAAAATGGGATGACATAGGCCGAGAAAGAGAGAAAAAAATTTTAGACCTGAATTCCGTTCATACTCGACCCGTGGAAGGAAATTCCGAAAAAAATAGCTAAAAATTTCAAGAAATTAAAAAAACTATTTCCGGCATTATTTATAGCCAAAATGGGATAAGATAGGCGGAGAAGGAGAGAAAAAAATTTTAGACCCGAATTCCGTTCATAATCGACCCGGGCAAGAACATTCCGAAAAGAATATAAAAAAAAAATCAAAAAATTAAAAAAACCCCTTTCCGGCATTATTTTTAGCCAAAAGGGGATGACATAGGCCGAGAAAGAGAGAAAAAAATTTTAGACCTGAATTCCGCTCATACTCGACCCGTGGAAGGAAATTCCGAAAAAATAGCTAAAAAATTCAAGGAATTAAAAAAACTCTTTCTGGCATTTTTTTTTAGCCAAAATGGGATGAGATAGGTGGCGAAAGAGAGAAAAAAATTTTAGACTCGAATTCCGTTCATTCTCGACCCGGGCAAGAAAATTCCGAAAAAAATAGAAAAAAAATCTAAAAAATTAAAAAAAAAAACCCTATTTCTAGCGTTATTTTTAGCCAAAACGGGATGAGATAGGCGAGAAAGAGAAAAAAAAATTGTACTCCCGAATTCTGTTCCGACCCAACCCGAGCTTGAAAATTCCAAATAAAAAATAGTAAAAAAATTCAAAAAATTAAAAAATTTAATTCTGACATTGTTTCTATCCAAAATGGGTTGGGAGAGGCCAAGAAAGAGAAAAAAAAAAAAATTATTCCTGAATTCCGTTCATTCTCGACCCGTGCAAGGAAATTCCGAAAAAAAAAAAGATAAAAATTACAAGAAATTAAAAAAAATCCTTTCCGACGTTATTTTTAGCCAAAACGGGATAATATAGGCCGAGAAAGAGAGAAAAAAATTTTAGTCACGACTTCCGTTCACTCTCGACCCAGGCATGAAAACTGAAAAAAAAAAAAGCAAAAAAATTTAAAAAATTAAAAAACCCCTTTCCGTCATTATTTTTAGCCAAAATGGGATGAGAGAGGCCGAGAAAAAAAGAAAAAAATTTTAGACCCGAATTCCGTTCATAATTGACACAGGCAAGAAAATTACAAAAAAATAAAAATAAAAAATAAAAAACCCCTTTCCGGCATTATTTTTAGCCAAAATGGGATGAGATAGGCCGAGAAAGAAGGAAAAAAATTTTAGACCAGAATTCTGTTCATACTCGACCCGTGGAAGAAAATTCCGAAAAAAATAGCTAAAAAATTCAAGAAATTAAAAAAACTCTTTCCGGCATTATTTATAGCCAAAATGGGATAAGATAGGCGGAGAAGGAGAGAAAAAAATTTTAGACCCGAATTCCGTTCATAATCGACCCGGGCAAGAAAATTCCGAAAAGAATATAAAAAAAAAATCAAAAAATTAAAAAAACCCCTTTCCGGCATTATTTTTAGCCAAAAGGGGATGACATAGGCCGAGAAAGAGTGAAAACAATTTTAGACCTGAATTCCGTTCATACTCGACCCGTGGAAGGAAATTCCGAAAAAAATTGCTAAAAAAATCAAGAAATTAAAAAAACTCTATCTGGCATTTTTTTTTAGCCAAAATGAGATGAGATAGGTGGCGAAAGAGAGAAAAAAATTTTAGACTCGAATTCTGTTCATTCTCGACCCGGGCAAGAAAATTCCGAAAAAAATAGAAAAAAAATCAAAAAAATTAAAAAAAAAAACCTATTTCTAGCGTTATTTTTAGCCAAAACGGGATGAGATAGGCCGAGAAAGAGAAAAAAATATTCTACTCCCGAATTCTGTTCCGACCCAACCCGAGCTTGAAAATTCCAAATAAAAAATAGTAAAAAAATTTAAAAAATTAAAAAATTTAATTCTGACATTGTTTCTATCCAAAACGGGTTGGGAGAGGCCAAGAAAGAGAAAAAAAAAAATTTATTCCTGAATTCCGTCCATTCTCGACCCGTGCAAGGAAATTCCAAAAAAAAAAAGATAAAAATTAAAAGAAATTAAAAAAACCCTTTCCGACATTATTTTTAGCCAAAATGGAATAATATAGGCCAAGAAATAGAGAAAAAAATTTTAGTCACGACTTCCGTTCACTCTCGACCCAGGCATGAAAATTCAAAAAAAAAAAAGCAAAAAAATTTAAAAAATTAAAAAACCCCTTTCCATCATTATTTTTAGCCAAAATGGGATGAGAGAGGCCGAGAAGGAAAGAAAAAAATTTTAGACCCGAATTCCGTTCATAATTGACACGGGCAAGAAAATTACAAAAAAATATAAAAAAAATTTAAAAAACCCCTTTCCGGCATTATTTTTAGCCAAAATGGGATGAGATAGGCCGAGAAAGAAGGAAAAAAATTTTAGACCAGAATTCTGTTCATACTCGACCCGTGGAAGAAAATTCCGAAAAAAATAGCTAAAAAATTCAAGAAATTAAAAAAACTCTTTCCGGCATTATTTATAGCCAAAATGGGATAAGATAGGCGGAGAAGGAGAGAAAAAAATTTTAGACTCGAATTCCGTTCATTCTCGACCCGGGCAAGAAAATTCCAAAAAGAATATAAAAAAAAAATCAAAAAATTAAAAAACCCCTTTCCGTCATTATTTTTAGCCAAAATGGGATGAGAGAGGCCGAGAAAGAAAGAAAAAAATTTTAGACCCGAATTCCGTTCATAATTGACACGGGCAAGAAAATTACAAAAAAATATAAAAAAAAATTAAAAAACCCCTTTCCGGCATTATTTTTAGCCAAAATGGGATGAGAGAGGCCGAGAAGGAAAGAAAAAAATTTTAGACCCGAATTCCGTTCATAATTGACACGGGCAAGAAAATTACAAAAAAATATAAAAAAAATTAAAAAAAACCCCTTTCAGGCAATATTTTTAGCAAAAATGGGATGAGATAGGCCGAGAAGGAAAAAAACTTTTAGACCAGAATTCTGTTCATACTCGACCCGTGGAAGGAAATTCCGAAAAAAATAGCTAAAAAATTCAAGAAATTAAAAAAACTCTTTCCGGCATTATTTTTAGCCAAAATGGGATGAGATAGGCGGAGAAGGAGAGAAAAAAATTTTAGACCCGAATTCCGTTCATAATCGACCCGGGTAAGAAAATTCCGAAAAGAATATAAAAAAAAATTAAAAAACCCCTTTCCGGCATTATTTTTAGCCAAAATGGGATGACATAGGCCGAGAAAGAGAGAAAAAAATTTTAGACCTGAATTCCGTTCATACTCGACCCGTGGAAGGAAATTCCGAAAAAAATAGCTAAAAAATTCAAGAAATTAAAAAAACTATTTCCGGCATTATTTATAGCCAAAATGGGATAAGATAGGCGGAGAAGGAGAGAAAAAAATTTTAGACCCGAATTCCGTTCATAATCGACCCGGGCAAGAACATTCCGAAAAGAATATAAAAAAAAAATCAAAAAATTAAAAAACCCCTTTCCGGCATTATTTTTAGCCAAAAGGGGATGACATAGGCCGAGAAAGAGAGAAAAAAATTTTAGACCTGAATTCCGCTCATACTCGACCCGTGGAAGGAAATTCCGAAAAAATAGCTAAAAAATTCAAGGAATTAAAAAAACTCTTTCTGGCATTTTTTTTTAGCCAAAATGGGATGAGATAGGTGGCGAAAGAGAGAAAAAAATTTTAGACTCGAATTCCGTTCATTCTCGACCCGGGCAAGAAAATTCCGAAAAAAATAGAAAAAAAATCAAAAAAATAAAAAAAAAAACCCTATTTCTAGCGTTATTTTTAGCCAAAACGGGATGAGATAGGCGAGAAAGAGAAAAAAAAATTGTACTCCCGAATTCTGTTCCGACCCAACCCGAGCTTGAAAATTCCAAATAAAAAATAGTAAAAAAATTCAAAAAATTAAAAAATTTAATTCTGGCATTGTTTCTATCCAAAACGGGTTGGGAGAGGCCAAGAAAGAGAAAAAAAAAAATTATTCCTGAATTCCGTTCATTCTCGACCCGTGCAAGGAAATTCCGAAAAAAAAAAGATAAAAATTACAAGAAATTAAAAAAAATCCTTTCCTACATTATTTTTAGCCAAAACGGGATAATATAGGCCGAGAAATAGAGAAAAAAATTTTAGTCACGACTTCCGTTCACTCTCGACCCAGGCATGAAAATTCAAAAAAAAAAAAGCAAAAAAATTTAAAAAATTAAAAAACCCCTTTCCGTCATTATTTTTAGCCAAAATGGGATGAGAGAGGCCGAGAAAAAAAGAAAAAAATTTTAGACCCGAATTCCGTTCATAATTGACACGGGCAAGAAAATTACAAAAAAATATAAAAAAAAACTTAAAAAACCCCTTTCCGGCATTATTTTTAGCCAAAATGGGATGAGATAGGCCGAGAAAGAAGGAAAAAAATTTTAGACCAGAATTCTGTTCATACTCGACCCGTGGAAGAGAATTCCGAAAAAAATAGCTAAAAAATTCAAGAAATTAAAAAAACTCTTTCCGGCATTATTTATAGCCAAAATGGGATAAGATAGGCGGAGAAGGAGAGAAAAAAATTTTAGACTCGAATTCCGTTCATTCTCGACCCGGGCAAGAAAATTCCAAAAAGAATATAAAAAAAAAATCAAAAAATTAAAAAACCCCTTTCCGTCATTATTTTTAGCCAAAATGGGATGAGAGAGGCCGAGAAAGAAAGAAAAAAATTTTAGACCCGAATTCCGTTCATAATTGACACGGGCAAGAAAATTACAAAAAAATATAAAAAAAAATTAAAAAACCCCTTTCCGGCATTATTTTTAGCCAAAATGGGATGAGAGAGGCCGAGAAGGAAAGAAAAAAATTTTAGACCCGAATTCCGTTCATAATTGACACGGGCAAGAAAATTACAAAAAAATATAAAAAAAATTAAAAAAATTAAAAAAAAACCCCTTTCAGGCAATATTTTTAGCAAAAATGGGATGAGATAGGCCGAGAAAGAAGGAAAAAAACTTTTAGACCAGAATTCTGTTCATACTCGACCCGTGGAAGGAAATTCGAAAAAAATAGCTAAAAAATTCAAGAAATTAAAAAAACTCTTTCCGGCATTATTTTTAGCCAAAATGGGATGAGATAGGCGGAGAAGGAGAGAAAAAAATTTTAGACCCGAATTCCGTTCATAATCGACCCGGGTAAGAAAATTCCGAAAAGAATATAAAAAAAAATTAAAAAACCCCTTTCCGGCATTATTTTTAGCCAAAATGGGATGACATAGGCCGAGAAAGAGAGAAAAAAATTTTAGACCTGAATTCCGTTCATACTCGACCCGTGGAAGGAAATTCCGAAAAAAATAGCTAAAAAATTCAAGAAATTAAAAAAACTATTTCCGGCATTATTTATAGCCAAAATGGGATAAGATAGGCGGAGAAGGAGAGAAAAAAATTTTAGACCCGAATTCCGTTCATAATCGACCCGGGCAAGAACATTCCGAAAAGAATATAAAAAAAAAAATCAAAAAATTAAAAAACCCCTTTCCGGCATTATTTTTAGCCAAAAGGGGATGACATAGGCCGAGAAAGAGAGAAAAAAATTTTAGACCTGAATTCCGCTCATACTCGACCCGTGGAAGGAAATTCCGAAAAAATAGCTAAAAAATTCAAGGAATTAAAAAAACTCTTTCTGGCATTTTTTTTTAGCCAAAATGGGATGAGATAGGTGGCGAAAGAGAGAAAAAAATTTTAGACTCGAATTCCGTTCATTCTCGACCCGGGCAAGAAAATTCCGAAAAAAATAGAAAAAAAATCAAAAAAATTAAAAAAAAAACCCTATTTCTAGCGTTATTTTTAGCCAAAACGGGATGAGATAGGCGAGAAAGAGAAAAAAAAATTGTACTGCCGAATTCTGTTCCGACCCAACCCGAGCTTGAAAATTCCAAATAAAAAATAGTAAAAAAATTCAAAAAATTAAAAAATTTAATTCTGGCATTGTTTCTATCCAAAACGGGTTGGGAGAGGCCAAGAAAGAGAAAAAAAAAAAATTATTCCTGAATTCCGTTCATTCTCGACCCGTGCAAGGAAATTCCGAAAAAAAAAAGATAAAAATTACAAGAAATTAAAAAAAATCCTTTCCGACATTATTTTTAGCCAAAACGGGATAATATAGGCCGAGAAATAGAGAAAAAAATTTTAGTCACGACTTCCGTTCACTCTCGACCCAGGCATGAAAATTCAAAAAAAAAAAAGCAAAAAAATTTAAAAAATTAAAAAACCCCTTTCCGTCATTATTTTTAGCCAAAATGGGATGAGAGAGGCCGAGAAAAAAAGAAAAAAATTTTAGACCCGAATTCCGTTCATAATTGACACGGGCAAGAAAATTACAAAAAAATAAAAATAAAAAATAAAAAACCCCTTTCCGGCATTATTTTTAGCCAAAATGGGATGAGATAGGCCGAGAAAGAAGGAAAAAAATTTTAGACCAGAATTCTGTTCATACTCGACCCGTGGAAGAAAATTCCGAAAAAAATAGCTAAAAAATTCAAGAAATTGAAAAAACTCTTTCCGGCATTATTTATAGCCAAAATGGGATAAGATAGGCAGAGAAGGAGAGAAAAAAATTTTAGACCCGAATTCCGTTCATAATCGACCCGGGCAAGAAAATTCCGAAAAGAATATAAAAAAAAAATCAAAAAATTAAAAAAACCCCTTTCCGGCATTATTTTTAGCCAAAAGGGGATGACATAGGCCGAGAAAGAGTGAAAACAATTTTAGACCTGAATTCCGTTCATACTCGACCCGTGGAAGGAAATTCCGAAAAAAATAGCTAAAAAAATCAAGAAATTAAAAAAACTCTATCTGGCATTTTTTTTTAGCCAAAATGAGATGAGATAGGTGGCGAAAGAGAGAAAAAAATTTTAGACTCGAATTCTGTTCATTCTCGACCCGGGCAAGAAAATTCCGAAAAAAATAGAAAAAAAATCAAAAAAATTAAAAAAAAAACCCTATTTCTAGCGTTATTTTTAGCCAAAACGGGATGAGATAGGCGAGAAAGAGAAAAAAAAATTGTACTCCCGAATTCTGTTCCGACCCAACCCGAGCTTGAAAATTCCAAATAAAAAATAGTAAAAAAATTCAAAAAATTAAAAAATTTAATTCTGGCATTGTTTCTATCCAAAACGGGTTGGGAGAGGCCAAGAAAGAGAAAAAAAAAAATTATTCCTGAATTCCGTTCATTCTCGACCCGTGCAAGGAAATTCCGAAAAAAAAAAGATAAAAATTACAAGAAATTAAAAAAAATCCTTTCCTACATTATTTTTAGCCAAAACGGGATAATATAGGCCGAGAAATAGAGAAAAAAATTTTAGTCACGACTTCCGTTCACTCTCGACCCAGGCATGAAAATTCAAAAAAAAAAAAGCAAAAAAATTTAAAAAATTAAAAAACCCCTTTCCGTCATTATTTTTAGCCAAAATGGGATGAGAGAGGCCGAGAAAAAAAGAAAAAAATTTTAGACCCGAATTCCGTTCATAATTGACACGGGCAAGAAAATTACAAAAAAATATAAAAAAAAAACTTAAAAAACCCCTTTCCGGCATTATTTTTAGCCAAAATGGGATGAGATAGGCCGAGAAAGAAGGAAAAAAATTTTAGACCAGAATTCTGTTCATACTCGACCCGTGGAAGAGAATTCCGAAAAAAATAGCTAAAAAATTCAAGAAATTAAAAAAACTCTTTCCGGCATTATTTATAGCCAAAATGGGATAAGATAGGCGGAGAAGGAGAGAAAAAAATTTTAGACTCGAATTCCGTTCATTCTCGACCCGGGCAAGAAAATTCCAAAAAGAATATAAAAAAAAAATCAAAAAATTAAAAAACCCCTTTCCGTCATTATTTTTAGCCAAAATGGGATGAGAGAGGCCGAGAAAGAAAGAAAAAAATTTTAGACCCGAATTCCGTTCATAATTGACACGGGCAAGAAAATTACAAAAAAATATAAAAAAAAATTAAAAAACCCCTTTCCGGCATTATTTTTAGCCAAAATGGGATGAGAGAGGCCGAGAAGGAAAGAAAAAAATTTTAGACCCGAATTCCGTTCATAATTGACACGGGCAAGAAAATTACAAAAAAATATAAAAAAAATTAAAAAAATTAAAAAAAAACCCCTTTCAGGCAATATTTTTAGCAAAAATGGGATGAGATAGGCCGAGAAAGAAGGAAAAAAACTTTTAGACCAGAATTCTGTTCATACTCGACCCGTGGAAGGAAATTCGAAAAAAATAGCTAAAAAATTCAAGAAATTAAAAAAACTCTTTCCGGCATTATTTTTAGCCAAAATGGGATGAGATAGGCGGAGAAGGAGAGAAAAAAATTTTAGACCCGAATTCCGTTCATAATCGACCCGGGTAAGAAAATTCCGAAAAGAATATAAAAAAAAATTAAAAAACCCCTTTCCGGCATTATTTTTAGCCAAAATGGGATGACATAGGCCGAGAAAGAGAGAAAAAAATTTTAGACCTGAATTCCGTTCATACTCGACCCGTGGAAGGAAATTCCGAAAAAAATAGCTAAAAAATTCAAGAAATTAAAAAAACTATTTCCGGCATTATTTATAGCCAAAATGGGATAAGATAGGCGGAGAAGGAGAGAAAAAAATTTTAGACCCGAATTCCGTTCATAATCGACCCGGGCAAGAACATTCCGAAAAGAATATAAAAAAAAAAATCAAAAAATTAAAAAACCCCTTTCCGGCATTATTTTTAGCCAAAAGGGGATGACATAGGCCGAGAAAGAGAGAAAAAAATTTTAGACCTGAATTCCGCTCATACTCGACCCGTGGAAGGAAATTCCGAAAAAATAGCTAAAAAATTCAAGGAATTAAAAAAACTCTTTCTGGCATTTTTTTTTAGCCAAAATGGGATGAGATAGGTGGCGAAAGAGAGAAAAAAATTTTAGACTCGAATTCCGTTCATTCTCGACCCGGGCAAGAAAATTCCGAAAAAAATAGAAAAAAAATCAAAAAAATTAAAAAAAAAACCCTATTTCTAGCGTTATTTTTAGCCAAAACGGGATGAGATAGGCGAGAAAGAGAAAAAAAAATTGTACTGCCGAATTCTGTTCCGACCCAACCCGAGCTTGAAAATTCCAAATAAAAAATAGTAAAAAAATTCAAAAAATTAAAAAATTTAATTCTGGCATTGTTTCTATCCAAAACGGGTTGGGAGAGGCCAAGAAAGAGAAAAAAAAAAAATTATTCCTGAATTCCGTTCATTCTCGACCCGTGCAAGGAAATTCCGAAAAAAAAAAGATAAAAATTACAAGAAATTAAAAAAAATCCTTTCCGACATTATTTTTAGCCAAAACGGGATAATATAGGCCGAGAAATAGAGAAAAAAATTTTAGTCACGACTTCCGTTCACTCTCGACCCAGGCATGAAAATTCAAAAAAAAAAAAGCAAAAAAATTTAAAAAATTAAAAAACCCCTTTCCGTCATTATTTTTAGCCAAAATGGGATGAGAGAGGCCGAGAAAAAAAGAAAAAAATTTTAGACCCGAATTCCGTTCATAATTGACACGGGCAAGAAAATTACAAAAAAATAAAAATAAAAAATAAAAAACCCCTTTCCGGCATTATTTTTAGCCAAAATGGGATGAGATAGGCCGAGAAAGAAGGAAAAAAATTTTAGACCAGAATTCTGTTCATACTCGACCCGTGGAAGAAAATTCTGAAAAAAATAGCTAAAAAATTCAAGAAATTGAAAAAACTCTTTCCGGCATTATTTATAGCCAAAATGGGATAAGATAGGCGGAGAAGGAGAGAAAAAAATTTTAGACCCGAATTCCGTTCATAATCGACCCGGGCAAGAAAATTCCGAAAAGAATATAAAAAAAAAATCAAAAAATTAAAAAAACCCCTTTCCGGCATTATTTTTAGCCAAAAGGGGATGACATAGGCCGAGAAAGAGTGAAAACAATTTTAGACCTGAATTCCGTTCATACTCGACCCGTGGAAGGAAATTCCGAAAAAAATAGCTAAAAAAATCAAGAAATTAAAAAAACTCTATCTGGCATTTTTTTTTAGCCAAAATGAGATGAGATAGGTGGCGAAAGAGAGAAAAAAATTTTAGACTCGAATTCTGTTCATTCTCGACCCGGGCAAGAAAATTCCGAAAAAAATAGAAAAAAAATCAAAAAAATTAAAAAAAAAACCCTATTTCTAGCGTTATTTTTAGCCAAAACGGGATGAGATAGGCGAGAAAGAGAAAAAAAAATTGTACTCCCGAATTCTGTTCCGACCCAACCCGAACTTGAAAATTCCAAATAAAAAATAGTAAAAAAATTCAAAAAATTAAAAAATTTAAATCTGGCATTGTTTCTATCCAAAACGGGTTGGGAGAGGCCAAGAAAGAGAAGAAAAAAATTATTCCTGAATTCCGTTCATTCTCGACCCGTGCAAGGAAATTCCGAAAAAAAAAAGATAAAAATTACAAGAAATTAAAAAAAATCCTTTCCGACATTATTTTTAGCCAAAACGGGATAATATAGGCCGAGAAATAGAGAAAAAAATTTTAGTCACGACTTCCGTTCACTCTCGACCCAGGCATGAAAATTCAAAAAAAAAAAAGCAAAAAAATTTAAAAATTAAAAAACCCCTTTCCGTCATTATTTTTAGCCAAAATGGGATGAGAGAGGCCGAGAAAAAAAGAAAAAAATTTTAGACCCGAATTCCGTTCATAATTGACACGGGCAAGAAAATTACAAAAAAATATAAAAAAAATTTAAAAAACCCCTTTCCGGCATTATTTTTAGCGAAAATGGGATGAGATAGGCCGAGAAAGAAGGAAAAAAATTTTAGACCAGAATTCTGTTCATACTCGACCCGTGGAAGAAAATTCCGAAAAAAATAGCTAAAAAATTCAAGAAATTAAAAAAACTCTTTCCGGCATTATTTATAGCCAAAATGGGATAAGATAGGCGGAGAAGGAGAGAAAAAAATTTTAGACTCGAATTCCGTTCATTCTCGACCCGGGCAAGAAAATTCCAAAAAGAATATAAAAAAAAAAATCAAAAAATTAAAAAACCCCTTTCCGTCATTATTTTTAGCCAAAATGGGATGAGAGAGGCCGAGAAAGAAAGAAAAAAATTTTAGACCCGAATTCCGTTCATAATTGACACGGGCAAGAAAATTACAAAAAAATATAAAAAAAAATTAAAAAACCCCTTTCCGGCATTATTTTTAGCCAAAATGGGATGAGAGAGGCCGAGAAGGAAAGAAAAAAATTTTAGACCCGAATTCCGTTCATAATTGACACGGGCAAGAAAATTACAAAAAAATATAAAAAAATTAAAAAAATTAAAAAAAAAACCCCTTTCAGGCAATATTTTTAGCAAAAATGGGATGAGATAGGCCGAGAAAGAAGGAAAAAAACTTTTAGACCAGAATTCTGTTCATACTCGACCCGTGGAAGGAAATTCCGAAAAAAATAGCTAAAAAATTCAAGAAATTAAAAAAACTCTTTCCGGCATTATTTTTAGCCAAAATGGGATGAGATAGGCGGAGAAGGAGAGAAAAAAATTTTAGACCCGAATTCCGTTCATAATCGACCCGGGTAAGAAAATTCCGAAAAGAATATAAAAAAAAATTAAAAAACCCCTTTCCGGCATTATTTTTAGCCAAAATGGGATGACATAGGCCGAGAAAGAGAGAAAAAAATTTTAGACCTGAATTCCGTTCATACTCGACCCGTGGAAGGAAATTCCGAAAAAAATAGCTAAAAAATTCAAGAAATTAAAAAAACTATTTCCGGCATTATTTATAGCCAAAATGGGATAAGATAGGCGGAGAAGGAGAGAAAAAAATTTTAGACCCGAATTCCGTTCATAATCGACCCGGGCAAGAACATTCCGAAAAGAATATAAAAAAAAAAATCAAAAAATTAAAAAACCCCTTTCCGGCATTATTTTTAGCCAAAAGGGGATGACATAGGCCGAGAAAGAGAGAAAAAAATTTTAGACCTGAATTCCGCTCATACTCGACCCGTGGAAGGAAATTCCGAAAAAATAGCTAGAAAATTCAAGGAATTAAAAAAACTCTTTCTGGCATTTTTTTTTAGCCAAAATGGGATGAGATAGGTGGCGAAAGAGAGAAAAAAAATTTAGACTCGAATTCCGTTCATTCTCGACCCGGGCAAGAAAATTCCGAAAAAAATAGAAAAAAAATCAAAAAAATTAAAAAAAAAACCCTATTTCTAGCGTTATTTTTAGCCAAAACGGGATGAGATAGGCGAGAAAGAGAAAAAAAAATTGTACTCCCGAATTCTGTTCCGACCCAACCCGAGCTTGAAAATTCCAAATAAAAAATAGTAAAAAAATTCAAAAAATTAAAAAATTTAATTCTGGCATTGTTTCTATCCAAAACGGGTTGGGAGAGGCCAAGAAAGAGAAAAAAAAAAAATTATTCCTGAATTCCGTTCATTCTCGACCCGTGCAAGGAAATTCCGAAAAAAAAAAGATAAAAATTACAAGAAATTAAAAAAAATCCTTTCCGACATTATTTTTAGCCAAAACGGGATAATATAGGCCGAGAAATAGAGAAAAAAATTTTAGTCACGACTTCCGTTCACTCTCGACCCAGGCATGAAAATTCAAAAAAAAAAAAGCAAAAAAATTTAAAAAATTAAAAAACCCCTTTCCGTCATTATTTTTAGCCAAAATGGGATGAGAGAGGCCGAGAAAAAAAGAAAAAAATTTTAGACCCGAATTCCGTTCATAATTGACACGGGCAAGAAAATTACAAAAAAATAAAAATAAAAAATAAAAAACCCCTTTCCGGCATTATTTTTAGCCAAAATGGGATGAGATAGGCCGAGAAAGAAGGAAAAAAATTTTAGACCAGAATTCTGTTCATACTCGACCCGTGGAAGAAAATTCCGAAAAAAATAGCTAAAAAATTCAAGAAATTAAAAAAACTCTTTCCGGCATTATTTATAGCCAAAATGGGATAAGATAGGCGGAGAAGGAGAGAAAAAAATTTTAGACCCGAATTCCGTTCATAATCGACCCGGGCAAGAAAATTCCGAAAAGAATATAAAAAAAAAATCAAAAAATTAAAAAAACCCCTTTCCGGCATTATTTTTAGCCAAAAGGGGATGACATTGGCCGAGAAAGAGTGAAAACAATTTTAGACCTGAATTCCGTTCATACTCGACCCGTGGAAGGAAATTCCGAAAAAAATAGCTAAAAAAATCAAGAAATTAAAAAAATTCTATCTGGCATTTTTTTTTAGCCAAAATGAGATGAGATAGGTGGCGAAAGAGAGAAAAAAATTTTAGACTCGAATTCTGTTCATTCTCGACCCGGGCAAGAAAATTCCGAAAAAAATAGAAAAAAAATCAAAAAAATTAAAAAAAAAAACCTATTTTTAGCGTTATTTTTAGCCAAAATGGGATGAGATAGGCCGAGAAAGAGAAAAAAATATTCTACTCCCGAATTCTGTTCCGACCCAACCCGAGCTTGAAAATTCCAAATAAAAAATAGTAAAAAAATTTAAAAAATTAAAAAATTTAATTCTGACATTGTTTCTATCCAAAACGGGTTGGGAGAGGCCAAGAAAGGGAAAAAAAAAAAATTTATTCCTGAATTCCGTCCATTCTCGACCCGTGCAAGGAAATTCCGAAAAAAAAAAGATAAAAATTAAAAGAAATTAAAAAAACCCTTTCCGACATTATTTTTAGCCAAAATGGAATAATATAGGCCGAGAAATAGAGAAAAAAATTTTAGTCACGACTTCCGTTCACTCTCGACCCAGGCATGAAAATTCAAAAAAAAAAAAGCAAAAAAATTTAAAAAATTAAAAAACCCCTTTCCATCATTATTTTTAGCCAAAATGGGATGAGAGAGGCCGAGAAGGAAAGAAAAAAATTTTAGACCCGAATTCCGTTCATAATTGACACGGGCAAGAAAATTACAAAAAAATATAAAAAAAATTTAAAAAACCCCTTTCCGGCATTATTTTTAGCCAAAATGGGATGAGATAGGCCGAGAAAGAAGGAAAAAAATTTTAGACCAGAATTCTGTTCATACTCGACCCGTGGAAGAAAATTCCAAAAAAAATAGCTAAAAAATTCAAGAAATTAAAAAAACTCTTTCTGGCATTATTTATAGCCAAAATGGGATAAGATAGGCGGAGAAGGAGAGAAAAAAATTTTAGACTCGAATTCCGTTCATTCTCGACCCGGGCAAGAAAATTCCAAAAAGAATATAAAAAAAAAATCAAAAAATTAAAAAACCCCTTTCCGTCATTATTTTTAGCCAAAATGGGATGAGAGAGGCCGAGAAAGAAAGAAAAAAATTTTAGACCCGAATTCCGTTCATAATTGACACGGGCAAGAAAATTACAAAAAAATATAAAAAAAAATTAAAAAACCCCTTTCCGGCATTATTTTTAGCCAAAATGGGATGAGAGAGGCCGAGAAGGAAAGAAAAAAATTTTAGACCCGAATTCCGTTCATAATTGACACGGGCAAGAAAATTACAAAAAAATATAAAAAAAATTAAAAAAATTAAAAAAAACCCCTTTCAGGCAATATTTTTAGCAAAAATGGGATGAGATAGGCCGAGAAAGAAGGAAAAAAACTTTTAGACCAGAATTCTGTTCATACTCGACCCGTGGAAGGAAATTCCGAAAAAAATAGCTAAAAAATTCAAGAAATTAAAAAAACTCTTTCCGGCATTATTTTTAGCCAAAATGGGATGAGATAGGCGGAGAAGGAGAGAAAAAAATTTTAGACCCGAATTCCGTTCATAATCGACCCGGGTAAGAAAATTCCGAAAAGAATATAAAAAAAAATTAAAAAACCCCTTGCCGGCATTATTTTTAGCCAAAATGGGATGACATAGGCCGAGAAAGAGAGAAAAAAATTTTAGACCTGAATTCCGTTCATACTCGACCCGTGGAAGGAAATTCCGAAAAAAATAGCTAAAAAATTCAAGAAATTAAAAAAACTATTTCCGGCATTATTTATAGCCAAAATGGGATAAGATAGGCGGAGAAGGAGAGAAAAAAATTTTAGACCCGAATTCCGTTCATAATCGACCCGGGTAAGAAAATTCCGAAAAGAATATAAAAAAAAATTAAAAAACCCCTTTCCGGCATTATTTTTAGCCAAAATGGGATGACATAGGCCGAGAAAGAGAGAAAAAAATTTTAGACCTGAATTCCGCTCATACTCGACCCGTGGAAGGAAATTCCGAAAAAATAGCTAAAAAATTCAAGGAATTAAAAAAACTCTTTCTGGCATTTTTTTTTAGCCAAAATGGGATGAGATAGGTGGCGAAAGAGAGAAAAAAATTTTAGACTCGAATTCCGTTCATTCTCGACCTGGGCAAGAAAATTCCGAAAAAAATAGAAAAAAAATCAAAAAAATTAAAAAAAAACCCTATTTCTAGCGTTATTTTTAGCCAAAACGGGATGAGATAGGCGAGAAAGAGAAAAAAAAATTGTACTCCCGAATTCTGTTCCGACCCAACCCGAGCTTGAAAATTCCAAATAAAAAATAGTAAAAAAATTCAAAAAATTAAAAAATTTAATTCTGACATTGTTTCTATCCAAAACGGGTTGGGAGAGGCCAAGAAAGAGAAAAAAAATAAAATTATTCCTGAATTCCGTTCATTCTCGACCCGTGCAAGGAAATTCCGAAAAAAAAAAGATAAAAATTACAAGAAATTAAAAAAAATCCTTTCCGACATTATTTTTAGCCAAAACGGGATAATATAGGCCGAGAAATAGAGAAAAAAATTTTAGTCACGACTTTCGTTCACTCTCGACCCAGGCATGAAAATTCAAAAAAAAAAAAGCAAAAAAATTTAAAAAATTAAAAAACCCCTTTCCGTCATTATTTTTAGCCAAAATGGGATGAGAGAGGCCGAGAAAGAAAGAAAAAAATTTTAGACCCGAATTCCGTTCATAATTGACACGGGCAAGAAAATTACAAAAAAATATAAAAAAAAATTAAAAAACCCCTTTCCGGCATTATTTTTAGCCAAAATGGGATGAGAGAGGCCGAGAAGGAAAGAAAAAAATTTTAGACCCGAATTCCGTTCATAATTGACACGGGCAAGAAAATTACAAAAAAATATAAAAAAAATTTAAAAAACCCCTTTCCGGCATTATTTTTAGCGAAAATGGGATGAGATAGGCCGAGAAAGAAGGAAAAAAATTTTAGACCAGAATTCTGTTCATACTCGACCCGTGGAAGAAAATTCCGAAAAAAATAGCTAAAAAATTCAAGAAATTAAAAAAACTCTTTCCGGCATTATTTATAGCCAAAATGGGATAAGATAGGCGGAGAAGGAGAGAAAAAAATTTTAGACTCGAATTCCGTTCATTCTCGACCCGGGCAAGAAAATTCCAAAAAGAATATAAAAAAAAATCAAAAAATTAAAAAACCCCTTTCCGTCATTATTTTTAGCCAAAATGGGATGAGAGAGGCCGAGAAAGAAAGAAAAAAATTTTAGACCCGAATTCCGTTCATAATTGACACGGGCAAGAAAATTACAAAAAAATATAAAAAAAAATTAAAAAACCCCTTTCCGGCATTATTTTTAGCCAAAATGGGATGAGAGAGGCCGAGAAGGAAAGAAAAAAATTTTAGACCCGAATTCCGTTCATAATTGACACGGGCAAGAAAATTACAAAAAAATATAAAAAAAATTAAAAAATTAAAAAAAACCCCTTTCAGGCAATATTTTTAGCAAAAATGGGATGAGATAGGCCGAGAAAGAAGGAAAAAAACTTTTAGACCAGAATTCTGTTCATACTCGACCCGTGGAAGGAAATTCCGAAAAAAATAGCTAAAAAATTCAAGAAATTAAAAAAACTCTTTTCCGGCATTATTTTTAGCCAAAATGGGATGAGATAGGCGGAGAAGGAGAGAAAAAAATTTTAGACCCGAATTCCGTTCATAATCGACCCGGGTAAGAAAATTCCGAAAAGAATATAAAAAAAAATTAAAAAACCCCTTTCCGGCATTATTTTTAGCCAAAATGGGATGAGATAGGCGGAGAAGGAGAGAAAAAAATTTTAGACTCGAATTCCGTTCATTCTCGACCCGGGCAAGAAAATTCCAAAAAGAATATAAAAAAAAAATCAAAAAATTAAAAAACCCCTTTCCGTCATTATTTTTAGCCAAAATGGGATGAGAGAGGCCGAGAAAGAAAGAAAAAAATTTTAGACCCGAATTCCGTTCATAATTGACACGGGCAAGAAAATTACAAAAAAATATAAAAAAAAATTAAAAAACCCCTTTCCGGCATTATTTTTAGCCAAAATGGGATGAGAGAGGCCGAGAAGGAAAGAAAAAAATTTTAGACCCGAATTCCGTTCATAATTGACACGGGCAAGAAAATTACAAAAAAATATAAAAAAAATTAAAAAAATTAAAAAAAACCCCTTTCAGGCAATATTTTTAGCAAAAATGGGATGAGATAGGCCGAGAAAGAAGGAAAAAAACTTTTAGACCAGAATTCTGTTCATACTCGACCCGTGGAAGGAAATTCCGAAAAAAATAGCTAAAAAATTCAAGAAATTAAAAAAACTCTTTCCGGCATTATTTTTAGCCAAAATGGGATGAGATAGGCGGAGAAGGAGAGAAAAAAATTTTAGACCCGAATTCCGTTCATAATCGACCCGGGTAAGAAAATTCCGAAAAGAATATAAAAAAAAATTAAAAAACCCCTTGCCGGCATTATTTTTAGCCAAAATGGGATGACATAGGCCGAGAAAGAGAGAAAAAAATTTTAGACCTGAATTCCGTTCATACTCGACCCGTGGAAGGAAATTCCGAAAAAAATAGCTAAAAAATTCAAGAAATTAAAAAAACTATTTCCGGCATTATTTATAGCCAAAATGGGATAAGATAGGCGGAGAAGGAGAGAAAAAAATTTTAGACCCGAATTCCGTTCATAATCGACCCGGGCAAGAACATTCCGAAAAGAATATAAAAAAAAAAATCAAAAAATTAAAAAAACCCCTTTCCGGCATTATTTTTAGCCAAAAGGGGATGACATAGGCCGAGAAAGAGAGAAAAAAATTTTAGACCTGAATTCCGCTCATACTCGACCCGTGGAAGGAAATTCCGAAAAAATAGCTAAAAAATTCAAGGAATTAAAAAAACTCTTTCTGGCATTTTTTTTTAGCCAAAATGGGAT
This sequence comes from Quercus engelmannii, assembly GCA_029955605.1. NCBI lineage: Eukaryota > Viridiplantae > Streptophyta > Magnoliopsida > Fagales > Fagaceae > Quercus > Quercus engelmannii. Next base: position 1,485,594 of record JARPSG010000013.1, on the reverse strand, counting down.
GAGATAGGTGGCGAAAGAGAGAAAAAAATTTTAGACTCGAATTCCGTTCATTCTCGACCTGGGCAAGAAAATTCCGAAAAAAATAGAAAAAAAATCAAAAAAATTAAAAAAAAACCCTATTTCTAGCGTTATTTTTAGCCAAAACGGGATGAGATAGGCGAGAAAGAGAAAAAAAAATTGTACTCCCGAATTCTGTTCCGACCCAACCCGAGCTTGAAAATTCCAAATAAAAAATAGTAAAAAAATTCAAAAAATTAAAAAATTTAATTCTGACATTGTTTCTATCCAAAACGGGTTGGGAGAGGCCAAGAAAGAGAAAAAAAAAAAAATTATTCCTGAATTCCGTTCATTCTCGACCCGTGCAAGGAAATTCCGAAAAAAAAAAGATAAAAATTACAAGAAATTAAAAAAAATCCTTTCCGACATTATTTTTAGCCAAAACGGGATAATATAGGCCGAGAAATAGAGAAAAAAATTTTAGTCACGACTTTCGTTCACTCTCGACCCAGGCATGAAAATTCAAAAAAAAAAAAGCAAAAAAATTTAAAAAATTAAAAAACCCCTTTCCGTCATTATTTTTAGCCAAAATGGGATGAGAGAGGCCGAGAAAAAATGAAAAAAATTTTAGACCCGAATTCCGTTCATAATTGACACGGGCAAGAAAATTACAAAAAAATATAAAAAAAATTTAAAAAACCCCTTTCCGGCATTATTTTTAGCGAAAATGGGATGAGATAGGCCGAGAAAGAAGGAAAAAAATTTTAGACCAGAATTCTGTTCATACTCGACCCGTGGAAGAAAATTCCGAAAAAAATAGCTAAAAAATTCAAGAAATTAAAAAAACTCTTTCCGGCATTATTTATAGCCAAAATGGGATAAGATAGGCGGAGAAGGAGAGAAAAAAATTTTAGACTCGAATTCCGTTCATTCTCGACCCGGGCAAGAAAATTCCAAAAAGAATATAAAAAAAAAATCAAAAAATTAAAAAACCCCTTTCCGTCATTATTTTTAGCCAAAATGGGATGAGAGAGGCCGAGAAAGAAAGAAAAAAATTTTAGACCCGAATTCCGTTCATAATTGACACGGGCAAGAAAATTACAAAAAAATATAAAAAAAAATTAAAAAACCCCTTTCCGGCATTATTTTTAGCCAAAATGGGATGAGAGAGGCCGAGAAGGAAAGAAAAAAATTTTAGACCCGAATTCCGTTCATAATTGACACGGGCAAGAAAATTACAAAAAAATATAAAAAAAATTAAAAAATTAAAAAAAACCCCTTTCAGGCAATATTTTTAGCAAAAATGGGATGAGATAGGCCGAGAAAGAAGGAAAAAAACTTTTAGACCAGAATTCTGTTCATACTCGACCCGTGGAAGGAAATTCCGAAAAAAATAGCTAAAAAATTCAAGAAATTAAAAAAACTCTTTTCCGGCATTATTTTTAGCCAAAATGGGATGAGATAGGCGGAGAAGGAGAGAAAAAAATTTTAGACCCGAATTCCGTTCATAATCGACCCGGGTAAGAAAATTCCGAAAAGAATATAAAAAAAAATTAAAAAACCCCTTTCCGGCATTATTTTTAGCCAAAATGGGATGAGATAGGCGGAGAAGGAGAGAAAAAAATTTTAGACTCGAATTCCGTTCATTCTCGACCCGGGCAAGAAAATTCCAAAAAGAATATAAAAAAAAAATCAAAAAATTAAAAAACCCCTTTCCGTCATTATTTTTAGCCAAAATGGGATGAGAGAGGCCGAGAAAGAAAGAAAAAAATTTTAGACCCGAATTCCGTTCATAATTGACACGGGCAAGAAAATTACAAAAAAATATAAAAAAAAATTAAAAAACCCCTTTCCGGCATTATTTTTAGCCAAAATGGGATGAGAGAGGCCGAGAAGGAAAGAAAAAAATTTTAGACCCGAATTCCGTTCATAATTGACACGGGCAAGAAAATTACAAAAAAATATAAAAAAAATTAAAAAAATTAAAAAAAAAACCCCTTTCAGGCAATATTTTTAGCAAAAATGGGATGAGATAGGCCGAGAAAGAAGGAAAAAAACTTTTAGACCAGAATTCTGTTCATACTCGACCCGTGGAAGGAAATTCCGAAAAAAATAGCTAAAAAATTCAAGAAATTAAAAAAACTCTTTCCGGCATTATTTTTAGCCAAAATGGGATGAGATAGGCGGAGAAGGAGAGAAAAAAATTTTAGACCCGAATTCCGTTCATAATCGACCCGGGTAAGAAAATTCCGAAAAGAATATAAAAAAAAATTAAAAAACCCCTTGCCGGCATTATTTTTAGCCAAAATGGGATGACATAGGCCGAGAAAGAGAGAAAAAAATTTTAGACCTGAATTCCGTTCATACTCGACCCGTGGAAGGAAATTCCGAAAAAAATAGCTAAAAAATTCAAGAAATTAAAAAAACTATTTCCGGCATTATTTATAGCCAAAATGGGATAAGATAGGCGGAGAAGGAGAGAAAAAAATTTTAGACCCGAATTCCGTTCATAATCGACCCGGGCAAGAACATTCCGAAAAGAATATAAAAAAAAAAATCAAAAAATTAAAAAAACCCCTTTCCGGCATTATTTTTAGCCAAAAGGGGATGACATAGGCCGAGAAAGAGAGAAAAAAATTTTAGACCTGAATTCCGCTCATACTCGACCCGTGGAAGGAAATTCCGAAAAAATAGCTAAAAAATTCAAGGAATTAAAAAAACTCTTTCTGGCATTTTTTTTTAGCCAAAATGGGATGAGATAGGTGGCGAAAGAGAGAAAAAAATTTTAGACTCGAATTCCGTTCATTCTCGACCTGGGCAAGAAAATTCCGAAAAAAATAGAAAAAAAATCAAAAAAATTAAAAAAAAACCCTATTTCTAGCGTTATTTTTAGCCAAAACGGGATGAGATAGGCGAGAAAGAGAAAAAAAAATTGTGCTCCCGAATTCTGTTCCGACCCAACCCGAGCTTGAAAATTCCAAATAAAAAATAGTAAAAAAATTCAAAAAATTAAAAAATTTAATTCTGACATTGTTTCTATCCAAAACGGGTTGGGAGAGGCCAAGAAAGAGAAAAAAAAAAAAATTATTCCTGAATTCCGTTCATTCTCGACCCGTGCAAGGAAATTCCGAAAAAAAAAAGATAAAAATTACAAGAAATTAAAAAAAATCCTTTCCGACATTATTTTTAGCCAAAACGGGATAATATAGGCCGAGAAATAGAGAAAAAAATTTTAGTCACGACTTTCGTTCACTCTCGACCCAGGCATGAAAATTCAAAAAAAAAAAAGCAAAAAAATTTAAAAAATTAAAAAACCCCTTTCCGTCATTATTTTTAGCCAAAATGGGATGAGAGAGGCCGAGAAAAAATGAAAAAAATTTTAGACCCGAATTCCGTTCATAATTGACACGGGCAAGAAAATTACAAAAAAATATAAAAAAAATTTAAAAAACCCCTTTCCGGCATTATTTTTAGCGAAAATGGGATGAGATAGGCCGAGAAAGAAGGAAAAAAATTTTAGACCAGAATTCTGTTCATACTCGACCCGTGGAAGAAAATTCCGAAAAAAATAGCTAAAAAATTCAAGAAATTAAAAAAACTCTTTCCGGCATTATTTATAGCCAAAATGGGATAAGATAGGCGGAGAAGGAGAGAAAAAAATTTTAGACTCGAATTCCGTTCATTCTCGACCCGGGCAAGAAAATTCCAAAAAGAATATAAAAAAAAAATCAAAAAATTAAAAAACCCCTTTCCGTCATTATTTTTAGCCAAAATGGGATGAGAGAGGCCGAGAAAGAAAGAAAAAAATTTTAGACCCGAATTCCGTTCATAATTGACACGGGCAAGAAAATTACAAAAAAATATAAAAAAAAATTAAAAAACCCCTTTCCGGCATTATTTTTAGCCAAAATGGGATGAGAGAGGCCGAGAAGGAAAGAAAAAAATTTTAGACCCGAATTCCGTTCATAATTGACACGGGCAAGAAAATTACAAAAAAATATAAAAAAAATTAAAAAAATTAAAAAAAACCCCTTTCAGGCAATATTTTTAGCAAAAATGGGATGAGATAGGCCGAGAAAGAAGGAAAAAAACTTTTAGACCAGAATTCTGTTCATACTCGACCCGTGGAAGGAAATTCCGAAAAAAATAGCTAAAAAATTCAAGAAATTAAAAAAACTCTTTCCGGCATTATTTTTAGCCAAAATGGGATGAGATAGGCGGAGAAGGAGAGAAAAAAATTTTAGACCCGAATTCCGTTCATAATCGACCCGGGTAAGAAAATTCCGAAAAGAATATAAAAAAAAATTAAAAAACCCCTTGCCGGCATTATTTTTAGCCAAAATGGGATGACATAGGCCGAGAAAGAGAGAAAAAAATTTTAGACCTGAATTCCGTTCATACTCGACCCGTGGAAGGAAATTCCGAAAAAAATAGCTAAAAAATTCAAGAAATTAAAAAAACTATTTCCGGCATTATTTATAGCCAAAATGGGATAAGATAGGCGGAGAAGGAGAGAAAAAAATTTTAGACCCGAATTCCGTTCATAATCGACCCGGGCAAGAACATTCCGAAAAGAATATAAAAAAAAAAATCAAAAAATTAAAAAAACCCCTTTCCGGCATTATTTTTAGCCAAAAGGGGATGACATAGGCCGAGAAAGAAAGAAAAAAATTTTAGACCCGAATTCCGTTCATAATTGACACGGGCAAGAAAATTACAAAAAAATATAAAAAAAAATTAAAAAACCCCTTTCCGGCATTATTTTTAGCCAAAATGGGATGAGAGAGGCCGAGAAGGAAAGAAAAAAATTTTAGACCCGAATTCCGTTCATAATTGACACGGGCAAGAAAATTACAAAAAAATATAAAAAAAATTAAAAAAATTAAAAAAAACCCCTTTCAGGCAATATTTTTAGCAAAAATGGGATGAGATAGGCCGAGAAAGAAGGAAAAAAACTTTTAGACCAGAATTCTGTTCATACTCGACCCGTGGAAGGAAATTCCGAAAAAAATAGCTAAAAAATTCAAGAAATTAAAAAAACTCTTTCCGGCATTATTTTTAGCCAAAATGGGATGAGATAGGCGGAGAAGGAGAGAAAAAAATTTTAGACCCGAATTCCGTTCATAATCGACCCGGGTAAGAAAATTCCGAAAAGAATATAAAAAAAAATTAAAAAACCCCTTGCCGGCATTATTTTTAGCCAAAATGGGATGACATAGGCCGAGAAAGAGAGAAAAAAATTTTAGACCTGAATTCCGTTCATACTCGACCCGTGGAAGGAAATTCCGAAAAAAATAGCTAAAAAATTCAAGAAATTAAAAAAACTATTTCCGGCATTATTTATAGCCAAAATGGGATAAGATAGGCGGAGAAGGAGAGAAAAAAATTTTAGACCCGAATTCCGTTCATAATCGACCCGGGCAAGAACATTCCGAAAAGAATATAAAAAAAAAAATCAAAAAATTAAAAAAACCCCTTTCCGGCATTATTTTTAGCCAAAAGGGGATGACATAGGCCGAGAAAGAGAGAAAAAAATTTTAGACCTGAATTCCGCTCATACTCGACCCGTGGAAGGAAATTCCGAAAAAATAGCTAAAAAATTCAAGGAATTAAAAAAACTCTTTCTGGCATTTTTTTTTAGCCAAAATGGGATGAGATAGGTGGCGAAAGAGAGAAAAAAATTTTAGACTCGAATTCCGTTCATTCTCGACCTGGGCAAGAAAATTCCGAAAAAAATAGAAAAAAAATCAAAAAAATTAAAAAAAAACCCTATTTCTAGCGTTATTTTTAGCCAAAACGGGATGAGATAGGCGAGAAAGAGAAAAAAAAATTGTGCTCCCGAATTCTGTTCCGACCCAACCCGAGCTTGAAAATTCCAAATAAAAAATAGTAAAAAAATTCAAAAAATTAAAAAATTTAATTCTGACATTGTTTCTATCCAAAACGGGTTGGGAGAGGCCAAGAAAGAGAAAAAAAAAAAAATTATTCCTGAATTCCGTTCATTCTCGACCCGTGCAAGGAAATTCCGAAAAAAAAAAGATAAAAATTACAAGAAATTAAAAAAAATCCTTTCCGACATTATTTTTAGCCAAAACGGGATAATATAGGCCGAGAAATAGAGAAAAAAATTTTAGTCACGACTTTCGTTCACTCTCGACCCAGGCATGAAAATTCAAAAAAAAAAAAGCAAAAAAATTTAAAAAATTAAAAAACCCCTTTCCATCATTATTTTTAGCCAAAATGGGATGAGAGAGGCCGAGAAAAAATGAAAAAAATTTTAGACCCGAATTCCGTTCATAATTGACACGGGCAAGAAAATTACAAAAAAATATAAAAAAAATTTAAAAAACCCCTTTCCGGCATTATTTTTAGCGAAAATGGGATGAGATAGGCCGAGAAAGAAGGAAAAAAATTTTAGACCAGAATTCTGTTCATACTCGACCCGTGGAAGAAAATTCCGAAAAAAATAGCTAAAAAATTCAAGAAATTAAAAAAACTCTTTCCGGCATTATTTATAGCCAAAATGGGATAAGATAGGCGGAGAAGGAGAGAAAAAAATTTTAGACTCGAATTCCGTTCATTCTCGACCCGGGCAAGAAAATTCCAAAAAGAATATAAAAAAAAAATCAAAAAATTAAAAAACCCCTTTCCGTCATTATTTTTAGCCAAAATGGGATGAGAGAGGCCGAGAAAGAAAGAAAAAAATTTTAGACCCGAATTCCGTTCATAATTGACACGGGCAAGAAAATTACAAAAAAATATAAAAAAAAATTAAAAAACCCCTTTCCGGCATTATTTTTAGCCAAAATGGGATGAGAGAGGCCGAGAAGGAAAGAAAAAAATTTTAGACCCGAATTCCGTTCATAATTGACACGGGCAAGAAAATTACAAAAAAATATAAAAAAAATTAAAAAAATTAAAAAAAACCCCTTTCAGGCAATATTTTTAGCAAAAATGGGATGAGATAGGCCGAGAAAGAAGGAAAAAAACTTTTAGACCAGAATTCTGTTCATACTCGACCCGTGGAAGGAAATTCCGAAAAAAATAGCTAAAAAATTCAAGAAATTAAAAAAACTCTTTCCGGCATTATTTTTAGCCAAAATGGGATGAGATAGGCGGAGAAGGAGAGAAAAAAATTTTAGACCCGAATTCCGTTCATAATCGACCCGGGTAAGAAAATTCCGAAAAGAATATAAAAAAAAATTAAAAAACCCCTTGCCGGCATTATTTTTAGCCAAAATGGGATGACATAGGCCGAGAAAGAGAGAAAAAAATTTTAGACCTGAATTCCGTTCATACTCGACCCGTGGAAGGAAATTCCGAAAAAAATAGCTAAAAAATTCAAGAAATTAAAAAAACTATTTCCGGCATTATTTATAGCCAAAATGGGATAAGATAGGCGGAGAAGGAGAGAAAAAAATTTTAGACCCGAATTCCGTTCATAATCGACCCGGGCAAGAACATTCCGAAAAGAATATAAAAAAAAAAATCAAAAAATTAAAAAAACCCCTTTCCGGCATTATTTTTAGCCAAAAGGGGATGACATAGGCCGAGAAAGAAAGAAAAAAATTTTAGACCCGAATTCCGTTCATAATTGACACGGGCAAGAAAATTACAAAAAAATATAAAAAAAAATTAAAAAACCCCTTTCCGGCATTATTTTTAGCCAAAATGGGATGAGAGAGGCCGAGAAGGAAAGAAAAAAATTTTAGACCCGAATTCCGTTCATAATTGACACGGGCAAGAAAATTACAAAAAAATATAAAAAAAATTAAAAAAATTAAAAAAAACCCCTTTCAGGCAATATTTTTAGCAAAAATGGGATGAGATAGGCCGAGAAAGAAGGAAAAAAACTTTTAGACCAGAATTCTGTTCATACTCGACCCGTGGAAGGAAATTCCGAAAAAAATAGCTAAAAAATTCAAGAAATTAAAAAAACTCTTTCCGGCATTATTTTTAGCCAAAATGGGATGAGATAGGCGGAGAAGGAGAGAAAAAAATTTTAGACCCGAATTCCGTTCATAATCGACCCGGGTAAGAAAATTCCGAAAAGAATATAAAAAAAAATTAAAAAACCCCTTGCCGGCATTATTTTTAGCCAAAATGGGATGACATAGGCCGAGAAAGAGAGAAAAAAATTTTAGACCTGAATTCCGTTCATACTCGACCCGTGGAAGGAAATTCCGAAAAAAATAGCTAAAAAATTCAAGAAATTAAAAAAACTATTTCCGGCATTATTTATAGCCAAAATGGGATAAGATAGGCGGAGAAGGAGAGAAAAAAATTTTAGACCCGAATTCCGTTCATAATCGACCCGGGCAAGAACATTCCGAAAAGAATATAAAAAAAAAAATCAAAAAATTAAAAAAACCCCTTTCCGGCATTATTTTTAGCCAAAAGGGGATGACATAGGCCGAGAAAGAGAGAAAAAAATTTTAGACCTGAATTCCGCTCATACTCGACCCGTGGAAGGAAATTCCGAAAAAATAGCTAAAAAATTCAAGGAATTAAAAAAACTCTTTCTGGCATTTTTTTTTAGCCAAAATGGGATGAGATAGGTGGCGAAAGAGAGAAAAAAATTTTAGACTCGAATTCCGTTCATTCTCGACCTGGGCAAGAAAATTCCGAAAAAAATAGAAAAAAAATCAAAAAAATTAAAAAAAAACCCTATTTCTAGCGTTATTTTTAGCCAAAACGGGATGAGATAGGCGAGAAAGAGAAAAAAAAATTGTACTCCCGAATTCTGTTCCGACCCAACCCGAGCTTGAAAATTCCAAATAAAAAATAGTAAAAAAATTCAAAAAATTAAAAAATTTAATTCTGACATTGTTTCTATCCAAAACGGGTTGGGAGAGGCCAAGAAAGAGAAAAAAAAAAAAATTATTCCTGAATTCCGTTCATTCTCGACCCGTGCAAGGAAATTCCGAAAAAAAAAAGATAAAAATTACAAGAAATTAAAAAAAATCCTTTCCGACATTATTTTTAGCCAAAACGGGATAATATAGGCCGAGAAATAGAGAAAAAAATTTTAGTCACGACTTTCGTTCACTCTCGACCCAGGCATGAAAATTCAAAAAAAAAAAAGCAAAAAAATTTAAAAAATTAAAAAACCCCTTTCCGTCATTATTTTTAGCCAAAATGGGATGAGAGAGGCCGAGAAAAAATGAAAAAAATTTTAGACCCGAATTCCGTTCATAATTGACACGGGCAAGAAAATTACAAAAAAATATAAAAAAAATTTAAAAAACCCCTTTCCGGCATTATTTTTAGCGAAAATGGGATGAGATAGGCCGAGAAAGAAGGAAAAAAATTTTAGACCAGAATTCTGTTCATACTCGACCCGTGGAAGAAAATTCCGAAAAAAATAGCTAAAAAATTCAAGAAATTAAAAAAACTCTTTCCGGCATTATTTATAGCCAAAATGGGATAAGATAGGCGGAGAAGGAGAGAAAAAAATTTTAGACTCGAATTCCGTTCATTCTCGACCCGGGCAAGAAAATTCCAAAAAGAATATAAAAAAAAAATCAAAAAATTAAAAAACCCCTTTCCGTCATTATTTTTAGCCAAAATGGGATGAGAGAGGCCGAGAAAGAAAGAAAAAAATTTTAGACCCGAATTCCGTTCATAATTGACACGGGCAAGAAAATTACAAAAAAATATAAAAAAAAATTAAAAAACCCCTTTCCGGCATTATTTTTAGCCAAAATGGGATGAGAGAGGCCGAGAAGGAAAGAAAAAAATTTTAGACCCGAATTCCGTTCATAATTGACACGGGCAAGAAAATTACAAAAAAATATAAAAAAAATTAAAAAATTAAAAAAAACCCCTTTCAGGCAATATTTTTAGCAAAAATGGGATGAGATAGGCCGAGAAAGAAGGAAAAAAACTTTTAGACCAGAATTCTGTTCATACTCGACCCGTGGAAGGAAATTCCGAAAAAAATAGCTAAAAAATTCAAGAAATTAAAAAAACTCTTTTCCGGCATTATTTTTAGCCAAAATGGGATGAGATAGGCGGAGAAGGAGAGAAAAAAATTTTAGACCCGAATTCCGTTCATAATCGACCCGGGTAAGAAAATTCCGAAAAGAATATAAAAAAAAATTAAAAAACCCCTTTCCGGCATTATTTTTAGCCAAAATGGGATGAGATAGGCGGAGAAGGAGAGAAAAAAATTTTAGACTCGAATTCCGTTCATTCTCGACCCGGGCAAGAAAATTCCAAAAAGAATATAAAAAAAAAATCAAAAAATTAAAAAACCCCTTTCCGTCATTATTTTTAGCCAAAATGGGATGAGAGAGGCCGAGAAAGAAAGAAAAAAATTTTAGACCCGAATTCCGTTCATAATTGACACGGGCAAGAAAATTACAAAAAAATATAAAAAAAAATTAAAAAACCCCTTTCCGGCATTATTTTTAGCCAAAATGGGATGAGAGAGGCCGAGAAGGAAAGAAAAAAATTTTAGACCCGAATTCCGTTCATAATTGACACGGGCAAGAAAATTACAAAAAAATATAAAAAAAATTAAAAAAATTAAAAAAAAACCCCTTTCAGGCAATATTTTTAGCAAAAATGGGATGAGATAGGCCGAGAAAGAAGGAAAAAAACTTTTAGACCAGAATTCTGTTCATACTCGACCCGTGGAAGGAAATTCCGAAAAAAATAGCTAAAAAATTCAAGAAATTAAAAAAACTCTTTTCCGGCATTATTTTTAGCCAAAATGGGATGAGATAGGCGGAGAAGGAGAGAAAAAAATTTTAGACCCGAATTCCGTTCATAATCGACCCGGGTAAGAAAATTCCGAAAAGAATATAAAAAAAAATTAAAAAACCCCTTTCCGGCATTATTTTTAGCCAAAATGGGATGACATAGGCCGAGAAAGAGAGAAAAAAATTTTAGACCTGAATTCCGTTCATACTCGACCCGTGGAAGGAAATTCCGAAAAAAATAGCTAAAAAATTCAAGAAATTAAAAAAACTATTTCCGGCATTATTTATAGCCAAAATGGGATAAGATAGGCGGAGAAGGAGAGAAAAAAATTTTAGACCCGAATTCCGTTCATAATCGACCCGGGCAAGAACATTCCGAAAAGAATATAAAAAAAAAAATCAAAAAATTAAAAAACCCCTTTCCGGCATTATTTTTAGCCAAAAGGGGATGACATAGGCCGAGAAAGAGAGAAAAAAATTTTAGACCTGAATTCCGCTCATACTCGACCCGTGGAAGGAAATTCCGAAAAAATAGCTAAAAAATTCAAGGAATTAAAAAAACTCTTTCTGGCATTTTTTTTTAGCCAAAATGGGATGAGATAGGTGGCGAAAGAGAGAAAAAAATTTTAGACTCGAATTCCGTTCATTCTCGACCCGGGCAAGAAAATTCCGAAAAGAATAGAAAAAAAATCAAAAAAATTAAAAAAAAAACCCTATTTCTAGCGTTATTTTTAGCCAAAACGGGATGAGATAGGCGAGAAAGAGAAAAAAAAATTGTACTCCCGAATTCTGTTCCGACCCAACCCGAGCTTGAAAATTCCAAATAAAAAATAGTAAAAAAATTCAAAAAATTAAAAAATTTAATTCTGGCATTGTTTCTATCCAAAACGGGTTGGGAGAGGCCAAGAAAGAGAAAAAAAAAAAATTATTCCTGAATTCCGTTCATTCTCGACCCGTGCAAGGAAATTCCGAAAAAAAAAAGATAAAAATTACAAGAAATTAAAAAAAATCCTTTCCGACATTATTTTTAGCCAAAACGGGATAATATAGGCCGAGAAATAGAGAAAAAAATTTTAGTCACGACTTCCGTTCACTCTCGACCCAGGCATGAAAATTCAAAAAAAAAAAAGCAAAAAAATTTAAAAAAAATTAAAAAACCCCTTTCCGTCATTATTTTTAGCCAAAATGGGATGAGAGAGGCCGAGAAAAAAAGAAAAAAATTTTAGACCCGAATTCCGTTCATAATTGACACGGGCAAGAAAATTACAAAAAAATAAAAATAAAAAATAAAAAACCCCTTTCTGGCATTATTTTTAGCCAAAATGGGATGAGATAGGCCGAGAAAGAAGGAAAAAAATTTTAGACCAGAATTCTGTTCATACTCGACCCTTGGAAGAAAATTCCGAAAAAAATAGCTAAAAAATTCAAGAAATTAAAAAAACTCTTTCCGGCATTATTTATAGCCAAAATGGGATAAGATAGGCGGAGAAGGAGAGAAAAAAATTTTAGACCCGAATTCCGTTCATAATCGACCCGGGCAAGAAAATTCCGAAAAGAATATAAAAAAAAATCAAAAAATTAAAAAAACCCCTTTCCGGCATTATTTTTAGCCAAAAGGGGATGACATAGGCCGAGAAAGAGTGAAAACAATTTTAGACCTGAATTCCGTTCATACTCGACCCGTGGAAGGAAATTCCGAAAAAAATAGCTAAAAAAATCAAGAAATTAAAAAAACTCTATCTGGCATTTTTTTTTAGCCAAAATGAGATGAGATAGGTGGCGAAAGAGAGAAAAAAATTTTAGACTCGAATTCTGTTCATTCTCGACCCGGGCAAGAAAATTCCGAAAAAAATAGAAAAAAAATCAAAAAAATTAAAAAAAAAAACCTATTTCTAGCGTTATTTTTAGCCAAAACGGGATGAGATAGGCCGAGAAAGAGAAAAAAATATTCTACTCCCGAATTCTGTTCCGACCCAACCCGAGCTTGAAAATTCCAAATAAAAAATAGTAAAAAAATTTAAAAAATTAAAAAATTTAATTCTGACATTGTTTCTATCCAAAACGGGTTGGGAGAGGCCAAGAAAGGGAAAAAAAAAAATTTATTCCTGAATTCCGTCCATTCTCGACCCGTGCAAGGAAATTCCGAAAAAAAAAAGATAAAAATTAAAAGAAATTAAAAAAACCCTTTCCGACATTATTTTTAGCCAAAATGGAATAATATAGGCCGAGAAATAGAGAAAAATATTTTAGTCACGACTTCCGTTCACTCTCGACCCAGGCATGAAAATTCAAAAAAAAAAAAGCAAAAAAATTTAAAAAATTAAAAAACCCCTTTCCATCATTATTTTTAGCCAAAATGGGATGAGAGAGGCCGAGAAGGAAAGAAAAAAATTTTAGACCCGAATTCCGTTCATAATTGACACGGGCAAGAAAATTACAAAAAAATATAAAAAAAATTTAAAAAACCCCTTTCCGGCATTATTTTTAGCCAAAATGGGATGAGATAGGCCGAGAAAGAAGGAAAAAAATTTTAGACCAGAATTCTGTTCATACTCGACCCGTGGAAGAAAATTCCGAAAAAAATAGCTAAAAAATTCAAGAAATTAAAAAAACTCTTTCCGGCATTATTTATAGCCAAAATGGGATAAGATAGGCGGAGAAGGAGAGAAAAAAATTTTAGACTCGAATTCCGTTCATTCTCGACCCGGGCAAGAAAATTCCAAAAAGAATATAAAAAAAAAATCAAAAAATTAAAAAACCCCTTTCCGTCATTATTTTTAGCCAAAATGGGATGAGAGAGGCCGAGAAAGAAAGAAAAAAATTTTAGACCCGAATTCCGTTCATAATTGACACGGGCAAGAAAATTACAAAAAAATATAAAAAAAATTAAAAAACCCCTTTCCGGCATTATTTTTAGCCAAAATGGGATGAGAGAGGCCGAGAAGGAAAGAAAAAAATTTTAGACCCGAATTCCGTTCATAATTGACACGGGCAAGAAAATTACAAAAAAATATAAAAAAAATTAAAAAAATTAAAAAAAAACCCCTTTCAGGCAATATTTTTAGCAAAAATGGGATGAGATAGGCCGAGAAAGAAGGAAAAAAACTTTTAGACCAGAATTCTGTTCATACTCGACCCGTGGAAGGAAATTCCGAAAAAAATAGCTATAAAATTCAAGAAATTAAAAAAACTCTTTCCGGCATTATTTTTAGCCAAAATGGGATGAGATAGGCGGAGAAGGAGAGAAAAAAATTTTAGACCCGAATTCCGTTCATAATCGACCCGGGTAAGAAAATTCCGAAAAGAATATAAAAAAAAATTAAAAAACCCCTTTCCGGCATTATTTTTAGCCAAAATGGGATGACATAGGCCGAGAAAGAGAGAAAAAAATTTTAGACCTGAATTCCGTTCATACTCGACCCGTGGAAGGAAATTCCGAAAAAAATAGCTAAAAAATTCAAGAAATTAAAAAAACTATTTCCGGCATTATTTATAGCCAAAATGGGATAAGATAGGCGGAGAAGGAGAGAAAAAAATTTTAGACCCGAATTCCGTTCATAATCGACCCGGGCAAGAACATTCCGAAAAGAATATAAAAAAAAAAATCAAAAAATTAAAAAAACCCCTTTCCGGCATTATTTTTAGCCAAAAGGGGATGACATAGGCCGAGAAAGAGAGAAAAAAATTTTAGACCTGAATTCCGCTCATACTCGACCCGTGGAAGGAAATTCCGAAAAAATAGCTAAAAAATTCAAGGAATTAAAAAAACTCTTTCTGGCATTTTTTTTTAGCCAAAATGGGATGAGATAGGTGGCGAAAGAGAGAAAAAAATTTTAGACTCGAATTCCGTTCATTCTCGACCCGGGCAAGAAAATTCCGAAAAAAATAGAAAAAAAATCAAAAAAATTAAAAAAAAAACCCTATTTCTAGCGTTATTTTCAGCCAAAACGGGATGAGATAGGCGAGAAAGAGAAAAAAAAATTGTACTCCCGAATTCTGTTCCGACCCAACCCGAGCTTGAAAATTCCAAATAAAAAATAGTAAAAAAATTCAAAAAATTAAAAAATTTAATTCTGACATTGTTTCTATCCAAAACGGGTTGGGAGAGGCCAAGAAAGAGAAAAAAAAAAAATTATTCCTGAATTCCGTTCATTCTCGACCCGTGCAAGGAAATTCCGAAAAAAAAAAGATAAAAATTACAAGAAATTAAAAAAAATCCTTTCCGACATTATTTTTAGCCAAAACGGGATAATATAGGCCGAGAAATAGAGAAAAAAATTTTAGTCACGACTTTCGTTCACTCTCGACCCAGGCATGAAAATTCAAAAAAAAAAAAGCAAAAAAATTTAAAAAATTTAAAAACCCCTTTCCGTCATTATTTTTAGCCAAAATGGGATGAGAGAGGCCGAGAAAAAAAGAAAAAAATTTTAGACCCGAATTCCGTTCATAATTGACACGGGCAAGAAAATTACAAAAAAATATAAATAAAAAATAAAAAACCCCTTTCCGGCATTATTTTTAGCCAAAATGGGATGAGATAGGCCGAGAAAGAAGGAAAAAAATTTTAGACCAGAATTCTGTTCATACTCGACCCGTGGAAAAAAATTCCGAAAAAAATAGCTAAAAAATTCAAGAAATTAAAAAAACTCTTTCCGGCATTATTTATAGCCAAAATGGGATAAGATAGGCGGAGAAGGAGAGAAAAAAATTTTAGACCCGAATTCCGTTCATAATCGACCCGGGCAAGAAAATTCCGAAAAGAATATAAAAAAAAAAATCAAAAAATTAAAAAAACCCCTTTCCGGCATTATTTTTAGCCAAAAGGGGATGACATAGGCCGAGAAAGAGTGAAAACAATTTTAGACCTGAATTCCGTTCATACTCGACCCGTGGAAGGAAATTCCGAAAAAAATAGCTAAAAAAATCAAGAAATTAAAAAAACTCTATCTGGCATTTTTTTTTAGCCAAAATGAGATGAGATAGGTGGCGAAAGAGAGAAAAAAATTTTAGACTCGAATTCTGTTCATTCTCGACCCGGGCAAGAAAATTCCGAAAAAAATAGAAAAAAAATCAAAAAAATTAAAAAAAAAAACCTATTTCTAGCGTTATTTTTAGCCAAAACGGGATGAGATAGGCCGAGAAAGAGAAAAAAATATTCTACTCCCGAATTCTGTTCCGACCCAACCCGAGCTTGAAAATTCCAAATAAAAAATAGTAAAAAAATTTAAAAAATTAAAAAATTTAATTCTGACATTGTTTCTATCCAAAACGGGTTTGGAGAGGCCAAGAAAGAGAAAAAAAAAAATTTATTCCTGAATTCCGTCCATTCTCGACCCGTGCAAGGAAATTCCGAAAAAAAAAAGATAAAAATTAAAAGAAATTAAAAAAACCCTTTCCGACATTATTTTTAGCCAAAATGGAATAATATAGGCCGAGAAATAGAGAAAAAAATTTTAGTCACGACTTCCGTTCACTCTCGACCCAGGCATGAAAATTCAAAAAAAAAAAAGCAAAAAAATTTAAAAAATTAAAAAAACCCTTTCCATCATTATTTTTAGCCAAAATGGGATGAGAGAGGCCGAGAAGGAAAGAAAAAAATTTTAGACCCGAATTCCGTTCATAATTGACACGGGCAAGAAAATTACAAAAAAATATAAAAAAAATTTAAAAAACCCCTTTCCGGCATTATTTTTAGCCAAAATGGGATGAGATAGGCCGAGAAAGAAGGAAAAAAATTTTAGACCAGAATTCTGTTCATACTCGACCCGTGGAAGTAAATTCCGAAAAAAATAGCTAAAAAATTCAAGAAATTAAAAAAACTCTTTCCGCATTATTTATAGCCAAAATGGGATAAGATAGGCGGAGAAGGAGAGAAAAAAATTTTAGACTCGAATTCCGTTCATTCTCGACCCGGGCAAGAAAATTCCGAAAAGAATATAAAAAAAAAATCAAAAAATTAAAAAACCCCTTTCCGTCATTATTTTTAGCCAAAATGGGATGAGAGAGGCCGAGAAAGAAAGAAAAAAATTTTAGACCCGAATTCCGTTCATAATTGACACGGGCAAGAAAATTACAAAAAAATATAAAAAGAAATTAAAAAACCCCTTTCCGGCATTATTTTTAGCCAAAATGGGATGAGAGAGGCCGAGAAGGAAAGAAAAAAATTTTAGACCCGAATTCCGTTCATAATTGACACGGGCAAGAAAATTACAAAAAAATATAAAAAAAATTAAAAAAATTAAAAAAAACCCCTTTCAGGCAATATTTTTAGCAAAAATGGGATGAGATAGGCCGAGAAAGAAGGAAAAAAACTTTTAGACCAGAATTCTGTTCATACTCGACCCGTGGAAGGAAATTCCGAAAAAAATAGCTAAAAAATTCAAGAAATTAAAAAAACTCTTTCCGGCATTATTTTTAGCCAAAATGGGATGAGATAGGCGGAGAAGGAGAGAAAAAAATTTTAGACCCGAATTCCGTTCATAATCGACCCGGGTAAGAAAATACCGAAAAGAATATAAAAAAAAATTAAAAAACCCCTTTCCGGCATTATTTTTAGCCAAAATGGGATGACATAGGCCGAGAAAGAGAGAAAAAAATTTTAGACCTGAATTCCGTTCATACTCGACCCGTGGAAGGAAATTCCGAAAAAAATAGCTAAAAAATTCAAGAAATTAAAAAAACTATTTCCGGCATTATTTATAGCCAAAATGGGATAAGATAGGCGGAGAAGGAGAGAAAAAAATTTTAGACCCGAATTCCGTTCATAATCGACCCGGGCAAGAACATTCCGAAAAGAATATAAAAAAAAAATCAAAAAATTAAAAAAACCCCTTTCCGGCATTATTTTTAGCCAAAAGGGGATGACATAGGCCGAGAAAGAGAGAAAAAAATTTTAGACCTGAATTCCGCTCATACTCGACCCGTGGAAGGAAATTCCGAAAAAATAGCTAAAAAATTCAAGGAATTAAAAAAACTCTTTCTGGCATTTTTTTTTAGCCAAAATGGGATGAGATAGGTGGCGAAAGAGAGAAAAAAATTTTAGACTCGAATTCCGTTCATTCTCGACCCGGGCAAGAAAATTCCGAAAAAAATAGAAAAAAAATCAAAAAAATTAAAAAAAAAACCCTATTTCTAGCGTTATTTTTAGCCAAAACGGGATGAGATAGGCTAGAAAGAGAAAAAAAAATTGTACTCCCGAATTCTGTTCCGACCCAACCCGAGCTTGAAAATTCCAAATAAAAAATAGTAAAAAAATTCAAAAAATTAAAAAATTTAATTCTGACATTGTTTCTATCCAAAACGGGTTGGGAGAGGCCAAGAAAGAGAAAAAAAAAAATTATTCCTGAATTCCGTTCATTCTCGACCCGTGCAAGGAAATTCCGAAAAAAAAAAGATAAAAATTACAAGAAATTAAAAAAAATCCTTTCCGACATTATTTTTAGCCAAAACGGGATAATATAGGCCGAGAAATAGAGAAAAAAATTTTAGTCACGACTTCCGTTCACTCTCGACCCAGGCATGAAAATTCAAAAAAAAGAAAGCAAAAAAATTTAAAAAATTAAAAAACCCCTTTCCGTCATTATTTTTAGCCAAAATGGGATGAGAGAGGCCGAGAAAAAAAGAAAAAAATTTTAGACCCGAATTCCGTTCATAATTGACACGGGCAAGAAAATTACAAAAAAATAAAAATAAAAAATAAAAAACCCCTTTCCGGCATTATTTTTAGCCAAAATGGGATGAGATAGGCCGAGAAAGAAGGAAAAAAATTTTAGACCAGAATTCTGTTCATACTCGACCCGTGGAAGAAAATTCCGAAAAAAATAGCTAAAAAATTCAAGAAATTAAAAAAACTCTTTCCGGCATTATTTATAGCCAAAATGGGATAAGATAGGCGGAGAAGGAGAGAAAAAAATTTTAGACCCGAATTCCGTTCATAATCGACCCGGGCAAGAAAATTCCGAAAAGTATATAAAAAAAATCAAAAAATTAAAAAAACCCCTTTCCGGCATTATTTTTAGCCAAAAGGGGATGACATAGGCCGAGAAAGAGTGAAAACAATTTTAGACCTGAATTCCGTTCATACTCGACCCGTGGAAGGAAATTCCGAAAAAAATAGCTAAAAAAATCAAGAAATTAAAAAAACTCTATCTGGCATTTTTTTTTAGCCAAAATGAGATGAGATAGGTGGCGAAAGAGAGAAAAAAATTTTAGACTCGAATTCTGTTCATTCTCGACCCGGGCAAGAAAATTCCGAAAAAAATAGAAAAAAAATCAAAAAAATTAAAAAAAAAAACCTATTTCTAGCGTTATTTTTAGCCAAAACGGGATGAGATAGGCCGAGAAAGAGAAAAAAATATTCTACTCCCGAATTCTGTTCCGACCCAACCCGAGCTTGAAAATTCCAAATAAAAAATAGTAAAAAAATTTAAAAAATTAAAAAATTTAATTCTGACATTGTTTCTATCCAAAACGGGTTGGGAGAGGCCAAGAAAGAGAAAAAAAAAAATTTATTCCTGAATTCCGTCCATTCTCGACCCGTGCAAGGAAATTCCGAAAAAAAAAAGATAAAAATTAAAAGAAATTAAAAAAACCCTTTCCGACATTATTTTTAGCCAAAATGGAATAATATAGGCCGAGAAATAGAGAAAAAAATTTTAGTCACGACTTCCGTTCACTCTCGACCCAGGCATGAAAATTCAAAAAAAAAAAAGCAAAAAAATTTAAAAAATTAAAAAACCCCTTTCCATCATTATTTTTAGCCAAAATGGGTTGAGAGAGGCCGAGAAGGAAAGAAAAAAATTTTAGACCCGAATTCCGTTCATAATTGACACGGGCAAGAAAATTACAAAAAAATATAAAAAAAATTTAAAAAACCCCTTTCCGGCATTACTTTTAGCCAAAATGGGATGAGATAGGCCGAGAAAGAAGGAAAAAAATTTTAGACCAGAATTCTGTTCATACTCGACCCGTGGAAGAAAATTCCGAAAAAAATAGCTAAAAAATTCAAGAAATTAAAAAAACTCTTTCCGGCATTATTTATAGCCAAAATGGGATAAGATAGGCGGAGAAGGAGAGAAAAAAATTTTAGACTCGAATTCCGTTCATTCTCGACCCGGGCAAGAAAATTCCGAAAAGAATATAAAAAAAAATCAAAAAATTAAAAAACCCCTTTCTGTCATTATTTTTAGCCAAAATGGGATGAGAGAGGCCGAGAAAGAAAGAAAAAAATTTTAGACCCGAATTCCGTACATAATTGACACGGGCAAGAAAATTACAAAAAAATATAAAAAAAAAATTAAAAAACCCCTTTCCGGCATTATTTTTAGCCAAAATGGGATGAGAGAGGCCGAGAAGGAAAGAAAAAAATTTTAGACCCGAATTCCGTTCATAATTGACACGGGCAAGAAAATTACAAAAAAATATAAAAAAAATTAAAAAAATTAAAAAAAACCCCTTTCAGGCAATATTTTTAGCAAAAATGGGATGAGATAGGCCGAGAAAGAAGGAAAAAAACTTTTAGACCAGAATTCTATTCATACTCGACCCGTGGAAGGAAATTCCGAAAAAAATAGCTAAAAAATTCAAGAAATTAAAAAAACTCTTTCCGGCATTATTTTTAGCCAAAATGGGATGAGATAGGCGGAGAAGGAGAGAAAAAAATTTTAGACCCGAATTCCGTTCATAATCGACCCGGGCAAGAAAATTCCGAAAAGAATATAAAAAAAAATTAAAAAACCCCTTTCCGGCATTATTTTTAGCCAAAATGGGATGCATAGGCCGAGAAAGAGAGAAAAAAATTTTAGACCTGAATTCCGTTCATACTCGACCCGTGGAAGGAAATTCCGAAAAAAATAGCTAAAAAATTCAAGAAATTAAAAAAACTCTTTCCGGCATTATTTTTAGCCAAAATGGGATGAGATAGGCGGAGAAGGAGAGAAAAAAATTTTAGACCCGAATTCCGTTCATAATCGACCCGGGCAAGAAAATTCCGAAAAGAATATAAAAAAAAAATCAAAAAATTAAAAAAACCCCTTTCCGGCATTATTTTTAGCCAAAAGGGGATGACATAGGCCGAGAAAGAGAGAAAAAAATTTTAGACCTGAATTCCGTTCATACTCGACCCGTGGAAGGAAATTCCGAAAAAAATAGCTAAAAAATTCAAGAAATTAAAAAAACTCTTTCCGGCATTATTTATAGCCAAAATGGGATAAGATAGGCGGAGAAGGAGAGAAAAAAATTTTAGACCCGAATTCCGTTCATAATCGACCCGGGCAAGAAAATTCCGAAAAGAATATAAAAAAAAATCAAAAAATTAAAAAACCCCTTTCCGTCATTATTTTTAGCCAAAATGGGATGAGAGAGGCCGAGAAAGAAAGAAAAAAATTTTAGACCCGAATTCCGTTCATAATTGACACGGGCAAAAAAATTACAAAAAAATATAAAAAAAAATTAAAAAACCCCTTTCCGGCATTATTTTTAGCCAAAATGGGATGAGATAGGCCGAGAAAGAAGGAAAAAAATTTTAGACCAGAATTCTGTTCATACTCGACCCGTGGAAGGAAATTCCGAAAAAAATAGCTAAAAAATTCAAGAAATTAAAAAAACTCTTTCCGGCATTATTTATAGCCAAAATGGGATAAGATAGGCGGAGAAGGAGGGAAAAAAATTTTAGACCCGAAATTCGTTCATAATCGACCCGGGCAAGAAAATTCTGAAAAGAATATAAAAAAAAAATCAAAAAATTAAAAAAAACCCCTTTCCGGCATTATTTTTAGCCAAAAGGGGATGACATAGGCCGAGAAAGAGTGAAATCAATTTTAGACCTGAATTCCGTTCATACTCGACCCGGGGAAGGAAATTCCGAAAAATATAGCTAAAAAAATCAAGAAATTAAAAAAACTCTTTCTGGCATTTTTTTTTTAGCCAAAATGGGATGAGATAGGTGGCGAAAGAGAGAAAAAAATTTTAGACTCGAATTCCGTTCATTCTCGACTCGGGCAAGAAAATTCCGAAAAAAAAAGAAAAAAAATCAAAAAAATTAAAAAAAAAGACCTATTTCTAGCGTTATTTTTAGCCAAAACGGGATGAGATAGGCCGAGAAAGAGAAAAAAAAATTCTACTCCCGAATTCTGTTCCGACCCAACCCGAGCTTGAAAATTCCAAATAAAAAATAGTAAAAAAATTCAAAAATTTAAAAATTTAATTCTGACATTGTTTCTATCCAAAACGGGTTGGGAGAGGCCAAGAAAGAGAAAAAAAAAATTTATTCCTGAATTCCGTTCATTCTCGACCCGTGCAAGGAAATTCCGAAAAAAAAAGATAAAAATTAAAAGAAATTAAAAAAACCCTTTCCGGCATTATTTTTAGCCAAAACGGAATAATATAGGCCGAGAAAGACAGAAAAAAATTTTAGTCACGACTTCCGTTCACTCTCGACCCAGGCATGAAAATTCAAAAAAAAAAAAGCAAAAAAATTTAAAAAATTAAAAAACCCCTTTCCATCATTATTTTTAGCCAAAATGGGATGAGAGAGGCCGAGAAGGAAAGAAAAAAATTTTAGACCCGAATTCCGTTCATAATTGACACGGGCAAGAAAATTACAAAAAAATATAAAAGAAAATTAAAAAACCCCTTTCCGGCATTATTTTTAGCCAAAATGGGATGAGATAGGCCGAGAAAGAAGGAAAAAAATTTTAGACCAGAATTCTGTTCATACTCGACCCGTGGAAGAAAATTCCGAAAAAAATAGCTAAAAAATTGAAGAAATTAAAAAAACTCTTTCCGGCATTATTTATAGCCAAAATGGGATAAGATAGGCGGAGAAGGAGACAAAAAAATTTTAGACTCGAATTCCGTTCATTCTCGACCCGGGCAAGAAAATTCCGAAAAGAATATAAAAAAAAAATCAAAAAATTAAAAAACCCCTTTCCGTCATTATTTTTAGCCAAAATGGGATGAGAGAGGCCGAGAAAGAAAGAAAAAAATTTTAGACCCGAATTCCGTTCATAATTGACACGGGCAAGAAAATTACAAAAAAATATAAAAAAAAATTAAAAAACCCCTTTCCGGCATTATTTTTAGCCAAAATGGGATGAGAGAGGCCGAGAAGGAAAGAAAAAAAATTTTAGACCCGAATTCCGTTCATAATTGACACGGGCAAGAAAATTACAAAAAAATATAAAAAAAAATTAAAAAAATTAAAAAAAACCCCTTTCAGGCAATATTTTTAGCAAAAATGGGATGAGATAGGCCGAGAAAGAAGGAAAAAAACTTTTAGACCAGAATTCTGTTCATACTCGACCCGTGGAAGGAAATTCCGAAAAAAATAGCTAAAAAATTCAAGAAATTAAAAAAACTCTTTCCGGCATTATTTTTAGCCAAAATGGGATGAGATAGGCGGAGAAGGAGAGAAAAAAATTTTAGACCCGAATTCCGTTCATAATCGACCCGGGCAAGAAAATTCCGAAAAGAATATAAAAAAAAATTAAAAAACCCCTTTCCGGCATTATTTTTAGCCAAAATGGGATGACATAGGCCGAGAAAGAGAGAAAAAAATTTTAGACCTGAATTCCGTTCATACTCGACCCGTGGAAGGAAATTCCGAAAAAAATAGCTAAAAAATTCAAGAAATTAAAAAAACTATTTCCGGCATTATTTATAGCCAAAATGGGATAAGATAGGCGGAGAAGGAGAGAAAAAAATTTTAGACCCGAATTCCGTTCATAATCGACCCGGGCAAGAACATTCCGAAAAGAATATAAAAAAAAAAAATCAAAAAATTAAAAAAACCCCTTTCCGGCATTATTTTTAGCCAAAAGGGGATGACATAGGCCGAGAAAGAGAGAAAAAAATTTTAGACCTGAATTCCGCTCATACTCGACCCGTGGAAGGAAATTCCGAAAAAAATAGCTAAAAAATTCAAGGAATTAAAAAAACTCTTTCTGGCATTTTTTTTTAGCCAAAATGGGATGAGATAGGTGGCGAAAGAGAGAAAAAAAATTTTAGACTGGAATTCTGTTCATTCTCGACCCGGGCAAGAAAATTCCGAAAAAAATAGAAAAAAAATCAAAAAAATTAAAAGAAAACCCTATTTCTAGCTTTATTTTTAGCCAAAACGGGATGAGATAGGCGAGAAAGAGAAAAAAAAATTGTACTCCCGAATTCTGTTCCGACCCAACCCGAGCTTGAAAATTCCAAATAAAAAATATTAAAAAAATTCAAAAAATTAAAAAATTTAATTCTGACAATGTTTCTATCCAAAACGGGTTGGGTGAGGCCAAGAAAGAGAAAAAAAAAATTTATTCCTGAATTCCGTTCATTCTCGACCCGTGCAAGGAAATTCCGAAAAAAAAAAAGATAAAAATTACAAGAAATTAAAAAAAATCCTTTCCGACATTATTTTTAGCCAAAACGGGATAATATAGGCCGAGAAATAGAGAAAAAAATTTTAGTCACGACTTCCGTTCACTCTCGACCCAGGCATGAAAATTCAAAAAAAAAAAAGCAAAAAAATTTAAAAAATTAAAAAACCCCTTTCCGTCATTATTTTTAGCCAAAATGGGATGAGAGAGGCCGAGAAAAAAAGAAAAAAATTTTAGACCCGAATTCCGTTCATAATTGACACGGGCAAGAAAATTACAAAAAAATAAAAAAAAAAATAAAAAAACCCCTTTCCGGCATTATTTTTAGCCAAAATGGGATGAGATAGGCCGAGAAAGAAGGAAAAAAATTTTAGACCAGAATTCTGTTCATACTCGACCCGTGGAAGAAAATTCCGAAAAAAATAGCTAAAAAATTGAAGAAATTAAAAAAACTCTTTCCGGCATTATTTATAGCCAAAATGGGATAAGATAGGCGGAGAAGGAGACAAAAAAATTTTAGACTCGAATTCCGTTCATTCTCGACCCGGGCAAGAAAATTCCGAAAAGAATATAAAAAAAAAATCAAAAAATTAAAAAACCCCTTTCCGTCATTATTTTTAGCCAAAATGGGATGAGAGAGGCCGAGAAAGAAAGAAAAAAATTTTAGACCAGAATTCTGTTCATACTCGACCCGTGGAAGAAAATTCCGAAAAAAATAGCTAAAAAATTCAAGAAATTAAAAAAACTCTTTCCGGCATTATTTATAGCCAAAATGGGATAAGATAGGCGGAGAAGGAGGGAGAAAAATTTTAGACCCGAATTCCGTTCATAATCGACCCGGGCAAGAAAATTCCGAAAAGAATATAAAAAAAAAATCAAAAAATTAAAAAAAACCCCTTTCCGGCATTATTTTTAGCCAAAAGGGGATGACATAGGCCGAGAAAGAGTGAAAACAATTTTAGACCTGAATTCCGTTCATACTCGACCCGTGGAAGGAAATTCCGAAAAAAATAGCTAAAAAAATCAAGAAATTAAAAAAACTCTTTCTGGCATTTTTTTTTTAGCCAAAATGAGATGAGATAGGTGGCGAAAGAGAGAAAAAAATTTTAGACTCGAATTCCGTTCATTCTCGACCCGGGCAAGAAAATTCCGAAAAAAATAGAAAAAAAATCAAAAAAATTAAAAAAAAACCTATTTCTAGCGTTATTTTTAGCCAAAACGGGATGAGATAGGCCGAGAAAGAGAAAAAAAAATTTTACTCCTGAATTCTGTTCCGACCCAACCCGAGCTTGAAAATTCCAAATAAAAAATAGTAAAAAAATTTAAAAAATTAAAAAATTTAATTCTGACATTGTTTCCATCCAAAACGGGTTGGGAGAGGCCAAGAAAGAGAAAAAAAAAATTTATTCCTGAATTCCGTCCATTCTCGACCCGTGCAAGGAAATTCCGAAAAAAAAAAAGATAAAAATTAAAAGAAATTAAAAAAACCCTTTCCGACATTATTTTTAGCCAAAACGGAATAATATAGGCCGAGAAATAGAGAAAAAAATTTTAGTCACGAATTCCGTTCACTCTCGACCCAGGAATGAAAATTCAAAAAAAAAAAAGCAAAAAAATTTAAAAAATTAAAAAACCCCTTTCCGTCATTATTTTTAGCCAAAATGGGATGAGAGAGGCCGAGAAAGAAAGAAAAAAATTTTAGACCCGAATTCCGTTCATAATCGACCCGGGCAAGAAAATTCCGAAAAGAATATAAAAAAAAAAATCAAAAAATTAAAAAAACCCCTTTCCGGCATTATTTTTAGCCAAATGGGGATGACATAGGCCGAGAAAGAGAGAAAAAAATTTTAGACCTGAATTCCGTTCATACTCGACCCGTGGAAGGAAATTCCGAAAAAAATAGCTAAAAATTCAAGAAATTAAAAAAACTCTTTCCGGCATTATTTATAGCCAAAATGGGATAAGATAGGCGGAGAAGGAGAGAAAAAAATTTTAGACCCGAATTCCGTTTATAATCAACCCGGGCAAGAAAATTCCGAAAAGAATATAAAAAAAAAATCAAAAAATTAAAAAACCCCTTTCCGTCATTATTTTTAGCCAAAATGGGATGAGAGAGGCCGAGAAAGAAAGAAAAAAATTTTAGACCCGAATTCCGTTCATAATTGACACTGGCAAGAAAATGACAAAAAAATATAAAAAAAATTAAAAAACCCCTTTCCGGCATTATTTTTAGCCAAAATGGGATGAGATAGGCCGAGAAAGAAGGAAAAAAATTTTAGACCAGAATTCTGTTCATACTCGATCCGTGGAAGGAAATTCCGAAAAAAATAGCTAAAAAATTCAAGAAATTAAAAAAACTCTTTCCGGTGTTATTTATAGCCAAAATGGGATAAGATAGGCGGAGAAGGAGATAAAAAAATTTTAGACCCGAATTCCGTTCATAATCGACCCGGGCAAGAAAATTCCGAAAAAAATAGAAACAAAATCAAAAAAATTAAAAAAAAAAACCTATTTCTAGCGTTATTTTTAGCCAAAACGGGATGAGATAGGCCGAGAAAGAGAAAAAAAAATTCTACTCCCGAATTCTGTTCCGACCCAACCCGAGCCTGAAAATTCCAAATAAAAAATAGTAAAAAAATTCAAAAAATTAAAAAATTTAATTCTGACATTGTTTCTATCCAAAACGGGTTGGGAGCGGCCAAGAAAGAGAAAAAAAAAATTTTATTCCTGAATTCCGTTCATTCTCGACCCGTGCAAGGAAATTCCGAAAAAAAAAGATAAAAATTAAAAGAAATTAAAAAAACCCTTTCCGACATTATTTTTAGCCAAAACGTAATAATATAGGCCGAGAAATAGAGAAAAAAATTTTAGTCACGACTTCCGTTCACTCTCGACCCAGGCATGAAAATTCAAAAAAAAAAAAGCAAAAAAATTTAAAAAATTAAAAAACCCCTTTCCATCATTATTTTTAGCCAAAATGGGATGAGAGAGGCCGAGAAGGAAAGAAAAAAATTTTAGACCCGAATTCCGTTCATAATTGACACGGGCAAGAAAATTACAAAAAAATATAAAAAAAATTAAAAAAAAAACCCCTTTCCGGCAATATTTTTAGCCAAAATGGGATGAGATAGGCCGAGAAAGAAGGAAAAAAACTTTTAGACCAGAATTCTGTTCATACTCGACCCGTGGAAGGAATTTCCGAAAAAAATAGCTAAAAAATTCAAGAAATTAAAAAAACTCTTTCCGGCATTATTTTTAGCCAAAATGGGATGAGATAGGCGGAGAAGGAGAGAAAAAAATTTTAGACCCGAATTCCGTTCATAATCGACCCGGGCAAGAAAATTCCGAAAAGAATATAAAAAAAAATTAAAAAACCCCTTTCCGGCATTATTTTTAGCCAAAATGGGATGACATAGGCCGAGAAAGAGAGAAAAAAATTTTAGACCTGAATTCCGTTCATACTCGACCCGTGGAAGGAAATTCCGAAAAGAATATAAAAAAAAAATCAAAAAATTAAAAAAAAACCCCTTTCCGGCATTATTTTTAGCCAAAAGGGGATGACATAGGCCGAGAAAGAGGGAAAAAAATTTTAGACCTGAATTCCGTTCATACTCGACCCGTGGAAGGAAATTCCGAAAAAAATAGCTAAAAAATTCAAGAAATTAAAAAAACTCTTTCCGGCATTATTTATAGCCAAAATGGGATACGATAGGCGGAGAAGTAGAGAAAAATATTTTAGACCCGAATTCCGTTCATAATCGACCCGGGCAAGAAAATTCCGAAAAGAATATAAAAAAAAAATCAAAAAATTAAAAAACCCCTTTCCGTCATTATTTTTAGCCAAAATGGGATGAGAGAGGCCGAGAAAGAAAGAAAAAAATTTTAGACCCGAATTCCGTTCATAATTGACATGGGCAAGAAAATTAGAAAAAAATATAAAAAAAAATTAAAAAACCCCTTTCCGGCATTATTTTTAGCCAAAATGGGATGAGATAGGCCGAGAAAGAAGGAAAAAAATTTTAGACCAGAATTCTGTTCATACTCGACCCGGGGAAGGAAATTCCGAAAAAAATAGCTAAAAAATTCAAGAAATTAAAAAAACTCTTTCCGGCATTATTTATAGCCAAAATGGGATAAGATAGGCGGAGAAGGAGAGAAAAAAATTTTACACCCGAATTCCGTTCATAATCGACCCGGGCAAGAAAATTCCGAAAAGAATATAAAAAAAGAAATCAAAAAATTAAAAAACCCCTTTCCGTCATTATTTTTAGCCAAAATGGGATGAGAGAGGCCGAGAAAGAAAGAAAAAAATTTTAGACCCGAATTCCGTTCATAATCGACCCGGGCAAGAAAATTACGAAAAAAATAGAAACAAAATCAAAAAAATTAAAAAAAAAACCTATTTCTAGCGTTATTTTTAGCCAAAACGGGATGAGATAGGCCGAGAAAGAGAAAAAAAAATTCTACTCCCGAATTCTGTTCCGACCCAACCCGAGCCTGAAAATTCCAAATAAAAAATAGTAAAAAAATTCAAAAAATTAAAAAATTTAATTCTGACATTGTTTCTATCCAAAACGGGTTGGGAGCGGCCAAGAAAGAGAAAAAAAAAATTTATTCCTGAATTCCGTTCATTCTCGACCCGTGCAAGGAAATTCCGAAAAAAAAAGATAAAAATTAAAAGAAATTAAAAAAACCCTTTCCGACATTATTTTTAGCCAAAACGGAATAATATAGGCCGAGAAATAGAGAAAAAAATTTTAGTCACGACTTCCGTTCACTCTCGACCCAGGCATGAAAATTCAAAAAAAAAAAAGCAAAAAAATTTAAAAAATTAAAAAACCCCTTTCCATCATTATTTTTAGCCAAAATGGGATGAGAGAGGCCGAGAAGGAAAGAAAAAAATTTTAGACCCGAATTCCGTTCATAATTGACACGGGCAAGAAAATTACAAAAAAATATAAAAAAAATTAAAAAAATACCCCTTTCCGGCAATATTTTTAGCCAAAATGGGATGAGATAGGCCGAGAAAGAAGGAAAAAAACTTTTAGACCAGAATTCTGTTCATACTCGACCCGTGGAAGGAATTTCCGAAAAAAATAGCTAAAAAATTAAAGAAATTAAAAAAACTCTTTCCGGCATTATTTTTAGCCAAAATGGGATGAGATAGGCGGAGAAGGAGAGAAAAAAATTTTAGACCCGAATTCCGTTCATAATCGACCCGGGCAAGAAAATTCCGAAAAGAATATAAAAAAAAATTAAAAAACCCCTTTCCGGCATTATTTTTAGCCAAAATGGGATGACATAGGCCGAGAAAGAGAGAAAAAAATTTTAGACCTGAATTCCGTTCATACTCGACCCGTGGAAGTAAATTCCGAAAAAAATAGCTAAAAAATTCAAGAAATTAAAAAAACTATTTCCGGCATTATTTATAGCCAAAATGGGATAAGATAGGCGGAGAAGGAGAGAAAAAAATTTAAGACCCGAATTCCGTTCATAATCGACCCGGGCAAGAAAATTCCGAAAAGAATATAAAAAAAAAATCAAAAAATTAAAAAAACCCCTTTCCGGCATTATTTTTAGCCAAAAGGGGATGACATAGGCCGAGAAGGAGAGAAAAAAATTTTAGACCTGAATTCCGTTCATACTCGACCCGTGGAAGGAAATTCCGAAAAAAATAGCTAAAAAATTCAAGAAATTAAAAAAACTCTTTCCGGCATTATTTATAGCCAAAATGGGATAAGATAGGCGGAGAAGGAGAGAAAAAAATTTTAGACCTGAATTCCGTTCATAATCGACCCGGGCAAGAAAATTCCGAAAAGAATATAAAAAAAAAATCAAAAAATTAAAAAACCCCTTTCCATCATTATTTTTAGCCAAAATGGGATGAGAGAGGCCGAGAAAGAAAGAAAAAAATTTTAGACCCGAATTCCGTTCATAATTGACACGGGCAAGAAAATTACAAAAAAATATAAAAAAAATTAAAAAACCCGTTTCCGGCATTATTTTTAGCCAAAATGGGATGAGATAGGCCGAGAAAGAAGGAAAAAAATTTTAGACCAGAATTCTGTTCATACTCGACCCGTGGAAGGAAATTCCGAAAAAAATAGCTAAAAAATTCAAGAAATTAAAAAATCTCTTTCTGGCATTATTTATAGCCAAAATGGGATGAGATAGGCGGAGAAGGAGAGAAAAAAATTTTAGACCCGAATTCCGTTTATAATCAACCCGGGCAAGAAAATTCCGAAAAGAATATAAAAAAAAAATCAAAAAATTAAAAAACCCCTTTCCGTCATTATTTTTAGCCAAAATGGGATGAGAGAGGCCGAGAAAGAAAGAAAAAAATTTTAGACCCGAATTCCGTTCATAATTGACACTGGCAAGAAAATGACAAAAAAATATAAAAAAAATTAAAAAACCCCTTTCCGGCATTATTTTTAGCCAAAATGGGATGAGATAGGCCGAGAAAGAAGGAAAAAAATTTTAGACCAGAATTCTGTTCATACTCGATCCGTGGAAGGAAATTCCGAAAAAAATAGCTAAAAAATTCAAGAAATTAAAAAAACTCTTTCCGGTGTTATTTATAGCCAAAATGGGATAAGATAGGCGGAGAAGGAGATAAAAAAATTTTAGACCCGAATTCCGTTCATAATCGACCCGGGCAAGAAAATTCCGAAAAAAATAGAAACAAAATCAAAAAAATTAAAAAAAAAAACCTATTTCTAGCGTTATTTTTAGCCAAAACGGGATGAGATAGGCCGAGAAAGAGAAAAAAAAATTCTACTCCCGAATTCTGTTCCGACCCAACCCGAGCCTGAAAATTCCAAATAAAAAATAGTAAAAAAATTCAAAAAATTAAAAAATTTAATTCTGACATTGTTTCTATCCAAAACGGGTTGGGAGCGGCCAAGAAAGAGAAAAAAAAAATTTTATTCCTGAATTCCGTTCATTCTCGACCCGTGCAAGGAAATTCCGAAAAAAAAAGATAAAAATTAAAAGAAATTAAAAAAACCCTTTCCGACATTATTTTTAGCCAAAACGTAATAATATAGGCCGAGAAATAGAGAAAAAAATTTTAGTCACGACTTCCGTTCACTCTCGACCCAGGCATGAAAATTCAAAAAAAAAAAAGCAAAAAAATTTAAAAAATTAAAAAACCCCTTTCCATCATTATTTTTAGCCAAAATGGGATGAGAGAGGCCGAGAAGGAAAGAAAAAAATTTTAGACCCGAATTCCGTTCATAATTGACACGGGCAAGAAAATTACAAAAAAATATAAAAAAAATTAAAAAAAAAACCCCTTTCCGGCAATATTTTTAGCCAAAATGGGATGAGATAGGCCGAGAAAGAAGGAAAAAAACTTTTAGACCAGAATTCTGTTCATACTCGACCCGTGGAAGGAATTTCCGAAAAAAATAGCTAAAAAATTCAAGAAATTAAAAAAACTCTTTCCGGCATTATTTTTAGCCAAAATGGGATGAGATAGGCGGAGAAGGAGAGAAAAAAATTTTAGACCCGAATTCCGTTCATAATCGACCCGGGCAAGAAAATTCCGAAAAGAATATAAAAAAAAATTAAAAAACCCCTTTCCGGCATTATTTTTAGCCAAAATGGGATGACATAGGCCGAGAAAGAGAGAAAAAAATTTTAGACCTGAATTCCGTTCATACTCGACCCGTGGAAGGAAATTCCGAAAAGAATATAAAAAAAAAATCAAAAAATTAAAAAAAAACCCCTTTCCGGCATTATTTTTAGCCAAAAGGGGATGACATAGGCCGAGAAAGAGGGAAAAAAATTTTAGACCTGAATTCCGTTCATACTCGACCCGTGGAAGGAAATTCCGAAAAAAATAGCTAAAAAATTCAAGAAATTAAAAAAACTCTTTCCGGCATTATTTATAGCCAAAATGGGATACGATAGGCGGAGAAGTAGAGAAAAATATTTTAGACCCGAATTCCGTTCATAATCGACCCGGGCAAGAAAATTCCGAAAAGAATATAAAAAAAAAATCAAAAAATTAAAAAACCCCTTTCCGTCATTATTTTTAGCCAAAATGGGATGAGAGAGGCCGAGAAAGAAAGAAAAAAATTTTAGACCCGAATTCCGTTCATAATTGACATGGGCAAGAAAATTAGAAAAAAATATAAAAAAAAATTAAAAAACCCCTTTCCGGCATTATTTTTAGCCAAAATGGGATGAGATAGGCCGAGAAAGAAGGAAAAAAATTTTAGACCAGAATTCTGTTCATACTCGACCCGGGGAAGGAAATTCCGAAAAAAATAGCTAAAAAATTCAAGAAATTAAAAAAACTCTTTCCGGCATTATTTATAGCCAAAATGGGATAAGATAGGCGGAGAAGGAGAGAAAAAAATTTTACACCCGAATTCCGTTCATAATCGACCCGGGCAAGAAAATTCCGAAAAGAATATAAAAAAAGAAATCAAAAAATTAAAAAACCCCTTTCCGTCATTATTTTTAGCCAAAATGGGATGAGAGAGGCCGAGAAAGAAAGAAAAAAATTTTAGACCCGAATTCCGTTCATAATCGACCCGGGCAAGAAAATTACGAAAAAAATAGAAACAAAATCAAAAAAATTAAAAAAAAAACCTATTTCTAGCGTTATTTTTAGCCAAAACGGGATGAGATAGGCCGAGAAAGAGAAAAAAAAATTCTACTCCCGAATTCTGTTCCGACCCAACCCGAGCCTGAAAATTCCAAATAAAAAATAGTAAAAAAATTCAAAAAATTAAAAAATTTAATTCTGACATTGTTTCTATCCAAAACGGGTTGGGAGCGGCCAAGAAAGAGAAAAAAAAAATTTATTCCTGAATTCCGTTCATTCTCGACCCGTGCAAGGAAATTCCGAAAAAAAAAGATAAAAATTAAAAGAAATTAAAAAAACCCTTTCCGACATTATTTTTAGCCAAAACGGAATAATATAGGCCGAGAAATAGAGAAAAAAATTTTAGTCACGACTTCCGTTCACTCTCGACCCAGGCATGAAAATTCAAAAAAAAAAAAGCAAAAAAATTTAAAAAATTAAAAAACCCCTTTCCATCATTATTTTTAGCCAAAATGGGATGAGAGAGGCCGAGAAGGAAAGAAAAAAATTTTAGACCCGAATTCCGTTCATAATTGACACGGGCAAGAAAATTACAAAAAAATATAAAAAAAATTAAAAAAATACCCCTTTCCGGCAATATTTTTAGCCAAAATGGGATGAGATAGGCCGAGAAAGAAGGAAAAAAACTTTTAGACCAGAATTCTGTTCATACTCGACCCGTGGAAGGAATTTCCGAAAAAAATAGCTAAAAAATTAAAGAAATTAAAAAAACTCTTTCCGGCATTATTTTTAGCCAAAATGGGATGAGATAGGCGGAGAAGGAGAGGAAAAAATTTTAGACCCGAATTCCGTTCATAATCGACCCGGGCAAGAAAATTCCGAAAAGAATATAAAAAAAAATTAAAAAACCCCTTTCCGGCATTATTTTTAGCCAAAATGGGATGACATAGGCCGAGAAAGAGAGAAAAAAATTTTAGACCTGAATTCCGTTCATACTCGACCCGTGGAAGTAAATTCCGAAAAAAATAGCTAAAAAATTCAAGAAATTAAAAAAACTATTTCCGGCATTATTTATAGCCAAAATGGGATAAGATAGGCGGAGAAGGAGAGAAAAAAATTTTAGACCCGAATTCCGTTCATAATCGACCCGGGCAAGAAAATTCCGAAAAGAATATAAAAAAAAAATCAAAAAATTAAAAAAACCCCTTTCCGGCATTATTTTTAGCCAAAAGGGGATGACATAGGCCGAGAAGGAGAGAAAAAAATTTTAGACCTGAATTCCGTTCATACTCGACCCGTGGAAGGAAATTCCGAAAAAAATAGCTAAAAAATTCAAGAAATTAAAAAAACTCTTTCCGGCATTATTTATAGCCAAAATGGGATAAGATAGGCGGAGAAGGAGAGAAAAAAATTTTAGACCTGAATTCCGTTCATAATCGACCCGGGCAAGAAAATTCCGAAAAGAATATAAAAAAAAAATCAAAAAATTAAAAAACCCCTTTCCATCATTATTTTTAGCCAAAATGGGATGAGAGAGGCCGAGAAAGAAAGAAAAAAATTTTAGACCCGAATTCCGTTCATAATTGACACGGGCAAGAAAATTACAAAAAAATATAAAAAAAATTAAAAAACCCGTTTCCGGCATTATTTTTAGCCAAAATGGGATGAGATAGGCCGAGAAAGAAGGAAAAAAATTTTAGACCAGAATTCTGTTCATACTCGACCCGTGGAAGGAAATTTCGAAAAAAATAGCTAAAAAATTCAAGAAATTAAAAAATCTCTTTCTGGCATTATTTATAGCCAAAATGGGATGAGATAGGCGGAGAAGGAGAGAAAAAAATTTTAGACCCGAATTCCGTTCATAATCGACCCGGGCAAGAAAATTCCGAAAAGAATATAAAAAAAAAATCAAAAAATTAAAAAAACCCCTTTCCGACATTATTTTAAGCCAAAAGGGGATGACATAGGCCGAGAAAGAGTGAAAACAATTTTAGACCTGAATTCCGTTCATACTCGACCCGTGGAAGGAAATTCCGAAAAATATAGCTAAAAAAATCAAGAAATTAAAAAAACTCTTTCTGGCATTTTTTTTTTAGCCAAAATGGGATGAGATAGGTGGCGAGAGAGAGAAAAAAATTTTAGACTCGAATTCCGTTCATTCTCGACCCGGGCAAGAAAATTCCGAAAAAAATAGAAAAAAAATCAAAAAAATTAAAAAAAAAAAACCTATTTCTAGCGTTATTTTTAGCCAAAACGGGATGAGATAGGCCGAGAAAGAGAAAAAAAAATTCTACTCCCGAATTCTGTTCCGACCCAACCCGAGCTTGAAAATTCCAAATAAAAAATAGTAAAAAAATTCAAAAATTAAAAAATTTAATTCTGACATTGTTTCTATCCAAAACGGGTTGGGAGAGGCCAAGAAAGAGAAAAAAAAAATTTATTCCTGAATTCCGTTCATTCTCGACCCGTGCAAGGAAATTCCGAAAAAAAAAAATATAAAAATTAAAAGAAATTAAAAAAACCCTTTCCGACATTATTTTTAGCCAAAACGGAATATTATAGGCCGAGAAATAGAGAAAAAAATTTTAGTCACGACTTCCGTTCACTCTCGACCCAGGCATGAAAATTCAAAAAAAAAAAAGCAAAAAAATTTAAAAAATTAAAAAACCCCTTTCCATCATTATTTTTAGCCAAAATGGGATGAGAGAGGGGGAGAAGGAAAGAAAAAAATTTTAGACCCGAATTCCGTTCATAATTGACACGGGCAAGAAAATTACAAAAAAATATAAAAAAAATTAAAAAAACCCCTTTCCGGCAATATTTTTAGCCAAAATGGGATGACATAGGCCGAGAAAGAAGGAAAAAAACTTTTAGACCAGAATTCTGTTCATACTCGACCCGTGGAAGGAAATTCCGAAAAAAATAGCTAAAAAATTCAAGAAATTAAAAAAACTCTTTCCGGCATTATTTTTAGCCAAAATGGGATGAGATAGGCGGAGAAGGAGAGAAAAAAATTTTAGACCCGAATTCCGTTCATAATCGACCCGGGCAAGAAAATTCCGAAAAGAATATAAAAAAAAATTAAAAAACCCCTTTCCGGCATTATTTTTAGCCAAAATGGGATGACATAGGCCGAGAAAGAGAAAAAAAAAATTTAGACCTGAATTCCGTTCATACTCGACCCGTGGAAGGAAATTTCGAAAAAAATAGCTAAAAAATTCAAGAAATTAAAAAAACTATTTCCGGCATTATTTATAGCCAAAATGGGATAAGATAGGCGGAAAAGGAGAGAAAAAAATTTTAGACCCGAATTCCGTTCATAATCGACCCGGGCAAGAAAATTCCGAAAAGAATATAAAAAAAAAATCAAAAAATTAAAAAAACCCCTTTTCGGCAATATTTTTAGCCAAAATGGGATGAGATAAGCCGAGAAAGAAGGAAAAAAACTTTTAGACCAGAATTCTGTTCATACTCGACCCGTGGAAGGAAATTCCGAAAAAAATAGCTAAAAAATTCAAGAAATTAAAAAAACTCTTTCCGGCATTATTTTTAGCCAAAATGGGATGAGATAGGCGGAGAAGGAGAGAAAAAAAATTTAGACCCGAATTCCGTTCATAATCGACCCGGGCAAGAAAATTCCGAAAAGAATATAAAAAAAAATTAAAAAACCCCTTTCCGGCATTATTTTTAGCCAAAATGGGATGACATAGGCCGAGAAAGAGAGAAAAAAATTTTAGACCTGAATTCCGTTCATACTCGACCCGTGGAAGGAAATTCCGAAAAAAATAGCTAAAAAAATCAAGAAATTAAAAAAACTCTTTCCGGCATTATTTTTAGCCAAAATGGGATGAGATAGGCGGAGAAGGAGAGAAAAAAATTTTAGACCCGAATTCCGTTCATAATCGACCCGGGCAAGAAAATTCCGAAAAGAATATAAAAAAAAATTAAAAAACCCCTTTCCGGCATTATTTTTAGCCAAAAGGGGATGACATAGGCCGAGAAAGAGTGAAAACAATTTTAGACCTAAATTCCGTTCATACTCGACCCGTGGAAGGAAATTCCGAAAAAAATAGCTAAAAAAATCAAGAAATTAAAAAAACTCTTTCTGGCATTTTTTTTTTAGCCAAAATGGGATGAGATAGGTGGCGAAAGAGAGAAAAAAATTTTAGACTCGAATTCCGTTCATTCTCGACCCGGGCAAGAAAATTCCGAAAAAAATAGAAAAAAAAATAAAAAAATTAAAAAAAAAACCTATTTCTAGCGTTATTTTTAGCCAAAACGGGATGAGATAGGCCGAGAAAGAGAAAAAAAAATTCTACTCCCGAATTCTGTTCCGACCCAACACGAGCTTGAAAATTCCAAATAAAAAATAGTAAAAAAATTCAAAAAATTAAAAAATTTAATTCTGACATTTTTTCTATCCAAAACGGGTTGGGAGAGGCCAAGAAAGAGAAAAAAAAAAATTATTCCTGAATTCCGTTCATTCTCGACCCGTGCAAGGAAATTCCGAAAAAAAAAAGATAAAAATTAAAAGAAATTAAAAAACCCTTTCCGACATTATTTTTAGCCAAAACGGAATAATATAGGCCGAGAAATAGGGAAAAAAATTTTAGTCACGACTTCCGTTCACTCTCGACCCAGGCATGAAAATTCAAAAAAAAAAAAGCAAAAAAATTTAAAAAATTAAAAAACCCCTTTCCGTCATTATTTTTAGCCAAAATGGGATGAGAGAGGCCGAGAAAGAAAGAAAAAAATTTTAGACCCGAATTCCGTTCATAATTGACACGGGCAAGAAAATTAGAAAAAAATATAAAAAAAAATTAAAAAACCCCTTTCCGGCATTATTTTTAGCCAAAATGGGATGAGATAGGCCGAGAAAGAAGGAAAAAAATTTTAGACCAGAATTCTGTTCATACTCGACCCGTGGAAGGAAATTCCGAAAAAAATAGCTAAAAAATTCAAGAAATTAAAAAAACTCTTTCCGGCATTATTTATAGCCAAAATGGGATAAGATAGGCGGAGAAGGAGGGAAAAAAATTTTAGACCCGAAATTCGTTCATAATCGACCCGGGCAAGAAAATTCTGAAAAGAATATAAAAAAAAAATCAAAAAATTAAAAAAACCCCTTTCCGGCATTATTTTTAGCCAAAAGGGGATGACATAGGCCGAGAAAGAGTGAAATCAATTTTAGACCTGAATTCCGTTCATACTCGACCCGTGGAAGGAAATTCCGAAAAATATAGCTAAAAAAATCAAGAAATTAAAAAAACTCTTTCTGGCATTTTTTTTTTAGCCAAAATGGGATGAGATAGGTGGCGAAAGAGAGAAAAAAATTTTAGACTCGAATTCCGTTCATTCTCGACTCGGGCAAGAAAATTCCGAAAAAAATAGAAAAAAAATCAAAAAAATTAAAAAAAAAAAAACCTATTTCTAGCGTTATTTTTAGCCAAAACGGGATGAGATAGGCCGAGAAAGAGAAAAAAAAAATTCTACTCCCGAATTCTGTTCCGACCCAACCCGAGCTTGAAAATTCCAAATAAAAAATAGTAAAAAAATTCAAAAATTTAAAAATTTAATTCTGACATTGTTTCTATCCAAAACGGGTTGGGAGAGGCCAAGAAAGAGAAAAAAAAAATTTATTCCTGAATTCCGTTCATTCTCGACCCGTGCAAGGAAATTCCGAAAAAAAAAGATAAAAATTAAAAGAAATTAAAAAAACCCTTTCCGGCATTATTTTTAGCCAAAACGGAATAATATAGGCCGAGAAAGACAGAAAAAAATTTTAGTCACGACTTCCGTTCACTCTCGACCCAGGCATGAAAATTCAAAAAAAAAAAAGCAAAAAAATTTAAAAAATTAAAAAACCCCTTTCCATCATTATTTTTAGCCAAAATGGGATGAGAGAGGCCGAGAAGGAAAGAAAAAAATTTTAGACCCGAATTCCGTTCATAATTGACACGGGCAAGAAAATTACAAAAAAATATAAAAGAAAATTAAAAAACCCCTTTCCGGCATTATTTTTAGCCAAAATGGGATGAGATAGGCCGAGAAAGAAGGAAAAAAATTTTAGACCAGAATTCTGTTCATACTCGACCCGTGGAAGAAAATTCCGAAAAAAATAGCTAAAAAATTGAAGAAATTAAAAAAACTCTTTCCGGCATTATTTATAGCCAAAATGGGATAAGATAGGCGGAGAAGGAGACAAAAAAATTTTAGACTCGAATTCCGTTCATTCTCGACCCGGGCAAGAAAATTCCGAAAAGAATATAAAAAAAAAATCAAAAAATTAAAAAACCCCTTTCCGTCATTATTTTTAGCCAAAATGGGATGAGAGAGGCCGAGAAAGAAAGAAAAAAATTTTAGACCCGAATTCCGTTCATAATTGACACGGGCAAGAAAATTACAAAAAAATATAAAAAAAAATTGAAAAACCCCTTTCCGGCATTATTTTTAGCCAAAATGGGATGAGAGAGGCCGAGAAGGAAAGAAAAAAAATTTTAGACCCGAATTCCGTTCATAATTGACACGGGCAAGAAAATTACAAAAAAATATAAAAAAAATTAAAAAAATTAAAAAAAACCCCTTTCAGGCAATATTTTTAGCAAAAATGGGATGAGATAGGCCGAGAAAGAAGGAAAAAAACTTTTAGACCAGAATTCTGTTCATACTCGACCCGTGGAAGGAAATTCCGAAAAAAATAGCTAAAAAATTCAAGAAATTAAAAAAACTCTTTCCGGCATTATTTTTAGCCAAAATGGGATGAGATAGGCGGAGAAGGAGAGAAAAAAATTTTAGACCCGAATTCCGTTCATAATCGACCCGGGCAAGAAAATTCCGAAAAGAATATAAAAAAAAATTAAAAAACCCCTTTCCGGCATTATTTTTAGCCAAAATGGGATGACATAGGCCGAGAAAGAGAGAAAAAAATTTTAGACCTGAATTCCGTTCATACTCGACCCGTGGAAGGAAATTCCGAAAAAAATAGCTAAAAAATTCAAGAAATTAAAAAAACTATTTCCGGCATTATTTATAGCCAAAATGGGATAAGATAGGCGGAGAAGGAGAGAAAAAAAATTTATACCCGAATTCCGTTCATAATCGACCCGGGCAAGAACATTCCGAAAAGAATATAAAAAAAAAAAATCAAAAAATTAAAAAAACCCCTTTCCGGCATTATTTTTAGCCAAAAGGGGATGACATAGGCCGAGAAAGAGAGAAAAAAATTTTAGACCTGAATTCCGCTCATACTCGACCCGTGGAAGGAAATTCCGAAAAAAATAGCTAAAAAATTCAAGGAATTAAAAAAACTCTTTCTGGCATTTTTTTTTAGCCAAAATGGGATGAGATAGGTGGCGAAAGAGAGAAAAAAAATTTTAGACTTGAATTCTGTTCATTCTCGACCCGGGCAAGAAAATTCCGAAAAAAATAGAAAAAAAATCAAAAAAATTAAAAGAAAACCCTATTTCTAGCGTTATTTTTAGCCAAAACGGAATGAGATAGGCGAGAAAGAGAAAAAAAAATTGTACTCCCGAATTCTGTTCCGACCCAACCCGAGCATGAAAATTCCAAATAAAAAATAGTAAAAAAATTCAAAAAATTAAAAAATTTAATTCTGACAATGTTTCTATCCAAAACGGGTTGGGTGAGGCCAAGAAAGAGAAAAAAAAAATTTATTCCTGAATTCCGTTCATTCTCGACCCGTGCAAGGAAATTCCGAAAAAAAAAAGATAAAAATTACAAGAAATTAAAAAAAATCCTTTCCGACATTATTTTTAGCCAAAACGGGATAATATAGGCCGAGAAATAGAGAAAAAAATTTTAGTCACGACTTCCGTTCACTCTCGACCCAGGCATGAAAATTCAAAAAAAAAAAAGCAAAAAAATTTAAAAAATTAAAAAACCCCTTTCCGTCATTATTTTCAGCCAAAATGGGATGAGAGAGGCCGAGAAAAAAAGAAAAAAATTTTAGACCCGAATTCCGTTCATAATTGACACGGGCAAGAAAATTACAAAAAAATAAAAAAAAAAAATTAAAAAACCCCTTTCCGGCATTATTTTTAGCCAAAATGGGATGAGATAGGCCGAGAAAGAAGGAAAAAAATTTTAGACCAGAATTCTGTTCATACTCGACCCGTGGAAGAAAATTCCGAAAAAAATAGCTAAAAAATTGAAGAAATTAAAAAAACTCTTTCCGGCATTATTTATAGCCAAAATTGGATAAGATAGGCGGAGAAGGAGACAAAAAAATTTTAGACTCGAATTCCGTTCATTCTCGACCCGGGCAAGAAAATTCCGAAAAGAATATAAAAAAAAAATCAAAAAATTAAAAAACCCCTTTCCGTCATTATTTTTAGCCAAAATGGGATGAGAGAGGCCGAGAAAGAAAGAAAAAAATTTTAGACCAGAATTCTGTTCATACTCGACCCGTGGAAGAAAATTCCGAAAAAAATAGCTAAAAAATTCAAGAAATTAAAAAAACTCTTTCCGGCATTATTTATAGCCAAAATGGGATAAGATAGGCGGAGAAGGAGGGAGAAAAATTTTAGACCCGAATTCCGTTCATAATCGACCCGGGCAAGAAAATTCCGAAAAGAATATAAAAAAAAAATCAAAAAATTAAAAAAACCCCTTTCCGGCATTATTTTTAGCCAAAAGGGGATGACATAGGCCGAGAAAGAGTGAAAACAATTTTAGACCTGAATTCCGTTCATACTCGACCCGTGGAAGGAAAT
This sequence comes from Quercus engelmannii, assembly GCA_029955605.1. NCBI lineage: Eukaryota > Viridiplantae > Streptophyta > Magnoliopsida > Fagales > Fagaceae > Quercus > Quercus engelmannii. The sequence goes on along the minus strand of JARPSG010000013.1, from coordinate 1,444,238 downwards.
TCCGAAAAAAATAGCTACAAAAATCAAGAAATTAAAAAAACTCTTTCTGGCATTTTTTTTTAGCCAAAATGAGATGAGATAGGTGGCGAAAGAGAGAAAAAAAATTTAGACTCGAATTCCGTTCATTCTCGACCCGGGCAAGAAAATTCCGAAAAAAATAGAAAAAAAATCAAAAAAATTAAAAAAAAACCTATTTCTAGCGTTATTTTTAGCCAAAACGGGATGAGATAGGCCGAGAAAGAGAAAAAAAAATTTTACTCCTGAATTCTGTTCCGACCCAACCCGAGCTTGAAAATTCCAAATAAAAAATAGTAAAAAAATTTAAAAAATTAAAAAATTTAATTCTGACATTGTTTCTATCCAAAACGGGTTGGGAGAGGCCAAGAAAGAGAAAAAAAAAATTTATTCCTGAATTCCGTCCATTCTCGACCCGTGCAAGGAAATTCCGAAAAAAAAAAGATAAAAATTAAAAGAAATTAAAAAAACCCTTTCCGACATTTTTTTTAGCCAAAACGGAATAATATAGGCCGAGAAATAGAGAAAAAAATTTTAGTCACGACTTCCGTTCACTCTCGACCCAGGCATGAAAATTCAAAAAAAAAAAAGCAAAAAAATTTAAAAAATTAAAAAACCCCTTTTCGTCATTATTTTTAGCCAAAATGGGATGAGAGAGGCCGAGAAAGAAAGAAAAAAATTTTAGACCCGAATTCCGTTCATAATCGACCCGGGCAAGAAAATTCCGAAAAGAATATAAAAAAAAAATCAAAAAATTAAAAAAACCCCTTTCCGGCATTATTTTTAGCCAAATGGGGATGACATAGGCCGAGAGAGAGAGAAAAAAATTTTAGACCTGAATTCCGTTCATACTCGACCCGTGGAAGGAAATTCCGAAAAAAATAGCTAAAAATTCAAGAAATTAAAAAAACTCTTTCCGGCATTATTTATAGCCAAAATGGGATAAGATAGGCGGAGAAGGAGAGAAAAAAATTTTAGACCCGAATTCTGTTTATAATCAACCCGGGCAAGAAAATTCCGAAAAGAATATAAAAAAAAAATCAAAAAATTAAAAAACCCCTTTCCGTCATTATTTTTAGCCAAAATGGGATGAGAGAGGCCGAGAAAGAAAGAAAAAAATTTTAGACCCGAATTCCGTTCATAATTGACACGGGCAAGAAAATGACAAAAAAATATTAAAAAAATTAAAAAACCCCTTTCCGGCATTATTTTTAGCCAAAATGGGATGAGATAGGCCGAGAAAGAAGGAAAAAAATTTTAGACCAGAATTCTGTTCATACTCGATCCGTGGAAGGAAATTCCGAAAAAAATAGCTAAAAAATTCAAGAAATTAAAAAAACTCTTTCCGGTGTTATTTATAGCCAAAATGGGATAAGATAGGCGGAGAAGGAGATAAAAAAATTTTAGACCCGAATTCCGTTCATAATCGACCCGGGCAAGAAAATTCCGAAAAAAATAGAAACAAAATCAAAAAAATTAAAAAAAAAACCTATTTCTAGCGTTATTTTTAGCCAAAACGGGATGAGATAGGCCGAGAAAGAGAAAAAAAAATTCTACTCCCGAATTCTGTTCCGACCCAACCCGAGCCTGAAAATTCCAAATAAAAAATAGTAAAAAAATTCAAAAAATTAAAAAATTTAATTCTGACATTGTTTCTATCCAAAACGGGTTGGGAGCGGCCAAGAAAGAGAAAAAAAAAATTTATTCCTGAATTCCGTTCATTCTCGACCCGTGCAAGGAAATTCCGAAAAAAAAAGATAAAAATTAAAAGAAATTAAAAAAACCCTTTCCGACATTATTTTTAGCCAAAACGGAATAATATAGGCCGAGAAATAGAGAAAAAAATTTTAGTCACGACTTCCGTTCACTCTCGACCCAGGCATGAAAATTCAAAAAAAAAAAAGCAAAAAAATTTAAAAAATTAAAAAACCCCTTTCCATCATTATTTTTAGCCAAAATGGGATGAGAGAGGCCGAGAAGGAAAGAAAAAAATTTTAGACCCGAATTCCGTTCATAATTGACACGGGCAAGAAAATTACAAAAAAATATAAAAAAAATTAAAAAAATTAAAAAAAAACCCCTTTCCGGCAATATTTTTAGCCAAAATGGGATGAGATAGGCCGAGAAAGAAGGAAAAAAACTTTTAGACCAGAATTCTGTTCATACTCGACCCGTGGAAGGAATTTCCGAAAAAAATAGCTAAAAAATTCAAGAAATTAAAAAAACTCTTTCCGGCATTATTTTTAGCCAAAATGGGATGAGATAGGCGGAGAAGGAGAGAAAAAAATTTTAGACCCGAATTCCGTTCATAATCGACCCGGGCAAGAAAATTCCGAAAAGAATATAAAAAAAAATTAAAAAACCCCTTTCCGGCATTATTTTTAGCCAAAATGGGATGACATAGGCCGAGAAAGAGAGAAAAAAATTTTAGACCTGAATTCCGTTCATACTCGACCCGTGGAAGTAAATTCCGAAAAAAATAGCTAAAAAATTCAAGAAATTAAAAAAACTATTTCCGGCATTATTTATAGCCAAAATGGGATAAGATAGGCGGAGAAGGAGAGAAAAAAATTTTAGACCCGAATTCCGTTCATAATCGACCCGGGCAAGAAAATTCCGAAAAGAATATAAAAAAAAAAATCAAAAAATTAAAAAAACCCCTTTCCGGCATTATTTTTAGCCAAAAGGGGATGACATAGGCCGAGAAGGAGAGAAAAAAATTTTAGACCTGAATTCCGTTCATACTCGACCCGTGGAAGGAAATTCCGAAAAAAATAGCTAAAAAATTCAAGAAATTAAAAAAACTCTTTCCGGCATTATTTATAGCCAAAATGGGATAAGATAGGCGGAGAAGGAGAGAAAAAAATTTTAGACCTGAATTCCGTTCATAATCGACCCGGGCAAGAAAATTCCGAAAAGAATATAAAAAAAAAATCAAAAAATTAAAAAACCCCTTTCCGTCATTATTTTTAGCCAAAATGGGATGAGAGAGGCCGAGAAAGAAAGAAAAAAATTTTAGACCCGAATTCCGTTCATAATTGACATGGGCAAGAAAATTAGAAAAAAATATAAAAAAAAATTAAAAAACCCCTTTCCGGCATTATTTTTAGCCAAAATGGGATGAGATAGGCCGAGAAAGAAGGAAAAAAATTTTAGACCAGAATTCTGTTCATACTCGACCCGTGGAAGGAAATTCCGAAAAAAATAGCTAAAAAATTCAAGAAATTAAAAAAACTCTTTCCGGCATTATTTATAGCCAAAATGGGATAAGATAGGCGGAGAAGGAGAGAAAAAAATTTTACACCCGAATTCCGTTCATAATCGACCCGGGCAAGAAAATTCCGAAAAGAATATAAAAAAAGAAATCAAAAAATTAAAAAACCCCTTTCCGTCATTATTTTTAGCCAAAATGGGATGAGAGAGGCCGAGAAAGAAAGAAAAAAATTTTAGACCCGAATTCCGTTCATAATTGACACGGGCAAGAAAATTAAAAAAAAAATATAAAAAAAAATTTAAAAACCCCTTTCCGGCATTATTTTTAGCCAAAATGGGATGAGATAGGCCGAAAAAGAAGGAAAAAAATTTTAGACCAGAATTCTGTTCATACTCGACCCGTGGAAGGAAATTCCGAAAAAAATAGCTAAAAAATTCAAGAAATTAAAAAAACTCTTTCCGGCATTATTTATAGCGAAAATGGGATAAGATAGGCGGAGAAGGAGAGAAAAAAATTTTAGACCCGAATTCCGTTCATAATCGACCCGGGCAAGAAAATTACGAAAAAAATAGAAACAAAATCAAAAAAATTAAAAAAAAAACCTATTTCTAGCGTTATTTTTAGCCAAAACGGGATGAGATAGGCCGAGAAAGAGAAGAAAAAAATTCTACTCCCGAATTCTGTTCCGACCCAACCCGAGCCTGAAAATTCCAAATAAAAAATAGTAAAAAAATTCAAAAAATTAAAAAATTTAATTCTGACATTGTTTCTATCCAAAACGGGTTGGGAGCGGCCAAGAAAGAGAAAAAAAAAATTTATTCCTGAATTCCGTTCATTCTCGACCCGTGCAAGGAAATTCCGAAAAAAAAAGATAAAAATTAAAAGAAATTAAAAAAACCCTTTCCGACATTATTTTTAGCCAAAACGGAATAATATAGGCCGAGAAATAGAGAAAAAAATTTTAGTCACGACTTCCGTTCACTCTCGACCCAGGCATGAAAATTCAAAAAAAAAAAAGCAAAAAAATTAAAAAAATTAAAAAACCCCTTTCCATCATTATTTTTAGCCAAAATGGGATGAGAGAGGCCGAGAAGGAAAGAAAAAAATTTTAGACCCGAATTCCGTTCATAATTGACACGGGCAAGAAAATTACAAAAAAATATAAAAAAAATTAAAAAAATACCCCTTTCCGGCAATATTTTTAGCCAAAATGGGATGAGATAGGCCGAGAAAGAAGGAAAAAAACTTTTAGACCAGAATTCTGTTCATACTCGACCCGTGGAAGGAATTTCTGAAAAAAATAGCTAAAAAATTCAAGAAATTAAAAAAACTCTTTCCGGCATTATTTTTAGCCAAAATGGGATCAGATAGGCGGAGAAGGAGAGAAAAAAATTTTAGACCCGAATTCCGTTCATAATCGACCCGGGCAAGAAAATTCCGAAAAGAATATAAAAAAAAATTAAAAAACCCCTTTCCGGCATTATTTTTAGCCAAAATGGGATGACATAGGCCGAGAAAGAGAGAAAAAAATTTTAGACCTGAATTCCGTTCATACTCGACCCGTGGAAGTAAATTCCGAAAAAAATAGCTAAAAAATTCAAGAAATTAAAAAAACTATTTCCGGCATTATTTATAGCCAAAATGGGATAAGATAGGCGGAGAAGGAGAGAAAAAAATTTTAGACCCGAATTCCGTTCATAATCGACCCGGGCAAGAAAATTCCGAAAAGAATATAAAAAAAAAAATCAAAAAATTAAAAAAACCCCTTTCCGGCATTATTTTTAGCCAAAAGGGGATGACATAGGCCGAGAAGGAGAGAAAAAAATTTTAGACCTGAATTCCGTTCATACTCGACCCGTGGAAGGAAATTCCGAAAAAAATAGCTAAAAAATTCAAGAAATTAAAAAAACTCTTTCCGGCATTATTTATAGCCAAAATGGGATAAGATAGGCGGAGAAGGAGAGAAAAAAATTTTAGACCTGAATTCCGTTCATAATCGACCCGGGCAAGAAAATTGCGAAAAGAATATAAAAAAAAAATCAAAAAATTAAAAAACCCCTTTCCGTCATTATTTTTAGCCAAAATGGGATGAGAGAGGCCGAGAAAGAAAGAAAAAAATTTTAGACCCGAATTCCGTTCATAATTGACATGGGCAAGAAAATTAGAAAAAAATATAAAAAAAAATTAAAAAACCCCTTTCCGGCATTATTTTTAGCCAAAATGGGATGAGATAGGCCGAGAAAGAAGGAAAAAAATTTTAGACCAGAATTCTGTTCATACTCGACCCGTGGAAGGAAATTCCGAAAAAAATAGCTAAAAAATTCAAGAAATTAAAAAAACTCTTTCCGGCATTATTTATAGCCAAAATGGGATAAGATAGGCGGAGAAGGAGAGAAAAAAATTTTACACCCGAATTCCGTTCATAATCGACCCGGGCAAGAAAATTCCGAAAAGAATATAAAAAAAGAAATCAAAAAATTAAAAAACCCCTTTCCGTCATTATTTTTAGCCAAAATGGGATGAGAGAGGCCGAGAAAGAAAGAAAAAAATTTTAGACCCGAATTCCGTTCATAATTGACACGGGCAAGAAAATTAAAAAAAAATATAAAAAAAAATTTAAAAACCCCTTTCCGGCATTATTTTTAGCCAAAATGGGATGAGATAGGCCGAGAAAGAAGGAAAAAAATTTTAGACCAGAATTCTGTTCATACTCGACCCGTGGAAGGAAATTCCGAAAAAAATAGCTAAAAAATTCAAGAAATTAAAAAAACTCTTTCCGGCATTATTTATAGCGAAAATGGGATAAGATAGGCGGAGAAGGAGAGAAAAAAATTTTAGACCCGAATTCCGTTCATAATCGACCCGGGCAAGAAAATTACGAAAAAAATAGAAACAAAATCAAAAAAATTAAAAAAAAAACCTATTTCTAGCGTTATTTTTAGCCAAAACGGGATGAGATAGGCCGAGAAAGAGAAAAAAAAATTCTACTCCCGAATTCTGTTCCGACCCAACCCGAGCCTGAAAATTCCAAATAAAAAATAGTAAAAAAATTCAAAAAATTAAAAAATTTAATTCTGACATTGTTTCTATCCAAAACGGGTTGGGAGCGGCCAAGAAAGAGAAAAAAAAAATTTATTCCTGAATTCCGTTCATTCTCGACCCGTGCAAGGAAATTCCGAAAAAAAAAGATAAAAATTAAAAGAAATTAAAAAAACCCTTTCCGACATTATTTTTAGCCAAAACGGAATAATATAGGCCGAGAAATAGAGAAAAAAATTTTAGTCACGACTTCCGTTCACTCTCGACCCAGGCATGAAAATTCAAAAAAAAAAAAGCAAAAAAATTTAAAAAATTAAAAAACCCCTTTCCATCATTATTTTTAGCCAAAATGGGATGAGAGAGGCCGAGAAGGAAAGAAAAAAATTTTAGACCCGAATTCCGTTCATAATTGACACGGGCAAGAAAATTACAAAAAAATATAAAAAAAATTAAAAAAATACCCCTTTCCGGCAATATTTTTAGCCAAAATGGGATGAGATAGGCCGAGAAAGAAGGAAAAAAACTTTTAGACCAGAATTCTGTTCATACTCGACCCGTGGAAGGAATTTCCGAAAAAAATAGCTAAAAAATTCAAGAAATTAAAAAAACTCTTTCCGGCATTATTTTTAGCCAAAATGGGATCAGATAGGCGGAGAAGGAGAGAAAAAAATTTTAGACCCGAATTCCGTTCATAATCGACCCGGGCAAGAAAATTCCGAAAAGAATATAAAAAAAAATTAAAAAACCCCTTTCCGGCATTATTTTTAGCCAAAATGGGATGACATAGGCCGAGAAAGAGAGAAAAAAATTTTAGACCTGAATTCCGTTCATACTCGACCCGTGGAAGTAAATTCCGAAAAAAATAGCTAAAAAATTCAAGAAATTAAAAAAACTATTTCCGGCATTATTTATAGCCAAAATGGGATAAGATAGGCGGAGAAGGAGAGAAAAAAATTTTAGACCCGAATTCCGTTCATAATCGACCCGGGCAAGAAAATTCCGAAAAGAATATAAAAAAAAAAATCAAAAAATTAAAAAAACCCCTTTCCGGCATTATTTTTAGCCAAAAGGGGATGACATAGGCCGAGAAGGAGAGAAAAAAATTTTAGACCTGAATTCCGTTCATACTCGACCCGTGGAAGGAAATTCCGAAAAAAATAGCTAAAAAATTCAAGAAATTAAAAAAACTCTTTCCGGCATTATTTATAGCCAAAATGGGATAAGATAGGCGGAGAAGGAGAGAAAAAAATTTTAGACCTGAATTCCGTTCATAATCGACCCGGGCAAGAAAATTGCGAAAAGAATATAAAAAAAAAATCAAAAAATTAAAAAACCCCTTTCCGTCATTATTTTTAGCCAAAATGGGATGAGAGAGGCCGAGAAAGAAAGAAAAAAATTTTAGACCCGAATTCCGTTCATAATTGACATGGGCAAGAAAATTAGAAAAAAATATAAAAAAAAATTAAAAAACCCCTTTCCGGCATTATTTTTAGCCAAAATGGGATGAGATAGGCCGAGAAAGAAGGAAAAAAATTTTAGACCAGAATTCTGTTCATACTCGACCCGTGGAAGGAAATTCCGAAAAAAATAGCTAAAAAATTCAAGAAATTAAAAAAACTCTTTCCGGCATTATTTATAGCCAAAATGGGATAAGATAGGCGGAGAAGGAGAGAAAAAAATTTTACACCCGAATTCCGTTCATAATCGACCCGGGCAAGAAAATTCCGAAAAGAATATAAAAAAAGAAATCAAAAAATTAAAAAACCCCTTTCCGTCATTATTTTTAGCCAAAATGGGATGAGAGAGGCCGAGAAAGAAAGAAAAAAATTTTAGACCCGAATTCCGTTCATAATTGACACGGGCAAGAAAATTAAAAAAAAATATAAAAAAAAATTTAAAAACCCCTTTCCGGCATTATTTTTAGCCAAAATGGGATGAGATAGGCCGAGAAAGAAGGAAAAAAATTTTAGACCAGAATTCTGTTCATACTCGACCCGTGGAAGGAAATTCCGAAAAAAATAGCTAAAAAATTCAAGAAATTAAAAAAACTCTTTCCGGCATTATTTATAGCGAAAATGGGATAAGATAGGCGGAGAAGGAGAGAAAAAAATTTTAGACCCGAATTCCGTTCATAATCGACCCGGGCAAGAAAATTACGAAAAAAATAGAAACAAAATCAAAAAAATTAAAAAAAAAACCTATTTCTAGCGTTATTTTTAGCCAAAACGGGATGAGATAGGCCGAGAAAGAGAAAAAAAAATTCTACTCCCGAATTCTGTTCCGACCCAACCCGAGCCTGAAAATTCCAAATAAAAAATAGTAAAAAAATTCAAAAAATTAAAAAATTTAATTCTGACATTGTTTCTATCCAAAACGGGTTGGGAGCGGCCAAGAAAGAGAAAAAAAAAATTTATTCCTGAATTCCGTTCATTCTCGACCCGTGCAAGGAAATTCCGAAAAAAAAAGATAAAAATTAAAAGAAATTAAAAAAACCCTTTCCGACATTATTTTTAGCCAAAACGGAATAATATAGGCCGAGAAATAGAGAAAAAAATTTTAGTCACGACTTCCGTTCACTCTCGACCCAGGCATGAAAATTCAAAAAAAAAAAAGCAAAAAAATTTAAAAAATTAAAAAACCCCTTTCCATCATTATTTTTAGCCAAAATGGGATGAGAGAGGCCGAGAAGGAAAGAAAAAAATTTTAGACCCGAATTCCGTTCATAATTGACACGGGCAAGAAAATTACAAAAAAATATAAAAAAAATTAAAAAAATACCCCTTTCCGGCAATATTTTTAGCCAAAATGGGATGAGATAGGCCGAGAAAGAAGGAAAAAAACTTTTAGACCAGAATTCTGTTCATACTCGACCCGTGGAAGGAATTTCCGAAAAAAATAGCTAAAAAATTCAAGAAATTAAAAAAACTCTTTCCGGCATTATTTTTAGCCAAAATGGGATCAGATAGGCGGAGAAGGAGAGAAAAAAATTTTAGACCCGAATTCCGTTCATAATCGACCCGGGCAAGAAAATTCCGAAAAGAATATAAAAAAAAATTAAAAAACCCCTTTCCGGCATTATTTTTAGCCAAAATGGGATGACATAGGCCGAGAAAGAGAGAAAAAAATTTTAGACCTGAATTCCGTTCATACTCGACCCGTGGAAGTAAATTCCGAAAAAAATAGCTAAAAAATTCAAGAAATTAAAAAAACTATTTCCGGCATTATTTATAGCCAAAATGGGATAAGATAGGCGGAGAAGGAGAGAAAAAAATTTTAGACCCGAATTCCGTTCATAATCGACCCGGGCAAGAAAATTCCGAAAAGAATATAAAAAAAAAAATCAAAAAATTAAAAAAACCCCTTTCCGGCATTATTTTTAGCCAAAAGGGGATGACATAGGCCGAGAAGGAGAGAAAAAAATTTTAGACCTGAATTCCGTTCATACTCGACCCGTGGAAGGAAATTCCGAAAAAAATAGCTAAAAAATTCAAGAAATTAAAAAAACTCTTTCCGGCATTATTTATAGCCAAAATGGGATAAGATAGGCGGAGAAGGAGAGAAAAAAATTTTAGACCCGAATTCCGTTCATAATCGACCCGGGCAAGAAAATTCCGAAAAGAATATAAAAAAAAAAATCAAAAAATTAAAAAACCCCTTTCCGTCATTATTTTTAGCCAAAATGGGATGAGAGAGGCCGAGAAAGAAAGAAAAAAATTTTAGACCCGAATTCCGTTCATAATTGACACGGGCAAGAAAATTACAAAAAAATATAAAAAAAATTAAAAAACCCCTTTCCGGCATTATTTTTAGCCAAAATGGGATGAGATAGGCCGAGAAAGAAGGAAAAAAATTTTAGACCAGAATTCTGTTCATACTCGACCCGTGGAAGGAAATTCCGAAAAAAATAGCTAAAAAATTCAAGAAATTAAAAAATCTCTTTCTGGCATTATTTATAGCCAAAATGGGATAAGATAGGCGGAGAAGGAGAGAAAAAAATTTTAGACCCGAATTCCGTTCATAATCGACCCGGGCAAGAAAATTCCGAAAAGAATATAAAAAAAAAAATCAAAAAATTAAAAAAACCCCTTTCCGACATTATTTTAAGCCAAAAGGGGATGACATAGGCCGAGAAAGAGTGAAAACAATTTTAGACCTGAATTCCGTTCATACTCGACCCGTGGAAGGAAATTCCGAAAAATATAGCTAAAAAAATCAAGAAATTAAAAAAACTCTTTCTGGCATTTTTTTTTTAGCCAAAATGGGATGAGATAGGTGGCGAGAGAGAGAAAAAAATTTTAGACTCGAATTCCGTTCATTCTCGACCCGGGCAAGAAAATTCCGAAAAAAATAGAAAAAAAATCAAAAAAATTAAAAAAAAAAAAACCTATTTCTAGCGTTATTTTTAGCCAAAACGGGATGAGATAGGCCGAGAAAGAGAAAAAAAAATTCTACTCCCGAATTCTGTTCCGACCCAACCCGAGCTTGAAAATTCCAAATAAAAAATAGTAAAAAAATTCAAAAATTAAAAAATTTAATTCTGACATTGTTTCTATCCAAAACGGGTTGGGAGAGGCCAAGAAAGAGAAAAAAAAAAATTTATTCCTGAATTCCGTTCATTCTCGACCCGTGCAAGGAAATTCCGAAAAAAAAAATATAAAAATTAAAAGAAATTAAAAAAACCCTTTCCGACATTATTTTTAGCCAAAACGGAATAATATAGGCCGAGAAATAGAGAAAAAAATTTTAGTCACGACTTCCGTTCACTCTCGACCCAGGCATGAAAATTCAAAAAAAAAAAAGCAAAAAAATTTAAAAAATTAAAAAACCCCTTTCCATCATTATTTTTAGCCAAAATGGGATGAGAGAGGGGGAGAAGGAAAGAAAAAAATTTTAGACCCGAATTCCGTTCATAATTGACACGGGCAAGAAAATTACAAAAAAATATAAAAAAAATTAAAAAAACCCCTTTCCGGCAATATTTTTAGCCAAAATGGGATGACATAGGCCGAGAAAGAAGGAAAAAAACTTTTAGACCAGAATTCTGTTCATACTCGACCCGTGGAAGGAAATTCCGAAAAAAATAGCTAAAAAATTCAAGAAATTAAAAAAACTCTTTCCGGCATTATTTTTAGCCAAAATGGGATGAGATAGGCGGAGAAGGAGAGAAAAAAATTTTAGACCCGAATTCCGTTCATAATCGACCCGGGCAAGAAAATTCCGAAAAGAATATAAAAAAAAATTAAAAAACCCCTTTCCGGCATTATTTTTAGCCAAAATGGGATGACATAGGCCGAGAAAGAGAAAAAAAAAATTTAGACCTGAATTCCGTTCACACTCGACCCGTGGAAGGAAATTTCGAAAAAAATAGCTAAAAAAATCAAGAAATTAAAAAAACTATTTCCGGCATTATTTATAGCCAAAATGGGATAAGATAGGCGGAAAAGGAGAGAAAAAAATTTTCGACCCGAATTCCGTTCATAATCGACCCGGGCAAGAAAATTCCGAAAAGAATATAAAAAAAAAATCAAAAAATTAAAAAAACCCCTTTTCGGCAATATTTTTAGCCAAAATGGGATGAGATAAGCCGAGAAAGAAGGAAAAAAACTTTTCGACCAGAATTCTGTTCATACTCGACCCGTGGAAGGAAATTCCGAAAAAAATAGCTAAAAAATTCAAGAAATTAAAAAAACTCTTTCCGGCATTATTTTTAGCCAAAATGGGATGAGATAGGCGGAGAAGGAGAGAAAAAAAATTTAGACCCGAATTTCGTTCATAATCGACCCGGGCAAGAAAATTCCGAAAAGAATATAAAAAAAAATTAAAAAACCCCTTTCCGGCATTATTTTTAGCCAAAATGGGATGACATAGGCCGAGAAAGAGAGAAAAAAATTTTAGACCTGAATTCCGTTCATACTCGACCCGTGGAAGGAAATTCCGAAAAAAATAGCTAAAAAAATCAAGAAATTAAAAAAACTCTTTCCGGCATTATTTTTAGCCAAAATGGGATGAGATAGGCGGAGAAGGAGAGAAAAAAATTTTAGACCCGAATTCCGTTCATAATCGACCCGGGCAAGAAAATTCCGAAAAGAATATAAAAAAAAATTAAAAAACCCCTTTCCGGCATTATTTTTAGCCAAAAGGGGATGACATAGGCCGAGAAAGAGTGAAAACAATTTTAGACCTAAATTCCGTTCATACTCGACCCGTGGAAGGAAATTCCGAAAAAAATAGCTAAAAAAATCAAGAAATTAAAAAAACTCTTTCTGGCATTTTTTTTTTTAGCCAAAATGGGATGAGATAGGTGGCGAAAGAGAGAAAAAAATTTTAGACTCGAATTCCGTTCATTCTCGACCCGGGCAAGAAAATTCCGAAAAAAATAGAAAAAAAAATGAAAAAATTAAAAAAAAAACCTATTTCTAGCGTTATTTTTAGCCAAAACGGGATGAGATAGGCCGAGAAAGAGAAAAAAAAATTCTACTCCCGAATTCTGTTCCGACCCAACCCGAGCTTGAAAATTCCAAATAAAAAATAGTAAAAAAATTCAAAAAATTAAAAAATTTAATTCTGACATTTTTTCTATCCAAAACGGGTTGGGAGAGGCCAAGAAAGAGAAAAAAAAATTATTCTTGAATTCCGTTCATTCTCGACCCGTGCAAGGAAATTCCGAAAAAAAAAAGATAAAAATTAAAAGAAATTAAAAAACCCTTTCCGACATTATTTTTAGCCAAAACGGAATAATATAGGCCGAGAAATAGGGAAAAAAATTTTAGTCACGACTTCCGTTCACTCTCGACCCAGGCATGAAAATTCAAAAAAAAAAAAGCAAAAAAATTTAAAAAATTAAAAAACCCCTTTCCGTCATTATTTTTAGCCAAAATGGGATGAGAGAGGCCGAGAAAGAAAGAAAAAAATTTTAGACCCGAATTCCGTTCATAATTGACACGGGCAAGAAAATTACAAAAAAATATAAAAAAAAAATTAAAAAACCCCTTTCCGGCATTATTTTTAGCCAAAATGGGATGAGATAGGCCGAGAAAGAAGGAAAAAAATTTTAGAGCAGAATTCTGTTCATACTCGACCCGTGGAAGGAAATTCTGAAAAAAATAGCTAAAAAATTCAAGAAATTAAAAAAACTCTTTCCGGCATTATTTATAGCCAAAATGGGATAAGATAGGCGGAGAAGGAGAGAAAAAAATTTTAGACCCGAATTCCGTTCATAATCGACCCGGGCAAGAAAATTCCGAAAAAAATAGAAAAAAAACAAAAAAAATTAAAAAAAAAACCTATTTCTAGCGTTATTTTTAGCCAAAACGGGATGAGATAGGCCGAGAAAGAGAAAAAAAAATTCTACTCCCGAATTCTGTTCCGACCCAACCCGAGCTTGAAAATTCCAAATAAAAAATAGTAAAAAAATTCAAAAAATTAAAAAATTTAATTCTGACATTGTTTCTATCCAAAACGGGTTGGGAGAGGCCAAGAAAGAGAAAAAAAAAATTTATTCCTGAATTCCGTTCATTCTCGACCCGTGCAAGGAAATTCCGAAAAAAAAAAGAAAAAAATTAAAAGAAATTAAAAAAACCCTTTCCGATATTATTTTTAGCCAAAGCGGGATAATATAGGCCGAGAAATAGAGAAAAAAATTTTAGTCACGACTTCCGTTCACTCTCGACCCAGGCATGAAAATTAAAAAAAAAAAAAGCAAAAAAATTTAAAAAATTAAAAAACCCCTTTCCGTCATTATTTTTAGCCAAAATGGGATGAGAGAGGCCGAGAAAGAAAGAAAAAAATTTTAGACCCGAATTCCGTTCATAATTGACACGGGCAAGAAAATTACAAAAAAATATAAAAAAAAAATTAAAAAACCCCTTTCCGGCATTATTTTTAGCCAAAATGGGATGAGATAGGCCGAGAAAGAAGGAAAAAAATTTTAGAGCAGAATTCTGTTCATACTCGACCCGTGGAAGGAAATTCTGAAAAAAATAGCTAAAAAATTCAAGAAATTAAAAAAACTCTTTCCGGCATTATTTATAGCCAAAATGGGATAAGATAGGCGGAGAAGGAGAGAAAAAAATTTTAGACCCGAATTCCGTTCATAATCGACCCGGGCAAGAAAATTCCGAAAAAAATAGAAAAAAAACAAAAAAAATTAAAAAAAAAACCTATTTCTAGCGTTATTTTTAGCCAAAACGGGATGAGATAGGCCGAGAAAGAGAAAAAAAAATTCTACTCCCGAATTCTGTTCCGACCCAACCCGAGCTTGAAAATTCCAAATAAAAAATAGTAAAAAAATTCAAAAAATTAAAAAATTTAATTCTGACATTGTTTCTATCCAAAACGGGTTGGGAGAGGCCAAGAAAGAGAAAAAAAAAATTTATTCCTGAATTCCGTTCATTCTCGACCCGTGCAAGGAAATTCCGAAAAAAAAAAGATAAAAATTAAAAGAAATTAAAAAAACCCTTTCCGACATTATTTTTAGCCAAAACGGAATAATATAGGCCGAGAAATAGAGAAAAAAATTTTAGTCACGACTTCCGTTCACTCTCGACCCAGGCATGAAAATTCAAAAAAAAAAAAGCAAAAAAATTTAAAAAATTAAAAAACCCCTTTCCGTCATTATTTTTAGCCAAAATGGGATGAGGGAGGCCGAGAAAGAAAGAAAAAAATTTTAGACCCGAATTCCGTTCATAATTGACACGGGCAAGAAAATTACAAAAAAATATAAAAAAATTTAAAAAACCCCTTTCCGGCATTATTTTTAGCCAAAATGGGATGAGATAGGCCGAGAAAGAAGGAAAAAAATTTTAGACCAGAATTCTGTTCATACTCGACCCGTGGAAGGAAATTCCGAAAAAAATAGCTAAAAAATTCAAGAAATTAAAAAAACTCTTTCCGGCATTTTTTATAGCCAAAATGGGATAAGATAGGCGGAGAAGGAGAGAAAAAAATTTTAGACCCGAATTCCGTTCATAATCGACCCGGGCAAGAAAATTCCGAAAAGAATATAAAAAAAAAATCAAAAAATTAAAAAAACCCCTTTCCGGCATTATTTTTAGCCAAAAGGGGATGACATAGGCCGAGAAAGAGTGAAAACAATTTTAGACCTGAATTCCGTTCATACTCGACCCGTGGAAGGAAATTCCGAAAAAAATAGCTAAAAAAATCAAGAAATTAAAAAAACTCTTTCTGGCATTTTTTTTTAGCCAAAATGGGATGAGATAGGTGGCGAAAGGGAGAAAAAAATTTTAGACTCGAATTCCGTTCATTCTCGACTCGGGCAAGAAAATTCCGAAAAAAATAGAAAAAAAAATCAAAAAAATTAAAAAAAAAAAAACCTATTTCTAGCGTTATTTTTAGCCAAAACGGGATGAGATAGGCCGAGAAAGAGAAAAAAAAATTCTACTCCCGAATTCTGTTCCGACCCAACTCGAGCTTGAAAATTCCAAATAAAAAATAGTAAAACAATTCAAAAAATTAAAAAATTTAATTCTGACATTGTTTCTATCCAAAACGGGTTGGGAGAGGCCAAGAAAGAGAAAAAAAAAATTTATTCCTGAATTCCGTTCATTCTCGTCCCGTGCAAGGAAATTCCGAAAAAAAAAAGATAAAAATTAAAAGAAATTAAAAAAACCCTTTCCGACATTATTTTTAGCCAAAACGGAATAATATAGGCCGAGAAATAGAGAAAAAAATTTTAGTCACGACTTCCGTTCACTCTCGACCCAGGCATGAAAATTCAAAAAAAAAAAAGCAAAAAAATTTAAAAAATTAAAAAACCCCTTTCCGTCATTATTTTTAGCCAAAATGGGATGAGAGAGGCCGAGAAAGAAAGAAAAAAATTTTAGACCCGAATTCCGTTCATAATTGACACGGGCAAGAAAATTACAAAAAAATATAAAAAAAAATTAAAAAACCCCTTTCCGGCATTATTTTTAGCCAAAATGGGATGAGATAGGCCGAGAAAGAAGGAAAAAAAATTTAGACCAGAATTCTGTTCATACTCGACCCGTGGAAGGAAATTCCGAAAAAAATAGCTAAAAAATTCAAAAAATTAAAAAAACTCTTTCCGGCATTATTTATGGCCAAAATGGGATAAGATAGGCGGAGAAGGAGAGAAAAAAATTTTAGACCCGAATTCCGTTCATAATCGACCCGGGCAAGAAAATTCCGAAAAAAATAGAAAAAAAACCAAAAAAATTAAAAAAAAAACCTATTTCTAGCGTTATTTTTAGCCAAAACGGGATGAGATAGGCCGAGAAAGAGAAAAAAAATTCTACTCCCGAATTCTGTTCCGACCCAACCCGAGCTTGAAAATTCCAAATAAAAAATAGTAAAAAAATTCAAAAAATTAAAAAATTTAATTCTGACATTGTTTCTATCCAAAACGGGTTGGGAGAGGCCAAGAAAGAGAAAAAAAAAATTTATTCCTGAATTCCGTTCATTCTAGACCCGTGCAAGGAAATTCCGAAAAAAAAAAGAAAAAAATTAAAAGAAATTAAAAAAACCCTTTCCGACATTATTTTTAGCCAAAGCGGGATAATATAGGCCGAGAAATAGAGAAAAAAATTTTAGTCACGACTTCCGTTCATTCTCGACCCAGGCATGAAAATTAAAAAAAAAAAAAGCAAAAAAATTTAAAAAATTAAAAAACCCCTTTCCGTCATTATTTTTAGCCAAAATGGGATGAGGGAGGCCAAGAAAGAAAGAAAAAAATTTTAGACCCGAATTCCGTTCATAATTGACACGGGCAAGAAAATTACAAAAAAATATAAAAAAAATTAAAAAACCCCTTTCCGGCATTATTTTTAGCCAAAATGGGATGAGATAGGCCGAGAAAGAAGGAAAAAAATTTTAGACCAGAATTCTGTTCATACTCGACCCGTGGAAGGAAATTCCGAAAAAAATAGCTAAAAAATTCAAGAAATTAAAAAAACTCTTTCCGGCATTTTTTATAGCCAAAATGGGATAAGATAGGCGGGGAAGGAGAGAAAAAAATTTTAGACCCGAATTCCGTTCATAATCGACCAAGGCAAGAAAATTCCGAAAAGAATATAAAAAAAAAATCAAAAAATTAAAAAAACCCCTTTCCGGATTTATTTTTAGCCAAAAGGGGATGACATAGGCCGAGAAAGAGTGAAAACAATTTTAGACCTGAATTCCGTTCATACTCGACCCGTGGAAGGAAATTCCGAAAAAAATAGCTAAAAAAATCAAGAAATTAAAAAAACTCTTTCTGGCATTTTTTTTTAGCCAAAATGGGATGAGATAGGTGGCGAAAGAGAGAAAAAAATTTTAGACTCGAATTCCGTTCATTCTCGACCCGGGCAAGAAAATTCCGAAAAAAATAGAAAAAAAAAAAAAAAATTAAAAAAAAAAAAACCTATTTCTAGCGTTATTTTTAGCCAAAACGGGATGAGATAGGCCGAGAAAGAGAAAAAAAAATTCTACTCCCGAATTCTGTTCCGACCCAACTCGAGCTGGAAAATTCCAAATAAAAAATAGTAAAAAAATTCAAAAAATTAAAAAATTTAATTCTGATATTGTTTCTATCCAAAACGGGTTGGGAGAGGCCAAGAAAGAGAAAAAAAAAATTTATTCCTGAATTCCGTTCATTCTCGACCCGTGCAAGGAAATTCCGAAAAAAAAAAGATAAAAATTAAAAGAAATTAAAAAAACCCTTTCCGACATTATTTTTAGCCAAAATTGAATAATATAGGCCGAGAAATAGAGAAAAAAATTTTAGTCACGACTTCCGTTCACTCTCGACCCAGGCATGAAAATTCAAAAAAAAAAAAGCAAAAAAATTTAAAAAATTAAAAAACCCCTTTCCGTCATTATTTTTAGCCAAAATGGGATGAGAGAGGCCGAGAAAGAAAGAAAAAAATTTTAGACCCGAATTCCGTTCATAATTGACACGGGCAAGAAAATTACAAAAAAATATAAAAAAAATTAAAAAACCCTTTTCCGGCATTATTTTTAGCCAAAATGGGATGAGATAGGCCGAGAAAGAAGGAAAAAAATTTTAGACCAGAATTCTGTTCATACTCGACCCGTGGAAGGAAATTCCGAAAAAAATAGCTAAAAAATTCAAGAAATTAAAAAAACTCTTTCCGGCATTATTTATAGCCAAAATGGGATAAGATAGGCGGAGAAGGAGAGAAAAAAATTTTAGACCCGAATTCCGTTCATAATCGACCCGGGCAAGAAAATTCCGAAAAGAATATAAAAAAAAAATCAAAAAATGAAAAAAACACCTTTCCGGCATTAATTTTAGCCAAAAGGGGATGACATAGGCCGAGAAAGAGTGAAAACAATTTTAGACCTGAATTCCGTTCATACTCGACCCGTGGAAGGAAATTCCGAAAAAAATAGCTAAAAAAATCAAGAAATTAAAAAAACTCTTCCCGGCATTTTTTTTTAGCCAAAATGAGATGAGATAGGTGGCGAAAGAGAGAAAAAAAATTTAGACTCGAATTCCGTTCATTCTCGACCCGGGCAAGAAAATTCCAAAAAAATAGAAAAAAAATCAAAAAAATTAAAAAAAAAACCTATTTCTAGCGTTATTTTTAGCCAAAACGGGATGAGATAGGCCGAGAAAGAGAAAAAAAAATTCTACTCCCGAATTCTATTCCGACCCAACCCGAGCTTGAAAATTCCAAATAAAAAATAGTAAAAAAATTCAAAAAATTCAAAAATTTAATTCTGACATTGTTTCTATCCAAAACGGGTTGGGAGAGGCCAAGAAAGAGAAAAAAAAAAAAATTTATTCCTGAATTCCGTTCATTCTCGACCCGTGCAAGGAAATTCCGAAAAAAAAAGATAGAAATTAAAAAAACCCTTTCCGACATTATTTTTAGCCAAAACGGGATAATATAGGCCGAGAAATAGAGAAAAAAATTTTAGTCACGACTTCCGTTCACTCTCGACCCAGGCATGAAAATTCAAAAAAAAAAAGCAAAAAAATTAAAAAAATTAAAAAAACCCCTTTCAATCATTATTTTTAGCCAAAATGGGATGAGAGAGGCCGAGAAAGAAAGAAAAAAATTTTAGACCCGAATTCCGTTCATAATTGACACGGGCAAGAAAATTACAAAAAAATATTAAAAAAATTAAAAAAATTAAAAAACCCCTTTCCGGCAATATTTTTAGCCAAAATGGGATGAGATAGGCAGAGAAAGAAGGAAAAAAACTTTTAGACCAGAATTCTGTTCATACTCGACCCGTGGAAGGAAATTCCGAAAAAAATAGCTAAAAAATTCAAGAAATTAAAAAAACTCTTTCCGGCATTATTTTTAGCCAAAATGGGATGAGATAGGAGGAGAAGGAGAGAAAAAAATTTTAGACCCGAATTCCGTTCATAATCAACCCGGGCAAGAAAATTCCGAAAAGAATATAAAAAAAAAATTAAAAAACCCCTTTCCGGCATTATTTTTAGCCAAAACGGGATGACATAGGCCGAGAAAGAGAGAAAAAAATTTTAGACCTGAATTCCGTTCATACTCGACCCGTGGAAGGAAATTCCGAAAAAAATAGCTAAAAAATTCAAGAAATTAAAAAAACTATTTCCGGCATTATTTATAGCCAAAATGGGATAAGATAGACGGAGAAGGAGAGAAAAAAATTTTAGACCCGAATTCCGTTCATAATCGACCCGGGCAAGAAAATTCCGAAAAGAATATAAAAAAAAAATCAAAAAATTAAAAAAACCCCTTTCCAGCATTATTTTTAGCCAAAAGGGGATGACATAGGACGAGAAAGAGAGAAAAAAATTTTAGACCTGAATTCCGTTCATACTCGACCCGTGGAAGGAAATTCCAAAAAAAATAGCTAAAAAATTCAAGCAATTAAAAAAACTCTTTCTGGCATTTTTTTTAGCCAAACTGGGATGAGATAGGTGGCGAAAGAGAGAAAAAAATTTTAGACTCGAATTCCGTTCATTCTCGACCCGGGCAAGAAAATTTCGAAAAAAATAGAAAAAAAATCAAAAAAATTAAAAAAAAAAACTATTTCTAGCGTTATTTTTAGCCAAAACGGGATGAGATAGGCCGAGAAAGAGAAAAAAAAATTCTACTCCCGAATTCTGTTCCGACCCAACCCGAGCTTGAAAATTCCAAACAAAAAATAGTAAAAAAATTCAAAAAATTAAAAAATTTAATTCTGACATTGTTTCTATCCAAAACGGGTTGGGAGAGGCCAAGAAAGAGAAAAAAAAAAATTTATTCCTGAATTCCGTTCATTCTCGACCCGTGCAAGGAAATTCCGAAAAAAAAAAGATAAAAATTACAAGAAATTAAAAAAAATCCTTTCCGACATTATTTTTAGCCAAAACGGGATAATATAGGCCGAGAAATAGAGAAAAAAATTTTAGTCACGACTTCCGTTCACTCTCGACCCAGGCATGAAAATTCAAAAAAAAAAAAGCAAAAAAATTTAAAAAATTAAAAAACCCCTTTCCGTCATTATTTTTAGCCAAAATGGGATGAGAGAGGCCGAGAAAGAAAGAAAAAAATTTTAGACCCGAATTCCGTTCATAATTGACACGGGCAAGAAAATTACAAAAAAATATAAAAAAAAATTATAAAACACCTTTCCGGCATTATTTTTAGCCAAAATGGGATGAGATAGGCCGAGAAAGAAGGAAAAAAATTTTAGACCAGAATTCTGTTCATACTCGACCCGTGGAAGGAAATTCCGAAAAAAATAGCTAAAAAATTCAAGAAATTAAAAAAACTCTTTCCGGCATTATTTATAGCCAAAATGGGATAAGATAGGCGGAGAAGGAGAGAAAAAAATTTTAGACCCGAATTCCGTTCATAATCGACCCGGGCAAGAAAATTCCGAAAAGAATATAAAAAAAAAATCAAAAAATTAAAAAAACCCCTTTCCGGCCTTATTTTTAGCCAAAAGGGGATGACATAGGCCGAGAAAGAGTGAAAACAATTTTAGACCTGAATTCCGTTCATACTCGACCCGTGGAAGGAAATTCCGAAAAAAATAGCTAAAAAAATCAAGAAATTAAAAAAACTCTTTCTGGCATTTTTTTTTAGCCAAAATGGGATGAGATAGGTGGCGAAAGAGAGAAAAAAATTTTAGACTCGAATTCCGTTCATTCTCGACCCGGGCAAGAAAATTCCGAAAAAAATAGAAAAAAAAATCAAAAAAATTAAAAAAAAAAACCTATTTCTAGCGTTATTTTTAGCCAAAACGGGATGAGATAGGCCGAGAAAGAGAAAAAAAAATTCTACTCCCGAATTCTGTTCCGACCCAACTCGAGCTTGAAAATTCCAAACAAAAAATAGTAAAAAAATTCAAAAAATTAAAAAATTTAATTCTGACATTGTTTCTATCCAAAACGGGTTGGGAGAGGCCAAGAAAGAGAAAAAAAAAATTTATTCCTGAATTCCGTTCATTCTCGACCCGTGCAAGGAAATTCCGAAAAAAAAAAGATAAAAATTAAAAGAAATTAAAAAAACCCTTTCCGACATTATTTTTAGCCAAAACGGAATAATATAGGCCGAGAAATAGAGAAAAAAAATTTTAGTCACGACTTCCGTTCACTCTCGACCCAGGCATGAAAATTCAAAAAAAAAAAGCAAAAAAATTAAAAAAATTAAAAAACCCCTTTCCGTCATTATTTTTAGCCAAAATGGGATGAGAGAGGCCGAGAAAGAAAGAAAAAAATTTTAGACCCGAATTCCGTTCATAATTGACACGGGCAAGAAAATTACAAAAAAATATAAAAAAAACTAAAAAACCCCTTTCCGGCATTATTTTTAGCCAAAATGGGATGAGATAGGCCGAGAAAGAAGGAAAAAAATTTTAGACCAGAATTCTGTTCATACTCGACCCGTGGAAGGAAATTCCGAAAAAAATAGCTAAAAAATTCAAGAAATTAAAAAAACTCTTTCCGACATTATTTATAGCCAAAATGGGATAAGGTAGGCGGAGAAGGAGAGAAAAGAATTTTAGACCCGAATTCCGTTCATAATCGACCCGGGCAAGAAAATTCCGAAAAAAATAGAAAAAAAACCAAAAAAATTAAAAAAAAACCTATTTCTAGCGTTATTTTTAGCCAAAACGGGATGAGATAGGCCGAGAAAGAGAAAAAAAAATTCTACTCCCGAATTCTGTTCCGACCCAACCCGAGCTTGAAAATTCCAAATAAAAAATAGTAAAAAAATTCAAAAAATTAAAAAATTTAATTCTGACATTGTTTCTATCCAAAACGGGTTGGGAGAGGCCAAGAAAGAGAAAAAAAAAATTTATTCCTGAATTCCGTTCATTCTCGACCCGTGCAAGGAAATTCCGAAAAAAAAAAGAAAAAAATTAAAAGAAATTAAAAAAACCCTTTCCGATATTATTTTTAGCCAAAGCGGGATAATATAGGCCGAGAAATAGAGAAAAAAATTTTAGTCACGACTTCCGTTCACTCTCGGCCCAGGCATGAAAATTAAAAAAAAAAAAAGCAAAAAAATTTAAAAAATTAAAAAACCCCTTTCCGTCATTATTTTTAGCCAAAATGGGATGAGGGAGGCCGAGAAAGAAAGAAAAAAATTTTAGACCCGAATTCCGTTCATAATTGACACGGGCAAGAAAATTACAAAAAAATATAAAAAAAAATTTAAAAACCCCTTTCCGGCATTATTTTTAGCCAAAATGGGATGAGATAGGCCGAGAAAGAAGGAAAAAAATTTTAGACCAGAATTCTGTTCATACTCGACCCGTGGAAGGAAATTCCGAAAAAAATAGCTAAAAAATTCAAGAAATTAAAAAAACTCTTTCCGGCATTTTTTATAGCCAAAATGGGATAAGATAGGCGGAGAAGGAGAGAAAAAAATTTTAGACCCGAATTCCGTTCATAATCGACCCGGGCAAGAAAATTCCGAAAAGAATATAAAAAAAAATTAAAAAACCCCTTTCCGGCATTATTTTTAGCCAAAAGGGGATGACATAGGCCGAGAAAGAGTGAAAACAATTTTAGACCTAAATTCCGTTTATACTCGACCCGTGGAAGGAAATTCCGAAAAAAATAGCTAAAAAAATCAAGAAATTAAAAAAACTCTTTCTGGCATTTTTTTTTTTAGCCAAAATGGGATGAGATAGGTGGCGAAAGAGAGAAAAAAATTTTAGACTCGAATTCCGTTCATTCTCGACCCGGGCAAGAAAATTCCGAAAAAAATAGAAAAAAAAATAAAAAAATTAAAAAAAAAACCTATTTCTAGCGTTATTTTTAGCCAAAACGGGATGAGATAGGCCGAGAAAGAGAAAAAAAAATTCTACTCCCGAATTCCGTTCCGACCCAACCCGAGCTTGAAAATTCCAAATAAAAAATAGTAAAAAAATTCAAAAAATTAAAAAATTTAATTCTGACATTGTTTCTATCCAAAACGGGTTGGGAGAGGCCAAGAAAGAGAAAAAAAAAATTTATTCCTGAATTCCGTTCATTCTCGACCCGTGCAAGGAAATTCTGAAAAAAAAAAGAAAAAAATTAAAAGAAATTAAAAAAACCCTTTCCGATATTATTTTTAGCCAAAGCGGGATAATATAGGCCGAGAAATAGAGAAAAAAATTTTAGTCACGACTTCCGTTCACTCTCGACCCAGGCATGAAAATTAAAAAAAAAAAAAGCAAAAAAATTTAAAAAATTAAAAAACCCCTTTCCGTCATTATTTTTAGCCAAAATGGGATGAGGGAGGCCGAGAAAGAAAGAAAAAAATTTTAGACCCGAATTCCGTTCATAATTGACACGGGCAAGAAAATTACAAAAAAATATAAAAAAAAATTTAAAAACCCCTTTCCGGCATTATTTTTAGCCAAAATGGGATGAGATAGGCCGAGAAAGAAGGAAAAAAATTTTAGACCAGAATTCTGTTCATACTCGACCCGTGGAAGGAAATTCCGAAAAAAATAGCTAAAAAATTCAAGAAATTAAAAAAACTCTTTCCGGCATTTTTTATAGCCAAAATGGGATAAGATAGGCGGAGAAGGAGAGAAAAAAATTTTAGACCCGAATTCCGTTCATAATCGACCCGGGCAAGAAAATTCCGAAAAGAATATAAAAAAAAATTAAAAAACCCCTTTCCGGCATTATTTTTAGCCAAAAGGGGATGACATAGGCCGAGAAAGAGTGAAAACAATTTTAGACCTAAATTCCGTTCATACTCGACCCGTGGAAGGAAATTCCGAAAAAAATAGCTAAAAAAATCAAGAAATTAAAAAAACTCTTTCTGGCATTTTTTTTTTTAGCCAAAATGGGATGAGATAGGTGGCGAAAGAGAGAAAAAAATTTTAGACTCGAATTCCGTTCATTCTCGACCCGGGCAAGAAAATTCCGAAAAAAATAGAAAAAAAAATAAAAAAATTAAAAAAAAAACCTATTTCTAGCGTTATTTTTAGCCAAAACGGGATGAGATAGGCCGAGAAAGAGAAAAAAAAATTCTACTCCCGAATTCTGTTCCGACCCAACCCGAGCTTGAAAATTCCAAATAAAAAATAGTAAAAAAATTCAAAAAATTAAAAAATTTAATTCTGACATTTTTTCTATCCAAAACGTGTTGGGAGAGGCCATGAAAGAGAAAAAAAAAAATTATTCTTGAATTCCGTTCATTCTCGACCCGTGCAAGGAAATTCCGAAAAAAAAAAGATAAAAATTAAAAGAAATTAAAAAACCCTTTCCGACATTATTTTTAGCCAAAACGGAATAATATAGGCCGAGAAATAGAGAAAAAAAATTTTAGTCACGACTTCCGTTCACTCTCGACCCAGGCATGAAAATTCAAAAAAAAAAAGCAAAAAAATTAAAAAAATTAAAAAACCCCTTTCCGTCATTATTTTTAGCCAAAATGGGATGAGAGAGGCCGAGAAAGAAAGAAAAAAATTTTAGACCCGAATTCCGTTCATAATTGACACGGGCAAGAAAATTACAAAAAAATATAAAAAAAACTAAAAAACCCCTTTCCGGCATTATTTTTAGCCAAAATGGGATGAGATAGGCCGAGAAAGAAGGAAAAAAATTTTAGACCAGAATTCTGTTCATACTCGACCCGTGGAAGGAAATTCCGAAAAAAATAGCTAAAAAATTCAAGAAATTAAAAAAACTCTTTCCGACATTATTTATAGCCAAAATGGGATAAGATAGGCGGAGAAGGAGAGAAAAGAATTTTAGACCCGAATTCCGTTCATAATCGACCCGGGCAAGAAAATTCCGAAAAAAATAGAAAAAAAACAAAAAAAATTAAAAAAAAACCTATTTCTAGCGTTATTTTTAGCCAAAACGGGATGAGATAGGCCGAGAAAGAGAAAAAAAAATTCTACTCCCGAATTCTGTTCCGACCCAACCCGAGCTTGAAAATTCCAAATAAAAAATAGTAAAAAAATTCAAAAAATTAAAAAATTTAATTCTGACATTGTTTCTATCCAAAACGGGTTGGGAGAGGCCAAGAAAGAGAAAAAAAAAATTTATTCCTGAATTCCGTTCATTCTCGACCCGTGCAAGGAAATTCCGAAAAAAAAAAGAAAAAAATTAAAAGAAATTAAAAAAACCCTTTCCGATATTATTTTTAGCCAAAGCGGGATAATATAGGCCGAGAAATAGAGAAAAAAATTTTAGTCACGACTTCCGTTCACTCTCGGCCCAGGCATGAAAATTAAAAAAAAAAAAAGCAAAAAAATTTAAAAAATTAAAAAACCCCTTTCCGTCATTATTTTTAGCCAAAATGGGATGAGGGAGGCCGAGAAAGAAAGAAAAAAATTTTAGACCCGAATTCCGTTCATAATTGACACGGGCAAGAAAATTACAAAAAAATATAAAAAAAAATTTAAAAACCCCTTTCCGGCATTATTTTTAGCCAAAATGGGATGAGATAGGCCGAGAAAGAAGGAAAAAAATTTTAGACCAGAATTCTGTTCATACTCGACCCGTGGAAGGAAATTCCGAAAAAAATAGCTAAAAAATTCAAGAAATTAAAAAAACTCTTTCCGGCATTTTTTATAGCCAAAATGGGATAAGATAGGCGGAGAAGGAGAGAAAAAAATTTTAGACCCGAATTCCGTTCATAATCGACCCGGGCAAGAAAATTCCGAAAAGAATATAAAAAAAAATTAAAAAACCCCTTTCCGGCATTATTTTTAGCCAAAAGGGGATGACATAGGCCGAGAAAGAGTGAAAACAATTTTAGACCTAAATTCCGTTTATACTCGACCCGTGGAAGGAAATTCCGAAAAAAATAGCTAAAAAAATCAAGAAATTAAAAAAACTCTTTCTGGCATTTTTTTTTTTAGCCAAAATGGGATGAGATAGGTGGCGAAAGAGAGAAAAAAATTTTAGACTCGAATTCCGTTCATTCTCGACCCGGGCAAGAAAATTCCGAAAAAAATAGAAAAAAAATAAAAAAATTAAAAAAAAAACCTATTTCTAGCGTTATTTTTAGCCAAAACGGGATGAGATAGGCCGAGAAAGAGAGAAAAAAATTCTACTCCCGAATTCTGTTCCGACCCAACCCGAGCTTGAAAATTCCAAATAAAAAATAGTAAAAAAATTCAAAAAATTAAAAAATTTAATTCTGACATTGTTTCTATCCAAAACGGGTTGGGAGAGGCCAAGAAAGAGAAAAAAAAAATTTATTCCTGAATTCCGTTCATTCTCGACCCGTGCAAGGAAATTCCGAAAAAAAAAAGAAAAAAATTAAAAGAAATTAAAAAAACCCTTTCCGATATTATTTTTAGCCAAAGCGGGATAATATAGGCCGAGAAATAGAGAAAAAAATTTTAGTCACGACTTCCGTTCACTCTCGACCCAGGCATGAAAATTAAAAAAAAAAAAAGCAAAAAAATTTAAAAAATTAAAAAACCCCTTTCCGTCATTATTTTTAGCCAAAATGGGATGAGGGAGGCCGAGAAAGAAAGAAAAAAATTTTAGACCCGAATTCCGTTCATAATTGACACGGGCAAGAAAATTACAAAAAAATATAAAAAAAAATTTAAAAACCCCTTTCCGGCATTATTTTTAGCCAAAATGGGATGAGATAGGCCGAGAAAGAAGGAAAAAAATTTTAGACCAGAATTCTGTTCATACTCGACCCGTGGAAGGAAATTCCGAAAAAAATAGCTAAAAAATTCAAGAAATTAAAAAAACTCTTTCCGGCATTTTTTATAGCCAAAATGGGATAAGATAGGCGGAGAAGGAGAGAAAAAAATTTTAGACCCGAATTCCGTTCATAATCGACCCGGGCAAGAAAATTCCGAAAAGAATATAAAAAAAAATTAAAAAACCCCTTTCCGGCATTATTTTTAGCCAAAAGGGGATGACATAGGCCGAGAAAGAGTGAAAACAATTTTAGACCTAAATTCCGTTCATACTCGACCCGTGGAAGGAAATTCCGAAAAAAATAGCTAAAAAAATCAAGAAATTAAAAAAACTCTTTCTGGCATTTTTTTTTTTAGCCAAAATGGGATGAGATAGGTGGCGAAAGAGAGAAAAAAATTTTAGACTCGAATTCCGTTCATTCTCGACCCGGGCAAGAAAATTCCGAAAAAAATAGAAAAAAAAATAAAAAAATTAAAAAAAAAACCTATTTCTAGCGTTATTTTTAGCCAAAACGGGATGAGATAGGCCGAGAAAGAGAAAAAAAAATTCTACTCCCGAATTCTGTTCCGACCCAACCCGAGCTTGAAAATTCCAAATAAAAAATAGTAAAAAAATTCAAAAAATTAAAAAATTTAATTCTGACATTTTTTCTATCCAAAACGTGTTGGGAGAGGCCATGAAAGAGAAAAAAAAAAATTATTCTTGAATTCCGTTCATTCTCGACCCGTGCAAGGAAATTCCGAAAAAAAAAAGATAAAAATTAAAAGAAATTAAAAAACCCTTTCCGACATTATTTTTAGCCAAAACGGAATAATATAGGCCGAGAAATAGGGAAAAAAATTTTAGTCACGACTTCCGTTCACTCTCGACCCAGGCATGAAAATTCAAAAAAAAAAAAGCAAAAAAATTTAAAAAATTAAAAAACCCCTTTCCGTCATTATTTTTAGCCAAAATGGGATGAGAGAGGCCGAGAAAGAAAGAAAAAAATTTTAGACCCGAATTCCGTTCATAATTGACACGGGCAAGAAAATTACAAAAAAATATAAAAAAAAATTAAAAAACCCCTTTCCGGCATTATTTTTAGCCAAAATGGGATGAGATAGGCCGAGAAAGAAGGAAAAAAATTTTAGACCAGAATTCTGTTCATACTCGACCCGTGGAAGGAAATTCTGAAAAAAATAGCTAAAAAATTCAAGAAATTAAAAAAACTCTTTCCGGCATTATTTATAGCCAAAATGGGATAAGATAGGCGGAGAAGGAGAGAAAAAAATTTTAGACCCGAATTCCGTTCATAATCGACCCGGGCAAGAAAATTCCGAAAAAAATAGAAAAAAAACCAAAAAAATCAAAAAAAAAACCTATTTCTAGCGTTATTTTTAGCCAAAACGGGATGAGATAGGCCGAGAAAGAGAAAAAAAAATTCTACTCCCGAATTCTGTTCCGACCCAACCCGAGCTTGAAAATTCCAAATAAAAAATAGTAAAAAAATTCAAAAAATTAAAAAATTTAATTCTGACATTGTTTCTATCCAAAACGGGTTGGGAGAGGCCAAGAAAGAGAAAAAAAAAAATTTATTCCTGAATTCCGTTCATTCTCGACCCGTGCAAGGAAATTCCGAAAAAAAAAAGATAAAAATTAAAAGAAATTAAAAAAACCCTTTCCGACATTATTTTTAGCCAAAACGGAATAATATAGGCCGAGAAATAGAGAAAAAAATTTTAGTCACGACTTCCGTTCACTCTCGACCCAGGCATGAAAATTCAAAAAAAAAAAAGCAAAAAAATTTAAAAAATTAAAAAACCCCTTTCCGTCATTATTTTTAGCCAAAATGGGATGAGGGAGGCCGAGAAAGAAAGAAAAAAATTTTAGACCCGAATTCCGTTCATAATTGACACGGGCAAGAAAATTACAAAAAAATATAAAAAAAAAATTAAAAAACCCCTTTCCGGCATTATTTTTAGCCAAAATGGGATGAGATAGGCCGAGAAAGAAGGAAAAAAATTTTAGACCAGAATTCTGTTCATACTCGACCCGTGGAAGGAAATTCCGAAAAAAATAGCTAAAAAATTCAAGAAATTAAAAAAACTCTTTCCGGCATTTTTTATAGCCAAAATGGGATAAGATAGGCGGAGAAGGAGAGAAAAAAATTTTAGACCCGAATTCCGTTCATAATCGACCCGGGCAAGAAAATTCCGAAAAGAATATAAAAAAAAAATCAAAAAATTAAAAAAACCCCTTTCCGGCATTATTTTTAGCCAAAAGGGGATGACATAGGCCGAGAAAGAGTGAAAACAATTTTAGACCTGAATTCCGTTCATACTCGACCCGTGGAAGGAAATTCCGAAAAAAATAGCTAAAAAAATCAAGAAATTAAAAAAACTCTTTCTGGCATTTTTTTTTAGCCAAAATGGGATGAGATAGGTGGCGAAAGGGAGAAAAAAATTTTAGACTCGAATTCCGTTCATTCTCGACTCGGGCAAGAAAATTCCGAAAAAAATAGAAAAAAAAATCAAAAAAATTAAAAAAAAAAAAACCTATTTCTAGCGTTATTTTTAGCCAAAACGGGATGACATAGGCCGAGAAAGAGAAAAAAAAATTCTACTCCCGAATTCTGTTCCGACCCAACTCGAGCTTGAAAATTCCAAACAAAAAATAGTAAAAAAATTCAAAAAATTAAAAAATTTAATTCTGACATTGTTTCTATCCAAAACGGGTTGGGAGAGGCCAAGAAAGAGAAAAAAAAAATTTATTCCTGAATTCCGTTTATTCTCGACCCGTGCAAGGAAATTCCGAAAAAAAAAAGATAAAAATTAAAAGAAATTAAAAAAACCCTTTCCGACATTATTTTTAGCCAAAACGGAATAATATAGGCCGAGAAATAGAGAAAAAAAATTTTAGTCACGACTTCCGTTCACTCTCGACCCAGGCATGAAAATTCAAAAAAAAAAAAGCAAAAAAATTAAAAAAATTAAAAAACCCCTTTCCGTCATTATTTTTAGCCAAAATGGGATGAGAGAGGCCGAGAAAGAAAGAAAAAAATTTTAGACCCGAATTCCGTTCATAATTGACACGGGCAAGAAAATTACAAAAAAATATAAAAAAAACTAAAAAACCCCTTTCCGGCATTATTTTTAGCCAAAATGGGATGAGATAGGCCGAGAAAGAAGGAAAAAAATTTTAGACCAGAATTCTGTTCATACTCGACCCGTGGAAGGAAATTCCGAAAAAAATAGCTAAAAAATTCAAGAAATTAAAAAAACTCTTTCCGACATTATTTATAGCCAAAATGGGATAAGATAGGCGGAGAAGGAGAGAAAAGAATTTTAGACCCGAATTCCGTTCATAATCGACCCGGGCAAGAAAATTCCGAAAAAAATAGAAAAAAAACCAAAAAAATTAAAAAAAAACCTATTTCTAGCGTTATTTTTAGCCAAAACGGGATGAGATAGGCCGAGAAAGAGAAAAAAAAATTCTACTCCCGAATTCTGTTCCGACCCAACCCGAGCTTGAAAATTCCAAATAAAAAATAGTAAAAAAATTCAAAAAATTAAAAAATTTAATTCTGACATTGTTTCTATCCAAAACGGGTTGGGAGAGGCCAAGAAAGAGAAAAAAAAAATTTATTCCTGAATTCCGTTCATTCTCGACCCGTGCAAGGAAATTCCGAAAAAAAAAAGAAAAAAATTAAAAGAAATTAAAAAAACCCTTTCCGATATTATTTTTAGCCAAAGCGGGATAATATATGCCGAGAAATAGAGAAAAAAATTTTAGTCACGACTTCCGTTCACTCTCGGCCCAGGCATGAAAATTAAAAAAAAAAAAAGCAAAAAAATTTAAAAAATTAAAAAACCCCTTTCCGTCATTATTTTTAGCCAAAATGGGATGAGGGAGGCCGAGAAAGAAAGAAAAAAATTTTAGACCCGAATTCCGTTCATAATTGACACGGGCAAGAAAATTACAAAAAAATATAAAAAAAAATTTAAAAACCCCTTTCCGGCATTATTTTTAGCCAAAATGGGATGAGATAGGCCGAGAAAGAAGGAAAAAAATTTTAGACCAGAATTCTGTTCATACTCGACCCGTGGAAGGAAATTCCGAAAAAAATAGCTAAAAAATTCAAGAAATTAAAAAAACTCTTTCCGGCATTTTTTATAGCCAAAATGGGATAAGATAGGCGGAGAAGGAGAGAAAAAAATTTTAGACCCGAATTCCGTTCATAATCGACCCGGGCAAGAAAATTCCGAAAAGAATATAAAAAAAAATTAAAAAACCCCTTTCCGGCATTATTTTTAGCCAAAAGGGGATGACATAGGCCGAGAAAGAGTGAAAACAATTTTAGACCTAAATTCCGTTTATACTCGACCCGTGGAAGGAAATTCCGAAAAAAATAGCTAAAAAAATCAAGAAATTAAAAAAACTCTTTCTGGCATTTTTTTTTTTAGCCAAAATGGGATGAGATAGGTGGCGAAAGAGAGAAAAAAATTTTAGACTCGAATTCCGTTCATTCTCGACCCGGGCAAGAAAATTCCCAAAAAAATAGAAAAAAAAATAAAAAAATTAAAAAAAAAACCTATTTCTAGCGTTATTTTTAGCCAAAACGGGATGAGATAGGCCGAGAAAGAGAAAAAAAAATTCTACTCCCGAATTCTGTTCCGACCCAACCCGAGCTTGAAAATTCCAAATAAAAAATAGTAAAAAAATTCAAAAAATTAAAAAATTTAATTCTGACATTGTTTCTATCCAAAACGGGTTGGGAGAGGCCAAGAAAGAGAAAAAAAAAATTTATTCCTGAATTCCGTTCATTCTCGACCCGTGCAAGGAAATTCCGAAAAAAAAAAGAAAAAAATTAAAAGAAATTAAAAAAACCCTTTCCGATATTATTTTTAGCCAAAGCGGGATAATATAGGCCGAGAAATAGAGAAAAAAATTTTAGTCACGACTTCCGTTCACTCTCGACCCAGGCATGAAAATTAAAAAAAAAAAAAGCAAAAAAATTTAAAAAATTAAAAAACCCCTTTCCGTCATTATTTTTAGCCAAAATGGGATGAGGGAGGCCGAGAAAGAAAGAAAAAAATTTTAGACCCGAATTCCGTTCATAATTGACACGGGCAAGAAAATTACAAAAAAATATAAAAAAAAATTTAAAAACCCCTTTCCGGCATTATTTTTAGCCAAAATGGGATGAGATAGGCCGAGAAAGAAGGAAAAAAATTTTAGACCAGAATTCTGTTCATACTCGACCCGTGGAAGGAAATTCCGAAAAAAATAGCTAAAAAATTCAAGAAATTAAAAAAACTCTTTCCGGCATTTTTTATAGCCAAAATGGGATAAGATAGGCGGAGAAGGAGAGAAAAAAATTTTAGACCCGAATTCCGTTCATAATCGACCCGGGCAAGAAAATTCCGAAAAGAATATAAAAAAAAATTAAAAAACCCCTTTCCGGCATTATTTTTAGCCAAAAGGGGATGACATAGGCCGAGAAAGAGTGAAAACAATTTTAGACCTAAATTCCGTTCATACTCGACCCGTGGAAGGAAATTCCGAAAAAAATAGCTAAAAAAATCAAGAAATTAAAAAAACTCTTTCTGGCATTTTTTTTCTAGCCAAAATGGGATGAGATAGGTGGCGAAAGAGAGAAAAAAATTTTAGACTCGAATTCCGTTCATTCTCGACCCGGGCAAGAAAATTCCGAAAAAAATAGAAAAAAAAATAAAAAAATTAAAAAAAAAACCTATTTCTAGCGTTATTTTTAGCCAAAACGGGATGAGATAGGCCGAGAAAGAGAAAAAAAAATTCTACTCCCGAATTCTGTTCCGACCCAACCCGAGCTTGAAAATTCCAAATAAAAAATAGTAAAAAAATTCAAAAAATTAAAAAATTTAATTCTGACATTTTTTCTATCCAAAACGTGTTGGGAGAGGCCATGAAAGAGAAAAAAAAAAATTATTCTTGAATTCCGTTCATTCTCGACCCGTGCAAGGAAATTCCGAAAAAAAAAAGATAAAAATTAAAAGAAATTAAAAAACCCTTTCCGACATTATTTTTAGCCAAAACGGAATAATATAGGCCGAGAAATAGGGAAAAAAATTTTAGTCACGACTTCCGTTCACTCTCGACCCAGGCATGAAAATTCAAAAAAAAAAAGCAAAAAAATTTAAAAAATTAAAAAACCCCTTTCCGTCATTATTTTTAGCCAAAATGGGATGAGAGAGGCCGAGAAAGAAAGAAAAAAATTTTACACCCGAATTCCGTTCATAATTGACACGGGCAAGAAAATTACAAAAAAATATAAAAAAAAATTAAAAAACCCCTTTCCGGCATTATTTTTAGCCAAAATGGGATGAGATAGGCCGAGAAAGAAGGAAAAAAATTTTAGACCAGAATTCTGTTCATACTCGACCCGTGGAAGGAAATTCTGAAAAAAATAGCTAAAAAATTCAAGAAATTAAAAAAACTCTTTCCGGCATTATTTATAGCCAAAATGGGATAAGATAGGCGGAGAAGGAGAGAAAAAAATTTTAGACCCGAATTCCGTTCATAATCGACCCGGGCAAGAAAATTCCGAAAAAAATAGAAAAAAAACCAAAAAAATTAAAAAAAAAACCTATTTCTAGCGTTATTTTTAGCCAAAACGGGATGAGATAGGCCGAGAAAGAGAAAAAAAAATTCTACTCCCGAATTCTGTTCCGACCCAACCCGAGCTTGAAAATTCCAAATAAAAAATAGTAAAAAAATTCAAAAAATTAAAAAATTTAATTCTGACATTGTTTCTATCCAAAACGGGTTGGGAGAGGCCAAGAAAGAGAAAAAAAAAAATTTATTCCTGAATTCCGTTCATTCTCGACCCGTGCAAGGAAATTCCGAAAAAAAAAAGATAAAAATTAAAAGAAATTAAAAAAACCCTTTCCGACATTATTTTTAGCCAAAACGGAATAATATAGGCCGAGAAATAGAGAAAAAAATTTTAGTCACGACTTCCGTTCACTCTCGACCCAGGCATGAAAATTCAAAAAAAAAAAAGCAAAAAAATTTAAAAAATTAAAAAACCCCTTTCCATCATTATTTTTAGCCAAAATGGGATGAGGGAGGCCGAGAAAGAAAGAAAAAAATTTTAGACCCGAATTCCGTTCATAATTGACACGGGCAAGAAAATTACAAAAAAATATAAAAAAAAATTAAAAAACCCCTTTCCGGCATTATTTTTAGCCAAAATGGGATGAGATAGGCCGAGAAAGAAGGAAAAAAATTTTAGACCAGAATTCTGTTCATACTCGACCCGTGGAAGGAAATTCCGAAAAAAATAGCTAAAAAATTCAAGAAATTAAAAAAACTCTTTCCGGCATTTTTTATAGCCAAAATGGGATAAGATAGGCGGAGAAGGAGAGAAAAAAATTTTAGACCCGAATTCCGTTCATAATCGACCCGGGCAAGAAAATTCCGAAAAGAATATAAAAAAAAAATCAAAAAATTAAAAAAACCCCTTTCCGGCATTATTTTTAGCCAAAAGGGGATGACATAGGCCGAGAAAGAGTGAAAACAATTTTAGACCTGAATTCCGTTCATACTCGACCCGTGGAAGGAAATTCCGAAAAAAATAGCTAAAAAAATCAAGAAATTAAAAAAACTCTTTCTGGCATTTTTTTTTAGCCAAAATGGGATGAGATAGGTGGCGAAAGGGAGGAAAAAATTTTAGACTCGAATTCCGTTCATTCTCGACTCGGGCAAGAAAATTCCGAAAAAAATAGAAAAAAAAATCAAAAAAATTAAAAAAAAAAAAACCTATTTCTAGCGTTATTTTTAGCCAAAACGGGATGAGATAGGCCGAGAAAGAGAAAAAAAAATTCTACTCCCGAATTCTGTTCCGACCCAACTCGAGCTTGAAAATTCCAAATAAAAAATAGTAAAACAATTCAAAAAATTAAAAAATTTAATTCTGACATTGTTTCTATCCAAAACGGGTTGGGAGAGGCCAAGAAAGAGAAAAAAAAAATTTATTCCTGAATTCCGTTCATTCTCGTCCCGTGCAAGGAAATTCCGAAAAAAAAAAGATAAAAATTAAAAGAAATTAAAAAAACCCTTTCCGACATTATTTTTAGCCAAAACGGAATAATATAGGCCGAGAAATAGAGAAAAAAATTTTAGTCACGACTTCCGTTCACTCTCGACCCAGGCATGAAAATTCAAAAAAAAAAAAGCAAAAAAATTTAAAAAATTAAAAAACCCCTTTCCATCATTATTTTTAGCCAAAATGGGATGAGGGAGGCCGAGAAAGAAAGAAAAAAATTTTAGACCCGAATTCCGTTCATAATTGACACGGGCAAGAAAATTACAAAAAAATATAAAAAAAAATTAAAAAACCCCTTTCCGGCATTATTTTTAGCCAAAATGGGATGAGATAGGCCGAGAAAGAAGGAAAAAAATTTTAGACCAGAATTCTGTTCATACTCGACCCGTGGAAGGAAATTCCGAAAAAAATAGCTAAAAAATTCAAGAAATTAAAAAAACTCTTTCCGGCATTTTTTATAGCCAAAATGGGATAAGATAGGCGGAGAAGGAGAGAAAAAAATTTTAGACCCGAATTCCGTTCATAATCGACCCGGGCAAGAAAATTCCGAAAAGAATATAAAAAAAAAATCAAAAAATTAAAAAAACCCCTTTCCGGCATTATTTTTAGCCAAAAGGGGATGACATAGGCCGAGAAAGAGTGAAAACAATTTTAGACCTGAATTCCGTTCATACTCGACCCGTGGAAGGAAATTCCGAAAAAAATAGCTAAAAAAATCAAGAAATTAAAAAAACTCTTTCTGGCATTTTTTTTTAGCCAAAATGGGATGAGATAGGTGGCGAAAGAGAGAAAAAAATTTTAGACTCGAATTCCGTTCATTCTCGACCCGGGCAAGAAAATTCCGAAAAAAATAGAAAAAAAAAATAAAAAAAATTAAAAAAAAAAAAACCTATTTCTAGCGTTATTTTTAGCCAAAACGGGATGAGATAGGCCGAGAAAGAGAAAAAAAAATTCTACTCCCGAATTCTGTTCCGACCCAACTCGAGCTGGAAAATTCCAAATAAAAAATAGTAAAAAAATTCAAAAAATTAAAAAATTTAATTCTGATATTGTTTCTATCCAAAACGGGTTGGGAGAGGCCAAGAAAGAGAAAAAAAAATTTATTCCTGAATTCCGTTCATTCTCGACCCGTGCAAGGAAATTCCGAAAAAAAAAAGATAAAAATTAAAAGAAATTAAAAAAACCCTTTCCGACATTATTTTTAGCCAAAATTGAATAATATAGGCCGAGAAATAGAGAAAAAAATTTTAGTCACGACTTCCGTTCACTCTCGACCCAGGCATGAAAATTCAAAAAAAAAAAAGCAAAAAAATTTAAAAAATTAAAAAACCCCTTTCCGTCATTATTTTTAGCCAAAATGGGATGAGAGAGGCCGAGAAAGAAAGAAAAAAATTTTAGACCCGAATTCCGTTCATAATTGACACGGGCAAGAAAATTACAAAAAAATATAAAAAAAATTAAAAAACCCTTTTCCGGCATTATTTTTAGCCAAAATGGGATGAGATAGGCCGAGAAAGAAGGAAAAAAATTTTAGACCAGAATTCTGTTCATACTCGACCCGTGGAAGGAAATTCCGAAAAAAATAGCTAAAAAATTCAAGAAATTAAAAAAACTCTTTCCGGCATTATTTATAGCCAAAATGGGATAAGATAGGCGGAGAAGGAGAGAAAAAAATTTTAGACCCGAATTCCGTTCATAATCGACCCGGGCAAGAAAATTCCGAAAAGAATATAAAAAAAAAATCAAAAAATGAAAAAAACACCTTTCCGGCATTAATTTTAGCCAAAAGGGGATGACATAGGCCGAGAAAGAGTGAAAACAATTTTAGACCTGAATTCCGTTCATACTCGACCCGTGGAAGGAAATTCCGAAAAAAATAGCTAAAAAAATCAAGAAATTAAAAAAACTCTTCCCGGCATTTTTTTTTAGCCAAAATGAGATGAGATAGGTGGCGAAAGAGAGAAAAAAAATTTAGACTCGAATTCCGTTCATTCTCGACCCGGGCAAGAAAATTCCAAAAAAATAGAAAAAAAATCAAAAAAATTAAAAAAAAAACCTATTTTTAGCCAAAACGGGATGAGATAGGCCGAGAAAGAGAAAAAAAAATTCTACTCCCGAATTCTGTTCCGACCCAACCCGAGCTTGAAAATTCCAAATAAAAAATAGTAAAAAAATTCAAAAAATTCAAAAATTTAATTCTGACATTGTTTCTATCCAAAACGGGTTGGGAGAGGCCAAGAAAGAGAAAAAAAAAAATTTATTCCTGAATTCCGTTCATTCTCGACCCGTGCAAGGAAATTCCGAAAAAAAAAGATAGAAATTAAAAAAACCCTTTCCGACATTATTTTTAGCCAAAACGGGATAATATAGGCCGAGAAATAGAGAAAAAAATTTTAGTCACGACTTCCGTTCACTCTCGACCCAGGCATGAAAATTCAAAAAAAAAAAAGCAAAAAAATTAAAAAAATTAAAAAAACCCCTTTCAATCATTATTTTTAGCCAAAATGGGATGAGAGAGGCCGAGAAAGAAAGAAAAAAATTTTAGACCCGAATTCCGTTCATAATTGACACGGGCAAGAAAATTACAA
This sequence comes from Quercus engelmannii, assembly GCA_029955605.1. Classification (NCBI taxonomy): domain Eukaryota; kingdom Viridiplantae; phylum Streptophyta; class Magnoliopsida; order Fagales; family Fagaceae; genus Quercus; species Quercus engelmannii. Next base: position 1,406,235 of record JARPSG010000013.1, on the reverse strand, counting down.
AAAAATATTAAAAAAATTAAAAAAATTAAAAAACCCCTTTCCGGCAATATTTTTAGCCAAAATGGGATGAGATAGGCAGAGAAAGAAGGAAAAAAACTTTTAGACCAGAATTCTGTTCATACTCGACCCGTGGAAGGAAATTCCGAAAAAAATAGCTAAAAAATTCAAGAAATTAAAAAAACTCTTTCCGGCATTATTTTTAGCCAAAATGGGATGAGATAGGAGGAGAAGGAGAGAAAAAAATTTTAGACCCGAATTCCGTTCATAATCAACCCGGGCAAGAAAATTCCGAAAAGAATATAAAAAAAAAAATTAAAAAACCCCTTTCCGGCATTATTTTTAGCCAAAATGGGATGACATAGGCCGAGAAAGAGAGAAAAAAATTTTAGACCTGAATTCCGTTCATACTCGACCCGTGGAAGGAAATTCCGAAAAAAATAGCTAAAAAATTCAAGAAATTAAAAAAACTATTTCCGGCATTATTTATAGCCAAAATGGGATAAGATAGACGGAGAAGGAGAGAAAAAAATTTTAGACCCGAATTCCGTTCATAATCGACCCGGGCAAGAAAATTCCGAAAAGAATATAAAAAAAAAATCAAAAAATTAAAAAAACCCCTTTCCAGCATTATTTTTAGCCAAAAGGGGATGACATAGGACGAGAAAGAGAGAAAAAAATTTTAGACCTGAATTCCGTTCATACTCGACCCGTGGAAGGAAATTCCAAAAAAAATAGCTAAAAAATTCAAGCAATTAAAAAAACTCTTTCTGGCATTTTTTTTAGCCAAACTGGGATGAGATAGGTGGCGAAAGAGAGAAAAAAATTTTAGACTCGAATTCCGTTCATTCTCGACCCGGGCAAGAAAATTTCGAAAAAAATAGAAAAAAAATCAAAAAAATTAAAAAAAAAAACTATTTCTAGCGTTATTTTTAGCCAAAACGGGATGAGATAGGCCGAGAAAGAGAAAAAAAAATTCTACTCCCGAATTCTGTTCCGACCCAACCCGAGCTTGAAAATTCCAAACAAAAAATAGTAAAAAAATTCAAAAAATTAAAAAATTTAATTCTGACATTGTGTCTATCCAAAACGGGTTGGGAGAGGCCAAGAAAGAGAAAAAAAAAATTTATTCCTGAATTCCGTTCATTCTCGACCCGTGCAAGGAAATTCCGAAAAAAAAAAGATAAAAATTACAAGAAATTAAAAAAAATCCTTTCCGACATTATTTTTAGCCAAAACGGGATAATATAGGCCGAGAAATAGAGAAAAAAATTTTAGTCACGACTTCCGTTCACTCTCGACCCAGGCATGAAAATTCAAAAAAAAAAAAAGCAAAAAAATTTAAAAAATTAAAAAACCCCTTTCCGTCATTATTTTTAGCCAAAATGGGATGAGAGAGGCCGAGAAAGAAAGAAAAAAATTTTAGACCCGAATTCCGTTCATAATTGACACGGGCAAGAAAATTACAAAAAAATATAAAAAAAAATTATAAAACACCTTTCCGGCATTATTTTTAGCCAAAATGGGATGAGATAGGCCGAGAAAGAAGGAAAAAAATTTTAGACCAGAATTCTGTTCATACTCGACCCGTGGAAGGAAATTCCGAAAAAAATAGCTAAAAAATTCAAGAAATTAAAAAAACTCTTTCCGGCATTATTTATAGCCAAAATGGGATAAGATAGGCGGAGAAGGAGAGAAAAAAATTTTAGACCCGAATTCCGTTCATAATCGACCCGGGCAAGAAAATTCCGAAAAGAATATAAAAAAAAAATCAAAAAATTAAAAAAACCCCTTTCCGGCCTTATTTTTAGCCAAAAGGGGATGACATAGGCCGAGAAAGAGTGAAAACAATTTTAGACCTGAATTCCGTTCATACTCGACCCGTGGAAGGAAATTCCGAAAAAAATAGCTAAAAAAATCAAGAAATTAAAAAAACTCTTTCTGGCATTTTTTTTTAGCCAAAATGGGATGAGATAGGTGGCGAAAGAGAGAAAAAAATTTTAGACTCGAATTCCGTTCATTCTCGACCCGGGCAAGAAAATTCCGAAAAAAATAGAAAAAAAAATCAAAAAAATTAAAAAAAAAAAAAACCTATTTCTAGCGTTATTTTTAGCCAAAACGGGATGAGATAGGCCGAGAAAGAGAAAAAAAAATTCTACTCCCGAATTCTGTTCCGACCCAACTCGAGCTTGAAAATTCCAAACAAAAAATAGTAAAAAAATTCAAAAAATTAAAAAATTTAATTCTGACATTGTTTCTATCCAAAACGGGTTGGGAGAGGCCAAGAAAGAGAAAAAAAAAATTTATTCCTGAATTCCGTTCATTCTCGACCCGTGCAAGGAAATTCCGAAAAAAAAAAGATAAAAATTAAAAGAAATTAAAAAAACCCTTTCCGACATTATTTTTAGCCAAAACGGAATAATATAGGCCGAGAAATAGAGAAAAAAAATTTTAGTCACGACTTCCGTTCACTCTCGACCCAGGCATGAAAATTCAAAAAAAAAAAAGCAAAAAAATTAAAAAAATTAAAAAACCCCTTTCCGTCATTATTTTTAGCCAAAATGGGATGAGAGAGGCCGAGAAAGAAAGAAAAAAATTTTAGACCCGAATTCCGTTCATAATTGACACGGGCAAGAAAATTACAAAAAAATATAAAAAAAACTAAAAAACCCCTTTCCGGCATTATTTTTAGCCAAAATGGGATGAGATAGGCCGAGAAAGAAGGAAAAAAATTTTAGACCAGAATTCTGTTCATACTCGACCCGTGGAAGGAAATTCCGAAAAAAATAGCTAAAAAATTCAAGAAATTAAAAAAACTCTTTCCGACATTATTTATAGCCAAAATGGGATAAGATAGGCGGAGAAGGAGAGAAAAGAATTTTAGACCCGAATTCCGTTCATAATCGACCCGGGCAAGAAAATTCCGAAAAAAATAGAAAAAAAACCAAAAAAATTAAAAAAAAAACCTATTTCTAGCGTTATTTTTAGCCAAAACGGGATGAGATAGGCCGAGAAAGAGAAAAAAAAATTCTACTCCCGAATTCTGTTCCGACCCAACCCGAGCTTGAAAATTCCAAATAAAAAATAGTAAAAAAATTCAAAAAATTAAAAAATTTAATTCTGACATTGTTTCTATCCAAAACGGGTTGGGAGAGGCCAAGAAAGAGAAAAAAAAAATTTATTCCTGAATTCCGTTCATTCTCGACCCGTGCAAGGAAATTCCGAAAAAAAAAAGAAAAAAATTAAAAGAAATTAAAAAAACCCTTTCCGATATTATTTTTAGCCAAAGCGGGATAATATAGGCCGAGAAATAGAGAAAAAAATTTTAGTCACGACTTCCGTTCACTCTCGACCCAGGCATGAAAATTAAAAAAAAAAAAAGCAAAAAAATTTAAAAAATTAAAAAACCCCTTTCCGTCATTATTTTTAGCCAAAATGGGATGAGGGAGGCCGAGAAAGAAAGAAAAAAATTTTAGACCCGAATTCCGTTCATAATTGACACGGGCAAGAAAATTACAAAAAAATATAAAAAAAAATTTAAAAACCCCTTTCCGGCATTATTTTTAGCCAAAATGGGATGAGATAGGCCGAGAAAGAAGGAAAAAAATTTTAGACCAGAATTCTGTTCATACTCGACCCGTGGAAGGAAATTCCGAAAAAAATAGCTAAAAAATTCAAGAAATTAAAAAAACTCTTTCCGGCATTTTTTATAGCCAAAATGGGATAAGATAGGCGGAGAAGGAGAGAAAAAAATTTTAGACCCGAATTCCGTTCATAATCGACCCGGGCAAGAAAATTCCGAAAAGAATATAAAAAAAAAATAAAAAAATTAAAAAAACCCCTTTCCGGCATTATTTTTAGCCAAAAGGGGATGACATAGGCCGAGAAAGAGTGAAAACAATTTTAGACCTGAATTCCGTTTATACTCGACCCGTGGAAGGAAATTCCGAAAAAAATAGCTAAAAAAATATAGAAATTAAAAAAACTCTTTCTGGCATTTTTTTTTAGCCAAAATGGGATGAGATAGGTGGCGAAAGAGAGAAAAAAATTTTAGACTCGAATTCCGTTCATTCTCGACCCGGGCATGAAAATTCCGAAAAAAATAGAAAAAAAAATCAAAAAAATTAAAAAAAAAAACCTATTTCTAGCGTTATTTTTAGCCAAAACGGGATGAGATAGGCCGAGAAAGAGAAAAAAAAATTCTACTCCCGAATTCTGTTCCGACCCAACCCGAGCTTGAAAATTCCAAATAAAAAATAGTAAAAAAATTCAAAAAATTAAAAAATTTAATTCTGACATTGTTTCTATCCAAAACGGGTTGGGAGAGGCCAAGAAAGAGAAAAAAAAAATTTATTCCTGAATTCCGTTCATTCTCGACCCGTGCAAGGAAATTCCGAAAAAAAAAAGAAAAAAATTAAAAGAAATTAAAAAAACCCTTTCCGACATTATTTTTAGCCAAAGCGGGATAATATAGGCCGAGAAATAGAGAAAAAAATTTTAGTCACGACTTCCGTTCACTCTCGACCCAGGCATGAAAATTAAAAAAAAAAAAAGCAAAAAAATTTAAAAAATTGAAAAACCCCTTTCCGTCATTATTTTTAGCCAAAATGGGATGAGGGAGGCCGAGAAAGAAAGAAAAAAATTTTAGACCCGAATTCCGTTCATAATTGACACGGGCAAGAAAATTACAAAAAAATATAAAAAAAATTTAAAAACCCCTTTCCGGCATTATTTTTAGCCAAAATGGGATGAGATAGGCCGAGAAAGAAGGAAAAAAATTTTAGACCAGAATTCTGTTCATACTCGACCCGTGGAAGGAAATTCCGAAAAAAATAGCTAAAAAATTCAAGAAATTAAAAAAACTCTTTCCGGCATTTTTTATAGCCAAAATGGGATAAGATAGGCGGAGAAGGAGAGAAAAAAATTTTAGACCCGAATTCCGTTCATAATCGACCCGGGCAAGAAAATTGCGAAAAGAATATAAAAAAAAATAAAAAAATTAAAAAAACCCCTTTCCGGCATTATTTTTAGCCAAAAGGGGATGACATAGGCCGAGAAAGAGTGAAAACAATTTTAGACCTGAATTCCGTTCATACTCGACCCGTGGAAGGAAATTCCGAAAAAAATAGCTAAAAAAATCAAGAAATTAAAAAAACTCTTTCTGGCATTTTTTTTTAGCCAAAATGGGATGAGATAGGTGGCGAAAGAGAGAAAAAAATTTTAGACTCGAATTCCGTTCATTCTCGACCCGGGCAAGAAAATTCCGAAAAAAATAGAAAAAAAAATCAAAAAAATTAAAAAAAAAACCTATTTCTAGCGTTATTTTTAGCCAAAACGGGATGAGATAGGCCGAGAAAGAGAAAAAAAAAATTCTACTCCCGAATTCTGTTCCGACCCAACTCGAGCTTGAAAATTCCAAATAAAAAATAGTAAAAAAATTCAAAAAATTAAAAAATTTAATTCTGACATTGTTTCTATCCAAAACGGGTTGGGAGAGGCCAAGAAAGAGAAAAAAAAAATTTATTCCTGAATTCCGTTCATTCTCGACCCGTGCAAGGAAATTCCGAAAAAAAAAAGAGAAAAATTAAAAGAAATTAAAAAAACCCTTTCCGACATTATTTTAAGCCAAAACGGAATAATATAGGCCGAGAAATAGAGAAAAAAAATTTTAGTCACGACTTCCGTTCACTCTCGACCCAGGCATGAAAATTCAAAAAAAAAAAAGCAAAAAAATTTCAAAAATTAAAAAACCCCTTTCCGTCATTATTTTTAGCCAAAATGGGATGAGAGAGGCCGAGAAAGAAAGAAAAAAATTTTAGACCCGAATTCCGTTCATAATTGACACGGGCAAGAAAATTACAAAAAAATATAAAAAAAATTAAAAAACCCATTTCCGGCATTATTTTTAGCCAAAATGGGATGAGATAGGCCGAGAAAGAAGGAAAAAAATTTTAGACCAGAATTCTGTTCATACTCGACCCGTGGAAGGAAATTCCGAAAAAAATAGCTAAAAAATTCAAGAAATTAAAAAAACTCTTTCCGGCATTTTTTATAGCCAAAATGGGATAAGATAGGCGGAGAAGGAGAGAAAAAAATTTTAGACCCGAATTCCGTTCATAATCGACCCGGGCAAGAAAATTCCGAAAAGAATATAAAAAAAAAATAAAAAAATAAAAAAAACCCCTTTCCGGCATTATTTTTAGCCAAAAGGGGATGACATAGGCCGAGAAAGAGTGAAAACAATTTTAGACCTGAATTCCGTTCATACTCGACCCGTGGAAGGAAATTCTGAAAAAAATAGCTAAAAAAATCAAGAAATTAAAAAAACTCTTTCTGGCATTTTTTTTTAGCCAAAATGGGATGAGATAGGTGGCGAAAGAGAGAAAAAAATTTTAGACTCGAATTCCGTTCATTCTCGACCCGGGCAAGAAAATTCCGAAAAAAATAGAAAAAAAAATCAAAAAAATTAAAAAAAAAAACCTATTTCTAGCGTTATTTTTAGCCAAAACGGGATGAGATAGGCCAAGAAAGAGAAAAAAAAATTCTACTCCCGAATTCTGTTCCGACCCAACTCGAGCTTGAAAATTCCAAATAAAAAATAGTAAAAAAATTCAAAAAATTAAAAACTTTAATTCTGACATTGTTTCTATCCAAAACGGGTTGGGAGAGGCCAAGAAAGAGAAAAAAAAAAAATTTATTCCTGAATTCCGTTCATTCTCGACCCGTGCAAGGAAATTCCGAAAAAAAAAAGATAAAAATTAAAAGAAATTAAAAAAACCCTTTCCGACATTATTTTTAGCCAAAACTGAATAATATAGGCCGAGAAATAGAGAAAAAAATTTTAGTCACGACTTCCGTTCACTCTCGACCCAGGCATGAAAATTCAAAAAAAAAAAAGCAAAAAAATTTAAAAAATTAAAAAACCCCTTTCCGTCATTATTTTTAGCCAAAATGGGATGAGAGAGGCCGAGAAAGAAAGAAAAAAATTTTAGACCCGAATTCTGTTCATAATTGACACGGGCAAGAAAATTACAAAAAAATATAAAAAAAATTAAAAAACCCCTTTCCGGCATTATTTTTAGCCAAAATGGGATGTGATAGGCCGAGAAAGAAGGAAAAAAATTTTAGACCAGAATTCTGTTCATACTTGATCCGTGGAAGGAAATTCCGAAAAAAATAGCTAAAAAATTCAAGAAATTAAAAAAACTCTTTCCGGCATTTTTTATAGCCAAAATGGGATAAGATAGGCGGAGAAGGAGAGAAAAAAATTTTAGACCCGAATTCCGTTCATAATCGACCCGGGCAAGAAAATTCCGAAAAGAATATAAAAAAAAAATCAAAAAATTAAAAAAACCCCTTTCCGGCATTATTTTTAGCCAAAAGGGGATGACATAGGCCGAGAAAGAGTGAAAACAATTTTAGACCTGAATTCCGTTCATACTCGACCCGTGGAAGGAAATTTCGAAAAAAATAGCTAAAAAAATCAAGAAATTAAAAAAACTCTTTCTGGCATTTTTTTTTAGCCAAAATGGGATGAGATAGGTGGCGAAAGAGAGAAAAAAATTTTAGACTCGAATTCCGTTCATTCTCGACCCGGGCAAGAAAATTCCGAAAAAAATAGAAAAAAAAATCAAAAAAATTAAAAAAAAAAACCTATTTCTAGCGTTATTTTTAGCCAAAACGGGATGAGATAGGCCGAGAAAGAGAAAAAAAAATTCTACTCCCGAATTCTATTCCGACCCAACTCGAGCTTGAAAATTCCAAACAAAAAATAGTAAAAAAATTCAAAAAATTAAAAAATTTAATTCTGACATTGTTTCTATCCAAAACGGGTTGGGAGAGGCCAAGAAAGAGAAAAAAAAAATTTATTCCTGAATTCCGTTCATTCTCGACCCGTGCAAGGAAATTCCGAAAAAAAAAAGATAAAAATTACAAGAAATTAAAAAAAATCCTTTCCGACATTATTTTTAGCCAAAACGGGATAATATAGGCCGAGAAATAGAGAAAAAAATTTTAGTCACGACTTCCGTTCACTCTCGACCCAGGCATGAAAATTCAAAAAAAAAAAAGCAAAAAAATTTAAAAAATTATAAAACCCCTTTCCGTCATTATTTTTAGCCAAAATGGGATGAGAGAGGCCGAGAAAGAAAGAAAAAAATTTTAGACCCGAATTCCGTTCATAATTTACACGGGCAAGAAAATTACAAAAAAATATAAAAAAAAATTATAAAACCCCTTTCCGGCATTATTTTTAGCCAAAATGGGATGAGATAGGCCGAGAAAGAAGGAAAAAAATTTTAGACCTGAATTCTGTTCATACTCGACCCGTGGAAGGAAATTCCGAAAAAAATAGCTAAAAAATTCAAGAAATTAAAAAAACTATTTCCGGCATTATTTATAGCCAAAATGGGATAAGATAGACGGAGAAGGAGAGAAAAAAATTTTAGACCCGAATTCCGTTCATAATCGACCCGGGCAAGAAAATTCCGAAAAGAATATAAAAAAAAAAATCAAAAAATTAAAAAAACCCCTTTCCGGCATTATTTTTAGCCAAAAGGGGATGACATAGGACGAGAAAGAGAGAAAAAAATTTTAGACCTGAATTCCGTTCATACTCGACCCGTGGAAGGAAATTCCAAAAAAAATAGCTAAAAAATTCAAGGAATTAAAAAAACTCTTTCTGGCATTTTTTTTAGCCAAAATGGGATGAGATAGGTGGCGAAAGAGAGAAAAAAATATTAGACTCGAATTCCGTTCATTCTCGACCCGGGCAAGAAAATTCCGAAAAAAATAGAAAAAAAATCAAAAAAATTAAAAAAAAAAAAACTATTTCTAGCGTTATTTTTAGCCAAAACGGGATGAGATAGGCCGAGAAAGAGAAAAAAAAATTCTACTCCCGAATTCTGTTCCGACCCAACCCAAGCTTGAAAATTCCAAACAAAAAATAGTAAAAAAATTCAAAAAATTAAAAAATTTAATTCTGACATTGTTTCTATCCAAAACGGGTTGGGAGAGGCCAAGAAAGAGAAAAAAAAAATTTATTCCTGAATTCCGTTCATTCTCGACCCGTGCAAGGAAATTCCGAAAAAAAAAGGATAAAAATTACAAGAAATTAAAAAAAATCCTTTCCGACATTATTTTTAGCCAAAACGGGATAATATAGGCCGAGAAATAGAGAAAAAAATTTTAGTCACGACATCCGTTCACTCTCGACCCAGGCATGAAAATTCAAAAAAAAAAAAGCAAAAAAATTTAAAAAATTAAAAAACCCCTTTCCGTCATTATTTTCAGCCAAAATGGGATGAGAGAGGCCGAGAAAGAAAGAAAAAAATTTTAGACCCGAATTCCGTTCATAATTGACACGGGCAAGAAAATTACAAAAAAATATAAAAAAAAACTATAAAACCCCTTTCCGGCATTATTTTTAGCCAAAATGGGATGAGATAGGCCGAGAAAGAAGGAAAAAAATTTTAGACCAGAATTCTGTTCATACTCGACCCGTGGAAGGAAATTCCGAAAAAAATAGCTAAAAAATTCAAGAAATTAAAAAAACTCTTTCCGGCATTATTTATAGCCAAAATGGGATAAGATAGGCGGAGAAGGAGAGAAAAAAATTTTAGACCCGAATTCCGTTCATAATCGACCCGGGCAAGAAAATTCCGAAAAGAATATAAAAAAAAAATCAAAAAATTAAAAAAACCCCTTTCCGGCCTTATTTTTAGCCAAAAGGGGATGACATAGGCCGAGAAAGAGTGAAAACAATTTTAGACCTGAATTCCGTTCATACTCGACCCGTGGAAGGAAATTCCGAAAAAAATAGCTAAAAAAATCAAGAAATTAAAAAAACTCTTTCTGGCATTTTTTTTTAGCCAAAATGGGATGAGATAGGTGGCGAAAGAGAGAAAAAAATTTTAGACTCGAATTCCGTTCATTCTCGACCCGGGCAAGAAAATTCCGAAAAAAATAGAAAAAAAAATCAAAAAAATTAAAAAAAAAAAACCTATTTCTAGCGTTATTTTTAGCCAAAACGGGATGAGATAGGCCGAGAAAGAGAAAAAAAAATTCTACTCCCGAATTCTGTTCCGACCCAACTCGAGCTTGAAAATTCCAAACAAAAAATAGTAAAAAAATTCAAAAAATTAAAAAATTTAATTCTGACATTGTTTCTATCCAAAACGGGTTGGGAGAGGCCAAGAAAGAGAAAAAAAAAATTTATTCCTGAATTCCGTTCATTCTCGACCCGTGCAAGGAAATTCCGAAAAAAAAAAGATAAAAATTAAAAGAAATTAAAAAAACCCTTTCCGACATTATTTTTAGCCAAAACGGAATAATATAGGCCGAGAAATAGAGAAAAAAAATTTTAGTCACGACTTCCGTTCACTCTCGACCCAGGCATGAAAATTCAAAAAAAAAAAAGCAAAAAAATTAAAAAAATTAAAAAACCCCTTTCCGTCATTATTTTTAGCCAAAATGGGATGAGAGAGGCCGAGAAAGAAAGAAAAAAATTTTAGACCCGAATTCCGTTCATAATTGACACGGGCAAGAAAATTACAAAAAAATATAAAAAAAACTAAAAAACCCCTTTCCGGCATTATTTTTAGCCAAAATGGGATGAGATAGGCCGAGAAAGAAGGAAAAAAATTTTAGACCAGAATTCTGTTCATACTCGACCCGTGGAAGGAAATTCCGAAAAAAATAGCTAAAAAATTCAAGAAATTAAAAAAACTCTTTCCGACATTATTTATAGCCAAAATGGGATAAGATAGGCGGAGAAGGAGAGAAAAGAATTTTAGACCCGAATTCCGTTCATAATCGACCCGGGCAAGAAAATTCCGAAAAAAATAGAAAAAAAACCAAAAAAATTAAAAAAAAAAACCTATTTCTAGCGTTATTTTTAGCCAAAACGGGATGAGATAGGCCGAGAAAGAGAAAAAAAAATTCTACTCCCGAATTCTGTTCCGACCCAACCCGAGCTTGAAAATTCCAAATAAAAAATAGTAAAAAAATTCAAAAAATTAAAAAATTTAATTCTGACATTGTTTCTATCCAAAACGGGTTGGGAGAGGCCAAGAAAGAGAAAAAAAAAATTTATTCCTGAATTCCGTTCATTCTCGACCCGTGCAAGGAAATTCCGAAAAAAAAAAGAAAAAAATTAAAAGAAATTAAAAAAACCCTTTCCGATATTATTTTTAGCCAAAGCGGGATAATATAGGCCGAGAAATAGAGAAAAAAATTTTAGTCACGACTTCCGTTCACTCTCGACCCAGGCATGAAAATTAAAAAAAAAAAAAGCAAAAAAATTTAAAAAATTAAAAAACCCCTTTCCGTCATTATTTTTAGCCAAAATGGGATGAGGGAGGCCGAGAAAGAAAGAAAAAAATTTTAGACCCGAATTCCGTTCATAATTGACACGGGCAAGAAAATTACAAAAAAATATAAAAAAAAATTTAAAAACCCCTTTCCGGCATTATTTTTAGCCAAAATGGGATGAGATAGGCCGAGAAAGAAGGAAAAAAATTTTAGACCAGAATTCTGTTCATACTCGACCCGTGGAAGGAAATTCCGAAAAAAATAGCTAAAAAATTCAAGAAATTAAAAAAACTCTTTCCGGCATTTTTTATAGCCAAAATGGGATAAGATAGGCGGAGAAGGAGAGAAAAAAATTTTAGACCCGAATTCCGTTCATAATCGACCCGGGCAAGAAAATTCCGAAAAGAATATAAAAAAAAAATAAAAAAATTAAAAAAACCCCTTTCCGGCATTATTTTTAGCCAAAAGGGGATGACATAGGCCGAGAAAGAGTGAAAACAATTTTAGACCTGAATTCCGTTTATACTCGACCCGTGGAAGGAAATTCCGAAAAAAATAGCTAAAAAAATATAGAAATTAAAAAAACTCTTTCTGGCATTTTTTTTTAGCCAAAATGGGATGAGATAGGTGGCGAAAGAGAGAAAAAAATTTTAGACTCGAATTCCGTTCATTCTCGACCCGGGCATGAAAATTCCGAAAAAAATAGAAAAAAAAATCAAAAAAATTAAAAAAAAAAACCTATTTCTAGCGTTATTTTTAGCCAAAACGGGATGAGATAGGCCGAGAAAGAGAAAAAAAAATTCTACTCCCGAATTCTGTTCCGACCCAACCCGAGCTTGAAAATTCCAAATAAAAAATAGTAAAAAAATTCAAAAAATTAAAAAATTTAATTCTGACATTGTTTCTATCCAAAACGGGTTGGGAGAGGCCAAGAAAGAGAAAAAAAAAATTTATTCCTGAATTCCGTTCATTCTCGACCCGTGCAAGGAAATTCCGAAAAAAAAAAGAAAAAAATTAAAAGAAATTAAAAAAACCCTTTCCGACATTATTTTTAGCCAAAGCGGGATAATATAGGCCGAGAAATAGAGAAAAAAATTTTAGTCACGACTTCCGTTCACTCTCGACCCAGGCATGAAAATTAAAAAAAAAAAAAGCAAAAAAATTTAAAAAATTGAAAAACCCCTTTCCGTCATTATTTTTAGCCAAAATGGGATGAGGGAGGCCGAGAAAGAAAGAAAAAAATTTTAGACCCGAATTCCGTTCATAATTGACACGGGCAAGAAAATTACAAAAAAATATAAAAAAAATTTAAAAACCCCTTTCCGGCATTATTTTTAGCCAAAATGGGATGAGATAGGCCGAGAAAGAAGGAAAAAAATTTTAGACCAGAATTCTGTTCATACTCGACCCGTGGAAGGAAATTCCGAAAAAAATAGCTAAAAAATTCAAGAAATTAAAAAAACTCTTTCCGGCATTTTTTATAGCCAAAATGGGATAAGATAGGCGGAGAAGGAGAGAAAAAAATTTTAGACCCGAATTCCGTTCATAATCGACCCGGGCAAGAAAATTGCGAAAAGAATATAAAAAAAAATAAAAAAATTAAAAAAACCCCTTTCCGGCATTATTTTTAGCCAAAAGGGGATGACATAGGCCGAGAAAGAGTGAAAACAATTTTAGACCTGAATTCCGTTCATACTCGACCCGTGGAAGGAAATTCCGAAAAAAATAGCTAAAAAAATCAAGAAATTAAAAAAACTCTTTCTGGCATTTTTTTTTAGCCAAAATGGGATGAGATAGGTGGCGAAAGAGAGAAAAAAATTTTAGACTCGAATTCCGTTCATTCTCGACCCGGGCAAGAAAATTCCGAAAAAAATAGAAAAAAAAATCAAAAAAATTAAAAAAAAAAACCTATTTCTAGCGTTATTTTTAGCCAAAACGGGATGAGATAGGCCGAGAAAGAGAAAAAAAAAATTCTACTCCCGAATTCTGTTCCGACCCAACTCGAGCTTGAAAATTCCAAATAAAAAATAGTAAAAAAATTCAAAAAATTAAAAAATTTAATTCTGACATTGTTTCTATCCAAAACGGGTTGGGAGAGGCCAAGAAAGAGAAAAAAAAAATTTATTCCTGAATTCCGTTCATTCTCGACCCGTGCAAGGAAATTCCGAAAAAAAAAAGAGAAAAATTAAAAGAAATTAAAAAAACCCTTTCCGACATTATTTTAAGCCAAAACGGAATAATATAGGCCGAGAAATAGAGAAAAAAAATTTTAGTCACGACTTCCGTTCACTCTCGACCCAGGCATGAAAATTCAAAAAAAAAAAAGCAAAAAAATTTCAAAAATTAAAAAACCCCTTTCCGTCATTATTTTTAGCCAAAATGGGATGAGAGAGGCCGAGAAAGAAAGAAAAAAATTTTAGACCCGAATTCCGTTCATAATTGACACGGGCAAGAAAATTACAAAAAAATATAAAAAAAATTAAAAAACCCATTTCCGGCATTATTTTTAGCCAAAATGGGATGAGATAGGCCGAGAAAGAAGGAAAAAAATTTTAGACCAGAATTCTGTTCATACTCGACCCGTGGAAGGAAATTCCGAAAAAAATAGCTAAAAAATTCAAGAAATTAAAAAAACTCTTTCCGGCATTTTTTATAGCCAAAATGGGATAAGATAGGCGGAGAAGGAGAGAAAAAAATTTTAGACCCGAATTCCGTTCATAATCGACCCGGGCAAGAAAATTCCGAAAAGAATATAAAAAAAAAATAAAAAAATAAAAAAAACCCCTTTCCGGCATTATTTTTAGCCAAAAGGGGATGACATAGGCCGAGAAAGAGTGAAAACAATTTTAGACCTGAATTCCGTTCATACTCGACCCGTGGAAGGAAATTCTGAAAAAAATAGCTAAAAAAATCAAGAAATTAAAAAAACTCTTTCTGGCATTTTTTTTTAGCCAAAATGGGATGAGATAGGTGGCGAAAGAGAGAAAAAAATTTTAGACTCGAATTCCGTTCATTCTCGACCCGGGCAAGAAAATTCCGAAAAAAATAGAAAAAAAAATCAAAAAAATTAAAAAAAAAAACCTATTTCTAGCGTTATTTTTAGCCAAAACGGGATGAGATAGGCCAAGAAAGAGAAAAAAAAATTCTACTCCCGAATTCTGTTCCGACCCAACTCGAGCTTGAAAATTCCAAATAAAAAATAGTAAAAAAATTCAAAAAATTAAAAACTTTAATTCTGACATTGTTTCTATCCAAAACGGGTTGGGAGAGGCCAAGAAAGAGAAAAAAAAAAATTTATTCCTGAATTCCGTTCATTCTCGACCCGTGCAAGGAAATTCCGAAAAAAAAAAGATAAAAATTAAAAGAAATTAAAAAAACCCTTTCCGGCATTATTTTTAGCCAAAACTGAATAATATAGGCCGAGAAATAGAGAAAAAAAATTTAGTCACGACTTCCGTTCACTCTCGACCCAGGCATGAAAATTCAAAAAAAAAAAAGCAAAAAAATTTAAAAAATTAAAAAACCCCTTTCCGTCATTATTTTTAGCCAAAATGGGATGAGAGAGGCCGAGAAAGAAAGAAAAAAATTTTAGACCCGAATTCTGTTCATAATTGACACGGGCAAGAAAATTACAAAAAAATATAAAAAAAATTAAAAAACCCCTTTCCGGCATTATTTTTAGCCAAAATGGGATGTGATAGGCCGAGAAAGAAGGAAAAAAATTTTAGACCAGAATTCTGTTCATACTTGATCCGTGGAAGGAAATTCCGAAAAAAATAGCTAAAAAATTCAAGAAATTAAAAAAACTCTTTCCGGCATTTTTTATAGCCAAAATGGGATAAGATAGGCGGAGAAGGAGAGAAAAAAATTTTAGACCCGAATTCCGTTCATAATCGACCCGGGCAAGAAAATTCCGAAAAGAATATAAAAAAAAAATCAAAAAATTAAAAAAACCCCTTTCCGGCATTATTTTTAGCCAAAAGGGGATGACATAGGCCGAGAAAGAGTGAAAACAATTTTAGACCTGAATTCCGTTCATACTCGACCCGTGGAAGGAAATTTCGAAAAAAATAGCTAAAAAAATCAAGAAATTAAAAAAACTCTTTCTGGCATTTTTTTTTAGCCAAAATGGGATGAGATAGGTGGCGAAAGAGAGAAAAAAATTTTAGACTCGAATTCCGTTCATTCTCGACCCGGGCAAGAAAATTCCGAAGAAAATAGAAAAAAAAATCAAAAAAATTAAAAAAAAAAACCTATTTCTAGCGTTATTTTTAGCCAAAACGGGATGAGATAGGCCGAGAAAGAGAAAAAAAAATTCTACTCCCGAATTCTATTCCGACCCAACTCGAGCTTGAAAATTCCAAACAAAAAATAGTAAAAAAATTCAAAAAATTAAAAAATTTAATTCTGACATTGTTTCTATCCAAAACGGGTTGGGAGAGGCCAAGAAAGAGAAAAAAAAAAATTTATTCCTGAATTCCGTTCATTCTCGACCCGTGCAAGGAAATTCCGAAAAAAAAAAGATAAAAATTACAAGAAATTAAAAAAAATCCTTTCCGACATTATTTTTAGCCAAAACGGGATAATATAGGCCGAGAAATAGAGAAAAAAATTTTAGTCACGACTTCCGTTCACTCTCGACCCAGGCATGAAAATTCAAAAAAAAAAAAGCAAAAAAATTTAAAAAATTATAAAACCCCTTTCCGTCATTATTTTTAGCCAAAATGGGATGAGAGAGGCCGAGAAAGAAAGAAAAAAATTTTAGACCCGAATTCCGTTCATAATTTACACGGGCAAGAAAATTACAAAAAAATATAAAAAAAAATTATAAAACCCCTTTCCGGCATTATTTTTAGCCAAAATGGGATGAGATAGGCCGAGAAAGAAGGAAAAAAATTTTAGACCTGAATTCTGTTCATACTCGACCCGTGGAAGGAAATTCCGAAAAAAATAGCTAAAAAATTCAAGAAATTAAAAAAACTATTTCCGGCATTATTTATAGCCAAAATGGGATAAGATAGACGGAGAAGGAGAGAAAAAAATTTTAGACCCGAATTCCGTTCATAATCGACCCGGGCAAGAAAATTCCGAAAAGAATATAAAAAAAAAAATCAAAAAATTAAAAAAACCCCTTTCCGGCATTATTTTTAGCCAAAAGGGGATGACATAGGACGAGAAAGAGAGAAAAAAATTTTAGACCTGAATTCCGTTCATACTCGACCCGTGGAAGGAAATTCCAAAAAAAATAGCTAAAAAATTCAAGGAATTAAAAAAACTCTTTCTGGCATTTTTTTTAGCCAAAATGGGATGAGATAGGTGGCGAAAGAGAGAAAAAAATATTAGACTCGAATTCCGTTCATTCTCGACCCGGGCAAGAAAATTCCGAAAAAAATAGAAAAAAAATCAAAAAAATTAAAAAAAAAAAACTATTTCTAGCGTTATTTTTAGCCAAAACGGGATGAGATAGGCCGAGAAAGAGAAAAAAAAATTCTACTCCCGAATTCTGTTCCGACCCAACCCAAGCTTGAAAATTCCAAACAAAAAATAGTAAAAAAATTCAAAAAATTAAAAAATTTAATTCTGACATTGTTTCTATCCAAAACGGGTTGGGAGAGGCCAAGAAAGAGAAAAAAAAAATTTATTCCTGAATTCCGTTCATTCTCGACCCGTGCAAGGAAATTCCGAAAAAAAAAGGATAAAAATTACAAGAAATTAAAAAAAATCCTTTCCGACATTATTTTTAGCCAAAACGGGATAATATAGGCCGAGAAATAGAGAAAAAAATTTTAGTCACGACATCCGTTCACTCTCGACCCAGGCATGAAAATTCAAAAAAAAAAAAGCAAAAAAATTTAAAAAATTAAAAAACCCCTTTCCGTCATTATTTTCAGCCAAAATGGGATGAGAGAGGCCGAGAAAGAAAGAAAAAAATTTTAGACCCGAATTCCGTTCATAATTGACACGGGCAAGAAAATTACAAAAAAATATAAAAAAAAATTATAAAACCCCTTTCCGGCATTATTTTTAGCCAAAATGGGATGAGATAGGCCGAGAAAGAAGGAAAAAAATTTTAGACCAGAATTCTGTTCATACTCGACCCGTGGAAGGAAATTCCGAAAAAAATAGCTAAAAAATTCAAGAAATTAAAAAAACTCTTTCCGGCATTATTTATAGCCAAAATGGGATAAGATAGGCGGAGAAGGAGAGAAAAAAATTTTAGACCCGAATTCCGTTCATAATCGACCCGGGCAAGAAAATTCCGAAAAGAATATAAAAAAAAATCAAAAAATTAAAAAAACCCCTTTCCGGCCTTATTTTTAGCCAAAAGGGGATGACATAGGCCGAGAAAGAGTGAAAACAATTTTAGACCTGAATTCCGTTCATACTCGACCCGTGGAAGGAAATTCCGAAAAAAATAGCTAAAAAAATCAAGAAATTAAAAAAACTCTTTCTGGCATTTTTTTTTAGCCAAAATGGGATGAGATAGGTGGCGAAAGAGAGAAAAAAATTTTAGACTCGAATTCCGTTCATTCTCGACCCGGGCAAGAAAATTCCGAAAAAAATAGGAAAAAAAATCAAAAAAATTAAAAAAAAAAAACCTATTTCTAGCGTTATTTTTAGCCAAAACGGGATGAGATAGGCCGAGAAAGAGAAAAAAAAATTCTACTCCCGAATTCTGTTCCG
Source organism: Quercus engelmannii (assembly GCA_029955605.1). Lineage (NCBI taxonomy): Eukaryota > Viridiplantae > Streptophyta > Magnoliopsida > Fagales > Fagaceae > Quercus > Quercus engelmannii. The sequence goes on along the minus strand of JARPSG010000013.1, from coordinate 1,388,244 downwards.
ACCCAACTCGAGCTTGAAAATTCCAAACAAAAAATAGTAAAAAAATTCAAAAAATTAAAAAATTTAATTCTGACATTGTTTCTATCCAAAACGGGTTGGGAGAGGCCAAGAAAGAGAAAAAAAAAATTTATTCCTGAATTCCGTTCATTCTCGACCCGTGCAAGGAAATTCCGAAAAAAAAAAGATAAAAATTAAAAGAAATTAAAAAAACCCTTTCCGACATTATTTTTAGCCAAAACGGAATAATATAGGCCGAGAAATAGAGAAAAAAAATTTTAGTCACGACTTCCGTTCACTCTCGACCCAGGCATGAAAATTCAAAAAAACAAAAGCAAAAAAATTAAAAAAATTAAAAAACCCCTTTCCGTCATTATTTTTAGCCAAAATGGGATGAGAGAGGCCGAGAAAGAAAGAAAAAAATTTTAGACCCGAATTCCGTTCATAATTGACACGGGCAAGAAAATTACAAAAAAATATAAAAAAAACTAAAAAAACCCCTTTCCGGCATTATTTTTAGCCAAAATGGGATGAGATAGGCCGAGAAAGAAGGAAAAAAATTTTAGACCAGAATTCTGTTCATACTCGACCCGTGGAAGGAAATTCCGAAAAAAATAGCTAAAAAATTCAAGAAATTAAAAAAACTCTTTCCGACATTATTTATAGCCAAAATGGGATAAGATAGGCGGAGAAGGAGAGAAAAGAATTTTAGACCCGAATTCCGTTCATAATCGACCCGGGCAAGAAAATTCCGAAAAAAATAGAAAAAAAACCAAAAAAATTAAAAAAAAAAACCTATTTCTAGCGTTATTTTTAGCCAAAACGGGATGAGATAGGCCGAGAAAGAGAAAAAAAAATTCTACTCCCGAATTCTGTTCCGACCCAACCCGAGCTTGAAAATTCCAAATAAAAAATAGTAAAAAAATTCAAAAAATTAAAAAATTTAATTCTGACATTGTTTCTATCCAAAACGGGTTGGGAGAGGCCAAGAAAGAGAAAAAAAAAATTTATTCCTGAATTCCGTTCATTCTCGACCCGTGCAAGGAAATTCCGAAAAAAAAAAGAAAAAAATTAAAAGAAATTAAAAAAACCCTTTCCGATATTATTTTTAGCCAAAGCGGGATAATATAGGCCGAGAAATAGAGAAAAAAATTTTAGTCACGACTTCCGTTCACTCTCGACCCAGGCATGAAAATTAAAAAAAAAAAAAAGCAAAAAAATTTAAAAAATTAAAAAACCCCTTTCCGTCATTATTTTTAGCCAAAATGGGATGAGGGAGGCCGAGAAAGAAAGAAAAAAATTTTAGACCCGAATTCCGTTCATAATTGACACGGGCAAGAAAATTACAAAAAAATATAAAAAAAAATTTAAAAACCCCTTTCCGGCATTATTTTTAGCCAAAATGGGATGAGATAGGCCGAGAAAGAAGGAAAAAAATTTTAGACCAGAATTCTGTTCATACTCGACCCGTGGAAGGAAATTCCGAAAAAAATAGCTAAAAAATTCAAGAAATTAAAAAAACTCTTTCCGGCATTTTTTATAGCCAAAATGGGATAAGATAGGCGGAGAAGGAGAGAAAAAAATTTTAGACCCGAATTCCGTTCATAATCGACCCGGGCAAGAAAATTCCGAAAAGAATATAAAAAAAAAATAAAAAAATTAAAAAAACCCCTTTCCGGCATTATTTTTAGCCAAAAGGGGATGACATAGGCCGAGAAAGAGTGAAAACAATTTTAGACCTGAATTCCGTTTATACTCGACCCGTGGAAGGAAATTCCGAAAAAAATAGCTAAAAAAATATAGAAATTAAAAAAACTCTTTCTGGCATTTTTTTTTAGCCAAAATGGGATGAGATAGGTGGCGAAAGAGAGAAAAAAATTTTAGACTCGAATTCCGTTCATTCTCGACCCGGGCATGAAAATTCCGAAAAAAATAGAAAAAAAAATCAAAAAAATTAAAAAAAAAAACCTATTTCTAGCGTTATTTTTAGCCAAAACGGGATGAGATAGGCCGAGAAAGAGAAAAAAAAATTCTACTCCCGAATTCTGTTCCGACCCAACCCGAGCTTGAAAATTCCAAATAAAAAATAGTAAAAAAATTCAAAAAATTAAAAAATTTAATTCTGACATTGTTTCTATCCAAAACGGGTTGGGAGAGGCCAAGAAAGAGAAAAAAAAAATTTATTCCTGAATTCCGTTCATTCTCGACCCGTGCAAGGAAATTCCGAAAAAAAAAAGAAAAAAATTAAAAGAAATTAAAAAAACCCTTTCCGACATTATTTTTAGCCAAAGCGGGATAATATAGGCCGAGAAATAGAGAAAAAAATTTTAGTCACGACTTCCGTTCACTCTCGACCCAGGCATGAAAATTAAAAAAAAAAAAAGCAAAAAAATTTAAAAAATTGAAAAACCCCTTTCCGTCATTATTTTTAGCCAAAATGGGATGAGGGAGGCCGAGAAAGAAAGAAAAAAATTTTAGACCCGAATTCCGTTCATAATTGACACGGGCAAGAAAATTACAAAAAAATATAAAAAAAATTTAAAAACCCCTTTCCGGCATTATTTTTAGCCAAAATGGGATGAGATAGGCCGAGAAAGAAGGAAAAAAATTTTAGACCAGAATTCTGTTCATACTCGACCCGTGGAAGGAAATTCCGAAAAAAATAGCTAAAAAATTCAAGAAATTAAAAAAACTCTTTCCGGCATTTTTTATAGCCAAAATGGGATAAGATAGGCGGAGAAGGAGAGAAAAAAATTTTAGACCCGAATTCCGTTCATAATCGACCCGGGCAAGAAAATTGCGAAAAGAATATAAAAAAAAATAAAAAAATTAAAAAAACCCCTTTCCGGCATTATTTTTAGCCAAAAGGGGATGACATAGGCCGAGAAAGAGTGAAAACAATTTTAGACCTGAATTCCGTTCATACTCGACCCGTGGAAGGAAATTCCGAAAAAAATAGCTAAAAAAATCAAGAAATTAAAAAAACTCTTTCTGGCATTTTTTTTTAGCCAAAATGGGATGAGATAGGTGGCGAAAGAGAGAAAAAAATTTTAGACTCGAATTCCGTTCATTCTCGACCCGGGCAAGAAAATTCCGAAAAAAATAGAAAAAAAAATCAAAAAAATTAAAAAAAAAACCTATTTCTAGCGTTATTTTTAGCCAAAACGGGATGAGATAGGCCGAGAAAGAGAAAAAAAAAATTCTACTCCCGAATTCTGTTCCGACCCAACTCGAGCTTGAAAATTCCAAATAAAAAATAGTAAAAAAATTCAAAAAATTAAAAAATTTAATTCTGACATTGTTTCTATCCAAAACGGGTTGGGAGAGGCCAAGAAAGAGAAAAAAAAAATTTATTCCTGAATTCCGTTCATTCTCGACCCGTGCAAGGAAATTCCGAAAAAAAAAAGAGAAAAATTAAAAGAAATTAAAAAAACCCTTTCCGACATTATTTTAAGCCAAAACGGAATAATATAGGCCGAGAAATAGAGAAAAAAAATTTTAGTCACGACTTCCGTTCACTCTCGACCCAGGCATGAAAATTCAAAAAAAAAAAAGCAAAAAAATTTCAAAAATTAAAAAACCCCTTTCCGTCATTATTTTTAGCCAAAATGGGATGAGAGAGGCCGAGAAAGAAAGAAAAAAATTTTAGACCCGAATTCAGTTCATAATTGACACGGGCAAGAAAATTACAAAAAAATATAAAAAAAATTAAAAAACCCATTTCCGGCATTATTTTTAGCCAAAATGGGATGAGATAGGCCGAGAAAGAAGGAAAAAAATTTTAGACCAGAATTCTGTTCATACTCGACCCGTGGAAGGAAATTCCGAAAAAAATAGCTAAAAAATTCAAGAAATTAAAAAAACTCTTTCCGGCATTTTTTATAGCCAAAATGGGATAAGATAGGCGGAGAAGGAGAGAAAAAAATTTTAGACCCGAATTCCGTTCATAATCGACCCGGGCAAGAAAATTCCGAAAAGAATATAAAAAAAAAATAAAAAAATAAAAAAAACCCCTTTCCGGCGTTATTTTTAGCCAAAAGGGGATGACATAGGCCGAGAAAGAGTGAAAACAATTTTAGACCTGAATTCCGTTCATACTCGACCCGTGGAAGGAAATTCTGAAAAAAATAGCTAAAAAAATCAAGAAATTAAAAAAACTCTTTCTGGCATTTTTTTTTAGCCAAAATGGGATGAGATAGGTGGCGAAAGAGAGAAAAAAATTTTAGACTCGAATTCCGTTCATTCTCGACCCGGGCAAGAAAATTCCGAAAAAAATAGAAAAAAAAATCAAAAAAATTAAAAAAAAAAACCTATTTCTAGCGTTATTTTTAGCCAAAACGGGATGAGATAGGCCAAGAAAGAGAAAAAAAAATTCTACTCCCGAATTCTGTTCCGACCCAACTCGAGCTTGAAAATTCCAAATAAAAAATAGTAAAAAAATTCAAAAAATTAAAAACTTTAATTCTGACATTGTTTCTATCCAAAACGGGTTGGGAGAGGCCAAGAAAGAGAAAAAAAAAAATTTATTCCTGAATTCCGTTCATTCTCGACCCGTGCAAGGAAATTCCGAAAAAAAAAAGATAAAAATTAAAAGAAATTAAAAAAACCCTTTCCGGCATTATTTTTAGCCAAAACTGAATAATATAGGCCGAGAAATAGAGAAAAAAATTTTAGTCACGACTTCCGTTCACTCTCGACCCAGGCATGAAAATTCAAAAAAAAAAAAGCAAAAAAATTTAAAAAATTAAAAAACCCCTTTCCGTCATTATTTTTAGCCAAAATGGGATGAGAGAGGCCGAGAAAGAAAGAAAAAAATTTTAGACCCGAATTCTGTTCATAATTGACACGGGCAAGAAAATTACAAAAAAATATAAAAAAAATTAAAAAACCCCTTTCCGGCATTATTTTTAGCCAAAATGGGATGTGATAGGCCGAGAAAGAAGGAAAAAAATTTTAGACCAGAATTCTGTTCATACTTGATCCGTGGAAGGAAATTCCGAAAAAAATAGCTAAAAAATTCAAGAAATTAAAAAAACTCTTTCCGGCATTTTTTATAGCCAAAATGGGATAAGATAGGCGGAGAAGGAGAGAAAAAAATTTTAGACCCGAATTCCGTTCATAATCGACCCGGGCAAGAAAATTCCGAAAAGAATATAAAAAAAAAATCAAAAAATTAAAAAAACCCCTTTCCGGCATTATTTTTAGCCAAAAGGGGATGACATAGGCCGAGAAAGAGTGAAAACAATTTTAGACCTGAATTCCGTTCATACTCGACCCGTGGAAGGAAATTTCGAAAAAAATAGCTAAAAAAATCAAGAAATTAAAAAAACTCTTTCTGGCATTTTTTTTTAGCCAAAATGGGATGAGATAGGTGGCGAAAGAGAGAAAAAAATTTTAGACTCGAATTCCGTTCATTCTCGACCCGGGCAAGAAAATTCCGAAAAAAATAGAAAAAAAAATCAAAAAAATTAAAAAAAAAAACCTATTTCTAGCGTTATTTTTAGCCAAAACGGGATGAGATAGGCCGAGAAAGAGAAAAAAAAATTCTACTCCCGAATTCTATTCCGACCCAACTCGAGCTTGAAAATTCCAAACAAAAAATAGTAAAAAAATTCAAAAAATTAAAAAATTTAATTCTGACATTGTTTCTATCCAAAACGGGTTGGGAGAGGCCAAGAAAGAGAAAAAAAAAAATTTATTCCTGAATTCCGTTCATTCTCGACCCGTGCAAGGAAATTCCGAAAAAAAAAAGATAAAAATTACAAGAAATTAAAAAAAATCCTTTCCGACATTATTTTTAGCCAAAACGGGATAATATAGGCCGAGAAATAGAGAAAAAAATTTTAGTCACGACTTCCGTTCACTCTCGACCCAGGCATGAAAATTCAAAAAAAAAAAAGCAAAAAAATTTAAAAAATTATAAAACCCCTTTCCGTCATTATTTTTAGCCAAAATGGGATGAGAGAGGCCGAGAAAGAAAGAAAAAAATTTTAGACCCGAATTCCGTTCATAATTTACACGGGCAAGAAAATTACAAAAAAATATAAAAAAAAATTATAAAACCCCTTTCCGGCATTATTTTTAGCCAAAATGGGATGAGATAGGCCGAGAAAGAAGGAAAAAAATTTTAGACCTGAATTCTGTTCATACTCGACCCGTGGAAGGAAATTCCGAAAAAAATAGCTAAAAAATTCAAGAAATTAAAAAAACTATTTCCGGCATTATTTATAGCCAAAATGGGATAAGATAGACGGAGAAGGAGAGAAAAAAATTTTAGACCCGAATTCCGTTCATAATCGACCCGGGCAAGAAAATTCCGAAAAGAATATAAAAAAAAAAATCAAAAAATTAAAAAAAACCCCTTTCCGGCATTATTTTTAGCCAAAAGGGGATGACATAGGACGAGAAAGAGAGAAAAAAATTTTAGACCTGAATTCCGTTCATACTCGACCCGTGGAAGGAAATTCCAAAAAAAATAGCTAAAAAATTCAAGGAATTAAAAAAACTCTTTCTGGCATTTTTTTTAGCCAAAATGGGATGAGATAGGTGGCGAAAGAGAGAAAAAAATATTAGACTCGAATTCCGTTCATTCTCGACCCGGGCAAGAAAATTCCGAAAAAAATAGAAAAAAAATCAAAAAAATTAAAAAAAAAAAACTATTTCTAGCGTTATTTTTAGCCAAAACGGGATGAGATAGGCCGAGAAAGAGAAAAAAAAATTCTACTCCCGAATTCTGTTCCGACCCAACCCAAGCTTGAAAATTCCAAACAAAAAATAGTAAAAAAATTCAAAAAATTAAAAAATTTAATTCTGACATTGTTTCTATCCAAAACGGGTTGGGAGAGGCCAAGAAAGAGAAAAAAAAAATTTATTCCTGAATTCCGTTCATTCTCGACCCGTGCAAGGAAATTCCGAAAAAAAAAGGATAAAAATTACAAGAAATTAAAAAAAATCCTTTCCGACATTATTTTTAGCCAAAACGGGATAATATAGGCCGAGAAATAGAGAAAAAAATTTTACTCACGACATCCGTTCACTCTCGACCCAGGCATGAAAATTCAAAAAAAAAAAAGCAAAAAAATTTAAAAAATTAAAAAACCCCTTTCCGTCATTATTTTCAGCCAAAATGGGATGAGAGAGGCCGAGAAAGAAAGAAAAAAATTTTAGACCCGAATTCCGTTCATAATTGACACGGGCAAGAAAATTACAAAAAAATATAAAAAAAAATTATAAAACCCCTTTCCGGCATTATTTTTAGCCAAAATGGGATGAGATAGGCCGAGAAAGAAGGAAAAAAATTTTAGACCAGAATTCTGTTCATACTCGACCCGTGGAAGGAAATTCCGAAAAAAATAGCTAAAAAATTCAAGAAATTAAAAAAACTCTTTCCGGCATTATTTATAGCCAAAATGGGATAAGATAGGCGGAGAAGGAGAGAAAAAAATTTTAGACCCGAATTCCGTTCATAATCGACCCGGGCAAGAAAATTCCGAAAAGAATATAAAAAAAAATAAAAAAATTAAAAAAACCCCTTTCCGGCATTATTTTTAGCCAAAAGGGGATGACATAGGCCGAGAAAGAGTGAAAACAATTTTAGACCTGAATTCCGTTCATACTCGACCCGTGGAAGGAAATTCCGAAAAAAATAGCTAAAAAAATCAAGAAATTAAAAAAACTCTTTCTGGCATATTTTTTTAGCCAAAATGGGATGAGATAGGTGGCGAAAGAGAGAAAAAAATTTTAGACTCGAATTCCGTTCATTCTTGACCCGGGCAAGAAAATTCCGAAAAAAATAGAAAAAAATCAAAAAAATTAAAAAAAAAAACCTATTTCTAGCGTTATTTTTAGCCAAAACGGGATGAGATAGGCCGAGAAAGAGAAAATAAAATTCTACTCCCGAATTCTGTTCCGACCCAACCCGAGCTTGAAAATTCCAAATAAAAAATAGTAAAAAAATTCAAAAAATTAAAAAATTTAATTCTGACATTGTTTCTATCCAAAACGGGTTGGGAGAGGCCAAGAAAGAGAAAAAAAAAATTTATTCCTGAATTCCGTTCATTCTCGACCCGTGCAAGGAAATTCCGAAAAAAAAAAAGATAAAAATTAAAAGAAATTAAGAAAACCCTTTCCGACATTATTTTTAGCCAAAACGGAATAATATAGGCCGAGAAATAGAGAAAAAAATTTTAGTCACGACTTCCGTTCACTCTCGACCCAGGCATGAAAATTCAAAAAAAAAAAAAGCAAAAAAATTTAAAAAATTAAAAAACCCCTTTCCGTCATTATTTTTAGCCAAAATGGGATGAGAGAGGCCGAGAAAGAAAGAAAAAAATTTTAGACCCGAATTCCGTTCATAATTGACACGGGCAAGAAAATTACAAAAAAATATTAAAAAAATTAAAAAACCCCTTTCCGGCATTATTTTTAGCCAAAATGGGATGAGATAGGCCGAGAAAGAAGGAAAAAAATTTTAGACCAGAATTCTGTTCATACTCGACCCGTGGAAGGAAATTCCGAAAAAAATAGCTAAAAAATTCAAGAAATTAAAAAAACTCTTTCCGGCTTTATTTATAGCGAAGATGGGATAAGATAGGCGGAGAAGGAGAGAAAAAAATTTTAGACCCGAATTCCGTTCATAATCGACCCGGGCAAGAAAATTCCGAAAAGAATATAAAAAAAAAATCAAAAAATGAAAAAAACACCATTCCGGCATTAATTTTAGCCAAAAGGGGATGACATAGGCCGAGAAAGAGTGAAAACAATTTTAGACCTGAATTCCGTTCATACTCGACCCGTGGAAGGAAATTCCGAAAAAAATAGCTAAAAAAATAAAGAAATTAAAAAAACTCTTTCCGGCATTTTTTTTTTAGCCAAAATGGGATGAGATAGGTGGCGAAAGAGAGAAAAAAAATTTAGACTCGAATTCCGTTCATTCTCGACCCGGGCAAGAAAATTCCGAAAAAAATAGAAAAAAATCAAAAAAATTAAAAAAAAAACCTATTTCTAGCGTTATTTTTAGCCAAAACGGGATGAGATAGGCCGAGAAAGAGAAAAAAAAATTCTACTCCCGAATTCTGTTCCGACCCAACCCGAGCTTGAAAATTCCAAATAAAAAATAGTAAAAAAATTCAAAAAATTAAAAAATTTAATTCTGACATTGTTTCTATCCAAAACGGGTTGGGAGAGGCCAAGAAAGAGAAAAAAAAAATTTATTCCTGAATTCCGTTCATTCTCGACCCGTGCAAGGACATTCCGAAAAAAAAAAGATAAAAATTAAAAGAAATTAAAAAAACCCTTTCCGACTTTATTTTTAGCCAAAACGGGATAATATGGGCCGAGAAATAGAGAAAAAAATTTTAGTCACGACTTCCGTTCACTCTCGACCCAGGCATGAAAATTCAAAAAAAAAAACGCAAAAAAATTTAAAAAATTAAAAAACCCCTTTCCATCATTATTTTTAGCCAAAATGGGATGAGAGAGGCCGAGAAAGAAAGAAAAAAATTTTAGACCCGAATTCCGTTCATAATTGACACGGGCAAGAAAATTACAAAATAATATAAAAAAAATTAAAAAACCCCTTTCCGGCATTATTTTTAGCCAAAATGGGATGAGATAGGCCGAGAAAGAAGGAAAAAAATTTTAGACCAAAATTCTGTTCATACTCGACCCGTGGAAGGAAATTCCGAAAAAAATAGCTAAAAAATTCAAGGAATTAAAAAAACTCTTTCTGGCATTTTTTTTTAGCCAAAATGGGATGAGATAGGTGGCGAAAGAGAGAAAAAAATTTTAGACTCGAATTCCGTTCATTCTCGACCCGGGCAAGAAAATTCCGAAAAAAATAGAAAAAAATCAAAAAAAAAAAAAAAAAAAAAAAACCTATTTCTAGCTTTATTTTTAGCCAAAACGGGATGAGATAGGCCGAGAAAGAGAAAAAAAAATTCTACTCCCGAATTCTGTTCCGACCCAACCCGAGCTTGAAAATTCCAAATAAAAAATAGTAAAAAAATTCAAAAAATTAAAAAATTTAATTCTGACAGTGTTTCTATCCAAAACGGGTTGGGAGAGGCCAAGAAAGAGAAAAAAAAATTTATTCCTGAATTCCGTTCATTCTCGACCCGTGCAAGGAAATTCCGAAAAAAAAAAGATAAAAATTACAAGAAATTAAAAAAAATCCTTTCCGACATTATTTTTAGCCAAAACGGGATAATATAGGCCGAGAAATAGAGAAAAAAATTTTAGTCACGACTTCCGTTCACTCTCGACCCAGGCATGAAAATTCAAAAAAAAAAAAGCAAAAAAATTTAAAAAATTAAAAAACCCCTTTCCGTCATTATTTTCAGCCAAAATGGGATGAGAGAGGCCGAGAAAGAAAGAAAAAAATTTTAGACCCGAATTCCGTTCATAATTGACACGGGCAAGAAAATTACAAAAAAATATAAAAAAAAAATTATAAAACCCCTTTCCGGCATTATTTTTAGCCAAAATGGGATGAGATAGGCCGAGAAAGAAGGAAAAAAATTTTAGACCAGAATTCTGTTCATACTCGACCCGTGGAAGGAAATTCCGAAAAAAATAGCTAAAAAATTCAAGAAATTAAAAAAACTCTTTCCGGCATTTTTTATAGCCAAAATGGGATAAGATAGGCGGAGAAGGAGAGAAAAAAATTTTAGACCCGAATTCCGTTCATAATCGACCCGGGCAAGAAAATTCCGAAAAGAATATAAAAAAAAAATCAAAAAATTAAAAAAACCCCTTTCCGGCATTATTTTTAGCCAAAAGGGGATGACATAGGCCGAGAAAGAGTGAAAACAATTTTAGACCTGAATTACGTTCATACTCGACCCGTGGAAGGAAATTCCGAAAAAAATAGCTAAAAAAATCAAGAAATTAAAAAAACTCTTTCTGGCATTTTTTTTTAGCCAAAATGGGATGAGATAGGTGGCGAAAGAGAGAAAAAAATTTTAGACTCGAATTCCGTTCATTCTCGACCCGGGCAAGAAAATTACGAAAAAAATAGAAAAAAATCAATAAAATTAAAAAAAAAAAAACCTATTTCTAGCGTTATTTTTAGCCAAAACAGGATGAGATAGGCCAAGAAAGAGAAAAAAAAATTCTACTCCCGAATTCTGTTCCGACCCAACCCGAGCTTGAAAATTCCAAATAAAAAATAGTAAAAAAATTCAAAAAATTAAAAAAATTTAATTCTGACATTGTTTCTATCCAAAACGGGTTGGGAGAGGCCAAGAAAGAGAAAAAAAAAATTTATTCCTGAATTCCGTTCATTCTCGACCCGTGCAAGGAAATTCCGAAAAAAAAAAGATAAAAATTAAAAGAAATTAAAAAAACCCTTTCCGACATTATTTTTAGGCAAAACGGAATTATATAGGTCGAGAAATAGAGAAAAAAATTTTAGTCACGACTTCCGTTCACTCTCGACCCAGGCATGAAAATTCAAAAAAAAAAAAGCAAAAAAATTTAAAAAATTAAAAAACCCCTTTCCTTCATTATTTTTAGCCAAAATGGGATGAGAGAGGCCGAGAAAGAAAGAAAAAAAATTTTTGACCCGAATTCCGTTCATAATTGACACGGGCAAGAAAATTACAAAAAAATATAAAAAAATTAAAAAACCCCTTTCCGGCATTATTTTTAGCCAAAATGGGATGAGATAGGCCGAGAAAGAAGGAAAAAAATTTTAGACCAGAATTCTGTTCATACTCGACCCGTGGAAGGAAATTCCGAAAAAAATAGCTAAAAAATTCAAGAAATTAAAAAAACTCTTTCCAGCATTTTTTATAGCCAAAATGGGATAAGATAGGCGGAGAAGGAGAGAAAAAAATTTTAGACCCGAATTCCGTTCATAATCGACCCGGGCAAGAAAATTCCGAAAAGAATATAAAAAAAAAATAAAAAAATTAAAAAAACCCCTTTCCGACATTATTTTTAGCCAAAAGGGGATGACATAGGCCGAGAACGAGTGAAAACAATTTTAGACCTGAATTCCGTTCATACTCGACCCGTGGAAGGAAATTCCGAAAAAAATAGCTAAAAAAATCAAGAAATTAAAAAAACCCTTTCCGACATTATTTTTAGCCAAAACGGAATAATATAGGCCGAGAAATAGAGAAAAAAATTTTAGTCACGACTTCCGTTCACTCTCGACCCAGGCATGAAAATTCAAAAAAAAAAAAGCAAAAAAATTTAAAAAATTAAAAAACCCCTTTCCGTCATTATTTTTAGCCAAAATGGGATGAGAGAGGCCGAGAAAGAAAGAAAAAAATTTTAGACCCGAATTCCGTTCATAATTGACACGGGCAAGAAAATTACAAAAAAATATAAAAAAAATTAAAAAACCCCTTTCCGGCATTATTTTTAGCCAAAATGGGATGAGATAGGCCGAGAAAGAAGGAAAAAAATTTTAGACCAGAATTCTGTTCATACTCGACCCGTGGAAGGAAATTCCGAAAAAAATAGCTAAAAAATTCAAGAAATTAAAAAAACTCTTTCCGGCATTTTTTATAGCCAAAATGGGATAAGATAGGCGGAGAAGGAGAGAAAAAAATTTTAGACCCGAATTCCGTTCATAATCGACCCGGGCAAGAAAATTCCGAAAAGAATATAAAAAGAAAATCAAAAAATTAAAAAAACCCCTTTCCGGCATTATTTTTAGCCAAAAGGGGATGACATAGGCCGAGAAAGAGTGAAAACAATTTTAGACCTGAATTCCGTTCATACTCGACCCGTGGAAGGAAATTCCGAAAAAAATAGCTAAAAAAATCAAGAAATAAAAAAAACTCTTTCTGGCATTTTTTTTTAGCCAAAATGGGATGAGATAGGTGGCGAAAGAGAGAAAAAAATTTTAGACTCGAATTCCGTTCATTCTCGACCCGGGCAAGAAAATTCCGAAAAAAATAGAAAAAAAAATCAAAAAAATTAAAAAAAAAAACCTATTTCTAGCGTTATTTTTAGCCAAAACGGGATGAGATAGGCCGAGAAAGAGAAAAAAAAATTCTACTCCCGAATTCTGTTCCGACCCAACTCGAGCTTGAAAATTCCAAATAAAAAATAGTAAAAAAATTCAAAAAATTAAAAAATTTAATTCTGACATTGTTTCTATCCAAAACGGGTTGGGAGAGGCCAAGAAAGAGAAAAAAAAAATTTATTCCTCAATTCCGTTCATTCTCGACCCGTGCAAGGAAATTCCGAAAAAAAAAAGATAAAAATTAAAAGAAATTAAAAAAAACCCTTTCCGACATTATTTTTAGAAAAAATGGAATAATATAGGCCGAGAAATAGAGAAAAAAATTTTAGTCACGACTTCCGTTCACTCTCGACCCAGGCATGAAAATTCAAAAAAAAAAAAGCAAAAAAATTAAAAAAATTAAAAAACCCCTTTCCGTCATTATTTTTAGCCAAAATGGGATGAGAGAGGCCGAGAAAGAAAGAAAAAAATTTTAGACCCGAATTCCGTTCATAATTGACACGGGCAAGAAAATTACAAAAAAATATAAAAAAAATTATAAAACCCCTTTCCGGCATTATTTTTAGCCAAAATGGGATGAGATAGGCCGAGAAAGAAGGAAAAAAATTTTAGACCAGAATTCTGTTCATACTCGACCCGTGGAAGGAAATTCCGAAAAAAATAGCTAAAAAATTCAAGAAATTAAAAAAACTCTTTCCGGCATTTTTTATAGCCAAAATGGGATAAGATAGGCGGAGAAGGAGAGAAAAAAATTTTAGACCCGAATTCCATTCATAATCGACCCGGGCAAGAAAATTCCGAAAAGAATATAAAAAAAAAATAAAAAAATTAAAAAAACCCCTTTCCGGCATTATTTTTAGCCAAAAGGGGATGACATAGGCCGAGAAAGAGTGAAAACAATTTTAGACCTGAATTCCGTTCATACTCGACCCGTGGAAGGAAATTCCGAAAAAAATAGCTAAAAAAATCAAGAAATAAAAAAAACTCTTTCTGGCATTTTTTTTTAGCCAAAATGGGATGAGATAGGTGGCGAAAGAGAGAAAAAAATTTTAGACTCGAATTCCGTTCATTCTCGACCCGGGCAAGAAAATTCCGAAAAAAATAGAAAAAAAAATCAAAAAAATTAAAAAAAAAACCTATTTCTAGCGTTATTTTTAGCCAAAACGGGATGAGATAGGCCGAGAAAGAGAAAAAAAAATTCTACTCCCGAATTCTGTTCCGACCCAACTCGAGCTTGAAAATTCCAAATAAAAAACAGTAAAAAAATTCAAAAAATTAAAAAATTTAATTCTGACATTGTTTCTATCCAAAACGGGTTGGGAGAGGCCAAGAAAGAGAAAAAAAAAATTTATTCCTGAATTCCGTTCATTCTCGACCCGTGCAAGGAAATTCCGAAAAAAAAAAGATAAAAATTAAAAGAAATTAAAAAAACCCTTTCCGACATTATTTTTAGCCAAAACGGAATAATATAGGCCGAGAAATAGAGAAAAAAAATTTAGTCACGACTTCCGTTCACTCTCGACCCAGGCATGAAAATTCAAAAAAAAAAAAGCAAAAAAATTTAAAAAATTAAAAAACCCCTTTCCGTCATTATTTTTAGCCAAAATGGGATGAGAGAGGCCGAGAAAGAAAGAAAAAAATTTTAGACCCGAATTCCGTTCATAATTGACACGGGCAAGAAAATTACAAAAAAATATAAAAAAAATTAAAAAACCCCTTTCCGGCATTATTTTTAGCCAAAATGGGATGAGATAGGCCGAGAAAGAAGGAAAAAAATTTTAGACCAGAATTCTGTTCATACTCGACCCGTGGAAGGAAATTCCGAAAAAAATAGCTAAAAAATTCAAGAAATTAAAAAAACTCTTTCCGGCATTTTTTATAGCCAAAATGGGATAAGATAGGCGGAGAAGGAGAGAAAAAAATTTTAGACCCGAATTCCGTTCATAATCGACCCGGGCAAGAAAATTCCGAAAAGAATATAAAAAAAAAATAAAAAAATTAAAAAAACCCCTTTCCGGCATTATTTTTAGCCAAAAGGGGATGACATAGGCCGAGAAAGAGTGAAAACAATTTTAGACCTGAATTCCGTTCATACTCGACCCGTGGAAGGAAATTCCGAAAAAAATAGCTAAAAAAATCAAGAAATTAAAAAAACTCTTTCTGGCATTTTTTTTTAGCCAAAATGGGATGAGATAGGTGGCGAAAGAGAGAAAAAAATTTTAGACTCGAATTCCGTTCATTCTCGACCCGGGCAAGAAAATTCCGAAAAAAATAGAAAAAAAAATCAAAAAAATTAAAAAAAAAAACCTATTTCTAGCGTTATTTTTAGCCAAAACGGGATGAGATAGGCCGAGAAAGAGAAAAAAAAATTCTACTCCCGAATTCTGTTCCGACCCAACTCGAGCTTGAAAATTCCAAATAAAAAGTAGTAAAAAAATTCAAAAAATTAAAAAATTTAATTCTGACATTGTTTCTATCCAAAACGGGTTGGGAGAGGCCAAGAAAGAGAAAAAAAAAAATTTATTCCTGAATTCCGTTCATTCTCGACCCGTGCAAGGAAATTCCGAAAAAAAAAAAGATAAAAATTAAAAGAAATTAAAAAAACACTTTCCGACATTATTTTTAGCCAAAACGGAATAATATAGGCCGAGAAATAGAGAAAAAAATTTTAGTCACGACTTCCGTTCACTCTCGACCCAGGCATGAAAATTCAAAAAAAAAAAAGCAAAAAAATTTAAAAAATTAAAAAACCCCTTTCCGTCATTATTTTTAGCCAAAATGGGATGAGAGAGGCCGAGAAAGAAAGAAAAAAATTTTAGACCCGAATTCCGTTCATAATTGACACGGGCAAGAAAATTAAAAAAAAATATAAAAAAAAAATTAAAAAAACCCTTTCCGGCATTATTTTTAGCCAAAATGGGAAGAGATAGGCCGAGAAAGAAGGAAAAAAATTTTAGACCAGAATTCTGTTCATACTCGACCCGTGAAAGGAAATTCCGAAAAAAATAGCTAAAAAATTCAAGAAATTAAAAAAACTCTTTCCGGCATTATTTATAGCCAAAATGGGATAAGATAGGCGGAGAAGGAGAGAAAAAAATTTTAGACCCGAATTCCGTTCATAATCGACCCGGGCAAGAAAATTCAGAAAAAAATAGAAAAAAAACCAAAAAAATTAAAAAAAAAAACCTATTTCTAGCGTTATTTTTAGCCAAAACGGGATGAGATAGGCCGAGAAAGAGAAAAAAAATTCTACTCCCGAATTCTGTTCCGACCCAACCCGAGCTTGAAAATTCCAAATAAAAAATAGTAAAAAAATTCAAAAAATTAAAAAATTTAATTCTGACATTGTTTATATCCAAAACGGGTTGGGAGAGGCCAAGAAAGAGAAAAAAAAAATTTATTCCTGAATTCCGTTCATTCTCGACCCGTGCAAGGAAATTCCGAAAAAAAAAAAAGAAAAAAATTAAAAGAAATTAAAAAAACCCTTTCCGACATTATTATTAGACAAAGCGGGATAATATAGGCCGAGAAATAGAGAAAAAAATTTTAGTCACGACTTCCGTTCACTCTCGACCCCGGCATGAAAATTAAAAAAAAAAAAAAAGCAAAAAAATTTAAAAAATTAAAAAACCCCTTTCCGTCATTATTTTTAGCCAAAATGGGATGAGGGAGGCCGAGAAAGAAAGAAAAAAATTTTAGACTCGAATTCCGTTCATAATTGACACGGGCAAGAAAATTACAAAAAAATATAAAAAAAATTAAAAAACCCCTTTCCGGCATTATTTTTAGCCAAAATGGGATGAGATAGGCCGAGAAAGAAGGAAAAAAATTTTAGACCAGAATTCTGTTCATACTCGACCCGTGGAAGGAAATTCCGAAAAAAATAGCTAAAAAATTCAAGAAATTAAAAAAACTCTTTCCGGCATTTTTTATAGCCAAAATGGGATAAGATAGGTGGAGAAGGAGAGAAAAAAATTTTAGACCCGAATTCCGTTCATAATCGACCCGGGCAAGAAAATTCCGAAAAGAATATAAAAAAAAAATCAAAAAATTAAAAAAACCCCTTTCCGGCATTATTTTTAGCCAAAAGGGGATGACATAGGCCGAGAAAGAGTGAAAACAATTTTAGACCTGAATTCCGTTCATACTCGACCCGTGGAAGGAAATTCCGAAAAAAATAGCTAAAAAAATCAAGAAATTAAAAAAACTCTTTCTGGCATTTTTTTTTAGCCAAAATGGGATGAGATAGGTGGCGAAAGAGAGAAAAAAATTTTAGACTCGAATTCCGTTCATTCTCGACCCGGGCAAGAAAATTCCGAAAAAAATAGAAAAAAAAATCAAAAAAATTAAAAAAAAAAACCTATTTCTAGCGTTATTTTTAGCCAAAACGGGATGAGATAGGCCGAGAAAGAGAAAAAAAAATTCAACTCCCGAATTCTGTTCCGACCCAACTCGAGCTTGAAAATTCCAAATAAAAAATAGTAAAAAAATTCAAAAAATTAAAAAATTTAATTCTGACATTGTTTCTATACAAAACGGGTTGGGAGAGGCCAAGAAAGAGAAAAAAAAAAATTTATTCCTGAATTCCGTTCATTCTCGACCCGTGCAAGGAAATTCCGAAAAAAAAAAGATAAAAATTAAAAGAAATTAAAAAAACCCTTTCCGACATTATTTTTAGCCAAAACGGAATAATATAGGCCGAGAAATAGAGAAAAAAATTTTAGTCACGACTTCCGTTCACTCTCGACCCAGGCATGAAAATTCAAAAAAAAAAAAGCAAAAAAATTTAAAAAATTAAAAAACCCCTTTCCGTCATTATTTTTAGCCAAAATGGGATGAGAGAGGCCGAGAAAGAAAGAAAAAAATTTTAGACCCGAATTCCGTTCATAATTGACACGGGCAAGAAAATTACAAAAAAATATAAAAAAAATTAAAAAACCCCTTTCCGGCATTATTTTTAGCCAAAATGGGAAGAGATAGGCCGAGAAAGAAGGAAAAAAATTTTAGACCAGAATTCTGTTCATACTCGACCCGTGAAAGGAAATTCCGAAAAAAATAGCTAAAAAATTCAAGAAATTAAAAAAACTCTTTCCGGCATTATTTATAGCCAAAATGGGATAAGATAGGCGGAGAAGGAGAGAAAAAAATTTTAGACCCGAATTCCGTTCATAATCGACCCGGGCAAGAAAATTCCGAAAAAAATAGAAAAAAAACCAAAAAAATTAAAAAAAAAACCTATTTCTAGCGTTATTTTTAGCCAAAACGGGATGAGATAGGCCGAGAAAGAGAAAAAAAATTCTACTCCCGAATTCTGTTCTGACCCAACCCGAGCTTGAAAATTCCAAATAAAAAATAGTAAAAAAATTCAAAAAATTAAAAAATTTAATTCTGACATTGTTTCTATCCAAAACGGGTTGGGAGAGGCCAAGAAAGAGAAAAAAAAAATTTATTCCTGAATTCCGTTCATTCTCGACCCGTGCAAGGAAATTCCGAAAAAAAAAAGAAAAAAATTAAAAGAAATTAAAAAAACCCTTTCCGACATTATTTTTAGACAAAGCGGGATAATATAGGCCGAGAAATAGAGAAAAAAATTTTAGTCACGACTTCCGTTCACTCTCGACCCAGACATGAAAATCAAAAAAAAAAAAAGCAAAAAAATTAAAAAATTAAAAAACCCCTTTCCGTCATTATTTTTAGCCAAAATGGGATGAGGGAGGCCGAGAAAGAAAGAAAAAAATTTTAGACCCGAATTCCGTTCATAATTGACACGGGCAAGAAAATTACAAAAAAATATAAAAAAAATTAAAAAACCCCTTTCCGGCATTATTTTTAGCCAAAATGGGATGAGATAGGCCGAGAAAGAAGGAAAAAAATTTTAGACCAGAATTCTGTTCATACTCGACCCGTGGAAGGAAATTCCGAAAAAAATAGCTAAAAAATTCAAGAAATTAAAAAAACTCTTTCCGGCATTTTTTATAGCCAAAATGGGATAAGATAGGCGGAGAAGGAGAGAAAAAAATTTTAGACCCGAATTCCGTTCATAATCGACCCGGGCAAGAAAATTCCGAAAAAAATAGAAAAAAAAATCAAAAAAATTAAAAAAAAAAAACCTATTTCTAGCGTTATTTTTAGCCAAAACGAGATGAGATAGGCCGAGAAAGAGAAAAAAAAATTCTACTCCCGAATTCTGTTCCGACCCAACTCGAGCTTGAAAATTCCAAATAAAAAATAGTAAAAAAATTCAAAAAATTAAAAAATTTAATTCTGACATTGTTTCTATCCAAAACGGGTTGGGAGAGGCCAAGAAAGAGAAAAAAAAAATTTCTTCCTGAATTCCGTTCATTCTCGACCCGTGGAAGGAAATTCCGAAAAAAATAGCTAAAAAAATCAAGAAATTAAAAAAACTCTTTCTGGCATTTTTTTTTAGCCAAAATGGGATGAGATAGGTGGCGAAAGAGAGAAAAAAATTTTAGACTCGAATTCCGTTCATTCTCGACCCGGGCAAGAAAATTCCGAAAAAAATAGAAAAAAAAATCAAAAAAATTAAAAAAAAAAAAACCTATTTCTAGCGTTATTTTTAGCCAAAACGGGATGAGATAGGCCGAGAAAGAGAAAAAAAAATTCTACTCCCGAATTCTGTTCCGACCCAACTCGAGCTTGAAAATTCCAAATAAAAAGTTGTAAAAAAATTCAAAAAATTAAAAAATTTAATTCTGACATTGTTTCTATCCAAAACGGGTTGGGAGAGGCCAAGAAAGAGAAAAAAAAAATTTATTCCTCAATTCCGTTCATTCTCGACCCGTGCACGGAAATTCCGAAAAAAAAAAGATAAAAATTAAAAGAAATTAAAAAAACCCTTTCCGACATTATTTTTAGCCAAAACGGAATAATATAGGCCGAGAAATAGAGAAAAAAATTTTAGTCACGACTTCCGTTCACTCTCGACCCAGGCATGAAAATTCAAAAAAAAAAAAGCAAAAAAATTTAAAAAATTAAAAAACCCCTTTCCGTCATTATTTTTAGCCAAAATGGGATGAGAGAGGCCGAGAAAGAAAGAAAAAAATTTTAGACCCGAATTCCGTTCATAATTGACACGGGCAAGAAAATTACAAAAAAATATAAAAAAAATTAAAAAACCCCTTTCCGGCATTATTTTTAGCCAAAATGGGAAGAGATAGGCCGAGAAAGAAGGAAAAAAATTTTAGACCAGAATTCTGTTCATACTCGACCCGTGAAAGGAAATTCCGAAAAAAATAGCTAAAAAATTCAAGAAATTAAAAAAACTCTTTCCGGCATTATTTATGGCCAAAATGGGATAAGATAGGCGGAGAAGGAGAGAAAAAAATTTTAGACCCGAATTCCGTTCATAATCGACCCGGGCAAGAAAATTCCGAAAAAAATAGAAAAAAAACCAAAAAAATTAAAAAAAAACCTATTTCTAGCGTTATTTTTAGCCAAACGGGATGAGATAGGCCGAGAAAGAGAAAAAAAATTCTACTCCCGAATTCTGTTCCGACCCAACCCGAGCTTGAAAATTCCAAATAAAAAATAGTAAAAAAATTCAAAAAATTAAAAAATTTAATTCTAACATTGTTTCTATCCAAAACGGGTTGGGAGAGGCCAAGAAAGAGAAAAAAAAAATTTATTCCTGAATTCCGTTCATTCTCGACCCGTGCAAGGAAATTCCGAAAAAAAAAAGAAAAAAATTAAAAGAAATTAAAAAAACCCTTTCCGACATTATTTTTAGACAAAGCGGGATAATATAGGCCGAGAAATAGAGAAAAAAATTTTAGTCACGACTTCCGTTCACTCTCGACCCAGGCATGAAAATTAAAAAAAAAAAAAGCAAAAAAATTTAAAAAATTAAAAAACCCCTTTCCGTCATTATTTTTAGCCAAAATGGGATGAGGGAGGCCGAGAAAGAAAGAAAAAAATTTTAGACCCGAATTCCGTTCATAATTGACACGGGCAAGAAAATTACAAAAAAATATAAAAAAAATTAAAAAACCCCTTTCCGGCATTATTTTTAGCCAAAATGGGATGAGATAGGCCGAGAAAGAAGGAAAAAAATTTTAGACCAGAATTCTGTTCATACTCGACCCGTGGAAGGAAATTCCGAAAAAAATAGCTAAAAAATTCAAGAAATTAAAAAAACTCTTTCCGGCATTTTTTATAGCCAAAATGGGATAAGATAGGCGGAGAAGGAGAGAAAAAAATTTTAGACCCGAATTCCGTTCATAATCGACCCGGGCAAGAAAATTCCGAAAAGAATATAAATAAAAAATAAAAAAATTAAAAAAACCCCTTTCCGGCATTATTTTTAGCCAAAAGGGGATGACATAGGCCGAGAAAGAGTGAAAACAATTTTAGACCTGAATTCCGTTCATACTCGACCCGTGGAAGGAAATTCCGAAAAAAATAGCTAAAAAAATCAAGAAATTAAAAAAACTCTTTCTGGCATTTTTTTTTAGCCAAAATGGGATGAGATAGGTGGCGAAAGAGAGAAAAAAATTTTAGACTCGAATTCCATTCATTCTCGACCCGGGCAAGAAAATTCCGAAAAAAATAGAAAAAAAAATCAAAAAAATTAAAAAAAAAAACCTATTTCTAGCGTTATTTTTAGCCAAAACGGGATGAGATAGGCCGAGAAAGAGAAAAAAAAATTCTACTCCCGAATTCTGTTCCGACCCAACTCGAGCTTGAAAATTCCAAATAAAAAGTTGTAAAAAAATTCAAAAAATTAAAAAATTTAATTCTGACATTGTTTCTATCCAAAACGGGTTGGGAGAGGCCAAGAAAGAGAAAAAAAAAATTTATTCCTGAATTCCGTTCATTCTCGACCCGTGCAAGGAAATTCCGAAAAAAAAAAGATAAAAATTAAAAGAAATTAAAAAAACCCTTTCCGACATTATTTTTAGCCAAAACGGAATAATATAGGCCGAGAAATAGAGAAAAAAATTTTAGTCACGACTTCCGTTCACTCTCGACCCAGGCATGAAAATTCAAAAAAAAAAAAGCAAAAAAATTTAAAAAATTAAAAAACCCCTTTCCGTCATTATTTTTAGCCAAAATGGGATGAGAGAGGCCGAGAAAGAAAGAAAAAAATTTTAGACCCGAATTCCGTTCATAATTGACACGGGCAAGAAAATTACAAAAAAATATAAAAAAAAATTAAAAAACCCCTTTCCGGCATTATTTTTAGCCAAAATGGGAAGAGATAGGCCGAGAAAGAAGGAAAAAAATTTTAGACCAGAATTCTGTTCATACTCGACCCGTGAAAGGAAATTCCGAAAAAAATAGCTAAAAAATTCAAGAAATTAAAAAAACTCTTTCCGGCATTATTTATGGCCAAAATGGGATAAGATAGGCGGAGAAGGAGAGAAAAAAATTTTAGACCCGAATTCCGTTCATAATCGACCCGGGCAAGAAAATTCCGAAAAAAATAGAAAAAAAACCAAAAAAATTAAAAAAAAACCTATTTCTAGCGTTATTTTTAGCCAAACGGGATGAGATAGGCCGAGAAAGAGAAAAAAAATTCTACTCCCGAATTCTGTTCCGACCCAACCCGAGCTTGAAAATTCCAAATAAAAAATAGTAAAAAAATTCAAAAAATTAAAAAATTTAATTCTGACATTGTTTCTATCCAAAACGGGTTGGGAGAGGCCAAGAAAGAGAAAAAAAAATTTTATTCCTGAATTCCGTTCATTCTCGACCCGCGCAAGGAAATTCCGAAAAAAAAAAGAAAAAAATTAAAAGAAATTAAAAAAACCCTTTCCGACATTATTTTTAGACAAAGCGGGATAATATAGGCCGAGAAATAGAGAAAAAAATTTTAGTCACGACTTCCGTTCACTCTCGACCCAGGCATGAAAATTAAAAAAAAAAAAAGCAAAAAAATTTAAAAAATTAAAAAACCCCTTTCCGTCATTATTTTTAGCCAAAATGGGATGAGGGAGGCCGAGAAAGAAAGAAAAAAATTTTAGACCCGAATTCCGTTCATAATTGACACGGGCAAGAAAATTACAAAAAAATATAAAAAAAATTAAAAAACCCCTTTCCGGCATTATTTTTAGCCAAAATGGGATGAGATAGGCCGAGAAAGAAGGAAAAAAATTTTAGACCAGAATTCTGTTCATACTCGACCCGTGGAAGGAAATTCCGAAAAAAATAGCTAAAAAATTCAAGAAATTAAAAAAACTCTTTCCGGCATTTTTTATAGCCAAAATGGGATAAGATAGGCGGAGAAGGAGAGAAAAAAATTTTAGACCCGAATTCCGTTCATAATCGACCCGGGCAAGAAAATTCCGAAAAGAATATAAAAAAAAAATAAAAAAATTAAAAAAACCCCTTTCCGGCATTATTTTTAGCCAAAAGGGGATGACATAGGCCGAGAAAGAGTGAAAACAATTTTAGACCTGAATTCCGTTCATACTCGACCCGTGGAAGGAAATTCCGAAAAAAATAGCTAAAAAAATCAAGAAATTAAAAAAACTCTTTCTGGCATTTTTTTTTAGCCAAAATGGGATGAGATAGGTGGCGAAAGAGAGAAAAAAATTTTAGACTCGAATTCCGTTCATTCTCGACCCGGGCAAGAAAATTCCGAAAAAAATAGAAAAAAAAAATCAAAAAAATTAAAAAAAAAAACCTATTTCTAGCGTTATTTTTAGCCAAAACGGGATGAGATAGGCCGAGAAAGAGAAAAAAAAATTCTACTCCCGAATTCTGTTCCGACCCAACTCGAGCTTGAAAATTCCAAATAAAAAATAGTAAAAAAATTCAAAAAATTAAAAAATTTAATTCTGACATTGTTTCTATCCAAAACGGGTTGGGAGAGGCCAAGAAAGAGAAAAAAAAAAATTTATTCCTGAATTCCGTTCATTCTCGACCCGTGCAAGGAAATTCCGAAAAAAAAAAGATAAAAATTAAAAGAAATTAAAAAAACCCTTTCTGACATTATTTTTAGCCAAAACGGAATAATATAGGCCGAGAAATAGAGAAAAAAATTTTAGTCACGACTTCCGTTCACTCTCGACCCAGGCATGAAAATTCAAAAAAAAAAAAGCAAAAAAATTTAAAAAATTAAAAAACCCCTTTCCGTCATTATTTTTAGCCAAAATGGGATGAGAGAGGCCGAGAAAGAAAGAAAAAAATTTTAGACCCGAATTCCGTTCATAATTGACACGGGCAAGAAAATTACAAAAAAATAAAAAAAAAAATTAAAAAACCCCTTTCCGGCATTATTTTTAGCCAAAATGGGAAGAGATAGGCCGAGAAAGAAGGAAAAAAATTTTAGACCAGAATTCTGTTCATACTCGACCCGTGAAAGGAAATTCCGAAAAAAATAGCTAAAAAATTCAAGAAATTAAAAAAACTCTTTCCGGCATTATTTATAGCCAAAATGGGATAAGATAGGCGGAGAAGGAGAGAAAAAAATTTTCGACCCGAATTCCGTTCATAATCGACCCGGGCAAGAAAATTCCGAAAAAAATAGAAAAAAAACCAAAAAAATTAAAAAAAAAAACCTATTTCTAGTGTTATTTTTAGCCAAAACGGGATGAGATAGGCCGAGAAAGAGAAAAAAAATTCTACTCCCGAATTCTGTTCCGACCCAACCCGAGCTTGAAAATTCCAAATAAAAAATAGTAAAAAAATTCAAAAAATTAAAAAATTTAATTCTGACATTGTTTCTATCCAAAACGGGTTGGGAGAGGCCAAGAAAGAGAAAAAAAAAAATTATTCCTGAATTCCGTTCATTCTCGACCCGTGCAAGGAAATTCCGAAAAAAAAAAGAAAAAAATTAAAAGAAATTAAAAAAACCCTTTCCGACATTATTTTTAGACAAAGCGGGATAATATAGGCCGAGAAATAGAGAAGAAAATTTTAGTCACGACTTCCGTTCACTCTCGACCCAGGCATGAAAATTAAAAAAAAAAAAAGCAAAAAAATTTAAAAAATTAAAAAACCCCATTCCGTCATTATTTTTAGCCACAATGGGATGAGGGAGGCCGAGAAAGAAAGAAAAAAAATTTTAGACCCGAATTCCGTTCATAATTGACACGGGCAAGAAAATTACAATAAAATATAAAAAAAATTAAAAAACCCCTTTCCGGCATTATTTTTAGCCAAAATGGGATGAGATAGGCCGAGAAAGAAGGAAAAAAAAATTTAGACCAGAATTCTGTTCATTCTCGACCCGTGGAAGGAAATTCCGAAAAAAATAGCTAAAAAATTCAAGAAATTAAAAAAACTCTTTCCGGCATTTTTTATAGCCAAAATGGGATAAGATAGGCGGAGAAGGAGAGAAAAAAATTTTAGACCCGAATTCCGTTCATAATCGACCCGGGCAAGAAAATTCCGAAAAGAATATAAAAAAAAATCAAAAAATTAAAAAAACCCCTTTCCGGCATTATTTTTAGCCAAAAGGGGATGACATAGGCCGAGAAAGAGTGAAAACAATTTTAGACCTGAATTCCGTTCATACTCGACCCGTGGAAGGAAATTCCGAAAAAAATAGCTAAAAAAATCAAGAAATTAAAAAAACTCTTTCTGGCATTTTTTTTTAGCCAAAATGGGATGAGATAGGTGGCGAAAGAGAGAAAAAAATTTTAGACTCGAATTCCGTTCATTCTCGACCCGGGCAAGAGAATTCCGAAAAAAATAGAAAAAAAAATCAAAAAAATTAAAAAAAAAACCTATTTCTAGCGTTATTTTTAGCCAAAACGGGATGAGATAGGCCGAGAAAGAGAAAAAAAAATTCTACTCCCGAATTCTGTTCCGACCCAACTCGAGCTTGAAAATTCCAAATAAAAAGTAGTAAAAAAATTCAAAAAATTAAAAAATTTAATTCTGACATTGTTTCTATCCAAAACGGGTTGGGAGAGGCCAAGAAAGAGAAAAAAAAAATTTATTCCTGAATTCCGTTCATTCTCGACCCGTGCAACGAAATTCCGAAAAAAAAAAGAAAAAAATTAGAAGAAATTAAAAAAACCCTTTCCGACATTATTTTTAGACAAAGCGGGATAATATAGGCCGAGAAATAGAGAAAAAAATTTTAGTCACGACTTCCGTTCACTCTCGACCCAGGCATGAAAATTAAAAAAAAAAAAAGCAAAAAAATTTAAAAAATTAAAAAACCCCTTTCCGTCATTATTTTTAGCCACAATGGGATGAGGGAGGCCGAGAAAGAAAGAAAAAAATTTTAGACCCGAATTCCGTTCATAATTGACACGGGCAAGAAAATTACAAAAAAATATAAAAAAAATTAAAAAACCCCTTTCCGGCATTATTTTTAGCCAAAATGGGATGAGGTAGGCCGAGAAAGAAGGAAAAAAAATTTTAGACCAGAATTCTGTTCATTCTCGACCCGTGGAAGGAAATTCCGAAAAAAATAGCTAAAAAATTCAAGAAATTAAAAAAACTCTTTCCGGCATTTTTTATAGCCAAAATGGGATAAGATAGGCGGAGAAGGAGAGAAAAAAATTTTAGACCCGAATTCCGTTCATAATCGACCCGGGCAAGAAAATTCCGAAAAGAATATAAAAAAAAATCAAAAAATTAAAAAAACCCCTTTCCGGCATTATTTTTAGCCAAAAGGGGATGACATAGGCCGAGAAAGAGTGAAAACAATTTTAGACCTGAATTCCGTTCATACTCGACCCGTGGAAGGAAATTCCGAAAAAAATAGCTAAAAAAATCAAGAAATTAAAAAAACTCTTTCTGGCATTTTTTTTTAGCCAAAATGGGATGAGATAGGTGGCGAAAGAGAGAAAAAAATTTTAGACTCGAATTCCGTTCATTCTCGACCCGGGCAAGAAAATTCCGAAAAAAATAGAAAAAAAAATCAAAAAAATTAAAAAAAAAACCTGTTTCTAGCGTTATTTTTAGCCAAAACGGGATGAGATAGGCCGAGAAAGAGAAAAAAAAATTCTACTCCCGAATTCTGTTCCGACCCAACTCGAGCTTGAAAATTCCAAATAAAAAGTAGTAAAAAAATTCAAAAAATTAAAAAATTTAATTCTGACATTGTTTCTATCCAAAACGGGTTGGGAGAGGCCAAGAAAGAGAAAAAAAAAATTTATTCCTGAATTCCGTTCATTCTCGACCCGTGCAAGGAAATTCCGAAAAAAAAAAGATAAAAATTAAAAGAAATTAAAAAAACCCTTTCCGACATTATTTTTAGCCAAAGCGGGATAATATAGGCCGAGAAATAGAGAAAAAAATTTTAGTCACGACTTCCGTTCACTCTCGACCCAGGCATGAAAATTAAAAAAAAAAAAAGCAAAAAAATTTAAAAAATTAAAAAACCCCTTTCCGTCATTATTTTTAGCCAAAATGGGATGAGGGAGGCCGAGAAAGAAAGAAAAAAATTTTAGACCCGAATTCCGTTCATAATTGACACGGGCAAGAAAATTACAAAAAAATATAAAAAAAAATTAAAAAAACCCCTTTCCGGCATTATTTTTAGCCAAAATGGGATGAGATAGGCCGAGAAAGAAGGAAAAAAATTTTAGACCAGAATTCTGTTCAAACTCGACCCGTGGAAGGAAATTCCGAAAAAAATAGCTAAAAAATTCAAGAAATTAAAAAAACTCTTTCCGGCATTTTTTATAGCCAAAATGGGATAAGATAGGCGGAGAAGGAGAGAAAAAAATTTTAGACCCGAATTCCGTTCATAATCGACCCGGGCAAGAAAATTCCGAAAAAAATAGAAAAAAAACCAAAAAAATTAAAAAAAAAACCTATTTCTAGCGTTATTTTTAGCCAAAACGGGATGAGATAGGCCGAGAAAGAGAAAAAAAATTCTACTCCCGAATTCTGTTCCGACCCAACCCGAGCTTGAAAATTCCAAATAAAAAATAGTAAAAAAATTCAAAAAATTAAAAAATTTAATTCTGACATTGTTTCTATCCAAAACGGGTTGGGAGAGGCCAAGAAAGAGAAAAAAAAAAATTTATTCCTGAATTCCGTTCATTCTCGACCCGTGCAAGGAAATTCCGAAAAAAAAAAGAAAAAAATTAAAAGAAATTAAAAAAACCCTTTCCGACATTATTTTTAGCCAAAGCGGGATAATATAGGCCGAGAAATAGAGAAAAAAATTTTAGTCACGACTTCCGTTCACTCTCGACCCAGGCATGAAAATTAAAAAAAAAAAAAAGCAAAAAAATTTAAAAAATTAAAAAACCCCTTTCCGTCATTATTTTTAGCCAAAATGGGATGAGGGAGGCCGAGAAAGAAAGAAAAAAATTTTAGACCCGAATTCCGTTCATAATTGACACGGGCAAGAAAATTACAAAAAAATATAAAAAAAATTAAAAAACCCCTTTCCGGCATTATTTTTAGCCAAAATGGGATGAGATAGGCCGAGAAAGAAGGAAAAAAATTTTAGACCAGAATTCTGTTCAAACTCGACCCGTGGAAGGAAATTCCGAAAAAAATAGCTAAAAAATTCAAGAAATTAAAAAAACTCTTTCCGGCATTTTTTATAGCCAAAATGGGATAAGATAGGCGGAGAAGGAGAGAAAAAAATTTTAGACCCGAATTCCGTTCATAATCGACCCGGGCAAGAAAATTCCGAAAAGAATATAAAAAAAAAATCAAAAAATTAAAAAAACCCCTTTCCGGCATTATTTTTAGCCAAAAGGGGATGACATAGGCCGAGAAAGAGTGAAAACAATTTTAGACCTGAATTCCGTTCATACTCGACCCGTGGAAGGAAATTCCGAAAAAAATAGCTAAAAAAATCAAGAAATTAAAAAAACTCTTTCTGGCATTTTTTTTTAGCCAAAATGGGATGAGATAGGTGGCGAAAGAGAGAAAAAAATTTTAGACTCGAATTCCGTTCATTCTCGACCCGGGCAAGAAAATTCCGAAAAAAATAGAAAAAAAAATCAAAAAAATTAAAAAAAAAAACCTGTTTCTAGCGTTATTTTTAGCCAAAACGGGATGAGATAGGCCGAGAAAGAGAAAAAAAAATTCTACTCCCGAATTCTGTTCCGACCCAACTCGAGCTTGAAAATTCCAAATAAAAAGTAGTAAAAAAATTCAAAAAATTAAAAAATTTAATTCTGACATTGTTTCTATCCAAAACGGGTTGGGAGAGGCCAAGAAAGAGAAAAAAAAAATTTCTTCCTGAATTCCGTTCATTCTCGACCCGTGCAAGGAAATTCCGAAAAAAAAAAGAAAAAAATTAAAAGAAATTAAAAAAACCCTTTCCGACATTATTTTTAGCCAAAACGTAATAATATAGGCCGAGAAATAGAGAAAAAAATTTTAGTCACGACTTCCGTTCACTCTCGACCCAGGCATGAAAATTCAAAAAAAAAAAAGCAAAAAAATTTAAAAAATTAAAAAACCCCTTTCCGTCATTATTTTTAGCCAAAATGGGATGAGAGAGGCCGAGAAAGAAAGAAAAAAATTTTAGACCCGAATTCCGTTCATAATTGACACGGGCAAGAAAATTACAAAAAAATATAAAAAAAATTAAAAAACCCCTTTCCGGCATTATTTTTAGCCAAAATGGGATGAGATAGGCCGAGAAAGAAGGAAAAAAATTTTAGACCAGAATTCTGTTCATACTCGACCCGTGGAAGGAAATTCCGAAAAAAATAGCTAAAAAATTCAAGAAATTAAAAAAACTCTTTCCGGCATTATTTATAGCCAAAATGGGATAAGATAGGCGGAGAAGGAGAGAAAAAAATTTTAGACCCGAATTTCGTTCATAATCGACCCGGGCAAGAAAATTCCGAAAAGAATATAAAAAAAAATTCAAAAAATGAAAAAAACACCTTTCCGGCATTAATTTTAGCCAAAAGGGAATGACATAGGCCGAGAAAGAGTGAAAACAATTTTAGACCTGAATTCCGTTCATACTCGACCCGTGGAAGGAAATTCCAAAAAAAAAAAGCTAAAAAAATCAAGAAATTAAAAAAACTCTTTCCGGCATTTTTTTTTAGCCAAAATGAGATGAGATAGGTGGCGAAAGAGAGAAAAAAATTTTAGACTCGAATTCCGTTCATTCTCGACCCGGGCAAGAAAATTCCAAAAAAATAGAAAAAAAATCAAAAAAAATTAAAAAAAAAAAACCTATTTCTAGCGTTATTTTTAGCCAAAACGGGATGAGATAGGCCGAGAAAGAGAAAAAAAAATTCTACTCCCGAATTCTGTTCCGACCCAACTCGAGCTTGAAAATTCCAAATAAAAAGTAGTAAAAAAATTCAAAAAATTAAAAAATTTAATTCTGACATTGTTTCTATTCAAAACGGGTTGGGAGAGGCCAAGAAAGAGAAAAAAAAAAATTTATTCCTGAATTCCGTTCATTCTCGACCCGTGCAAGGAAATTCCGAAAAAAAAAGATAAAAATTAAAAGAAATTAAAAAAACCCTTTCCGACATTATTTTTAGCCAAAGCGGGATAATATAGGCCGAGAAATAGAGAAAAAAATTTTAGTCACGACTTCCGTTCACTCTCGACCCAGGCATGAAAATTAAAAAAAAAAAAGCAAAAAAATTTAAAAAATTAAAAAACCCCTTTCCGTCATTATTTTTAGCCAAAATGGGATGAGGGAGGCCGAGAAAGAAAGAAAAAAATTTTAGACCCGAATTCCGTTCATAATTGACACGGGCAAGAAAATTACAAAAAAATATTAAAAAAATTAAAAAACCCCTTTCCGGCATTATTTTTAGCCAAAATGGGATGAGATAGGCCGAGAAAGAAGGAAAAAAATTTTAGACCAGAATTCTGTTCATACTCGACCCGTGGAAGGAAATTCCGAAAAAAATAGCTAAAAAATTCAAGAAATTAAAAAAACTCTTTCCGGCTTTATTTATAGCCAAGATGGGATAAGATAGGCGGAGAAGGAGAGAAAAAAATTTTAGACCCGAATTCCGTTCATAATCGACCCGGGCAAGAAAATTCCGAAAAGAATATAAAAAAAAAATCAAAAAATTAAAAAAACACCTTTCCGGCATTAATTTTAGCCAAAAGGGGATGACATAGGCCGAGAAAGAGTGAAAACAATTTTAGACCTGAATTCCGTTCATACTCGACCCGTGGAAGGAAATTCCGAAAAAAATAGCTAAAAAAATCAAGAAATTAAAAAAACTCTTTCCGGCATTTTTTTTTTAGCCAAAATGGGATGAGATAGGTGGCGAAAGAGAGAAAAAAAATTTAGACTCGAATTCCGTTCAGTCTCGACCCGGGCAAGAAAATTCCGAAAAAAATAGAAAAAAAATCAAAAAAATTAAAAAAAAACCTATTTCTAGCGTTATTTTTAGCCAAAACGGGATGAGATAGGCCGAGAAAGAGAAAAAAAAATTCTACTCCCGAATTCTGTTCCGACCCAACCCGAGCTTGAAAATTCCAAATAAAAAATAGTAAAAAAATTCAAAAAATTAAAAAATT
This sequence comes from Quercus engelmannii, assembly GCA_029955605.1. Classification (NCBI taxonomy): domain Eukaryota; kingdom Viridiplantae; phylum Streptophyta; class Magnoliopsida; order Fagales; family Fagaceae; genus Quercus; species Quercus engelmannii. The sequence goes on along the minus strand of JARPSG010000013.1, from coordinate 1,356,869 downwards.
TAATTATGACATTGTTTCTATCCAAAACGGGTTGGGAGAGGCCAAGAAAGAGAAAAAAAAAATTTATTCCTGAATTCCGTTCATTCTCGACCCGTGCAAGGAAATTCCGAAAAAAAAAAGATAAAAATTAAAAGAAATTAAAAAAACCCTTTCCGACATTATTTTTAGCCAAAACGGGATAATATGGGCCGAGAAATAGAGAAAAAAATTTTAGTCACGACTTCCGTTCACTCTCGACCCAGGCATGAAAATTCAAAAAAAAAAAAGCAAAAAAATTTAAAAAATTAAAAAACCCCTTTCCATCATTATTTTTAGCCAAAATGGGATGAGAGAGGCCGAGAAAGAAAGAAAAAAATTTTAGACCCGAATTCCGTTCATAATTGACACGGGCAAGAAAATTACAAAAAAATATAAAAAAAATTAAAAAACCCCTTTCCGGCATTATTTTTAGCCAAAATGGGATGAGATAGGCCGAGAAAGAAGGAAAAAAATTTTAGACCAGAATTCTGTTCATACTCGACCCGTGGAAGGAAATTCCGAAAAAAATAGCTAAAAAATTCAAGGAATTAAAAAAACTCTTTCTGGCATTTTTTTTTAGCCAAAATCGGATGAGATAGGTGGCGAAAGAGAGAAAAAAATTTTAGAATCGAATTCCGTTCATTCTCGACCCGGGCAAGAAAATTACGAAAAAAATAGAAAAAAAATCAAAAAACTTAAAAAAAAAAAAACTATTTCTAGCGTTATTTTTAGCCAAAACGGGATGAGATAGGCCGAGAAAGAGGAAAAAAAATTCTACTCCCGAATTCTGTTCCGACCCAACCCGAGCTTGAAAATTCCAAATAAAAAATAGTAAAAAAATTCAAAAAATTAAAAAATTTAATTCTGACAGTGTTTCTATCCAAAACGGGTTGGGAGAGGCCAAGAAAGAGAAAAAAAAAATTTATTCCTGAATTCCGTTCATTCTCGACCCGTGCAAGGAAATTCCGAAAAAAAAAAGATAAAAATTACAAGAAATTAAAAAAAATCCTTTCCGACATTATTTTTAGCCAAAACGGGATAATATAGGCCGAGAAACAGAGAAAAAAATTTTAGTCACGACTTCCGTTCACTCTCGACCCAGGCATGAAAATTCAAAAAAAAAAAAGCAAAAAAATTTAAAAAATTAAAAAACCCCTTTCCGTCATTATTTTTAGCCAAAATGGGATGAGAGAGGCCGAGAAAGAAAGAAAAAAATTTTAGACCCGAATTCTGTTCATAATTGACACGGGCAAGAAAATTACAAAAAAATATAAAAAAAAATTATAAAACCCCTTTCCGGCATTATTTTTAGCCAAATGGGATGAGATAGGCCGAGAAAGAAGGAAAAAAATTTTAGACCAGAATTCTGTTCATACTCGACCCGTGGAAGGAAATTCCGAAAAAAATAGCTAAAAAATTCAAGAAATTAAAAAAACTCTTTCCGGCATTATTTATAGCCAAAATGGGATAGGATAGGCGGAGAAGGAGAGAAAAAAATTTTAGACCCGAATTCCGTTCATAATTGACCCGGGCAAGAAAATTCCGAAAAGAATATAAAAAAAAAAATCAAAAAATTAAAAAAACCCCTTTCCGGCATTATTTTTAGCCAAAAGGGGATGACATAGGCCGAGAAAGAGTGAAAACAATTTAAGACCTGAATTACGTTCATACTCGACCAGTGGAAGGAAATTCCGAAAAAAATAGCTAAAAAAATCAAGAAATTAAAAAAACTCTTTCTGGCATTTTTTTTTAGCCAAAATCGGATGAGATAGGTGGCGAAAGAGAGAAAAAAATTTTAGACTCGAATTCCGTTCATTCTCGACCCGGGCAAGAAAATTACGAAAAAAATAGAAAAAAATCAATAAAATTAAAAAAAAACCTATTTCTAGCGTTATTTTTAGCCAAAACGGGATGAGATAGGCCAAGAAAGAGAAAAAAAAATTCTACTCCCGAATTCTGTTCCGACCCAACCCGAGCTTGAAAATTCCAAATAAAAAATAGTAAAAAAATTCAAAAAATTAAAAAATTTAATTCTGACATGGTTTCTATCCAAAACGGGTTGGGAGAGGCCAAGAAAGAGAAAAAAAAAATTATTCCTGAATTCCGTTCATTCTCGACCCGTGCAAGGAAATTCCGAAAAAAAAAAGATAAAAATTAAAAGAAATTAAAAAAACCCTTTCCGACATTATTTTTAGCCAAAACGGAATAATATAGGCCGAGAAATAGAGAAAAAAATTTTAGTCACGACTTCCGTTCACTCTCGACCCAGGCATGAAAATTCAAAAAAAAAAAAACAAAAAAATTTAAAAAATTAAAAAACCCCTTTCCATCATTATTTTTAGCCAAAATGGGATGAGAGAGGCCGAGAAAGAAAGAAAAAAATTTTAGACCCGAATTCCGTTCATAATTGACACGGGCAAGAAAATTACAAAAAAATATAAAAAAAATTAAAAAACCCCTTTCCGGCATTATTTTTAGCCAAAATGGGATGAGATAGGCCGAGAAAGAAGGAAAAAAATTTTAGACCAGAATTCTGTTCATACTCGACCCGTGGAAGGAAATTCCGAAAAAAATAGCTAAAAAATTCAAGGAATTAAAAAAACTCTTTCTGGCATTTTTTTTTAGCCAAAATGGGATGAGATAGGTGGCGAAAGAGAGAAAAAAATTTTAGAATCGAATTCCGTTCATTCTCGACCCGGGCAAGAAAATTCCGAAAAAAATAGAAAAAAAATCAAAAAACTTAAAAAAAAAAAAAACTATTTCTAGCGTTATTTTTAGCCAAAACGGGATGAGATAGGCCGAGAAAGAGAAAAAAAAATTCTACTCCCGAATTCTGTTCCGACCCAACCCGAGCTTGAAAATTCCAAATAAAAAATAGTAAAAAAATTCAAAAAATTAAAAAATTTAATTCTGACAGTGTTTCTATCCAAAACGGGTTGGGAGAGGCCAAGAAAGAGAAAAAAAAAATTTATTCCTGAATTCCGTTCATTCTCGACCCGTGCAAGGAAATTCCGAAAAAAAAAAGATAAAAATTACAAGAAATTAAAAAAAATCCTTTCCGACATTATTTTTAGCCAAAACGGGATAATATAGGCCGAGAAATAGAGAAAAAAATTTTAGTCACGACTTCCGTTCACTCTCGACCCAGGCATGAAAATTCAAAAAAAAAAAAGCAAAAAAATTTAAAAAATTAAAAAACCCCTTTCCGTCATTATTTTTAGCCAAAATGGGATGAGAGAGGCCGAGAAAGAAAGAAAAAAATTTTAGACCCGAATTCCGTTCATAATTGACACGGGCAAGAAAATTACAAAAAAATATAAAAAAAAAATTATAAAACCCCTTTCCGGCATTATTTTTAGCCAAATGGGATGAGATAGGCCGAGAAAGAAGGAAAAAAATTTTAGACCAGAATTCTGTTCATACTCGACCCGTGGAAGGAAATTCCGAAAAAAATAGCTAAAAAATTCAAGAAATTAAAAAAACTCTTTCTGGCATTATTTATAGCCAAAATGGGATAAGATAGGCGGAGAAGGAGAGAAAAAAATTTTAGACCCGAATTCCGTTCATAATCGACCCGGGCAAGAAAATTCCGAAAAGAATATAAAAAAAAAAATCAAAAAATTAAAAAAACCCCTTTCCGGCATTATTTTTAGCCAAAAGGGGATGACATAGGCCGAGAAAGAAGGAAAAAAATTTTAGACCAGAATTCTGTTCATACTCGACCCGTGGAAGGAAATTCCGAAAAAAATAGCTAAAAAATTCAAGGAATTAAAAAAACTCTTTCTGGCATTTTTTATTAGCCAAAATGGGATGAGATAGGTGGCGAAAGAGAGAAAAAAATTTTAGACTCGAATTCCGTTCATTCTCGACCCGGGCAAGAAAATTCCGAAAAAAATAGAAAAAAAATCAAAAAAATAAAAAAAAAAAAATCTATTTCTAGCGTTATTTTTAGCCAAAACGGGATGAGATAGGCCGAGAAAGAGAAAAAAAAAATTTACTCCCGAATTCTGTTCCGACCCAATCCGAGCTTGAAAATTCCAAATAAAAAATAGTAAAAAAATTCAAAAAATTAAAAAATTTAATTCTGACATTGTTTCTATCCAAAACGGGTTGGGAGAGGCCAAGAAAGAGAAAAAAAAAATTTATTCCTGAATTCCGTTCATTCTCGACCCGTGCAAGGAAATTCCGAAAAAAAAAAGATAAAAATTAAAAGAAATTAAAAAAACCCTTTCCGACATTATTTTTAGCCAAAACGGAATAATATAGGCCGAGAAATAGAGAAAAAAATTTTAGTCACGACTTCCGTTCACTCTCGACCCAGGCATGAAAATTCAAAAAAAAAAAAGCAAAAAAATTTAAAATATTAAAAAACCCCTTTCCGTCATTATTTTTAGCCAAAATGGGATGAGAGAGGCCGAGAAAGAAAGAAAAAAATTTTAGACCCGAATTCCGTTCATAATTGACACGGGAAGGAAAATTACAAAAAAATATAAAAAAAATTAAAAAACCCCTTTCCGGCATTATTTTTAGCCAAAATGGGATGAGATAGGCCGAGAAAGAAGGAAAAAAATTTTAGACCAGAATTCTGTTCATACTCGACCCGTGGAAGGAAATTCCGAAAAAAATAGCTAAAAAATTCAAGGAATTAAAAAAACTCTTTCTGGCATTTTTTTTTAGCCAAAATGGGATGAGATAGGTGGCGAAAGAGAGAAAAAAATTTTAGACTCGAATTCCGTTCATTCTCGACCCGGGCAAGAAAATTCCGAAAAAAATAGAAAAAAAATCAAAAAAAAAAAAAAAAAAAAACCTATTTCTAGCGTTATTTTTAGCCAAAACGGGATGAGATAGGCCGAGAAAGAGAAAAAAAAAATTTACTCCCGAATTCTGTTCCGACCCAATCCGAGCTTGAAAATTCCAAATAAAAAATAGTAAAAAAATTCAAAAAATTAAAAAATTTAATTCTGACATTGTTTCTATCCAAAACGGGTTGGGAGAGGCCAAGAAAGAGAAAAAAAAAATTATTCCTGAATTCCGTTCATTCTCGACCCGTGCAAGGAAATTCCGAAAAAAAAAAGATAAAAATTAAAAGAAATTAAAAAAACCCTTTCCGACATTATTTTTAGCCAAAACGGAATAATATAGGCCGAGAAATAGAGAAAAAAATTTTAGTCACGACTTCCGTTCACTCTCGACCCAGGCATGAAAATTCAAAAAAAAAAAAACAAAAAAATTTAAAAAATTAAAAAACCCCTTTCCGTCATTATTTTTAGCCAAAATGGGATGAGAGAGGCCGAGAAAGAAAGAAAAAAATTTTAGACCCGAATTCCGTTCATAATTGACACGGGCAAGAAAATTACAAAAAAATATAAAAAAAATTAAAAAACCCCTTTCCGGCATTATTTTTAGCCAAAATGGGATGAGATAGGCCGAGAAAGAAGGAAAAAAATTTTAGACCAGAATTCTGTTCATACTCGACCCGTGGAAGGAAATTCCGAAAAAAATAGCTAAAAAATTCAAGGAATTAAAAAAACTCTTTCTGGCATTTTTTTTTAGCCAAAATGGGATGAGATAGGTGGCGAAAGAGAGAAAAAAATTTTAGAATCGAATTCCGTTCATTCTCGACCCGGGCAAGAAAATTCCGAAAAAAATAGAAAAAAAATCAAAAAACTTAAAAAAAAAAAAACTATTTCTAGCGTTATTTTTAGCCAAAACGGGATGAGATAGGCCGAGAAAGAGAAAAAAAAAATTCTACTCCCGAATTCTGTTCCGACCCAACCCGAGCTTGAAAATTCCAAATAAAAAATAGTAAAAAAATTCAAAAAATTAAAAAATTTAATTCTGACAGTGTTTCTATCCAAAACGGGTTGGGAGAGGCCAAGAAAGAGAAAAAAAAAATTTATTCCTGAATTCCGTTCATTCTCGACCCGTGCAAGGAAATTCCGAAAAAAAAAAGATAAAAATTAAAAGAAATTAAAAAAACCCTTTCCGACATTATTTTTAGCCAAAACGGGATTATATGGGCCGAGAAATAGAGAAAAAAATTTTAGTCACGACTTCCGTTCACTCTCGACTCAGGCATGAAAATTCAAAAAAAAAAAAAAGCAAAAAAATTTAAAAAATTAAAAAACCCCTTTCCATCATTATTTTTAGCCAAAATGGGATGAGAGAGGCCGAGAAAGAAAGAAAAAAATTTTAGACCCGAATTCCGTTCATAATTGACATGGGCAAGAAAATTACAAAAAAATATAAAAAAAAATTAAAAAAACCCCTTTCCGGCATTATTTTTAGCCAAAATGGGATGAGATAGGCCGAGAAAAAAGGAAAAAAATTTTAGACCAGAATTCTGTTCATACTCGACCCGTGGAAGGAAATTCCGAAAAAAATAGCTAAAAAATTCAAGGAATTAAAAAAACTCTTTCTGGCATTTTTTTTTAGCCAAAATGGGATGAGATAGGTGGCGAAAGAGAGAAAAAAAATTTAGACTCGAATTCCGTTCATTCTCGACCCGGGCAAGAAAATTCCGAAAAAAATAGAAAAAAAATCAAAAAAATTAAAAAAAAAACCTATTTCTAGCGTTATTTTTAGCCAAAACGGGATGAGATAGGCCGAGAAAGAGAAAAAAAAATTCTACTCCCGAATTCTGTTCCGACCCAACCCGAGCTTGAAAATTCCAAATAAAAAATAGTAAAAAAATTCAAAAAATTAAAAAATTTAATTCTGACATTGTTTCTATCCAAAACGGGTTGGGAGAGGCCAAGAAAGAGAAAAAAAAAAATTTATTCCTGAATTCCGTTCATTCTCGACCCGTGCAAGGAAATTCCGAAAAAAAAAAGATAAAAATTACAAGAAATTAAAAAAAATCCTTTCCGACATTATTTTTAGCCAAAACGGGATAATATAGGCCGAGAAATAGAGAAAAAAATTTTAGTCACGACTTCCGATCACTCTCGACCCAGGCATGAAAATTCAAAAAAAAAAAAGCAAAAAAATTTAAAAAATTAAAAAACCCCTTTCCGTCATTATTTTTAGCCAAAATGGGATGAAAGAGGCCGAGAAAGAAAGAAAAAAATTTTAGACCCGAATTCCGTTCATAATTGACACGGGCAAGAAAATTACAAAAAAATATAAAAAAAATTTATAAAACCCCTTTCCGGCATTATTTTTAGCCAAAATGGGATGAGATAGGCCGAGAAAGAAGGAAAAAAATTTTAGACCAGAATTCTGTTCATACTCGACCCGTGGAAGGAAATTCCGAAAAAAATAGCTAAAAAATTCAAGAAATTAAAAAAACTCTTTCCGGCATTATTTATAGCCAAAATGGGATAAGATAGGCGGAGAAGGAGAGAAAAAAATTTTAGACCCGAATTCCGTTCATAATCGACCCGGGCAAGAAAATTCCGAAAAGAATATAAAAAAAAATCAAAAAATTAAAAAAACCCCTTTCCAGCATTATTTTTAGCCAAAAGGGGATGACATAGGCCGAGAAACAGTGAAAACAATTTTAGACCTGAATTCCGTTCATACTCGACCCGTGGAAGGAAATTCCGAAAAAAATAGCTAAAAAAATCAAGAAATTAAAAAAACTCTTTCTGGCATTTTTTTTTAGCCAAAATGGGATGAGATAGGTGGCGAAAGAGAGAAAAAAATTTTAGACTCGAATTCCGTTCATTCTCGACCCGGGCAAGAAAATTCCGAAAAAAATAGAAAAAAAATCAAAAAAATAAAAAAAAAAAAACCTATTTCTAGCGTTATTTTTAGCCAAAACGGGATGAGATAGGCCGAGAAAGAGAAAAAAAAAATTTACTCCCGAATTCTGTTCCGACCCAATCCGAGCTTGAAAATTCCAAATAAAAAATAGTAAAAAAATTCAAAAAATTAAAAAATTTAATTCTGACATTGTTTCTATCCAAAACGGGTTGGGAGAGGCCAAGAAAGAGAAAAAAAAAATTTATTCCTGAATTCCGTTCATTCTCGACCCGTGCAAGGAAATTCCGAAAAAAAAAAGATAAAAATTAAAAGAAATTAAAAAAACCCTTTCCGACATTATTTTTAGCCAAAACGGAATAATATAGGCCGAGAAATAGAGAAAAAAATTTTAGTCACGACTTCCGTTCACTCTCGACCCAGGCATGAAAATTCAAAAAAAAAAAAAGCAAAAAAATTTAAAATATTAAAAAACCCCTTTCCGTCATTATTTTTAGCCAAAATGGGATGAGAGAGGCCGAGAAAGAAAGAAAAAAATTTTAGACCCGAATTCCGTTCATAATTGACACGGGAAGGAAAATTACAAAAAAATATAAAAAAAATTAAAAAACCCCTTTCCGGCATTATTTTTAGCCAAAATGGGATGAGATAGGCCGAGAAAGAAGGAAAAAAATTTTAGACCAGAATTCTGTTCATACTCGACCCGTGGAAGGAAATTCCGAAAAAAATAGCTAAAAAATTCAAGGAATTAAAAAAACTCTTTCTGGCATTTTTTTTTAGCCAAAATGGGATGAGATAGGTGGCGAAAGAGAGAAAAAAATTTTAGACTCGAATTCCGTTCATTCTCGACCCGGGCAAGAAAATTCCGAAAAAAATAGAAAAAAAATCAAAAAAAAAAAAAAAAAAAAACCTATTTCTAGCGTTATTTTTAGCCAAAACGGGATGAGATAGGCCGAGAAAGAGAAAAAAAAAATTTACTCCCGAATTCTGTTCCGACCCAATCCGAGCTTGAAAATTCCAAATAAAAAATAGTAAAAAAATTCAAAAAATTAAAAAATTTAATTCTGACATTGTTTCTATCCAAAACGGGTTGGGAGAGGCCAAGAAAGAGAAAAAAAAAATTATTCCTGAATTCCGTTCATTCTCGACCCGTGCAAGGAAATTCCGAAAAAAAAAAGATAAAAATTAAAAGAAATTAAAAAAACCCTTTCCGACATTATTTTTAGCCAAAACGGAATAATATAGGCCGAGAAATAGAGAAAAAAATTTTAGTCACGACTTCCGTTCACTCTCGACCCAGGCATGAAAATTCAAAAAAAAAAAAAACAAAAAAATTTAAAAAATTAAAAAACCCCTTTCCGTCATTATTTTTAGCCAAAATGGGATGAGAGAGGCCGAGAAAGAAAGAAAAAAATTTTAGACCCGAATTCCGTTCATAATTGACACGGGCAAGAAAATTACAAAAAAATATAAAAAAAATTAAAAAACCCCTTTCCGGCATTATTTTTAGCCAAAATGGGATGAGATAGGCCGAGAAAGAAGGAAAAAAATTTTAGACCAGAATTCTGTTCATACTCGACCCGTGGAAGGAAATTCCGAAAAAAATAGCTAAAAAATTCAAGGAATTAAAAAAACTCTTTCTGGCATTTTTTTTTAGCCAAAATGGGATGAGATAGGTGGCGAAAGAGAGAAAAAAATTTTAGACCCGAATTCCGTTCATAATCGACCCGGGCAAGAAAATTCCGAAAAGAATATAAAAAAAAAATCAAAAAATGAAAAAAACACCTTTCCGGCATTAATTTTAGCCAAAAGGGGATGACATAGGCCGAGAAAGAGTGAAAACAATTTTAGACCTGAATTCCGTTCATACTCGACCCGTGGAAGGAAATTCCGAAAAAAATAGCTAAAAAAATCAAGAAATTAAAAAAACTCTTTCCGGCATTTTTTTTTTAGCCAAAATGGGATGAGATAGGTGGCGAAAGAGAGAAAAAAAATTTAGACTCGAATTTCGTTCATTCTCGACCCGGGCAAGAAAATTCCGAAAAAAATAGAAAAAAAATCAAAAAAATTAAAAAAAAACCTATTTCTAGCGTTATTTTTAGCCAAAACGGGATGAGATAGGCCGAGAAAGAGAAAAAAAAATTCTACTCCCGAATTCTGTTCCGACCCAACCCGAGCTTGAAAATTCCAAATAAAAAATAGTAAAAAAATTCAAAAAATTAAAAAATTTAATTCTGACATTGTTTCTATCCAAAACGGGTTGGGAGAGGCCAATAAAGAGAAAAAAAAAAATTTATTCCTGAATTCCGTTCATTCTCGACCCGTGCAAGGAAATTCCGAAAAAAAAAAGATAAAAATTAAAAGAAATTAAAAAAACCCTTTCCGACATTATTTTTAGCCAAAACGGGATTATATGGGCCGAGAAATAGAGAAAAAAATTTTAGTCACGACTTCCGTTCACTCTCGACTCAGGCATGAAAATTCAAAAAAAAAAAAAAGCAAAAAAATTTAAAAAATTAAAAAACCCCTTTCCATCATTATTTTTAGCCAAAATGGGATGAGAGAGGCCGAGAAAGAAAGAAAAAAATTTTAGACCCGAATTCCGTTCATAATTGACATGGGCAAGAAAATTACAAAAAAATATAAAAAAAAATTAAAAAAACCCCTTTCCGGCATTATTTTTAGCCAAAATGGGATGAGATAGGCCGAGAAAAAAGGAAAAAAATTTTAGACCAGAATTCTGTTCATACTCGACCCGTGGAAGGAAATTCCGAAAAAAATAGCTAAAAAATTCAAGGAATTAAAAAAACTCTTTCTGGCATTTTTTTTTAGCCAAAATGGGATGAGATAGGTGGCGAAAGAGAGAAAAAAAATTTAGACTCGAATTCCGTTCATTCTCGACCCGGGCAAGAAAATTCCGAAAAAAATAGAAAAAAAATCAAAAAAATTAAAAAAAAAACCTATTTCTAGCGTTATTTTTAGCCAAAACGGGATGAGATAGGCCGAGAAAGAGAAAAAAAAATTCTACTCCCGAATTCTGTTCCGACCCAACCCGAGCTTGAAAATTCCAAATAAAAAATAGTAAAAAAATTCAAAAAATTAAAAAATTTAATTCTGACATTGTTTCTATCCAAAACGGGTTGGGAGAGGCCAAGAAAGAGAAAAAAAAAAATTTATTCCTGAATTCCGTTCATTCTCGACCCGTGCAAGGAAATTCCGAAAAAAAAAAGATAAAAATTACAAGAAATTAAAAAAAATCCTTTCCGACATTATTTTTAGCCAAAACGGGATAATATAGGCCGAGAAATAGAGAAAAAAATTTTAGTCACGACTTCCGATCACTCTCGACCCAGGCATGAAAATTCAAAAAAAAAAAAGCAAAAAAATTTAAAAAATTAAAAAACCCCTTTCCGTCATTATTTTTAGCCAAAATGGGATGAAAGAGGCCGAGAAAGAAAGAAAAAAATTTTAGACCCGAATTCCTTTCATAATTGACACGGGCAAGAAAATTACAAAAAAATATAAAAAAAATTTATAAAACCCCTTTCCGGCATTATTTTTAGCCAAAATGGGATGAGATAGGCCGAGAAAGAAGGAAAAAAATTTTAGACCAGAATTCTGTTCATACTCGACCCGTGGAAGGAAATTCCGAAAAAAATAGCTAAAAAATTCAAGAAATTAAAAAAACTCTTTCCGGCATTATTTATAGCCAAAATGGGATAAGATAGGCGGAGAAGGAGAGAAAAAAATTTTAGACCCGAATTCCGTTCATAATCGACCCGGGCAAGAAAATTCCGAAAAGAATATAAAAAAAAATCAAAAAATTAAAAAAACCCCTTTCCAGCATTATTTTTAGCCAAAAGGGGATGACATAGGCCGAGAAACAGTGAAAACAATTTTAGACCTGAATTCCGTTCATACTCGACCCGTGGAAGGAAATTCCGAAAAAAATAGCTAAAAAAATCAAGAAATTAAAAAAACTCTTTCTGGCATTTTTTTTTAGCCAAAATGGGATGAGATAGGTGGCGAAAGAGAGAAAAAAATTTTAGACTCGAATTCCGTTCATTCTCGACCCGGGCAAGAAAATTCCGAAAAAAATAGAAAAAAAATCAAAAAAATAAAAAAAAAAAAACCTATTTCTAGCGTTATTTTTAGCCAAAACGGGATGAGATAGGCCGAGAAAGAGAAAAAAAAAATTTACTCCCGAATTCTGTTCCGACCCAATCCGAGCTTGAAAATTCCAAATAAAAAATAGTAAAAAAATTCAAAAAATTAAAAAATTTAATTCTGACATTGTTTCTATCCAAAACGGGTTGGGAGAGGCCAAGAAAGAGAAAAAAAAAATTTATTCCTGAATTCCGTTCATTCTCGACCCGTGCAAGGAAATTCCGAAAAAAAAAAGATAAAAATTAAAAGAAATTAAAAAAACCCTTTCCGACATTATTTTTAGCCAAAACGGAATAATATAGGCCGAGAAATAGAGAAAAAAATTTTAGTCACGACTTCCGTTCACTCTCGACCCAGGCATGAAAATTCAAAAAAAAAAAAGCAAAAAAATTTAAAATATTAAAAAACCCCTTTCCGTCATTATTTTTAGCCAAAATGGGATGAGAGAGGCCGAGAAAGAAAGAAAAAAATTTTAGACCCGAATTCCGTTCATAATTGACACGGGAAGGAAAATTACAAAAAAATATAAAAAAAATTAAAAAACCCCTTTCCGGCATTATTTTTAGCCAAAATGGGATGAGATAGGCCGAGAAAGAAGGAAAAAAATTTTAGACCAGAATTCTGTTCATACTCGACCCGTGGAAGGAAATTCCGAAAAAAATAGCTAAAAAATTCAAGGAATTAAAAAAACTCTTTCTGGCATTTTTTTTTAGCCAAAATGGGATGAGATAGGTGGCGAAAGAGAGAAAAAAATTTTAGACTCGAATTCCGTTCATTCTCGACCCGGGCAAGAAAATTCCGAAAAAAATAGAAAAAAAATCAAAAAAAAAAAAAAAAAAAAACCTATTTCTAGCGTTATTTTTAGCCAAAACGGGATGAGATAGGCCGAGAAAGAGAAAAAAAAAATTTACTCCCGAATTCTGTTCCGACCCAATCCGAGCTTGAAAATTCCAAATAAAAAATAGTAAAAAAATTCAAAAAATTAAAAAATTTAATTCTGACATTGTTTCTATCCAAAACGGGTTGGGAGAGGCCAAGAAAGAGAAAAAAAAAATTATTCCTGAATTCCGTTCATTCTCGACCCGTGCAAGGAAATTCCGAAAAAAAAAAGATAAAAATTAAAAGAAATTAAAAAAAACCCTTTCCGACATTATTTTTAGCCAAAACGGAATAATATAGGCCGAGAAATAGAGAAAAAAATTTTAGTCACGACTTCCGTTCACTCTCGACCCAGGCATGAAAATTCAAAAAAAAAAAAACAAAAAAATTTAAAAAATTAAAAAACCCATTTCCGTCATTATTTTTAGCCAAAATGGGATGAGAGAGGCCGAGAAAGAAAGAAAAAAATTTTAGACCCGAATTCCGTTCATAATTGACACGGGCAAGAAAATTACAAAAAAATATAAAAAAAATTAAAAAACCCCTTTCCGGCATTATTTTTAGCCAAAATGGGATGAGATAGGCCGAGAAAGAAGGAAAAAAATTTTAGACCAGAATTCTGTTCATACTCGACCCGTGGAAGGAAATTCCGAAAAAAATAGCTAAAAAATTCAAGGAATTAAAAAAACTCTTTCTGGCATTTTTTTTTAGCCAAAATGGGATGAGATAGGTGGCGAAAGAGAGAAAAAAATTTTAGACCCGAATTCCGTTCATAATCGACCCGGGCAAGAAAATTCCGAAAAGAATATAAAAAAAAAATCAAAAAATGAAAAAAACACCTTTCCGGCATTAATTTTAGCCAAAAGGGGATGACATAGGCCGAGAAAGAGTGAAAACAATTTTAGACCTGAATTCCGTTCATACTCGACCCGTGGAAGGAAATTCCGAAAAAAATAGCTAAAAAAATCAAGAAATTAAAAAAACTCTTTCCGGCATTTTTTTTTTAGCCAAAATGGGATGAGATAGGTGGCGAAAGAGAGAAAAAAAATTTAGACTCGAATTTCGTTCATTCTCGACCCGGGCAAGAAAATTCCGAAAAAAATAGAAAAAAAATCAAAAAAATTAAAAAAAAACCTATTTCTAGCGTTATTTTTAGCCAAAACGGGATGAGATAGGCCGAGAAAGAGAAAAAAAAATTCTACTCCCGAATTCTGTTCCGACCCAACCCGAGCTTGAAAATTCCAAATAAAAAATAGTAAAAAAATTCAAAAAATTAAAAAATTTAATTCTGACATTGTTTCTATCCAAAACGGGTTGGGAGAGGCCAATAAAGAGAAAAAAAAAAATTTATTCCTGAATTCCGTTCATTCTCGACCCGTGCAAGGAAATTCCGAAAAAAAAAAGATAAAAATTAAAAGAAATTAAAAAAACCCTTTCCGACATTATTTTTAGCCAAAACGGGATTATATGGGCCGAGAAATAGAGAAAAAAATTTTAGTCACGACTTCCGTTCACTCTCGACTCAGGCATGAAAATTCAAAAAAAAAAAAAAGCAAAAAAATTTAAAAAATTAAAAAACCCCTTTCCATCATTATTTTTAGCCAAAATGGGATGAGAGAGGCCGAGAAAGAAAGAAAAAAATTTTAGACCCGAATTCCGTTCATAATTGACATGGGCAAGAAAATTACAAAAAAATATAAAAAAAAATTAAAAAAACCCCTTTCCGGCATTATTTTTAGCCAAAATGGGATGAGATAGGCCGAGAAAAAAGGAAAAAAATTTTAGACCAGAATTCTGTTCATACTCGACCCGTGGAAGGAAATTCCGAAAAAAATAGCTAAAAAATTCAAGGAATTAAAAAAACTCTTTCTGGCATTTTTTTTTAGCCAAAATGGGATGAGATAGGTGGCGAAAGAGAGAAAAAAAATTTAGACTCGAATTCCGTTCATTCTCGACCCGGGCAAGAAAATTCCGAAAAAAATAGAAAAAAAATCAAAAAAATTAAAAAAAAAAACCTATTTCTAGCGTTATTTTTAGCCAAAACGGGATGAGATAGGCCGAGAAAGAGAAAAAAAAATTCTACTCCCGAATTCTGTTCCGACCCAACCCGAGCTTGAAAATTCCAAATAAAAAATAGTAAAAAAATTCAAAAAATTAAAAAATTTAATTCTGACATTGTTTCTATCCAAAACGGGTTGGGAGAGGCCAAGAAAGAGAAAAAAAAAAATTTATTCCTGAATTCCGTTCATTCTCGACCCGTGCAAGGAAATTCCGAAAAAAAAAAGATAAAAATTACAAGAAATTAAAAAAAATCCTTTCCGACATTATTTTTAGCCAAAACGGGATAATATAGGCCGAGAAATAGAGAAAAAAATTTTAGTCACGACTTCCGATCACTCTCGACCCAGGCATGAAAATTCAAAAAAAAAAAAGCAAAAAAATTTAAAAAATTAAAAAACCCCTTTCCGTCATTATTTTTAGCCAAAATGGGATGAAAGAGGCCGAGAAAGAAAGAAAAAAATTTTAGACCCGAATTCCGTTCATAATTGACACGGGCAAGAAAATTACAAAAAAATATAAAAAAAATTTATAAAACCCCTTTCCGGCATTATTTTTAGCCAAAATGGGATGAGATAGGCCGAGAAAGAAGGAAAAAAATTTTAGACCAGAATTCTGTTCATACTCGACCCGTGGAAGGAAATTCCGAAAAAAATAGCTAAAAAATTCAAGAAATTAAAAAAACTCTTTCCGGCATTATTTATAGCCAAAATGGGATAAGATAGGCGGAGAAGAAGAGAAAAAAATTTTAGACCCGAATTCCGTTCATAATCGACCCGGGCAAGAAAATTCCGAAAAGAATATAAAAAAAAATCAAAAAATTAAAAAAACCCCTTTCCAGCATTATTTTTAGCCAAAAGGGGATGACATAGGCCGAGAAACAGTGAAAACAATTTTAGACCTGAATTCCGTTCATACTCGACCCGTGGAAGGAAATTCCGAAAAAAATAGCTAAAAAAATCAAGAAATTAAAAAAACTCTTTCTGGCATTTTTTTTTAGCCAAAATGGGATGAGATAGGTGGCGAAAGAGAGAAAAAAATTTTAGACTCGAATTCCGTTCATTCTCGACCCGGGCAAGAAAATTACGAAAAAAATAGAAAAAAAATCAAAAAAATTAAAAAAAAAACCTATTTCTAGCGTTATTTTTAGCCAAAATGGGATGAGATAGGCCAAGAAAGAGAAAAAAAAATTTTACTCCCGAATTCTGTTCCGACCCAACCCGAGCTTGAAAATTCCAAATAAAAAATAGTAAAAAAATTCAAAAAATTAAAAAATTTAATTCTGACATTGTTTCTATCCAAAACGGGTTGGGAGAGGCCAAGAAAGAGAAAAAAAAAATTTATTCCTGAATTCCGTTCATTCTCGACCCGTGCAAGGAAATTCCGAAAAAAAAAAGATAAAAATTAAAAGAAATTAAAAAAACCCTTTCCGACATTATTTTTAGCCAAAACGGAATAATATAGGCCGAGAAATAGAGAAAAAAATTTTAGTCATGACATCCGTTCACTCTCGACCCAGGCATGAAAATTCAAAAAAAAAAAAGCAAAAAAATTTAAAAAATTAAAAAACCCCTTTCCGTCATTATTTTTAGCCAAAATGGGATGAGAGAGGCCGAGAAAGAAAGAAAAAAATTTTAGACCCGAATTCCGTTCATAATTGACACGGGCAAGAAAATTACAAAAAAATATAAAAAAAAATTAAAAAACCCCTTTCCGGCATTATTTTTAGCCAAAATGGGATGAGATAGGCCGAGAAAGAAGGAAAAAAATTTTAGACCAGAATTCTGTTCATACTCGACCCGTGGAAGGAAATTCCGAAAAAAATAGCTAAAAAATTCAAGAAATTAAAAAAACTCTTTCCGGCATTTTTTATAGCCAAAATGGGATAAGATAGGCGGAGAAGGAGAGAAAAAAATTTTAGACCCGAATTCCGTTCATAATCGACCCGGGCAAGAAAATTCCGAAAAGAATATAAAAAAAAAATCAAAAAATTAAAAAAACCCCTTTCCGGCATTATTTTTAGCCAAAAGGGGATGACATAGGCCGAGAAAGAGTGAAAACAATTTTAGACCTGAATTCCGTTCATACTCGACCCGTGGAAGGAAATTCTGAAAAAAATAGCTAAAAAAATCAAGAAATTAAAAAAACTCTTTCTGGCATTTTTTTTTAGCCAAAATGGGATGAGATAGGTGGCGAAAGAGAGAAAAAAATTTTAGACCCGAATTCCGTTCATAATCGACCCGGGCAAGAAAACCCCGAAAAGAATATAAAAAAAAAATCAAAAAATGAAAAAAACACCTTTCCGGCATTAATTTTAGCCAAAAGGGGATGACATAGGCCGAGAAAGAGTGAAAACAATTTTAGACCTGAATTCCGTTCATACTCGACCCGTGGAAGGAAATTCCGAAAAAAATAGCTAAAAAAATCAAGAAATTAAAAAAACTCTTTCTGGCATTTTTTTTTTAGCCAAAATGGGATGAGATAGGTGGCGAAAGAGAGAAAAAAATTTTAGACTCGAATTCCGTTCATTCTCGACCCGGGCAAGAAAATTCCGAAAAAAATAGAAAAAAAAACCTATTTCTTGCGTTATTTTTAGCCAAAACGGGATGATATAGGCCGAGAAAGAGAAAAAAAAATTCTACTCCCGAATTCTGTTCCGACCCAACCCGAGCTTGAAAATTCCAAATAAAAAATAGTAAAAAAATTCAAAAAATTAAAAAATTTAATTCTGACATTGTTTCTATCCAAAACGGGTTGGGAGAGGCCAAGAAAGAGAAAAAAAAAAAATTTATTCCTGAATTCCGTTCATTCTCGACCCGTGCAAGGAAATTCCGAAAAAAAAAAAGATAAAAATTAAAAGAAATTAAAAAAAACCCTTTCCGACATTATTTTTAGCCAAAACGGGATAATATGGGCCGAGAAATAGAGAAAAAAATTTTAGTCACCACTTCCGTTCACTCTCGACCCAGGCATGAAAATTCAAAAAAAAAAAAGCAAAAAAATTTAAAAAATTAAAAAACCCCTTTCCTTCATTATTTTTAGCCAAAATGGGATGAGAGAGGCCGGGAAAGAAAGAAAAAAATTTTAGACCCGAATTCCGTTCATAATTGACACAGGCAAGAAAATATCAAAAAAATTAAAAAACCCCTTTCCGGCATTATTTTTAGCCAAAATGGGATGAGATAGGCCGAGAAAGAAGGAAAAAAATTTTAGACCAGAATTCTGTTCATACTCGACCCGTGGAAGGAAATTCCGAAAAAAATAGCTAAAAAATTGAAGGAATTAAAAAAACTCTTTCTGGCATTTTTTTTTAGCCAAAATGGGATGAGATAGGTGGCGAAAGAGAGAAAAAAATCTTAGACTCGAATTCCGTTCATTCTCGACCCGGGCAAGAAAATTCCGAAAAAAATAGAAAAAAAATCAAAAAAATTAAAAAAAAAACCTATTTCTAGCGTTATTTTTAGCCAAAACGGGATGAGATAGGCCGAGAAAGAGAAAAAAAAATTCTACTCCCGAATTCTGTTCCGACCCAACCCGAGCTTGAAAATTCCAAACAAAAAATAGTAAAATAATTCAAAAAATTAAAAAATTTAATTCTGACATTGTTTCTATCCAAAACGGGTTGGGAGAGGCCAAGAAAGAGAAAAAAAAAATTTATTCCTGAATTCCGTTCATTCTCGACCCGTGCAAGGAAATTCCGAAAAAAAAAAGATAAAAATTACAAGAAATTAAAAAAAATCCTTTCCGACATTATTTTTAGCCAAAACGGGATAATATAGGCCGAGAAATAGAGAAAAAAATTTTAGTCACGACTTCCGTTCACTCTCGACCCAGGCATGAAAATTCAAAAAAAAAAAAAAGCAAAAAAATTTAAAAAATTAAAAAACCCCTTTCCGTCATTATTTTTAGCCAAAATGGGATGAGAGAGGCCGAGAAAGAAAGAAAAAAATTTTAGACCCGAATTCCGTTCATAATTGACACGGGCAAGAAAATTACAAAAAAATATAAAAAAAAAATTATAAAACCCCTTTCCGGCATTATTTTTTGCCAAAATGGGATGAGATAGGCCGAGAAAGAAGGAAAAAAATTTTAGACCAGAATTCTATTCATACTCGACCCGTGGAAGGAAATTCCGAAAAAAATAGCTAAAAAATTCAAGAAATTAAAAAAACTCTTTCCGGCATTATTTATAGCCAAAATGGGATAAGATAGGCGGAGAAGGAGAGAAAAAAATTTTAGACCCGAATTCCGTTCATAATCGACCCGGGCAAGAAAATTCCGAAAAGAATATAAAAAAAAATCAAAAAACTAAAAAAAACCCCTTTCCGGCATTATTTTTAGCCAAAAGGGGATGACATAGGCCGAGAAAGAGTGAAAACAATTTTAGACCTGAATTCCGTTCATACTCGACGCGTGGAAGGAAATTCCGAAAAAAATAGCTAAAAAAATCAAGAAATTAAAAAAACTCTTTCTGGCATTTTTTTTTAGCCAAAATGGGATGAGATAGGTGGCGAAAGAGAGAAAAAAATTTTAGACTCGAATTCCGTTTATTCTCGACCCGGGCAAGAAAATTACGAAAAAAATAGAAAAAAAATCAAAAAAATAAAAAAAAAAACCTATTTCTAGCGTTATTTTTAGCCAAAACGGGATGAGATAGGCCAAGAAAGAGAAAAAAAAATTTTACTCCCGAATTTTGTTCCGACCCAACCCGAGCTTGAAAATTCCAAATAAAAAATAGTAAAAAAATTCAAAAAATTAAAAAATTTAATTCTGACATTGTTTCTATCCAAAACGGGTTGGGAGAGGCCAAGAAAGAGAAAAAAAAAAATTTATTCCTGAATTCCGTTCATTCTCGACCCGTGCAAGGAAATTCCGAAAAAAAAAAGATAAAAATTAAAAGAAATTAAAAAAACCCTTTCCGACATTATTTTTAGCCAAAACGGAATAATATAGGCCGAGAAATAGAGAAAAAAATTTTAGTCACGACTTCCGTTCACTCTCGACCCAGGCATGAAAATTCAAAAAAAAAAAAAGTAAAAAAATTTAAAAAATTAAAAAACCCCTTTCCGTCATTATTTTTAGCCAAAATGGGATGAGAGAGGCCGGGAAAGAAAGAAAAAAATTTTAGACCCGAATTCCGTTCATAATTGACACGGGCAAGAAAATTACAAAAAAATATAAAAAAAATTAAAAAACCCCTTTCCGGCATTATTTTTAGCCAAAATGGGATGAGATAGGCCGAGAAAGAAGGAAAAAAATTTTAGACCAGAATTCTGTTCATACTCGACCCGTGGAAGGAAATTCCGAAAAAAATAGCTAAAAAATTCAAGGAATTAAAAAAACTCTTTCTGGCATTTTTTTTTAGCCAAAATGGGATGAGATAGGTGGCGAAAGAGGGAAAAAAATTTTAGACCCGAATTCCGTTCATAATCGAACCGGGCAAGAAAATTCCGAAAAGAATATAAAAAAAAAATCAAAAAATGAAAAAAACACCTTTCCGGCATTAATTTTAGCCAAAAGGGGATGACATAGGCCGAGAAAGAGTGAAAACAATTTTAGACCTGAATTCCGTTCATACTCGACCCGTGGAAGGAAATTCCGAAAAAAATAGCTAAAAAAATCAAGAAATTAAAAAAACTCTTTCCGGCATTTTTTTTTTAGCCAAAATGGGATGAGATAGGTGGCGAAAGAGAGAAAAAAATTTTAGACTCGAATTTCGTTCATTCTCGACCCGGGCAAGAAAATTCCGAAAAAAATAGAAAAAAAATCAAAAAAATTAAAAAAAAAACCTATTTCTAGCGTTATTTTTAGCCAAAACGGGATGAGATAGGCCGAGAAAGAGAAAAAAAAATTCTACTCCCGAATTCTGTTCCGACCCAACCCGAGCTTGAAAATTCCAAACAAAAAATAGTAAAATAATTCAAAAAATTAAAAAATTTAATTCTGACATTGTTTCTATCCAAAACGTGTTGGGAGAGGCCAAGAAAGAGAAAAAAAAAATTTATTCCTGAATTCCGTTCATTCTCGACCCGTGCAAGGAAATTCGGAAAAAAAAAAGATAAAAATTACAAGAAATTAAAAAAAATCCTTTCCGACATTATTTTTAGCCAAAACGGGATAATATAGGCCGAGAAATAGAGAAAAAAATTTTAGTCACGACTTCCGTTCACTCTCGACCCAGGCATGAAAATTCAAAAAAAAAAAAGCAAAAAAATTTAAAAAAATTAAAAAACCCCTTTCCGTCATTATTTTTAGCCAAAATGGGATGAGAGAGGCCGAGAAAGAAAGAAAAAAATTTTAGACCCGAATTCCGTTCATAATTGACACGGGCAAGAAAATTACAAAAAAATATAAAAAAAAAATTATAAAGCCCCTTTCCGGCATTATTTTTTGCCAAAATGGGATGAGATAGGCCGAGAAAGAAGGAAAAAAATTTTAGACCAGAATTCTGTTCATACTCGACCCGTGGAAGGAAATTCCGAAAAAAATAGCTAAAAAATTCAAGAAATTAAAAAAACTCTCTCCGGCATTATTTATAGCCAAAATGGGATAAGATAGGCGGAGAAGGAGAAAAAAAAATTTTAGACCCGAATTCCGTTCATAATCGACCCGGTCAAGAAAATTCCGAAAAGAATATAAAAAAAAATCAAAAAATTAAAAAAACCCCTTTCCGGCATTATTTTTAGCCAAAAGGGGATGACATAGGCCGAGAAAGAGTGAAAACAATTTTAGACCTGAATTCCGTTCATACTCGACCCGTGGAAGGAAATTCCGAAAAAAATAGCTAAAAAAATCAAGAAATTAAAAAAACTCTTTCTGGCATTTTTTTTTAGCCAAAATGGGATGAGATAGGTGGCGAAAGAGAGAAAAAAATTTTAGACTCGAATTCCGTTTATTCTCGACCCGGGCAAGAAAATTACGAAAAAAATAGAAAAAAAATCAAAAAAATAAAAAAAAAAACCTATTTCTAGCGTTATTTTTAGCCAAAACGGGATGAGATAGGCCAAGAAAGAGAAAAAAAAATTTTACTCCCGAATTCTGTTCCGACCCAACCCGAGCTTGAAAATTCCAAATAAAAAATAGTAAAAAAATTCAAAAAATTAAAAAATTTAATTCTGACATTGTTTCTATCCAAAACGGGTTGGGAGAGGCCAAGAAAGAGAAAAAAAAATTTATTCCTGAATTCCGTTCATTCTCGACCCGTGCAAGGAAATTCCGAAAAAAAAAAGATAAAAATTAAAAGAAATTAAAAAAACCCTTTCCGACATTATTTTTAGCCAAAACGGAATAATATAGGCCGAGAAATAGAGAAAAAAATTTTAGTCACGACTTCCGTTCACTCTCGACCCAGGCATGAAAATTCAAAAAAAAAAAAGCAAAAAAATTTAAAAAATTAAAAAACCCCTTTCCGTCATTATTTTTAGCCAAGATGGGATGAGAGAGGCCGGGAAAGAAAGAAAAAAATTTTAGACCCGAATTCCGTTCATAATTGACACGGGCAAGAAAATTACAAAAAAATATAAAAAAAATTAAAAAACCCCTTTCCGGCATTATTTTTAGCCAAAATGGGATGAGATAGGCCGAGAAAGAAGGAAAAAAATTTTAGACCAGAATTCTGTTCATACTCGACCCGTGGAAGGAAATTCCGAAAAAAATAGCTAAAAAATTCAAGGAATTAAAAAAACTCTTTCTGGCATTTTTTTTTAGCCAAAATGGGATGAGATAGGTGGCGAAAGAGAGAAAAAAATTTTAGACCCGAATTCCGTTCATAATCGACCCGGGCAAGAAAATTCCGAAAAGAATATAAAAAAAAAAATCAAAAAATGAAAAAAACACCTTTCCGGCATTAATTTTAGCCAAAAGGGGATGACATAGGCCGAGAAAGAGTGAAAACAATTTTAGACCTGAATTCCGTTCATACTCGACCCGTGGAAGGAAATTCTGAAAAAAATAGCTAAAAAAATCAAGAAATTAAAAAAACTCTTTCCGGCATTTTTTTTTTAGCCAAAATGGGATGAGATAGGTGGCGAAAGAGAGAAAACAATTTTAGACTCGAATTCCGTTCATTCTCGACCCGGGCAAGAAAATTCCGAAAAAAATAGAAAAAAAATCAAAAAAATTAAAAAAAAAAACCTATTTCTAGCGTTATTTTTAGCCAAAACGGGATGAGATAGGCCGAGAAAGAGAAAAAAAAATTCTGCTCCCGAATTCTGTTCCGACCCAACCCGAGCTTGAAAATTCCAAACAAAAAATAGTAAAATAATTCAAAAAATTAAAAAATTTAATTCTGACATTGTTTCTATCCAAAACGGGTTGGGAGAGGCCAAGAAAGAGAAAAAAAAAATTTATTCCTGAATTCCGTTCATTCTCGACCCGTGCAAGGAAATTCCGAAAAAAAAAAGATAAAAATTACAAGAAATTAAAAAAAATCCTTTCCGACATTATTTTTAGCCAAAACGGGATAATATAGGCCGAGAAATAGAGAAAAAAATTTTAGTCACGACTTCCGTTCACTCTCGACCTAGGCATGAAAATTCAAAAAAAAAAAAGCAAAAAAATTTAAAAAATTAAAAAACCCCTTTCCGTCATTATTTTTAGCCAAAATGGGATGAGAGAGGCCGAGAAAGAAAGAAAAAAATTTTAGACCCGAATTCCGTTCATAATTGACACGGGCAAGAAAATTACAAAAAAATATAAAAAAAAAATTATAAAGCCACTTTCCGGCATTATTTTTTGCCAAAATGGGATGAGATAGGCCGAGAAAGAAGGAAAAAAATTTTAGACCAGAATTCTGTTCATACTCGACCCGTGGAAGGAAATTCCGAAAAAAATAGCTAAAAAATTCAAGAAATTAAAAAAACTCTTTCCGGCATTATTTATAGCCAAAATGGGATAAGATAGGCGGAGAAGGAGAGAAAAAAATTTTAGACCCGAATTCCGTTCATAATCGACCCGGGCAAGAAAATTCCGAAAAGAATATAAAAAAAAATCAAAAAATTAAAAAAACCCCTTTCCGGCATTATTTTTAGCCGAAAGGGGATGACATAGGCCGAGAAAGAGTGAAAACAATTTTAGACCTGAATTCCGTTCATACTCGACCCGTGGAAGGAAATTCCGAAAAAAAATAGCTAAAAAAATCAAGAAATTAAAAAAACTCTTTCTGGCATTTTTTTTTAGCCAAAATGGGATGAGATAGGTGGCGAAAGAGAGAAAAAAAATTTAGACTCGAATTCCGTTTATTCTCGACCCGGGCAAGAAAATTACGAAAAAAATAGAAAAAAAATAAGAAAAAATAAAAAAAAAAAACCTATTTCTAGCGTTATTTTTAGCCAAAACGGGATGAGATAGGCCAAGAAAGAGAAAAAAAAATTTTACTCCCGAATTCTGTTCCGACCCAACCCGAGCTTGAAAATTCCAAATAAAAAATAGTAAAAAAATTCAAAAAATTAAAAAATTTAATTCTGACATTGTTTCTATCCAAAACGGGTTGGGAGAGGCCAAGAAAGAGAAAAAAAAATTTTATTTCTGAATTCCATTCTTTCTCGACCCGTGCAAGGAAATTCCGAAAAAAAAAAGATAAAAATTAAAAGAAATTAAAAAAACCATTTCCGACATTATTTTTAGCCAAAACGGAATAATATAGGCCGAGAAATAGAGAAAAAAATTTTAGTCACGACTTCCGTTCACTCTCGACCCAGGCATGAAAATTCAAAAAAAAAAAAGCAAAAAAATTTAAAAAATTAAAAAACCCCTTTCCGTCATTATTTTTAGCCAAAATGGGATGAGAGAGGCCGAGAAAGAAAGAAAAAAATTTTAGACCCGAATTCCGTTCATAATTGACACGGGCAAGAAAATTACAAAAAAATATAAAAAAAACTAAAAAACCCCTTTCCGGCATTATTTTTAGCCAAAATGGGATGAGATAGGCCGAGAAAGAAGGAAAAAAATTTTAGACCAGAATTCTGTTCATACTCGACCCGTGGAAGGAAATTCCGAAAAAAATAGCTAAAAAATTCAAGGAATTAAAAAAACTCTTTCTGGCATTTTTTTTTAGCCAAAATGGGATGAGATAGGTGGCGAAAGAGAGAAAAAAATTTTAGACCCGAATTCCGTTCATAATCGACCCGGGCAAGAAAATTCCGAAAAGAATATAAAAAAAAAATCAAAAAATGAAAAAAACACCTTTCCGGCATTATTTTTAGCCAAAAGGGGATGACATAGGCCGAGAAAGAGTGAAAACAATTTTAGACCTGAATTCCGTTCATACTCGACCCGTGGAAGGAAATTCCGAAAAAAATAGCTAAAAAAATCAAGAAATTAAAAAAACTCTTTCCGGCATTTTTTTTTTAGCCAAAATGGGATGAGATAGGTGGCGAAAGAGAGAAAAAAATTTTAGACTCGAATTCCGTTCATTCTCGACCCGGGCAAGAAAATTCCGAAAAAAATAGAAAAAAAATCAAAAAAATTAAAAAAAAACCTATTTCTAGAGTTATTTTTAGCCAAAACGGGATGAGATAGGCCGAGAAAGAGAAAAAAAAATTCTACTCCCGAATTCTGTTCCGACCCAACTCGAGCTTGTAAATTCCAAATAAAAAATAGTAAAAAAATTCAAAAAATTAAAAAATTTAATTCTGACATTGTTTCTATCCAAAACGGGTTGGGAGAGGCCAAGAAAGAGAAAAAAAAAATTTATTCCTGAATTCCGTTCATTCTCGACCCGTGCAAGGAAATTCCGAAAAAAAAAAAGATAAAAATTAAAAGAAATTAAAAAAACCCTTTCCGACATTATTTTTAGCCAAAGCGGGATGATATAGGCCGAGAAATAGAGAAAAAAAATTTAGTCACGACTTCCATTCACTCTCGACCCAGGCATGAAAATTCAAAAAAAAAAAAGCAAAAAAATTTAAAAAATTAAAAAACCCCTTTCCATCATTATTTTTAGCCAAAATGGGATGAGAGAGGCCGAGAAAGAAAGAAAAAAATTTTAGACCCGAATTCCGTTCATAATTGACACGGGCAAGAAAATTACAAAAAAATATAAAAAAAATTAAAAAACCCCTTTCCGGCATTATTTTTAGCAAAAATGGGATGAGATAGGCCGAGAAAGAAGGAAAAAAATTTTAGACCAGAATTCTGTTCATACTCGACTCGTGGAAGGAAATTCCGAAAAAAATAGCTAAAAAATTCAAGGAATTAAAAAAACTGTTTCTGGCATTTTTTTTTAGCCAAAATGGGATGAGATAGGTGGCGAAAGAGAGAAAAAAATTTTAGGCTCGAATTCATTTCATTCTCGACCCGGGCAAGAAAATTCCGAAAAAAATAGAAAAAAAATCAAAAAAATTAAAAAAAAAACCTATTTCTAGCGTTATTTTTAGCCAAAACGGGATGAGATAAGCCGAGAAAGAGAAAAAAAAATTCTACTCCCGAATTCTGTTCCGACCCAACCCGAGCTTGAAAATTCCAAACAAAAAATAGTAAAAAAATTCAAAAAATCAAAAAATTTAATTCTGACATTGTTTCTATCCAAAACGGGTTGGGAGAGGCCAAGAAAGAGAAAAAAAAAAATTTGTTCCTGAATTCCGTTCATTCTCGACCCGTGCAAGGAAATTCCGAAAAAAAAAAGATAAAAATTACAAGAAATTAAAAAAAATCCTTTCCGACATTATTTTTAGCCAAAACGGGATAATATAGGCCGAGAAATAGAGAAAAAAATTTTAGTCACGACTTCCGTTCACTCTCGACCCTGGCATGAAAATTCAAAAAAAAAAAAGCAAAAAAATTTAAAAAATTAAAAAACCCCTTTCCGTCATTATTTTTAGCCAAAATGGGATGAGAGAGGCCGAGAAAGAAAGAAAAAAATTTTAGACCCGAATTCCGTTCATAATTGACACGGGCAAGAAAATTACAAAAAAATATAAAAAAAATTAAAAAACCTCTTTCCGGCATTATTTTTAGCCAAAATGGGATGAGATAGGCCGAGAAAGAAGGAAAAAAATTTTAGACCAGAATTCTGTTCATACTCGACCCGTGGAAGGAAATTCCGAAAAAAATAGCTAAAAAATTCAAGGAATTAAAAAAACTCTTTCTGGCATTTTTTTTTAGCCAAAATGGGATGAGATAGGTGGCGAAAGAGAGAAAAAAATTTTAGACTCGAATTCCGTTCATTCTCGACCCGGGCAAGAAAATTCCGAAAAAAATAGAAAAAAAATCAAAAAAATTAAAAAAAAAAACCTATTTCTAGCGTTATTTTTAGCCAAAACGGGATGAGATAGGCCGAGAAAGAGAAAAAAAAATTCTACTCCCGAATTCTGTTCCGACCCAACCCGAGCTTGAAAATTCCAAACAAAAAATAGTAAAAAAATTCAAAAAATTAAAAAATTTAATTTTGACATTGTTTCTATCCAAAACGGGTTGGGAGAGGCCAAGAAAGAGAAAAAAAAAAATTTATTCCTGAATTCCGTTCATTCTCGACCCGTGCAAGGAAATTCCGAAAAAAAAAAGATAAAAATTACAAGAAATTAAAAAAAATCCTTTCCGACATTATTTTTAGCCAAAACGGGATAATATAGGCCGAGAAATAGAGAAAAAAATTTTAGTCACGACTTCCGTTCACTCTCGACCCTGGCATGAAAATTCAAAAAAAAAAAAGCAAAAAAATTTAAAAAATTAAAAAACCCCTTTCCGTCATTATTTTTAGCCAAAATGGGATGAGAGAGGCCGAGAAAGAAAGAAAAAAATTTTTGACCCGAATTCCGTTCATAATTGACACGAGCAAGAAAATTACAAAAAAATATAAAAAAAAATTAAAAAACCCCTTTCCGGCATTATTTTTAGCCAAAATGGGATGAGATAGGCGGAGAAAGAAGGAAAAAAATTTCAGACCAGAATTCTGTTCATACTCGACCCGTGGAAGGAAATTCTGAAAAAAATAGCTAAAAAATTCAAGAAATTAAAAAAACTCTTTCCGGCATTATTTATAGCCAAAATGGGATAAGATAGGCCGAGAAGGAGAGAAAAAAATTTTAGACCCGAATTCCGTTCATAATCGACCTGGGCAAGAAAATTCCCAAAAAATATAAAAAAAAAAAATCAAAAAATGAAAAAAACACCTTTCCGGCATTAATTTTAGCCAAAAGGGGATGACATACGCCGAGAAAGAGTGAAAACAATTTTAGACCTGAATTCCGTTCATACTCGACCCGTGGAAGGAAATTCCGAAAAAAATAGCTAAAAAATTCAAGGAATTAAAAAAACTCTTTCTGGCATTTTTTTTTAGCCAAAATGGGATGAGATAGGTGGCGAAAGAGAGAAAAAAAATTTAGACTCGAATTCCGTTCATTCTCGACCCGGGCAAGAAAATTCCGAAAAAAATAGAAAAAAAATCAAAAAAATTAAAAAAAAACCTATTTCTAGCGTTATTTTTAGCCAAAACGGGATGAGATAGGCCAAGAAAGAGAAAAAAAAATTCTACTCCCGAATTCTGTTCCGACCCTACCCGAGCTTGAAAATTCCAAATAAAAAATAGTAAAAAAATTCAAAAAATTAAAAAATTTAATTCTGACATTGTTTCTATCCAAAACGGGTTGGGAGAGGCCAAGAAAGAGAAAAAAAAAATTTATTCCTGAATTCCGTTCATTCTCGACCCGTGCAAGGAAATTCCGAAAAAAAAAAGATAAAAATTAAAAGAAATTAAAAAAACCCTTTCCGACATTATTTTTAGCCAAAACGGAATAATATAGGCCGAGAAATAGAGAAAAAAATTTTAGTCACGACTTCCGTTCACTCTCGACCCAGGCATGAAAATTCAAAAAAAAAAAAGCAAAAAAATTTAAAAAATTAAAAAACCCCTTTCCGTCATTATTTTTAGCCAAAATGGGATGAGAGAGGCCGAGAAAGAAAGAAAAAAATTTTAGACCCGAATTCCGTTCATAATTGACACAGGCAAGAAAATTACAAAAAAATATAAAAAAAATTAAAAAACCCCTTTCCGGCATTATTTTTAGCCAAAATGGGATGAGATAGGCCGAGAAAGAAGGAAAAAAATTTTAGACCAGAATTCTGTTCATATTCGACCTGTGGAAGGAAATTCCGAAAAAAATAGCTAAAAAATTCAAGAAATTAAAAAAACTCTTTCCGGCATTTTTTATAGCCAAAATGGGATAAGATAGGCGGAGAAGGAGAGAAACAAATTTTAGACCCGAATTCCGTTCATAATCGACCCGGGCAAGAAAATTCCGAAAAGAATATAAAAAAAAAAATCAAAAAATTAAAAAAACCCCTTTCCGGCATTATTTTTAGCCAAAAGGGGATGACATAGGCCGAGAAATAGTGAAAACAATTTTAGACCTGAATTCCGTTCATACTCGACCCGTGGAAGGAAATTCCGAAAAAAATAGCTAAAAAAATCAAGAAATTAAAAAAACTCTTTCTGGCATTTTTTTTTAGCCAAAATGGGATGAGATAGGTGGCGAAAGAGAGAAAAAAATTTTAGACTCGAATTCCGTTCATTCTCGACCCGGGCAAGAAAATTCCGAAAAAAATAGAAAAAAAATCAAAAAAATTAAAAAAAAACCTATTTCTAGCGTTATTTTTAGCCAAAACGGGATGATATAGGCCGAGAAAGAGAAAAAAAAATTCTACTCCCGAATCTGTTCCGACCCAACCCGAGCTTGAAAATTCCATATAAAAAATAGTAAAAAAATTCAAAAAATTAAAAAATTTAATTCTGATATTGTTTCTATCCAAAACGGGTTGGGAGAGGCCAAGAAAGAGAAAAAAAAAAATTTTTCCTGAATTCCGTTCATTCTCGACCCGTGCAAGGAAATTCCGAAAAAAAAAAGATAAAAATTAAAAGAAATTAAAAAAACCCTTTCCGACATTATTTTTAGCCAAAACGGGATAATATGGGCCGAGAAATAGAGAAAAAAATTTTAGTCACCACTTCCGTTCACTCTCGACCCAGGCATGAAAATTCAAAAAAAAAAAGCAAATAAAATTTAAAAAATTAAAAAACCCCCTTTCCGTCATTATTTTTAGCCAAAATGGGATGAGAGAGGCCGGGAAAGAAAGAAAAAAATTTTAGACCCGAATTCCGTTCATAATTGACACGGGCAAGAAAATTACAAAAAAATATAAAAAAAAATTAAAAAACCCCTTTCCGGCATTATTTTTAGCCAAAATGGGATGAGATAGGCCGAGAAAGAAGGAAAAAAATTTTAGACCAGAATTCTGTTCATACTCGACCCGTGGAAGGAAATTCCGAAAAAAATAGCTAAAAAATTCAAGAAATTAAAAAAACTCTTTCCGGCATTATTTATAGCCAAAATGGGATAAGATAGGCGGAGAAGGAGAGAAAAAAATTTTAGACCCGAATTCCGTTCATAATCGACCGGGGCAAGAAAATTCCCAAAAAATATAAAAAAAAAATCAAAAAATGAAAAAAAAACCTTTCCGGCATTAATTTTAGCCAAAAGGGGATGACATACGCCGAGAAAGAGTGAAAACAATTTTAGACCTGAATTCCGTTCATACTCGACCCGTGGAAGGAAATTCCGAAAAAAATAGCTAAAAAAATCAAGAAATTAAAAAAACTCTTTCCGGCATTTTTTTTTTAGCCAAAATGGGATGAGATAGGTGGCGAAAGAGAGAAAAAAATTTTAGACTCGAATTCCGTTCATTCTCGACCCGGGCAAGAAAATTCCGAAAAAAATAGAAAAAAAATCAAAAAAATTAAAAAAAAAACTATTTCTAGCGTTATTTTTAGCCAAAACGGGATGAGATAGGCCGAGAAAGAGAAAAAAAAATTCTACTCCCGAATTCTGTTCCGACTCAACCCGAGCTTGAAAATTCCAAATAAAAAATAGTAAAAAAATTCAAAAAAATAAAAAATTTAATTCTGACAATGTTTCTATCCAAAACGGGTTGGGAGAGGCCAAGAAAGAGAAAAAAAAATTTATTCCTGAATTCCGTTCATTCTCGACCCGTGCAAGGAAATTCCGAAAAAAAAAAAGATAAAAATTAAAAGAAATTAAAAAAACCCTTTCCGACATTATTTTTAGCCAAAACGGAATAATATAGGCCGAGAAATAGAGAAAAAAATTTTAGTCACGACTTCCGTTCACTCTCGACCCAGGCATGAAAATTCAAAAAAAAAAAAGCAAAAAAATTTAAAAAATTAAAAAACCCCTTTCCGTCATTATTTTTAGCCAAAATGGGATGAGAGAGGCCGAGAAAGAAAGAAAAAAATTTTAGACCCGAATTCCGTTCATAATTGACACAGGCAAGAAAATTACAAAAAAATATAAAAAAAATTAAAAAACCCCTTTCCGGCATTATTTTTAGCCAAAATGGGATGAGATAGGCCGAGAAAGAAGGAAAAAAATTTTAGACCAGAATTCTGTTCATATTCGACCTGTGGAAGGAAATTCCGAAAAAAATAGCTAAAAAATTCAAGAAATTAAAAAAACTCTTTCCGGCATTTTTTATAGCCAAAATGGGATAAGATAGGCGGAGAAGGAGAGAAACAAATTTTAGACCCGAATTCCGTTCATAATCGACCCGGGCAAGAAAATTCCGAAAAGAATATAAAAAAAAAAAAATCAAAAAATTAAAAAAACCCCTTTCCGGCATTATTTTTAGCCAAAAGGGGATGACATAGGCCGAGAAATAGTGAAAACAATTTTAGACCTGAATTCCGTTCATACTCGACCCGTGGAAGGAAATTCCGAAAAAAATAGCTAAAAAAATCAAGAAATTAAAAAAACTCTTTCTGGCATTTTTTTTTAGCCAAAATGGGATGAGATAGGTGGCGAAAGAGAGAAAAAAATTTTAGACTCGAATTCCGTTCATTCTCGACCCGGGCAAGAAAATTCCGAAAAAAATAGAAAAAAAATCAAAAAAATTAAAAAAAAACCTATTTCTAGCGTTATTTTTAGCCAAAACGGGATGATATAGGCCGAGAAAGAGAAAAAAAAATTCTACTCCCGAATCTGTTCCGACCCAACCCGAGCTTGAAAATTCCATATAAAAAATAGTAAAAAAATTCAAAAAATTAAAAAATTTAATTCTGATATTGTTTCTATCCAAAACGGGTTGGGAGAGGCCAAGAAAGAGAAAAAAAAAAATTTTTCCTGAATTCCGTTCATTCTCGACCCGTGCAAGGAAATTCCGAAAAAAAAAAGATAAAAATTAAAAGAAATTAAAAAAACCCTTTCCGACATTATTTTTAGCCAAAACGGGATAATATGGGCCGAGAAATAGAGAAAAAAATTTTAGTCACCACTTCCGTTCACTCTCGACCCAGGCATGAAAATTCAAAAAAAAAAAGCAAATAAAATTTAAAAAATTAAAAAACCCCCTTTCCGTCATTATTTTTAGCCAAAATGGGATGAGAGAGGCCGGGAAAGAAAGAAAAAAATTTTAGACCCGAATTCCGTTCATAATTGACACGGGCAAGAAAATTACAAAAAAATATAAAAAAAAATTAAAAAACCCCTTTCCGGCATTATTTTTAGCCAAAATGGGATGAGATAGGCCGAGAAAGAAGGAAAAAAATTTTAGACCAGAATTCTGTTCATACTCGACCCGTGGAAGGAAATTCCGAAAAAAATAGCTAAAAAATTCAAGAAATTAAAAAAACTCTTTCCGGCATTATTTATAGCCAAAATGGGATAAGATAGGCGGAGAAGGAGAGAAAAAAATTTTAGACCCGAATTCCGTTCATAATCGACCGGGGCAAGAAAATTCCCAAAAAATATAAAAAAAAAATCAAAAAATGAAAAAAAAACCTTTCCGGCATTAATTTTAGCCAAAAGGGGATGACATACGCCGAGAAAGAGTGAAAACAATTTTAGACCTGAATTCCGTTCATACTCGACCCGTGGAAGGAAATTCCGAAAAAAATAGCTAAAAAAATCAAGAAATTAAAAAAACTCTTTCCGGCATTTTTTTTTTAGCCAAAATGGGATGAGATAGGTGGCGAAAGAGAGAAAAAAATTTTAGACTCGAATTCCGTTCATTCTCGACCCGGGCAAGAAAATTCCGAAAAAAATAGAAAAAAAATCAAAAAAATTAAAAAAAAAACTATTTCTAGCGTTATTTTTAGCCAAAACGGGATGAGATAGGCCGAGAAAGAGAAAAAAAAATTCTACTCCCGAATTCTGTTCCGACTCAACCCGAGCTTGAAAATTCCAAATAAAAAATAGTAAAAAAATTCAAAAAAATAAAAAATTTAATTCTGACAATGTTTCTATCCAAAACGGGTTGGGAGAGGCCAAGAAAGAGAAAAAAAAATTTATTCCTGAATTCCGTTCATTCTCGACCCGTGCAAGGAAATTCCGAAAAAAAAAAAGATAAAAATTAAAAGAAATTAAAAAAACCCTTCCCGACATTACTTTTAGCCAAAGCAGGATAATATAGGCCGAGAAATAGAGAAAAAAATTTTAGTCACGACTTCCGTTCACTCTCGACCCAGGCATGAAAATTCAAAAAAAAAAAAGCAAAAAAATTTAAAAAATTAAAAAACCCCTTTCCGTCATTATTTTTAGCCAAAATGGGATGAGAGAGGCCGAGAAATAAAGAAAAAAATTTTAGACCCGAATTCCGTTCATAATTGACACGGGCAAGAAAATTACAAAAAAATATAAAAAAAAAATTAAAAAACCCCTTTCCGGCATTATTTTTAGCCAAAATGGGATGAGATAGGCCGAGAAAGAAGGAAAAAAATTTTAGACCAGAATTCTGTTCATACTCGACCTGTGGAAGGAAATTCCGAAAAAAATAGCTAAAAAATTCAAGAAATTAAAAAAACTCTTTCTGGCATTTTTTATAGCCAAAATGGGATAAGATAGGCGGAGAAGGAGAGAAAAAAATTTTAGACCCGAATTCCGTTCATAATCGACCCGGGCAAGAAAATTCCGAAAAGAATATAAAAAAAAAATCAAAAAATTAAAAAAACCCCTTTCCGGCATTATTTTTAGCCAAAAGGGGATGACATAGGCCGAGAAAGAGTGAAAACAATTTTAGACCTGAATTCCGTTCATACTCGACCCGTGGAAGGAAATTCCGAAAAAAATAGCTAAAAAACTCAAGAAATTAAAAAAACTCTTTCCGGCATTTTTTTTTAGCCAAAATGGGATGAGATAGGTGGCGAAAGAGAGAAAAAAATTTTAGACTCGAATTCCGTTCATTCTCGACCCGGGCAAGAAAATTCCCAAAAAAATAGAAAAAAAATCAAAAAAATTAAAAAAAAAACCTATTTCTAGCGTTATTTTTAGCCAAAACGGGATGAGATAGGCCGAGAAAGAGAAAAAAAAATTCTACTCCCGAATTCTGTTCCGACCCAACCCGAGCTTGAAAATTCCAAATAAAAAATAGTAAAAAAATTCAAAAAATTAAAAAATTTAATTCTGACATTGTTTCTATCCAAAACGGGTTGGGAGAGGCCAAGAAAGAGAAAAAAAAAATTTATTCCTGAATTCCGTTCATTCTCGACCCGTGCAAGGAAATTCCGAAAAAAAAAAGATAAAAATTAAAAGAAATTAAAAAAACCCTTTCCGACATTATTTTTAGCCAAAGCGGGATGATATAGGCCGAGAAATAGAGAAAAAAAATTTTAGTCACGACTTCCGTTCACTCTCGACCCAGGCATGAAAATTCAAAAAAAAAAAAGCAAAAAAATTAAAAAAATTAAAAAACCCCTTTCCATCATTATTTTTAGCCAAAATGGGATGAGAGAGGCCGAGAAAGAAAGAAAAAAATTTTAGACCCGAATTCCGTTCATAATTGACACGGGCAAGAAAATTACAAAAAAATATAAAAAAAATTAAAAAACCCCTTTCCGGCATTATTTTTAGCCAAAATGGGATGAGATAGGCCGAGAAAGAAGGAAAAAAATTTTAGACCAGAATTCTGTTCATACTCGACCCGTGGAAGGAAATTCCGAAAAAAATAGCTAAAAAATTCAAGAAATTAAAAAAACTCTTTCTGGCATTTTTTATAGCCAAAATGGGATAAGATAGGCGGAGAAGGAGAGAAAAAAATTTTAGACCCGAATTCCGTTCATAATCGACCCGGGCAAGAAAATTCCGAAAAGAATATAAAAAAAAAATCAAAAAATTAAAAAAACCCCTTTCCGGCATTATTTTTAGCCAAAAGGGGATGACATAGGCCGAGAAAGAGTGAAAACAATTTTAGACCTGAATTCCGTTCATACTCGACCCGTGGAAGGAAATTCCGAAAAAAATAGCTAAAAAAATCAAGAAATTAAAAAAACTCTTTCCGGCATTTTTTTTTAGCCAAAATGGGATGAGATAGGTGGCGAAAGAGAGAAAAAAATTTTAGACTCGAATTCCGTTCATTCTCGACCCGGGCAAGAAAATTCCGAAAAAAATAGAAAAAAAATCAAAAAAATTAAAAAAAAACCTATTTCTAGCGTTATTTTTAGCCAAAACGGGATGAGATAGGCCGAGAAAGAGAAAAAAAAATTCTACTCTCGAATTCTGTTCCGACCCAACCCGAGCTTGAAAATTCCAAATAAAAAATAGTAAAAAAATTCAAAAAATTAAAAAATTTAATTCTGACATTGTTTCTATCCAAAACGGGTTGGGAGAGGCCAAGAAAGAGAAAAAAAAAATTTATTCCTGAATTCCGTTCAGTCTCGACCCGTGCAAGGAAATTCCGAAAAAAAAAAGATAAAAATTAAAAGAAATTAAAAAAACCCTTTCCGACATTATTTTTAGCCAAAACGGGATAATATGGGCCGAGAAATAGAGAAAAAAATTTTAGTCACCACTTCCGTTCACTCTCGACCCAGGCATGAAAATTCAAAAAAAAAAAAAGCAAAAAAATTTAAAAAATTAAAAAACCCCTTTCCGTCATTATTTTTAGCCAAAATGGGATGAGAGAGGCCGGGAAAGAAAGAAAAAAAATTTAGACCCGAATTCCGTTCATAATTGACACGGGCAAGAAAATTACAAAAAAATATAAAAAAAATTAAAAAACCCCTTTCCGGCATTATTTTTAGCCAAAATGGGATGAGATAGGCCGAGAAAGAAGGAAAAAAATTTTAGACCAGAATTCTGTTCATACTCGACCCGTGGAAGGAAATTCCGAAAAAAATAGCTAAAAAATTCAAGAAATTAAAAAAACTCTTTCCGGCATTATTTATAGCCAAAATGGGATAAGATAGGCGGAGAAGGAGAGAAAAAAATTTTAGACCCGAATTCCGTTCATAATCGACCCGGGCAAGAAAATTCCCAAAAGAATATAAAAAAAAAAAATCAAAAAATGAAAAAAAACACCTTTCCGGCATTAATTTTAGCCAAAAGGGGATGACATAGGCCGAGAAAGAGTGAAAACAATTTTAGACCTGAATTCCGTTCATACTCGATCCGTGGAAGGAAATTCCGAAAAAAATAGCTAAAAAACTCAAGAAATTAAAAAAACTCTTTCCGGCATTTTTTTTTAGCCAAAATGGGATGAGATAGGTGGCGAAAGAGTGAAAAAAATTTTAGACTCGAATTCCGTTCATTCTCGACCCGGGCAAGAAAATTCCGAAAAAAATAGAAAAAAAATTAAAAAAATTAAAAAAAAACCTATTTCTAGCGTTATTTTTAGCCAAAACGGGATGAGATAGGCCGAGAAAGAGAAAAAAAAATTCTACTCTGGAATTCTGTTCCGACCCAACCCGAGCTTGAAAATTCCAAATAAAAAATAGTAAAAAAATTCAAAAAATTAAAAAATTTAATTCTGACATTGTTTCTATCCAAAACGGGTTGGGAGAGGCCAAGAAAGAGAAAAAAAAAATTTATTTCTGAATTCCGTTCATTCTCGACCCGTGCAAGGAAATTCCGAAAAAAAAAAGATAAAAATTAAAAGAAATTAAAAAAACCCTTTCCGACATTATTTTTAGCCAAAACGGGATAATATGGGCCGAGAAATAGAGAAAAAAATTTTAGTCACCACTTCCGTTCACTCTCGACCCAGGCATGAAAATTCAAAAAAAAAAAAGCAAAAAAATTTAAAAAATTAAAAAACCCCTTTCCGTCATTATTTTTAGCCAAAATGGGATGAGAGAGGCCGGGAAAGAAAGAAAAAAATTTTAGACCCGAATTCCGTTCATA
Organism: Quercus engelmannii; assembly: GCA_029955605.1. Taxonomy (NCBI): domain Eukaryota; kingdom Viridiplantae; phylum Streptophyta; class Magnoliopsida; order Fagales; family Fagaceae; genus Quercus; species Quercus engelmannii. Next base: position 1,319,922 of record JARPSG010000013.1, on the reverse strand, counting down.
ATTGACACGGGCAAGAAAATTACAAAAAAATATAAAAAAAATTAAAAAACCCCTTTCCGGCATTATTTTTAGCCAAAATGGGATGAGATAGGCCGAGAAAGAAGGAAAAAAATTTTAGACCAGAATTCTGTTCATACTCGACCCGTGGAAGGAAATTCCGAAAAAAATAGATAAAAAATTCAAGAAATTAAAAAAACTCTTTCCGGCATTATTTATAGCCAAAATGGGATAAGATAGGCGGAGAAGGAGAGAAAAAAATTTTAGACCCGAATTCCGTTCATAATCGACCCGGGCAAGAAAATTCCCAAAAGAATATAAAAAAAAAAATCAAAAAATGAAAAAAACACCTTTCCGGCATTAATTTTAGCCAAAAGGGGATGACATAGGCCGAGAAAGAGTGAAAACAATTTTAGACCTGAATTCCGTTCATACTCGACCCGTGGAAGGAAATTCCGAAAAAAATAGCTAAAAAACTCAAGAAATTAAAAAAAACTCTTTCCGGCATTTTTTTTTAGCCAAAATGGGATGAGATAGGTGGCGAAAGAGAGAAAACAATTTTAGACTCGAATTCCGTTCATTCTCGACCCGGGCAAGAAAATTCCGAAAAAAATAGAAAAAAAATCAAAAAAATTAAAAAAAAAACCTATTTCTAGCGTTATTTTTAGCCAAAACGGGATGAGATAGGCCGAGAAAGAGAAAAAAAAATTCTACTCCCGAATTCTGTTCCGACCCAACCCGATCTTGAAAATTCCAAAGAAAAAATAGTAAAAAAATTCAAAAAATTAAAAAATTTAATTCTGACATTGTTTCTATCCAAAACGGGTTGGGAGAGGCCAAGAAAGAGAAAAAAAAAATTTATTCCTGAATTCCGTTCATTCTCGACCCGTGCAAGGAAATTCCGAAAAAAAAAAGATAAAATTAAAAGAAATTAAAAAAACCCTTTCCGACATTATTTTTAGCCAAAGCGGGATGATATAGGCCGAGAAATAGAGAAAAAAATTTTAGTCACGACTTCCGTTCACTCTCGACCCAGGCATGAAAATTCAAAAAAAAAAAAGCAAAAAAATTTAAAAAATTAAAAAACCCCTTTCCATCATTATTTTTAGCCAAAATGGGATGAGAGAGGCCGAGAAAGAAAGAAAAAAATTTTAGACCCGAATTCCGTTCATAATTGACACGGGCAAGAAAATTACAAAAAAATATAAAAAAAATTAAAAAACCCCTTTCCGGCATTATTTTTAGCCAAAATGGGATGAGATAGGCCGAGAAAGAAGGAAAAAAATTTTAGACCAGAATTCTGTTCATACTCGACCCGTGGAAGGAAATTCCGAAAAAAATAGCTAAAAAATTCAAGAAATTAAAAAAACTCTTTCCGGCATTATTTATAGCCAAAATGGGATAAGATAGGCGGAGAAGGAGAGAAAAAAATTTTAGACCCGAATTCCGTTCATAATCGACCCGGGCAAGAAAATTCCCAAAAGAATATAAAAAAAAAAATCAAAAAATGAAAAAAACACCTTTCCGGCATTAATTTTAGCCAAAAGGGGATGACATAGGCCGAGAAAGAGTGAAAACAATTTTAGACCTGAATTCCGTTCATACTCGACCCGTGGAAGGAAATTCCGAAAAAAATAGCTAAAAAACTCAAGAAATTAAAAAAACTCTTTCCGGCATTTTTTTTTAGCCAAAATGGGATGAGATAGGTGGCGAAAGAGAGAAAAAAATTTTAGACTCGAATTCCGTTCATTCTCGACCCGGGCAAGAAAATTCCGAAAAAAATAGAAAAAAAATCAAAAAAATTTAAAAAAAACCTATTTCTAGCGTTATTTTTAGCCAAAACGGGATGAGATAGGCCGAGAAAGAGAAAAAAAAATTCTACTCCCGAATTCTGTTCCGACCCAACCCGAGCTTGAAAATTCCAAATAAAAAATAGTAAAAAAATTCAAAAAATTAAAAAATTTAATTCTGACATTGTTTCTATCCAAAACGGGTTGGGAGAGGCCAAGAAAGAGAAAAAAAAAATTTATTCCTGAATTCCGTTCATTCTCGACCCGTGCAAGGAAATTCCGAAAAAAAAAAGATAAAAATTAAAAGAAATTAAAAAAACCCTTTCCGACATTATTTTTAGCCAAAGCGGGATGATATAGGCCGAGAAATAGAGAAAAAAATTTTAGTCACAACTTCCGTTCACTCTCGACCCAGGCATGAAAATTCAAAAAAAAAAAGCAAAAAAATTTAAAAAATTAAAAAACCCCTTTCCATCATTATTTTTAGCCAAAATGGGATGAGAGAGGCCGAGAAAGAAAGAAAAAAATTTTAGACCCGAATTCCGTTCATAATTGACACGGGCAAGAAAATTACAAAAAAATATAAAAAAAATTAAAAAACCCCTTTCCGGCATTATTTTTAGCCAAAAAGGGATGAGATAGGCCGAGAAAGAAGGAAAAAAATTTTAGATCAGAATTCTGTTCATACTCGAACCGTGGAAGGAAATTCCGAAAAAAATAGCTAAAAAACTCAAGAAATTAAAAAAACTCTTTCCGGCATTTTTTTTTAGCCAAAATGGGATGAGATAGGTGGCGAAAGAGAGAAAAAAATTTTAGACTCGAATTCCGTTCATTCTCGACCCGGGCAAGAAAATTCCGAAAAAAATAGAAAAAAAATCAAAAAAATTAAAAAAAAACCTATTTCTAGCATTATTTTTAGCCAAAACGGGATGAGATAGGCCGAGAAAGAGAAAAAAAAATTCTACTCTCGAATTCTGTTCCGACCCAACCCGAGCTTGAAAATTCCAAATAAAAAATAGTAAAAAAATTCAAAAAATTAAAAAATTTAACTCTGACATTGTTTCTATCCAAAACGGGTTGGGAGAGGCCAAGAAAGAGAAAAAAAAAATTTATTCCTGAATTCCGTTCATTCTCGACCCGTGCAAGGAAATTCCGAAAAAAAAAAGATAAAAATTAAAAGAAATTAAAAAAACCCTTTCCGACATTATTTTTAGCCAAAACGGGATAATATGGGCCGAGAAATAGAGAAAAAAATTTTAGTCACCACTTCCGTTCACTCTCGACCCAGGCATGAAAATTCAAAAAAAAAAAAGCAAAAAAATTTAAAAAATTAAAAAACCCCTTTCCGTCATTATTTTTAGCCAAAATGGGATGAGAGAGGCCGGGAAAGAAAGAAAAAAATTTTAGACCCGAATTCCGTTCATAATTGACACGGGCAAGAAAATTACAAAAAAATATAAAAAAAATTAAAAAACCCCTTTGCGGCATTATTTTTAGCCAAAATGGGATGAGATAGGCCGAGAAAGAAGGAAAAAAATTTTAGACAAAAATTCTGTTCATACTCGACCCGTGGAAGGAAATTCCGAAAAAAATAGCTAAAAAATTCAAGAAATTAAAAAAACTCTTTCCGGCATTATTTATATCCAAAATGGGATAAGATAGGCGGAGAAGGAGAGAAAAAAATTTTAGACCCGAATTCCGTTCATAATCGACCCGGGCAAGAAAATTCCCAAAAGAATATAAAAAAAAAAATCAAAAAATGAAAAAAACACCTTTCCGGCATTAATTTTAGCCAAAAGGGGATGACATAGGCCGAGAAAGAGTGAAAACAATTTTAGACCTGAATTCCGTTCATACTCGACCCGTGGAAGGAAATTCCGAAAAAAATAGCTAAAAAACTCAAGAAATTAAAAAAACTCTTTCCGGCATTTTTTTTTAGCCAAAATGGGATGAGATAGGTGGCGAAAGAGAGAAAAAAATTTTAGACTCGAATTCCGTTCATTCTCGACCCGGGCAAGAAAATTCCGAAAAAAATAGAAAAAAAATCAAAAAAATTTAAAAAAAACCTATTTCTAGCGTTATTTTTAGCCAAAACGGGATGAGATAGGCCGAGAAAGAGAAAAAAAAATTCTACTCCCGAATTCTGTTCCGACCCAACCCGAGCTTGAAAATTCCAAATAAAAAATAGTAAAAAAATTCAAAAAATTAAAAAATTTAATTCTGACATTGTTTCTATCCAAAACGGGTTGGGAGAGGCCAAGAAAGAGAAAAAAAAAATTTATTCCTGAATTCCGTTCACTCTCGACCCGTGCAAGGAAATTCCGAAAAAAAAAAGATAAAAATTAAAAAGAAATTAAAAAAACCCTTTCCGACATTATTTTTAGCCAAAGCGGGATGATATAGGCCGAGAAATAGAGAAAAAAATTTTAGTCACGACTTCCGTTCACTCTCGACCCAGGCATGAAAATTCAAAAAAAAAAAAGCAAAAAAATTTAAAAAATTAAAAAACCCCTTTCCATCATTATTTTTAGCCAAAATGGGATGAGAGAGGCCGAGAAAGAAAGAAAAAAATTTTAGACCCGAATTCCGTTCATAATTGACACGGGCAAGAAAATTACAAAAAAATATAAAAAAAATTAAAAAACCCCTTTCCGGCATTATTTTTAGCCAAAATGGGATGAGATAGGCCGAGAAAGAAGGAAAAAAATTTTAGACCAGAATTCTGTTCATACTCGACCCGTGGAAGGAAATTCCGAAAAAAATAGCTAAAAAATTCAAGAAATTAAAAAAACTCTTTCTGGCATTTTTTATAGCCAAAATGGGATAAGATAGGCGGAGAAGGAGAGAAAAAAATTTTAGACCCGAATTCCGTTCATAATCGACCCGGGCAAGAAAATTCCGAAAAGAATATAAAAAAAAAATCAAAAATGAAAAAAACACCTTTCCGGCATTAATTTTAGCCAAAAGGGGATGACATAGGCCGAGAAAGAGTGAAAACAATTTTAGACCTGAATTCCGTTCATACTCGACCCGTGGAAGGAAATTCCGAAAAAAATAGCTAAAAAAATCAAGAAATTAAAAAAACTCTTTCTGGCATTTTTTTTTAGCCAAAATGGGATGAGATAGGTGGCGAAAGAGAGAAAAAAAGTTTAGACTCGAATTCCGTTCATTCTCGACCCGGGCAAGAAAATTCCGAAAAAAATAGAAAAAAAATCAAAAAAATTAAAAAAAAAAACCTATTTCTAGCGTTATTTTTAGCCAAAATGGGATGAGATAGGCCGAGAAAGAGAAAAAAAAATTCTACTCCCGAATTCTGTTCCGACCCAACCCGAGCTTGAAAATTCCAAATAAAAAATAGTAAAAAAATTCGAAAAATTAAAAAATTTAATTCTAACATTGTTTCTATCGAAAACGGGTTGGGAGAGGCCAAGAAAGAGAAAAAAAAAAATTTATTCTTGAATTCCGTTCATTCTCGACCCGTGCAAGGAAATTCCGAAAAAAAAAAGATAAAAATTAAAAGAAATTAAAAAAACCCTTTCCGACATTATTTTTAGCCAAAACGGGATAATATAGGCCGAGAAATAGAGAAAAAAATTTTAGTCACGACTTCCGTTCACTCTCGACCCAGGCATGAAAATTCAAAAAAAAAAAAGCAAAAAAATTTAAAAAATTAACAAACCCCTTTCTGTCATTATTTTTAGCCAAAATGGGATGAGAGAGGCCGAGAAAGAAAGAAAAAAATTTTAGACCCGAATTCCGTTCATAATTGACACGGGCAAGAAAATTACAAAAAAATATAAAAAAAACTAAAAAACCCCGTTCCGGCATTATTTTTAGCCAAAATGGGATGAGATAGGCCGAGAAAGAAGGAAAAAAATTTTAGACCAGAATTCTGTTCATACTCGACCCGTGGAAGGAAATTCCGAAAAAAATAGCTAAAAAAATCAAGAAATTAAAAAAACTCTTTCTGGCATTTTTTTTTAGCCAAAATGGGATGAGATAGGTGGCGAAAGAGAGAAAAAAATTTTAGACTCGAATTCCGTTCATTCTCGACCCGGGCAAGAAAATTCCGAAAAAAATAGAAAAAAAATCAATAAAATTAAAAAAAAAACCTATTTCTAGCGTTATTTTTAGCCAAAACGAGATGATATAGGCCGAGAAAGAGAAAAAAAAATTCTACTCCCGAATTCTGTTCCGACCCAACCCGAGCTTGAAAATTCCAAATAAAAAATAGTAAAAAAATTCAAAAAATTAAAAAATTTAATTCTGACATTGTTTCTATCCAAAACGGGTTGGGAGAGGCCAAGAAAGAGAAAAAAAAAATTTATTCCTGAATTCCGTTCATTCTCGACCCGTGCAAGGAAATTCCGAAAAAAAAAAGATAAAAATTAAAAGAAATTAAAAAAACCCTTTCCGACATTATTTTTAGCCAAAGCGGGATGATATAGGCCGAGAAATAGAGAAAAAAATTTTAGTCACGACTTCCGTTCACTCTCGACCCAGGCATGAAAATTCAAAAAAAAAAAAGCAAAAAAATTTAAAAAATTAAAAAACCCCTTTCCATCATTATTTTTAGCCAAAATGGGATGAGAGAGGCCGAGAAAGAAAGAAAAAAATTTTAGACCCGAATTCCGTTCATAATTGACACGGGCAAGAAAATTACAAAAAAATATAAAAAAAATTAAAAAACCCCTTTCCGGCATTATTTTTAGCCAAAATGGGATGAGATAGGCCGAGAAAGAAGGAAAAAAATTTTAGACCAGAATTCTGTTCATACTCGACCCGTGGAAGGAAATTCCGAAAAAAATAGCTAAAAAATTCAAGAAATTAAAAAAACTCTTTCTGGCATTTTTTATAGCCAAAATGGGATAAGATAGGCGGAGAAGGAGAGAAAAAAATTTTAGACCCGAATTCCGTTCATAATCGACCCGGGCAAGAAAATTCCGAAAAGAATATAAAAAAAAAATCAAAAATGAAAAAAACACCTTTCCGGCATTAATTTTAGCCAAAAGGGGATGACATAGGCCGAGAAAGAGTGAAAACAATTTTAGACCTGAATTCCGTTCATACTCGACCCGTGGAAGGAAATTCCGAAAAAAATAGCTAAAAAAATCAAGAAATTAAAAAAACTCTTTCTGGCATTTTTTTTTAGCCAAAATGGGATGAGATAGGTGGCGAAAGAGAGAAAAAAAGTTTAGACTCGAATTCCGTTCATTCTCGACCCGAGCAAGAAAATTCCGAAAAAAATAGAAAAAAAATCAAAAAAATTAAAAAAAAAAAACCTATTTCTAGCGTTATTTTTAGCCAAAATGGGATGAGATAGGCCGAGAAAGAGAAAAAAAAAATTCTACTCTGGAATTCTGTTCCGACCCAACCCGAGCTTGAAAATTCCAAATAAAAAATAGTAAAAAAATTCAAAAAATTAAAAAATTTAATTCTGACATTGTTTCTATCCAAAACGGGTTGGGAGAGGCCAAGAAAGAGAAAAAAAAAAATTTATTCCTGAATTCCGTTCATTCTCGACCCGTGCAAGGAAATTCCGAAAAAAAAAAAGATAAAAATTAAACGAAATTAAAAAAACCCTTTCCGACATTATTTTTAGCCAAAACGGGATAATATGGGCCGAGAAATAGAGAAAAAAATTTTAGTCACGACTTTCGTTCACTCTCGACCCAGGCATGAAAATTCAAAAAAAAAAAAGCAAAAAAATTTAAAAAATTAAAAAACCCCTTTCCGTCATTATTTTTAGCCAAAATGGGATGAGAGAGGCCAGGAAAGAAAGAAAAAAATTTTAGACCCGAATTCCGTTCATAATTGACACGGGCAAGAAAATTACAAAAAAATATAAAAAAAATTAAAAAACCCCTTTCCGGCATTATTTTTAGCCAAAATGGGATGAGATAGGCCGAGAAAGAAGGAAAAAAATTTTAGACCAGAATTCTGTTCATACTCGACCCGTGGAAGGAAATTCCGAAAAAAATAGCTAAAAAATTCAAGAAATTAAAAAAACTCTTTCCGGCATTATTTATAGCCAAAATGGGATAAGATAGGCGGAGAAGGAGAGAAAAAAATTTTAGACCCGAATTCCGTTCATAATCGACCCGGGCAAGAAAATTCCCAAAAGAATATAAAAAAAAAAATGAAAAAATGAAAAAAACACCTTTTCGGCATTAATTTTAGCCAAAAGGGGATGACATAGGCCGAGAAAGAGTGAAAACAATTTTAGACCTGAATTCCGTTCATACTCGACCCGTGGAAGGAAATTCCGAAAAAAATAGCTAAAAAACTCAAGAAATTAAAAAAACTCTTTCCGGCATTTTTTTTTAGCCAAAATGGGATGAGATAGGTGGCGAAAGAGAGAAAAAAATTTTAGACTCGAATTCCGTTCATTCTCGACCCGGGCAAGAAAATTCCGAAAAAAATAGAAAAAAAATCAAAAAAATTTAAAAAAAAACCTATTTCTAGCGTTATTTTTAGCCAAAACGGGATGAGATAGGCCGAGAAAGAGAAAAAAAAATTCTACTCCCGAATTCTGTTCCGACCCAACCCGAGCTTGAAAATTCCAAATAAAAAATAGTAAAAAAATTCAAAAAATTAAAAAATTTAATTCTGACATTGTTTCTATCCAAAACGGGTTGGGAGAGGCCAAGAAAGAGAAAAAAAAAAATTTATTCCTGAATTCCGTTCATTCTCGACCCGTGCAAGGAAATTCCGAAAAAAAAAAGATAAAAATTAAAAGAAATTAAAAAAACCCTTTCCGACATTATTTTTAGCCAAAGCGGGATGATATAGGCCGAGAAATAGAGAAAAAAATTTTAGTCACGACTTCCGTTCACTCTCGACCCAGGCATGAAAATTCAAAAAAAAAAAAGCAAAAAAATTTAAAAAATTAAAAAACCCCTTTCCATCATTATTTTTAGCCAAAATGGGATGAGAGAGGCCGAGAAAGAAAGAAAAAAATTTTAGACCCGAATTCCGTTCATAATTGACACGGGCAAGAAAATTACAAAAAAATATAAAAAAAATTAAAAAACCCCTTTCCGGCATTATTTTTAGCCAAAATGGGATGAGATAGGCCGAGAAAGAAGGAAAAAAATTTTAGACCAGAATTCTGTTCATACTCGACCCGTGGAAGGAAATTCCGAAAAAAATAGCTAAAAAATTCAAGAAATTAAAAAAACTCTTTCTGGCATTTTTTATAGCCAAAATGGGATAAGATAGGCGGAGAAGGAGAGAAAAAAATTTTAGACCCGAATTCCGTTCATAATCGACCCGGGCAAGAAAATTCCGAAAAGAATATAAAAAAAAAATCAAAAATGAAAAAAACACCTTTCCGGCATTAATTTTAGCCAAAAGGGGATGACATAGGCCGAGAAAGAGTGAAAACAATTTTAGACCTGAATTCCGTTCATACTCGACCCGTGGAAGGAAATTCCGAAAAAAATAGCTAAAAAAATCAAGAAATTAAAAAAACTCTTTCTGGCATTTTTTTTTTAGCCAAAATGGGATGAGATAGGTGGCGAAAGAGAGAAAAAAAGTTTAGACTCGAATTCCGTTCATTCTCGACCCGGGCAAGAAAATTCCATAAAATATAGAAAAAAAATCAAAAAAATTAAAAAAAAAAAAACCTATTTCTAGCGTTATTTTTAGCCAAAATGGGATGAGATAGGCCGAGAAAGAGAAAAAAAAATTCTACTCCCGAATTCTGTTCCGACCCAACCCGAGCTTGAAAATTCCAAATAAAAAATAGTAAAAAAATTCGAAAAATTAAAAAATTTAATTCTAACATTGTTTCTATCGAAAACGGGTTGGGAGAGGCCAAGAAAGAGAAAAAAAAAATTTATTCTTGAATTCCGTTCATTCTCGACCCGTGCAAGGAAATTCCGAAAAAAAAAAGATAAAAATTAAAAGAAATTAAAAAAACCCTTTCCGACATTATTTTTAGCCAAAACGGGATAATATAGGCCGAGAAATAGAGAAAAAAATTTTAGTCACGACTTCCGTTCACTCTCGACCCAGGCATGAAAATTCAAAAAAAAAAAAGCAAAAAAATTAAAAAAATTAAAAAACCCCTTTCTGTCATTATTTTTAGGCAAAATGGGATGAGAGAGGCCGAGAAAGAAAGAAAAAAATTTTAGACCCGAATTCCGTTCATAATTGACACGGGCAAGAAAATTACAAAAAAATATAAAAAAAATTAAAAAACCCCGTTCCGGCATTATTTTTAGCCAAAATGGGATGAGATAGGCCGAGAAAGGAGGAAAAAAATTTTAGACCAGAATTCTGTTCATACTCGACCCGTGGAAGGAAATTCCGAAAAAAATAGCTAAAAAAATCAAGAAATTAAAAAAACTCTTTCTGGCATTTTTTTTTAGCCAAAATGGGATGAGATAGGTGGCGAAAGAGAGAAAAAAATTTTAGACTCGAATTCCGTTCATTCTCGACCCGGGCAAGAAAATTCCGAAAAAAATAGAAAAAAAATCAATAAAATTAAAAAAAAAACCTATTTCTAGCGTTATTTTTAGCCAAAACGGGATGATATAGGCCGAGAAAGAGAAAAAAAAATTCTACTCCCGAATTCTGTTCCGACCCAACCCGAGCTTGAAAATTCCAAATAAAAAATAGTAAAAAAATTCAAAAAATTAAAAAATTTAATTCTGACATTGTTTCTATCCAAAACGGGTTGGGAGAGGCCAAGAAAGAGAAAAAAAAAATTTATTCCTGAATTCCGTTCATTCTCGACCCGTGCAAGGAAATTCCGAAAAAAAAAAGATAAAAATTAAAAGAAATTAAAAAAACCCTTTCCGACATTATTTTTAGCCAAAGCGGGATGATATAGGCCGAGAAATAGAGAAAAAAATTTTAGTCACGACTTCCGTTCACTCTCGACCCAGGCATGAAAATTCAAAAAAAAAAAAGCAAAAAAATTTAAAAAATTAAAAAACCCCTTTCCATCATTATTTTTAGCCAAAATGGGATGAGAGAGGCCGAGAAAGAAAGAAAAAAATTTTAGACCCGAATTCCGTTCATAATTGACACGGGCAAGAAAATTACAAAAAAATATAAAAAAAATTAAAAAACCCCTTTCCGGCATTATTTTTAGCCAAAATGGGATGAGATAGGCCGAGAAAGAAGGAAAAAAATTTTAGACCAGAATTCTGTTCATACTCGACCCGTGGAAGGAAATTCCGAAAAAAATAGCTAAAAAATTCAAGAAATTAAAAAAACTCTTTCTGGCATTTTTTATAGCCAAAATGGGATAAGATAGGCGGAGAAGGAGAGAAAAAAATTTTAGACCCGAATTCCGTTCATAATCGACCCGGGCAAGAAAATTCCGAAAAGAATATAAAAAAAAAATCAAAAATGAAAAAAACACCTTTCCGGCATTAATTTTAGCCAAAAGGGGATGACATAGGCCGAGAAAGAGTGAAAACAATTTTAGACCTGAATTCCGTTCATACTCGACCCGTGGAAGGAAATTCCGTAAAAAATAGCTAAAAAAATCAAGAAATTAAAAAAACTCTTTCTGGCATTTTTTTTTAGCCAAAATGGGATGAGGTAGGTGGCGAAAGAGAGAAAAAAAGTTTAGACTCGAATTCCGTTCATTCTCGACCCGGGCAAGAAAATTCCGAAAAAAATAGAAAAAAAATCAAAAAAATTAAAAAAAAAAAACCTATTTCTAGCGTTATTTTTAGCCAAAATGGGATGAGATAGGCCGAGAAAGAGAAAAAAAAAATTCTACTCTGGAATTCTGTTCCGACCCAACCCGAGCTTGAAAATTCCAAATAAAAAATAGTAAAAAAATTCAAAAAATTAAAAAATTTAATTCTGACATTGTTTCTATCCAAAACGGGTTGGGAGAGGCCAAGAAAGAGAAAAAAAAAAAATTTATTCCTGAATTCCGTTCATTCTCGACCCGTGCAAGGAAATTCCGAAAAAAAAAAGATAAAAATTAAAAGAAATTAAAAAAACCCTTTCCGACATTATTTTTAGCCAAAACGGGATAATATGGGCCGAGAAATAGAGAAAAAAATTTTAGTCACGACTTTCGTTCACTCTCGACCCAGGCATGAAAATTCAAAAAAAAAAAAGCAAAAAAATTTAAAAAATTAAAAAACCCCTTTCCGTCATTATTTTTAGCCAAAATGGGATGAGAGAGGCCAGGAAAGAAAGAAAAAAATTTTAGACCCGAATTCCGTTCATAATTGACACGGGCAAGAAAATTACAAAAAAATATAAAAAAAATTAAAAAACCCCTTTCCGGCATTATTTTTAGCCAAAATGGGATGAGATAGGCCGAGAAAGAAGGAAAAAAATTTTAGACCAGAATTCTGTTCATACTCGACCCGTGGAAGGAAATTCCGAAAAAAATAGCTAAAAAATTCAAGAAATTAAAAAAACTCTTTCTGGCATTATTTATAGCCAAAATGGGATAAGATAGGCGGAGAAGGAGAGAAAAAAATTTTAGACCCGAATTCCGTTCATAATCGACCCGGGCAAGAAAATTCCCAAAAGAATATAAAAAAAAAAATCAAAAAATGAAAAAAACACCTTTTCGGCATTAATTTTAGCAAAAAGGGGATGACATAGGCCGAGAAAGAGTGAAAACAATTTTAGACCTGAATTCCGTTCATACTCGACCCGTGGAAGGAAATTCCGAAAAAAATAGCTAAAAAACTCAAGAAATTAAAAAAACTCTTTCCGGCATTTTTTTTTAGCCAAAATGGGATGAGATAGGTGGCGAAAGAGAGAAAAAAATTTTAGACTCGAATTCCGTTCATTCTCGACCCGGGCAAGAAAATTCCGAAAAAAATAGAAAAAAAATCAAAAAAATTTAAAAAAAACCTATTTCTAGCGTTATTTTTAGCCAAAACGGGATGAGATAGGCCGAGAAAGAGAAAAAAAAATTCTACTCCCGAATTCTGTTCCGACCCAACCCGAGCTTGAAAATTCCAAATAAAAAATAGTAAAAAAATTCAAAAAATTAAAAAATTTAATTCTGACATTGTTTCTATCCAAAACGGGTTGGGAGAGGCCAAGAAAGAGAAAAAAAAAAAATTTATTCCTGAATTCCGTTCATTCTCGACCCGTGCAAGGAAATTCCGAAAAAAAAAAGATAAAAATTAAAAGAAATTAAAAAAACCCTTTCCGACATTATTTTTAGCCAAAGCGGGATGATATAGGCCGAGAAATAGAGAAAAAAATTTTAGTCACGACTTCCGTTCACTCTCGACCCAGGCATGAAAATTCAAAAAAAAAAAAGCAAAAAAATTTAAAAAATTAAAAAACCCCTTTCCATCATTATTTTTAGCCAAAATGGGATGAGAGAGGCCGAGAAAGAAAGAAAAAAATTTTAGACCCGAATTCCGTTCATAATTGACACGGGCAAGAAAATTACAAAAAAATATAAAAAAAATTAAAAAACCCCGTTCCGGCATTATTTTTAGCCAAAATGGGATGAGATAGGCCGAGAAAGAAGGAAAAAAATTTTAGACCAGAATTCTGTTCATACTCGACCCGTGGAAGGAAATTCCGAAAAAAAATAGCTAAAAAAATCAAGAAATTAAAAAAACTCTTTCTGGCATTTTTTTTTAGCCAAAATGGGATGAGATAGGTGGCGAAAGAGAGAAAAAAATTTTAGACTCGAATTCCGTTCATTCTCGACCCGGGCAAGAAAATTCCGAAAAAAATAGAAAAAAAATCAATAAAATTAAAAAAAAAACCTATTTCTAGCGTTATTTTTAGCCAAAACGGGATGATATAGGCCGAGAAAGAGAAAAAAAAATTCTACTCCCGAATTCTGTTCCGACCCAACCCGAGCTTGAAAATTCCAAATAAAAAATAGTAAAAAAATTCAAAAAATTAAAAAATTTAATTCTGACATTGTTTCTATCCAAAACGGGTTGGGAGAGGCCAAGAAAGAGAAAAAAAAAAAATTTATTCCTGAATTCCGTTCATTCTCGACCCGTGCAAGGAAATTCCGAAAAAAAAAAGATAAAAATTAAAAGAAATTAAAAAAACCCTTTCCGACATTATTTTTAGCCAAAGCGGGATGATATAGGCCGAGAAATAGAGAAAAAAATTTTAGTCACGACTTCCGTTCACTCTCGACCCAGGCATGAAAATTCAAAAAAAAAAAAGCAAAAAAATTTAAAAAATTAAAAAACCCCTTTCCATCATTATTTTTAGCCAAAATGGGATGAGAGAGGCCGAGAAAGATAGAAAAAAATTTTAGACCCGAATTCCGTTAATAACTGACACGGGCAAGAAAATTACAAAAAAATATAAAAAAAAATTAAAAAACCCCTTTCCGGCATTATTTTTAGCCAAAATGGGATGAGATAGGCCGAGAAAGAAGGAAAAAAATTTTAGACCAGAATTCTGTTCATACTCGACCCGTGGAAGGAAATTCCGAAAAAAATAGCTAAAAAATTCAAGAAATTAAAAAAACTCTTTCTGGCATTTTTTATAGCCAAAATGGGATAAGATAGGCGGAGAAGGAGAGAAAAAAATTTTAGACCCGAATTCCGTTCATAATCGACCCGGGCAAGAAAATTCCGAAAAGAATATAAAAAAAAAATCAAAAATGAAAAAAACACCTTTCCGGCATTAATTTTAGCCAAAAGGGGATGACATAGGCCGAGAAAGAGTGAAAACAATTTTAGACCTGAATTCCGTTCATACTCGACCCGTGGAAGGAAATTCCGAAAAAAATAGCTAAAAAAATCAAGAAATTAAAAAAACTCTTTCTGGCATTTTTTTTTAGCCAAAATGGGATGAGGTAGGTGGCGAAAGAGAGAAAAAAAGTTTAGACTCGAATTCCGTTCATTCTCGACCCGGGCAAGAAAATTCCGAAAAAAATAGAAAAAAAATCAAAAAAATTAAAAAAAAAAAAACCTATTTCTAGCGTTATTTTTAGCCAAAATGGGATGAGATAGGCCGAGAAAGAGAAAAAAAAAATTCTACTCTGGAATTCTGTTCCGACCCAACCCGAGCTTGAAAATTCCAAATAAAAAATAGTAAAAAAATTCAAAAAATTAAAAAATTTAATTCTGACATTGTTTCTATCCAAAACGGGTTGGGAGAGGCCAAGAAAGAGAAAAAAAAAAATTTATTCCTGAATTCCGTTCATTCTCGACCCGTGCAAGGAAATTCCGAAAAAAAAAAGATAAAAATTAAAAGAAATTAAAAAAACCCTTTCCGACATTATTTTTAGCCAAAACGGGATAATATGGGCCAAGAAATAGAGAAAAAAATTTTAGTCACGACTTTCGTTCACTCTCGACCCAGGCATGAAAATTCAAAAAAAAAAAAGCAAAAAAATTTAAAAAATTAAAAAACCCCTTTCCGTCATTATTTTTAGCCAAAATGGGATGAGAGAGGCCAGGAAAGAAAGAAAAAAATTTTAGACCCGAATTCCGTTCATAATTGACACGGGCAAGAAAATTACAAAAAAATAAAAAAAAAATTAAAAAACCCCTTTCCGGCATTATTTTTAGCCAAAATGGGATGAGATAGGCCGAGAAAGAAGGAAAAAAATTTTAGACCAGAATTCTGTTCATACTCGACCCGTGGAAGGAAATTCCGAAAAAAATAGCTAAAAAATTCAAGAAATTAAAAAAACTCTTTCCGGCATTATTTATAGCCAAAATGGGATAAGATAGGCGGAGAAGGAGAGAAAAAAATTTTAGACCCGAATTCCGTTCATAATCGACCCGGGCAAGAAAATTCCCAAAAGAATATAAAAAAAAAAATCAAAAAATGAAAAAAACACCTTTTCGGCATTAATTTTAGCCAAAAGGGGATGACATAGGCCGAGAAAGAGTGAAAACAATTTTAGACCTGAATTCCGTTCATACTCGACCCGTGGAAGGAAATTCCGAAAAAAATAGCTAAAAAACTCAAGAAATTAAAAAAACTCTTTCCGGCATTTTTTTTTAGCCAAAATGGGATGAGATCGGTGGCGAAAGAGAGAAAAAAATTTTAGACTCGAATTCTGTTCATTCTCGACCCGGGCAAGAAAATTCCGAAAAAAATAGAAAAAAAATCAAAAAAATTTAAAAAAAACCTATTTCTAGCGTTATTTTTAGCCAAAACGGGATGAGATAGGCCGAGAAAGAGAAAAAAAAATTCTACTCCCGAATTCTGTTCCGACCCAACCCGAGCTTGAAAATTCCAAATAAAAAATAGTAAAAAAATTCAAAAAATTAAAAAATTTAATTCTGACATTGTTTCTATCCAAAACGGGTTGGGAGAGGCCAAGAAAGAGAAAAAAAAAAATTTATTCCTGAATTCCGTTCATTCTCGACCCGTGCAAGGAAATTCCGAAAAAAAAAAGATAAAAATTAAAAGAAATTAAAAAAACCCTTTCCGACATTATTTTTAGCCAAAGCGGGATGATATAGGCCGAGAAATAGAGAAAAAAATTTTAGTCACGACTTCCGTTCACTCTCGACCCAGGCATGAAAATTCAAAAAAAAAAAAAGCAAAAAAATTTAAAAAATTAAAAAACCCCTTTCCATCATTATTTTTAGCCAAAATGGGATGAGAGAGGCCGAGAAAGAAAGAAAAAAATTTTAGACCCGAATTCCGTTCATAATTGACACGGGCAAGAAAATTACAAAAAAATATAAAAAAAATTAAAAAACCCCTTTCCGGCATTATTTTTAGCCAAAATGGGATGAGATAGGCCGAGAAAGAAGGAAAAAAATTTTAGACCAGAATTCTGTTCATACTCGACCCGTGGAAGGAAATTCCGAAAAAAATAGCTAAAAAAATCAAGAAATTAAAAAAACTCTTTCTGGCATTTTTTATAGCCAAAATGGGATAAGATAGGCGGAGAAGGAGAGAAAAAAATTTTAGACCCGAATTCCGTTCATAATCGACCCGGGCAAGAAAATTCCGAAAAGAATATAAAAAAAAAATCAAAAATGAAAAAAACACCTTTCCGGCATTAATTTTAGCCAAAAGGGGATGACATAGGCCGAGAAAGAGTGAAAACAATTTTAGACCTGAATTCCGTTCATACTCGACCCGTGGAAGGAAATTCCGAAAAAAATAGCTAAAAAAATCAAGAAATTAAAAAAACTCTTTCTGGCATTTTTTTTTTAGCCAAAATGTGATGAGATAGGTGGCGAAAGAGAGAAAAAAAGTTTAGACTCGAATTCCGTTCATTCTCGACCCGGGCAAGAAAATTCCGAAAAAAATAGAAAAAAAATCAAAAAAATTAAAAAAAAAAAACCTATTTCTAGCGTTATTTTTAGCCAAAATGGGATGAGATAGGCCGAGAAAGAGAAAAAAAAATTCTACTCCCGAATTCTGTTCCGACCCAACCCGAGCTTGAAAATTCCAAATAAAAAATAGTAAAAAAATTCGAAAAATTAAAAAATTTAATTCTAACATTGTTTCTATCGAAAACGGGTTGGGAGAGGCCAAGAAAGAGAAAAAAAAAATTTATTCTTGAATTCCGTTCATTCTCGACCCGTGCAAGGAAATTCCGAAAAAAAAAAGATAAAAATTAAAAGAAATTAAAAAAACCCTTTCCGACATTATTTTTAGCCAAAACGGGATAATATAGGCCGAGAAATAGAGAAAAAAATTTTAGTCACGACTTCCGTTCACTCTCGACCCAGGCATGAAAATTCAAAAAAAAAAAAGCAAAAAAATTTAAAAAATTAAAAAACCCCTTTCTGTCATTATTTTTAGCCAAAATGGGATGAGAGAGGCCGAGAAAGAAAGAAAAAAAATTTAGACCCGAATTCCGTTCATAATTGACACGGGCAAGAAAATTACAAAAAAATATAAAAAAAATTAAAAAACCCCGTTCCGGCATTATTTTTAGCCAAAATGGGATGAGATAGGCCGAGAAAGAAGGAAAAAAATTTTAGACCAGAATTCTGTTCATACTCGACCCGTGGAAGGAAATTCCGAAAAAAATAGCTAAAAAAATCAAGAAATTAAAAAAACTCTTTCTGGCATTTTTTTTTAGCCAAAATGGGATGAGATAGGTGGCGAAAGAGAGAAAAAAATTTTAGACTCGAATTCCGTTCATTCTCGACCCGGGCAAGAAAATTCCGAAAAAGATAGAAAAAAAATCAATAAAATTAAAAAAAAAAACCTATTTCTAGCGTTATTTTTAGCCAAAACGGGATGATATAGGCCGAGAAAGAGAAAAAAAAATTCTACTCCCGAATTCTGTTCCGACCCAACCCGAGCTTGAAAATTCCAAATAAAAAATAGTAAAAAAATTCAAAAAATTAAAAAATTTAATTCTGACATTGTTTCTATCCAAAACGGGTTGGGAGAGGCCAAGAAAGAGAAAAAAAAAAATTTATTCCTGAATTCCGTTCATTCTCGACCCGTGCAAGGAAATTCCGAAAAAAAAAAGATAAAAATTAAAAGAAATTAAAAAAACCCTTTCCGACATTATTTTTAGCCAAAGCGGGATGATATAGGCCGAGAAATAGAGAAAAAAATTTTAGTCACGACTTCCGTTCACTCTCGACCCAGGCATGAAAATTCAAAAAAAAAAAAGCAAAAAAATTTAAAAAATTAAAAAACCCCTTTCCATCATTATTTTTAGCCAAAATGGGATGAGAGAGGCCGAGAAAGAAAGAAAAAAATTTTAGACCCGAATTCCGTTCATAATTGACACGGGCAAGAAAATTACAAAAAAATATAAAAAAAATTAAAAAACCCCTTTCCGGCATTATTTTTAGCCAAAATGGGATGAGATAGGCCGAGAAAGAAGGAAAAAAATTTTAGACCAGAATTCTGTTCATACTCGACCCGTGGAAGGAAATTCCGAAAAAAATAGCTAAAAAATTCAAGAAATTAAAAAAACTCTTTCTGGCATTTTTTATAGCCAAAATGGGATAAGATAGGCGGAGAAGGAGAGAAAAAAATTTTAGACCCGAATTCCGTTCATAATCGACCCGGGCAAGAAAATTCCGAAAAGAATATAAAAAAAAAATCAAAAATGAAAAAAACACCTTTCCGGCATTAATTTTAGCCAAAAGGGGATGACATAGGCCGAGAAAGAGTGAAAACAATTTTAGACCTGAATTCCGTTCATACTCGACCCGTGGAAGGAAATTCCGAAAAAAATAGCTAAAAAAATCAAGAAATTAAAAAAACTCTTTCTGGCATTTTTTTTTAGCCAAAATGGGATGAGATAGGTGGCGAAAGAGAGAAAAAAAGTTTAGACTCGAATTCCGTTCATTCTCGACCCGGGCAAGAAAATTCCGAAAAAAATAGAAAAAAAATAAAAAAAATTAAAAAAAAAAACCTATTTCTAGCGTTATTTTTAGCCAAAATGGGATGAGATAGGCCGAGAAAGAGAAAAAAAAAATTCTACTCTCGAATTCTGTTCCGACCCAACCCGAGCTTGAAAATTCCAAATAAAAAATAGTAAAAAAATTCAAAAAATTAAAAAATTTAATTCTGATATTGTTTCTATCCAAAACGGGTTGGGAGAGGCCAAGAAAGAGAAAAAAAAAATTTATTCCTGAATTCCGTTCATTCTCGACCCGTGCAAGGAAATTCCGAAAAAAAAAAGATAAAAATTAAAAGAAATTAAAAAAACCCTTTCCGACATTATTTTTAGCCAAAACGGGATAATCTGGGCCGAGAAATAGAGAAAAAAATTTTAGTCACGACTACCGTTCACTCTCGACCCAGGCATGAAAATTCAAAAAAAAAAAAGCAAAAAAATTTAAAAAATTAAAAAACCCCTTTCCGTCATATTTTTAGCCAAAATGGGATGAGAGAGGCCGGGAAAGAAAGAAAAAAATTTTAGACCCGAATTCCGTTCATAATTGACACGGGCAAGAAAATTACAAAAAAATATAAAAAAAATTTAAAAAACCCCATTCCGGCATTATTTTTAGCCAAAATGGGATGAGATAGGCCGAGAATGAAGGAAAAAAATTTTAGACCAGAATTCTGTTCATACTCGACCCGTGGAACGAAATTCCGAAAAAAATAGCTAAAAAATTCAAGAAATTAAAAAAACTCTTTCCGGCATTATTTATAGCCAAAATGGGATAAGATAGGCGGAGAAGGAGAGAAAAAAATTTTAGACCCGAATTCCGTTCATAATCGACCCGGGCAAGAAAATTCCCAAAAGAATATAAAAAAAAATATAAAAAAAATTACAAAACCCCGTTCCGGCATTATTTTTAGCCAAAATGGGATGAGATAGGTCGAGAAAGAAGGAAAAAAATTTTAGACCAGAATTCTGTTCATACTCGACCCGTGGAAGGAAATTCCGAAAAAAATAGCTAAAAAAATCAAGAAATTAAAAAAACTCTTTCTGGCATTTTTTTTTAGCCAAAATGGGATGAGATAGGTGGCGAAAGAGAGAAAAAAATTTTAGACTCGAATTCCGTTCATTCTCGACCCGGGCAAGAAAATTCCCAAAAAAATAGAAAAAAAATCAATAAAATTAAAAAAAAAACCTATTTCTAGCGTTATTTTTAGCCAAAACGGGATGATATAGGCCGAGAAAGAGAAAAAAAAATTCTACTCCCGAATTCTGTTCCGACCCAACCCGAGCTTGAAAATTCCAAATAAAAAATAGTAAAAAAATTCAAAAAATTAAAAAATTTAATTCTGACATTGTTTCTATCCAAAACGGGTTGGGAGAGGCCAAGAAAGAGAAAAAAAAAATTTATTCCTGAATTCCGTTCATTCTCGACCCGTGCAAGGAAATTCCGAAAAAAAAAAGATAAAAATTAAAAGAAATTAAAAAAACCCTTTCCGACATTATTTTTAGCCAAAGCGGGATGATATAGGCCGAGAAATAGAGAAAAAAATTTTAGTCACGACTTCCGTTCACTCTCGACCCAGGCATGAAAATTCAAAAAAAAAAAACCAAAAAAATTTAAAAAATTAAAAAACCCCTTTCCATCATTATTTTTAGCCAAAATGGGATGAGAGAGGCCGAGAAAGAAAGAAAAAAATTTTAGACCCGAATTCCGTTCATAATTGACACGGGCAAGAAAATTACAAAAAAATATAAAAAAAATTAAAAAACCCCTTTCCGGCATTATTTTTAGCCAAAATGGGATGAGATAGGCCGAGAAAGAAGGAAAAAAATTTTAGACCAGAATTCTGTTCATACTCGACCCGTGGAAGGAAATTCCGAAAAAAATAGCTAAATAATTCAAGAAATTAAAAAAACTCTTTCTGGCATTTTTTATAGCCAAAATGGGATAAGATAGGCGGAGAAGAAGAGAAAAAAATTTTAGACCCGAATTCCGTTCATAATCGACCCGGGCAAGAAAATTCCGAAAAGAATATAAAAAAAAAATCAAAAAATGAAAAAAAACACCTTTCCGGCATTAATTTTAGCCAAAAGTGGATGACATAGGCCGAGAAAGAGTGAAAACAATTTTAGACCTGAATTCCGTTCATACTCGACCCGTGGAAGGAAATTCCGAAAAAAATAGCTAAAAAAATCAAGAAATTAAAAAAACTCTTTCTGGCATTTTTTTTTAGCCAAAATGGGATGAGATAGGTGGCGAAAGAGAGAAAAAAATTTTAGACTCGAATTCCGTTCATTCTCGACCCGGGCAAGAAAATTCCCAAAAAAATAGAAAAAAAATCAAAAAAATTAAAAAAAAAAAACCTATTTCTAGCGTTATTTTTAGCCAAAACGGGATGATATAGGCCGAGAAAGAGAAAAAAAAATTCTACTCCCGAATTCTGTTCCGACCCAACCCGAGCTTGAAAATTCCAAATAAAAAATAGTAAAAAAATTCAAAAAATTAAAAAATTTAATTCTAACATTGTTTCTATCGAAAACGGGTTGGGAGAGGCCAAGAAAGAGAAAAAAAAAATTTATTCTTGAATTCCGTTCATTCTCGACCCGTGCAAGGAAAT
Source organism: Quercus engelmannii (assembly GCA_029955605.1). Lineage (NCBI taxonomy): Eukaryota > Viridiplantae > Streptophyta > Magnoliopsida > Fagales > Fagaceae > Quercus > Quercus engelmannii. The sequence goes on along the minus strand of JARPSG010000013.1, from coordinate 1,298,251 downwards.
TCCGAAAAAAAAAAGATAAAAATTAAAAGAAATGAAAAAAACCCTTTCCGACATTATTTTTAGCCAAAACGGGATAATATAGGCCGAGAAATAGAGAAAAAAATTTTAGTCACGACTTCCGTTCACTCTCGACCCAGGCATGAAAATTCAAAAAAAAAAAAGCAAAAAAATTTAAAAAATTAAAAAACCCCTTTCCGTCATTATTTTTAGCCAAAATGGGATGAGAGAGGCCGAGAAAGAAAGAAAAAAATTTTAGACCCGAATTCCGTTCATAATTGACACGGGCAAGAAAATTACAAAAAAATATAAAAAAAATTAAAAAACCCCGTTCCGGCATTATTTTTAGCCAAAATGGGATGAGATAGGCCGAGAAAGAAGGAAAAAAATTTTAGACCAGAATTCTGTTCATACTCGACCCGTGGAAGGAAATTCCGAAAAAAATAGCTAAAAAAATCAAGAAATTAAAAAAACTCTTTCTGGCATTTTTTTTTAGCCAAAATGGGATGTGATAGGTGGCGAAAGAGAGAAAAAAATTTTAGACTCGAATTCCGTTCATTCTCGACCCGGGCAAGAAAATTCCCAAAAAAATAGAAAAAAAATCAATAAAATAAAAAAAAAAACCTATTTCTAGCGTTATTTTTAGCCAAAACGGGATGATATAGGCCGAGAAAGAGAAAAAAAAATTCTACTCCCGAATTTTGTTCTGACCCAACCCGAGCTTGAAAATTCCAAATAAAAAATAGTAAAAAAATTCAAAAAATTAAAAAATTTAATTCTGACATTGTTTCTATCCAAAACGGGTTGGGAGAGGCGAAGAAAGAGAAAAAAAAAATTTATTCCTGAATTCCGTTCATTCTAGACCCGTGCAAGGAAATTCCGAAAAAAAAAAAGATAAAAATTAAAAGAAATTAAAAAAACCCTTTCCGACATTATTTTTAGCCAAAACGGGATAATATGGGCCGAGAAATAGAGAAAAAAATTTTACTCACGACTTCCGTTCACTCTCAACCCAGGCATGAAAATTCAAAAAAAAAAAAGCAAAAAAATTTAAAAAATTAAAAAACCCCTTTCCGTCATTATTTTTAGCCAAAATGGGATGAGAGAGGCCGGGAAAGAAAGAAAAAAATTTTAGACCCGAATTCCGTTCATAATTGACACGGGCAAGAAAATTACAAAAAAATATAAAAAAAAAATTAAAAAACCCCATTCCGGCATTATTTTTAGCCAAAATGGGATGAGATAGGCCGAGAAAGAAGGAAAAAAATTTTAGACCAGAATTCTGTTCATACTCGACCCGTGGAAGGAAATTCCGAAAAAAATAGCTAAAAAATTCAAGAAATTAAAAAAACTCTTTCCGGCATTATTTATAGCCAAAATGGGATAAGATAGGCGGAGAAGGAGAGAAAAAAATTTTAGACCCGAATTCCGTTCATAATCGACCCGGGCAAGAAAATTCCCAAAAGAATATAAAAAAAAAAATCAAAAAATGAAAAACACACCTTTCCGGCATTAATTTTAGCCAAAAGGGGATGACATAGGCCGAGAAAGAGTGAAAACAATTTTAGACCTGAATTCCGTTCATACTCGACCCGTGGAAGGAAATTCCGAAAAAAATAGCTAAAAAAATCAAGAAATTAAAAAAACTCTTTCCGGCATTTTTTTTTAGCCAAAATGGGATGAGATAGGTGGCGAAAGAGAGAAAAAAAATTTAGACTCGAATTCCGTTCATTCTCGACCCGGGCAAGAAAATTCCCAAAAAAATAGAAAAAAAATCAAAAAAATTAAAAAAAAAAACCTATTTCTAGCGTTATTTTTAGCCGAAACGGGATGATATAGGCCGAGAAAGAGAAAAAAAAATTCTACTCCCGAATTCTGTTCCGACCCAACCCGAGCTTGAAAATTCCAAATAAAAAATAGTAAAAAAATTCAAAAAATTAAAAAATTTAATTCTGACATTGTTTCTATCCAAAACGGGTTGGGAGAGGCGAAGAAAGAGAAAAAAAAAAAAATTTATTCCTGAATTCCGTTCATTCTCGACCCGTGCAAGGAAATTCCGAAAAAAAAAAGATAAAAATTAAAAGAAATTAAAAAAACCCTTTCCGACATTATTTTTAGCCAAAGCGGGATGATATAGGCCGAGAAATAGAGAAAAAAATTTTAGTCACGACTTCCGTTCACTCTCGACCCAGGCATGAAAATTCAAAAAAAAAAAAAGCAAAAAAATTTTAAAAATTAAAAAACCCCTTTCCATCATTATTTTTAGCCAAAATGGGATGAGAGAGGCCGAGAAAGAAAGAAAAAAATTTTAGACCCGAATTCCGTTCATAATTGACACGGGCAAGAAAATTACAAAAAAATATAAAAAAAATTAAAAAACCCCTTTCCGGCATTATTTTTAGCCAAAATGGGATGAGATAGGCCGAGAAAGAAGGAGAAAAATTTTAGACCAGAATTCTATTCATACTCGACCCGTGGAAGGAAATTCCGAAAAAAATAGCTAAAAAATTCAAGAAATTAAAAAAACTCTTTCTGGCATTTTTTATAGCCAAAATGGGATAAGATAGGCGGAGAAGGAGAGAAAAAAATTTTAGACCCGAATTCCGTTCATAATCGACCCGGGCAAGAAAATTCCGAAAAGAATATAAAAAAAAAATCAAAAAATGAAAAAAACACCTTTCCGGCATTAATTTTAGCCAAAAGGGGATGACATAGGCCGGGAAAGAGTGAAAACAATTTTAGACCTGAATTCCGTTCATACTCGACCCGTGGAAGGAAATTCCGAAAAAAATAGCTAAAAAAATCAAGAAATTAAAAAAACTCTTTCCGGCATTTTTTTTTAGCCAAAATGGGATGAGATAGGTGGCGAAAGAGAGAAAAAAATTTTAGACTCGAATTCCGTTCATTCTCGACCCGGGCAAGAAAATTCCCAAAAAAATAGAAAAAAAATCAAAAAAATTAAAAAAAAAAAACCTATTTCTAGCGTTATTTTTAGCCAAAACGGGATGAGATAGGCCGAGAAAGAGAAAAAAAAAAATTCTACTCCCGAATTCTGTTCCGACCCAACCCGAGCTTGAAAATTCCAAATAAAAAATAGTAAAAAAATTCAAAAAATTAAAAAATTTAATTCTGACATTGCTTCTATCCAAAACGGGTTGGGAGAGGCGAAGAAAGAGAAAAAAAAAAATTTATTCCTGAATTCCGTTCATTCTCGACCCGTGCAAGGAAATTCCGAAAAAAAAAAGATAAAAATTAAAAGAAATTAAAAAAACCCTTTCCGACATTATTTTTAGCCAAAGCGGGATGATATCGGCCGAGAAATAGAGAAAAAAAATTTAGTCACGACTTCCGTTCACTCTCGACCCAGGCATGAAAATTCAAAAAAAAAAAGCAAAAAAATTTAAAAAATTAAAAAACCCCTTTCCCTCATTATTTTTAGCCAAAATGGGATGAGAGAGGCCGAGAAAGAAAGAAAAAAATTTTAGACCCGAATTCCGTTCATAATTGACACGGGCAAGAAAATTACAAAAAAATATAAAAAAAATTAAAAAACCCCTTTCCGGCATTATTTTTAGCCAAAATGGGATGAGATAGGCCGAGAAAGAAGGAAAAAAATTTTAGACCAGAATTCTGTTCATACTCGACCCGTGGAAGGAAATTCCGAAAAAAATAGCTAAAAAATTCAAGAAATTAAAAAAACTCTTTCTGGCATTTTTTATAGCCAAAATGGGATAAGATAGGCGGAGAAGGAGAGAAAAAAATTTTCGACCCGAATTCCGTTCATAATCGACCCGGGCAAGAAAATTCCGAAAAGAATATAAAAAAAAAATCAAAAAATGAAAAAAACACCTTTCCGGCATTAATTTTAGCCAAAAGGGGATGACATAGGCCGAGAAAGAGTGAAAACAATTTTAGACCTGAATTCCGTTCATACTCGACCCGTGGAAGGAAATTCCGAAAAAAATAGCTATAAAAATCAAGAAATTAAAAAAACTCTTTCCGGCATTTTTTTTTAGCCAAAATGGGATGAGATAGGTGGCGAAAGAGAGAAAAAAATTTTAGACTCGAATTCCGTTCATTCTTGACCCGGGCAAGAAAATTCCCAAAAAAATAGAAAAAAAATCAAAAAAATTAAAAAAAAAAACCTATTTCTAGCGTTATTTTTAGCCAAAACGGGATGATATAGGCCGAGAAAGAGAAAAAAAAATTCTACTCCCGAATTCTGTTCCGACCCAACCCGAGCTTGAAAATTCCAAATAAAAAATAGTAAAAAAATTCAAAAAATTAAAAAATTTAATTCTGACATTGTTTCTATCCAAAACGGGTTGGGAGAGGCGAAGAAAGAGAAAAAAAAAAATTTATTCCTGAATTCCGTTCATTCTCGACCCGTGCAAGGAAATTCCGAAAAAAAAAGATAAAAATTAAAAGAAATTAAAAAAACCCTTTCCGACATTATTTTTAGCCAAAGCGGGATGATATAGGCTGAGAAATAGAGAAAAAAATTTTAGTCACGACTTCCGTTCACTCTCGACCCAGGCATGAAAATTGAAAAAAAAAAAAGCAAAAAAATTTAAAAAATTAAAAAACCCCTTTCCATCATTATTTTTAGCCAAAATGGGATGAGAGAGGCCGAGAAAGAAAGAAAAAAATTTTAGACCCGAATTCCGTTCATAATTGACACGGGCAAGAAAATTACAAAAAAATATGAAAAAAATTAAAAAACCACTTTCCGGCATTATTTTTAGCCAAAATGGGATGAGATAGGCCGAGAAAGAAGGAGAAAAATTTTAGACCGGAATTCTGTTCATACTCGACCCGTGGAAGGAAATTCCGAAAAAAATAGCTAAAAAATTCAAGAAATTAAAAAAACTCTTTCTGGCATTTTTTATAGCCAAAATGGGATAAGATAGGCGGAGAAGGAGAGAAAAAAATTTTAGACCCGAATTCCGTTCATAATCGACCCGGGCAAGAAAATTCCGAAAAGAATATAAAAAAAAAATCAAAAAATGAAAAAAACACCTTTCCGGCATTAATTTTAGCCAAAAGGGGATGACATAGGCCGGGAAAGAGTGAAAACAATTTTAGACCTGAATTCCGTTCATACTCGACCCGTGGAAGGAAATTCCGAAAAAAATAGCTAAAAAAATCAAGAAATTAAAAAAACTCTTTCCGGCATTTTTTTTTAGCCAAAATGGGATGAGATAGGTGGCGAAAGAGAGAAAAAAATTTTAGACTCGAATTCCGTTCATTCTCGACCCGGGCAAGAAAATTCCCAAAAAAATAGAAAAAAAATCAAAAAAATTAAAAAAAAAAACCTATTTCTAGCGTTATTTTTAGCCAAAACGGGATGAGATAGGCCGAGAAAGAGAAAAAAAAAAATTCTACTCCCGAATTCTGTTCCGACCCAACCCGAGCTTGAAAATTCCAAATAAAAAATAGTAAAAAAATTCAAAAAATTAAAAAATTTAATTCTGACATTGTTTCTATCCAAAACGGGTTGGGAGAGGCGAAGAAAGAGAAAAAAAAAAATTTATTCCTGAATTCCGTTCATTCTCGACCCGTGCAAGGAAATTCCGAAAAAAAAAAGATAAAAATTAAAAGAAATTAAAAAAACCCTTTCCGACATTATTTTTAGCCAAAGCGGGATGATATAGGCCGAGAAATAGAGAAAAAAATTTTAGTCACGACTTCCGTTCACTCTCGACCCAGGCATGAAAATTCAAAAAAAAAAAAGCAAAAAAATTTAAAAAGTTAAAAAACCCCTTTCCATCATTATTTTTAGCCAAAATGGGATGAGAGCGGCCGAGAAAGAAAGAAAAAAATTTTAGACCCGAATTCCGTTCATAATTGACACGGGCAAGAAAATTACAAAAAAATATAAAAAAAATTAAAAAACACCTTTCCGGCATTATTTTTAGCCAAAATGGGATGAGATAAGCCGAGAAAGAAGGAAAAAAATTTTAGACCAGAATTCTGTTCATACTCGACCCGTGGAAGGAAATTCCGAAAAAAATAGCTAAAAAATTCAAGAAATTAAAAAAACTCTTTCTGGCATTTTTTATAGCCAAAATGGGATAAGATAGGCGGAGAAGAAGAGAAAAAAATTTTAGACCCGAATTCCGTTCATAATCGACCCGGGCAAGAAAATTCCGAAAAGAATATAAAAAAAAAATCAAAAAATGAAAAAAACACCTTTCCGGCATTAATTTTAGCCAAAAGGGGATGACATAGGCCGAGAAAGAGTGAAAACAATTTTAGAACTGAATTCCGTTCATACTCGACCCGTGGAAGGAAATTCCGAAAAAAATAGCTAAAAAAATCAAGAAATTAAAAAAACTCTTTCCGGCATTTTTTTTTAGCAAAAAAATGAGATAGGTGGCGAAAGAGAGAAAAAATTTTAGACTCGAATTCCGTTCATTCTCGACCCGGGCAAGAAAATTCCCAAAAAAATAGAAAAAAAATCAAAAAAATTAAAAAAAAAAACCTATTTCTAGCGTTATTTTTAGCCAAAACGGGATGATATAGGCCGAGAAAGAGAAAAAAAAATTCTACTCCCGAATTCTGTTCCGACCCAACCCGAGCTTGAAAATTCCAAATAAAAAATAGTAAAAAAATTCAAAAAATTAAAAAATTTAATTCTGACATTGTTTCTATCCAAAACGGGTTGGGAGAGGCGAAGAAAGAGAAAAAAAAAAAAATTTATTCCTGAATTCCGTTCATTCTCGACCCGTGCAAGGAAATTCCGAAAAAAAAAAGATAAAAATTAAAAGAAATTAAAAAAACCCTTTCCGACATTATTTTTAGCCAAAGCGGGATGATATAGGCCGAGAAATAGAGAAAAAAATTTTAGTCACGACTTCCGTTCACTCTCGACCCAGGCATGAAAATTCAAAAAAAAAAAAAGCAAAAAAATTTTAAAAATTAAAAAACCCCTTTCCATCATTATTTTTAGCCAAAATGGGATGAGAGAGGCCGAGAAAGAAAGAAAAAAATTTTAGACCCGAATTCCGTTCATAATTGACACGGGCAAGAAAATTACAAAAAAATATAAAAAAAATTAAAAAACCCCTTTCCGGCATTATTTTTAGCCAAAATGGGATGAGATAGGCCGAGAAAGAAGGAGAAAAATTTTAGACCAGAATTCTATTCATACTCGACCCGTGGAAGGAAATTCCGAAAAAAATAGCTAAAAAATTCAAGAAATTAAAAAAACTCTTTCTGGCATTTTTTATAGCCAAAATGGGATAAGATAGGCGGAGAAGGAGAGAAAAAAATTTTAGACCCGAATTCCGTTCATAATCGACCCGGGCAAGAAAATTCCGAAAAGAATATAAAAAAAAAATCAAAAAATGAAAAAAACACCTTTCCGGCATTAATTTTAGCCAAAAGGGGATGACATAGGCCGAGAAAGAGTGAAAACAATTTTAGACCTGAATTCCGTTCATACTCGACCCGTGGAAGGAAATTCCGAAAAAAATAGCTATAAAAATCAAGAAATTAAAAAAACTCTTTCCGGCATTTTTTTTTAGCCAAAATGGGATGAGATAGGTGGCGAAAGAGAGAAAAAAATTTTAGACTCGAATTCCGTTCATTCTCGACCCGGGCAAGAAAATTCCCAAAAAAATAGAAAAAAAATCAAAAAAATTAAAAAAAAAACCTATTTCTAGCGTTATTTTTAGCCAAAACGGGATGATATAGGCCGAGAAAGAGAAAAAAAAATTCTACTCCCGAATTCTGTTCCGACCCAACCCGAGCTTGAAAATTCCAAATAAAAAATAGTAAAAAAATTCAAAAAATTAAAAAATTTAATTCTGACATTGTTTCTATCCAAAACGGGTTGGGAGAGGCGAAGAAAGAGAAAAAAAAAAATTTATTCCTGAATTCCGTTCATTCTCGACCCGTGCAAGGAAATTCCGAAAAAAAAAGATAAAAATTAAAAGAAATTAAAAAAACCCTTTCCGACATTATTTTTAGCCAAAGCGGGATGATATAGGCCGAGAAATAGAGAAAAAAATTTTAGTCACGACTTCCGTTCACTCTCGACCCAGGCATGAAAATTCAAAAAAAAAAAAGCAAAAAAATTTAAAAAATTAAAAAACCCCTTTCCATCATTATTTTTAGCCAAAATGGGATGAGAGAGGCCGAGAAAGAAAGAAAAAAATTTTAGACCCGAATTCCGTTCATAATTGACACGGGCAAGAAAATTACAAAAAAATATAAAAAAAATTAAAAAACCACTTTCCGGCATTATTTTTAGCCAAAATGGGATGAGATAGGCCGAGAAAGAAGGAGAAAAATTTTAGACCGGAATTCTGTTCATACTCGACCCGTGGAAGGAAATTCCGAAAAAAATAGCTAAAAAATTCAAGAAATTAAAAAAACTCTTTCTGGCATTTTTTATAGCCAAAATGGGATAAGATAGGCGGAGAAGGAGAGAAAAAAATTTTAGACCCGAATTCCGTTCATAATCGACCCGGGCAAGAAAATTCCGAAAAGAATATAAAAAAAAAATCAAAAAATGAAAAAAACACCTTTCCGGCATTAATTTTAGCCAAAAGGGGATGACATAGGCCGGGAAAGAGTGAAAACAATTTTAGACCTGAATTCCGTTCATACTCGACCCGTGGAAGGAAATTCCGAAAAAAATAGCTAAAAAAATCAAGAAATTAAAAAAACTCTTTCCGGCATTTTTTTTTAGCCAAAATGGGATGAGATAGGTGGCGAAAGAGAGAAAAAAATTTTAGACTCGAATTCCGTTCATTCTCGACCCGGGCAAGAAAATTCCCAAAAAAATAGAAAAAAAATCAAAAAAATTAAAAAAAAAAACTATTTCTAGCGTTATTTTTAGCCAAAACGGGATGAGATTGGCCGAGAAAGAGAAAAAAAAAAATTCTACTCCCGAATTCTGTTCCGACCCAACCCGAGCTTGAAAATTCCAAATAAAAAATAGTAAAAAAATTCAAAAAATTAAAAAATTTAATTCTGACATTGTTTCTATCCAAAACGGGTTGGGAGAGGCGAAGAAAGAGAAAAAAAAAAATTTATTCCTGAATTCCGTTCATTCTCGACCCGTGCAAGGAAATTCCGAAAAAAAAAAGATAAAAATTAAAAGAAATTAAAAAAACCCTTTCCGACATTATTTTTAGCCAAAGCGGGATGATATCGGCCGAGAAATAGAGAAAAAAATTTTAGTCACGACTTCCGTTCACTCTCGACCCAGGCATGAAAATTCAAAAAAAAAAAAGCAAAAAAATTTAAAAAATGAAAAAACCCCTTTCCCTCATTATTTTTAGCCAAAATGGGATGAGAGAGGCCGAGAAAGAAAGAAAAAAATTTTAGACCCGAATTCCGTTCATAATTGACACGGGCAAGAAAATTACAAAAAAATATAAAAAAAAATTAAAAAACCCCTTTCCGGCATTATTTTTAGCCAAAATGGGATGAGATAGGCCGAGAAAGAAGGAAAAAAATTTTAGACCAGAATTCTGTTCATACTCGACCCGTGGAAGGAAATTCCGAAAAAAATAGCTAAAAAATTCAAGAAATTAAAAAAACTCTTTCTGGCATTTTTTATAGCCAAAATGGGATAAGATAGGCGGAGAAGGAGAGAAAAAAATTTTAGACCCGAATTCCGTTCATAATCGACCCGGGCAAGAAAATTCCGAAAAGAATATAAAAAAAAAATCAAAAAATGAAAAAAACACCTTTCCGGCATTAATTTTAGCCAAAAGGGGATGACATAGGCCGAGAAAGAGTGAAAACAATTTTAGACCTGAATTCCGTTCATACTCGACCCGTGGAAGGAAATTCCGAAAAAAATAGCTAAAAAAATCAAGAAATTAAAAAAACTCTTTCCGGCATTTTTTTTTAGCCAAAATGGGATGAGATAGGTGGCGAAAGAGAGAAAAAAATTTTAGACTCGAATTCCGTTCATTCTCGACCCGGGCAAGAAAATTCCGAAAAAAAATAGAAAAAAAATCAAAAAAATTAAAAAAAAAAACCTATTTCTAGCGTTATTTTAAGCCAAAACGGGATGATACAGGCCGAGAAAGAGAAAAAAAAATTCTACTCCCGAATTCTGTTCCGACCCAACCCGAGCTTGAAAATTCCAAATAAAAAATAGTAAAAAAATTCAAAAAATTAAAAAATTTAATTCTGACATTGTTTCTATCCAAAACGGGTTGGGAGAGGCGAAGAAAGAGAAAAAAAAAATTTATTCCTGAATTCCGTTCATTCTCGACCCGTGCAAGGAAATTCCGAAAAAAAAAAGATAAAAATTAAAAGAAATTAAAAAAACCCTTTCCGACATTATTTTTAGCCAAAGCGGGATGATATAGGCCGAGAAATAGAGAAAAAAATTTTAGTCACGACTTCCGTTCACTCTCGACCCAGGCATGAAAATTCAAAAAAAAAAAAGCAAAAAAATTTAAAAAATTAAAAAACCCCTTTCCATCATTATTTTTAGCCAAAATGGGATGAGAGAGGCCGAGAAAGAAAGAAAAAAATTTTAGACCCGAATTCCGTTCATAATTGACACGGGCAAGAAAATTACAAAAAAATATAAAAAAAATTAAAAAACCCCTTTCCGGCATTATTTTTAGCCAAAATGGGATGAGATAGGCCGAGAAAGAAGGAGAAAAATTTTAGACCAGAATTCTGTTCATACTCGACCCGTGGAAGGAAATTCCGAAAAAAATAGCTAAAAAATTCAAGAAATTAAAAAAACTCTTTCTGGCATTTTTTATAGCCAAAATGGGATAAGATAGGCGGAGAAGGAGAGAAAAAAATTTTAGACCCGAATTCCGTTCATAATCGACCCGGGCAAGAAAATTCCGAAAAGAATATAAAAAAAAAATCAAAAAATGAAAAAAACACCTTTCCGGCATTAATTTTAGCCAAAAGGGGATGACATAGGCCGGGAAAGAGTGAAAACAATTTTAGACCTGAATTCCGTTCATACTCGACCCGTGGAAGGAAATTCCGAAAAAAATAGCTAAAAAAATCAAGAAATTAAAAAAACTCTTTCCGGCATTTTTTTTTAGCCAAAATGGGATGAGATAGGTGGCGAAAGAGAGAAAAAAATTTTAGACTCGAATTCCGTTCATTCTCGACCCGGGCAAGAAAATTCCCAAAAAAATAGAAAAAAAATCAAAAAAATTAAAAAAAAAAAACCTATTTCTAGCGTTATTTTTAGCCAAAACGGGATGAGATAGGCCGAGAAAGAGAAAAATAAAAATTCTACTCCCGAATTCTGTTCCGACCCAACCCGAGCTTGAAAATTCCAAATAAAAAATAGTAAAAAAATTCAAAAAATTAAAAAATTTAATTCTGACATTGTTTCTATCCAAAACGGGTTGGGAGAGGCGAAGAAAGAGAAAAAAAAAAATTTATTCCTGAATTCCGTTCATTCTCGACCCGTGCAAGGAAATTCCGAAAAAAAAAAGATAAAAATTAAAAGAAATTAAAAAAACCCTTTCCGACATTATTTTTAGCCAAAGCGGGATGATATCGGCCGAGAAATAGAGAAAAAAATTTTAGTCACGACTTCCGTTCACTCTCGACCCAGGCATGAAAATTCAAAAAAAAAAAAGCAAAAAAATTTAAAAAATGAAAAAACCCCTTTCCCTCATTATTTTTAGCCAAAATGGGATGAGAGAGGCCGAGAAAGAAAGAAAAAAATTTTAGACCCGAATTCCGTTCATAATTGACACGGGCAAGAAAATTACAAAAAAATATAAAAAAAAATTAAAAAACCCCTTTCCGGCATTATTTTTAGCCAAAATGGGATGAGATAGGCCGAGAAAGAAGGAAAAAAATTTTAGACCAGAATTCTGTTCATACTCGACCCGTGGAAGGAAATTCCGAAAAAAATAGCTAAAAAATTCAAGAAATTAAAAAAACTCTTTCTGGCATTTTTTATAGCCAAAATGGGATAAGATAGGCGGAGAAGGAGAGAAAAAAATTTTAGACCCGAATTCCGTTCATAATCGACCCGGGCAAGAAAATTCCGAAAAGAATATAAAAAAAAAATCAAAAAATGAAAAAAACACCTTTCCGGCATTAATTTTAGCCAAAAGGGGATGACATAGGCCGAGAAAGAGTGAAAACAATTTTAGACCTGAATTCCGTTCATACTCGACCCGTGGAAGGAAATTCCGAAAAAAATAGCTAAAAAAATCAAGAAATTAAAAAAACTCTTTCCGGCATTTTTTTTTAGCCAAAATGGGATGAGATAGGTGGCGAAAGAGAGAAAAAAATTTTAGACTCGAATTCCGTTCATTCTCGACCCGGGCAAGAAAATTCCGAAAAAAAATAGAAAAAAAATCAAAAAAATTAAAAAAAAAAACCTATTTCTAGCGTTATTTTAAGCCAAAACGGGATGATACAGGCCGAGAAAGAGAAAAAAAAATTCTACTCCCGAATTCTGTTCCGACCCAACCCGAGCTTGAAAATTCCAAATAAAAAATAGTAAAAAAATTCAAAAAATTAAAAAATTTAATTCTGACATTGTTTCTATCCAAAACGGGTTGGGAGAGGCGAAGAAAGAGAAAAAAAAAATTTATTCCTGAATTCCGTTCATTCTCGACCCGTGCAAGGAAATTCCGAAAAAAAAAAGATAAAAATTAAAAGAAATTAAAAAAACCCTTTCCGACATTATTTTTAGCCAAAGCGGGATGATATAGGCCGAGAAATAGAGAAAAAAATTTTAGTCACGACTTCCGTTCACTCTCGACCCAGGCATGAAAATTCAAAAAAAAAAAAGCAAAAAAATTTAAAAAATTAAAAAACCCCTTTCCATCATTATTTTTAGCCAAAATGGGATGAGAGAGGCCGAGAAAGAAAGAAAAAAATTTTAGACCCGAATTCCGTTCATAATTGACACGGGCAAGAAAATTACAAAAAAATATAAAAAAAATTAAAAAACCCCTTTCCGGCATTATTTTTAGCCAAAATGGGATGAGATAGGCCGAGAAAGAAGGAGAAAAATTTTAGACCAGAATTCTGTTCATACTCGACCCGTGGAAGGAAATTCCGAAAAAAATAGCTAAAAAATTCAAGAAATTAAAAAAACTCTTTCTGGCATTTTTTATAGCCAAAATGGGATAAGATAGGCGGAGAAGGAGAGAAAAAAATTTTAGACCCGAATTCCGTTCATAATCGACCCGGGCAAGAAAATTCCGAAAAGAATATAAAAAAAAAAATCAAAAAATGAAAAAAACACCTTTCCGGCATTAATTTTAGCCAAAAGGGGATGACATAGGCCGAGAAAGAGTGAAAACAATTTTAGACCAGAATTCCGTTCATACTCGACCCGTGGAAGGAAATTCCGAAAAAAATAGCTAAAAAAATCAAGAAATTAAAAAAACTCTTTCCGGCATTTTTTTTTAGCCAAAATGGGATGAGATAGGTGGCGAAAGAGAGAAAAAAATTTTAGACTCGAATTCCGTTCATTCTCGACCCGGGCAAGAAAATTCCCAAAAAAATAGAAAAAAAATCAAAAAAATTAAAAAAAAAAACCTATTTCTAGCGTTATTTTTAGCCAAAACGGGATGATATAGGCCGAGAAAGAGAAAAAAAAATTCTACTCCCGAATTCTGTTCCGACCCAACCCGAGCTTGAAAATTCCAAATAAAAAATAGTAAAAAAATTCAAAAAATTAAAAAATTTAATTCTGACATTGTTTCTATCAAAAACGGGTTGGGAGAGGCGAAGAAAGAGAAAAAAAAAAATTTATTCCTGAATTCCGTTCATTCTCGACCCGTGCAAGGAAATTCCGAAAAAAAAAAGATAAAAATTAAAAGAAATTAAAAAAACCCTTTCCGACATTATTTTTAGCCAAAGCGGGATGATATAGGCCGAGAAATAGAGAAAAAAATTTTAGTCACGACTTCCGTTCACTCTCGACCCAGGCATGAAAATTCAAAAAAAAAAAAGCAAAAAAATTTAAAAAATTAAAAAACCCCTTTCCATCATTATTTTTAGCCAAAATGGGATGAGAGAGGCCGAGAAAGAAAGAAAAAAATTTTAGACCCGAATTCCGTTCATAATTGACACGGGCAAGAAAATTACAAAAAAATATAAAAAAAATTAAAAAACCACTTTCCGGCATTATTTTTAGCCAAAATGGGATGAGATAGGCCGAGAAAGAAGGAGAAAAATTTTAGACCAGAATTCTGTTCATACTCGACCCGTGGAAGGAAATTCCGAAAAAAATAGCTAAAAAATTCAAGAAATTAAAAAAACTCTTTCTGGCATTTTTTATAGCCAAAATGGGATAAGATAGGCAGAGAAGGAGAGAAAAAAATTTTAGACCCGAATTCCGTTCATAATCGACCCGGGCAAGAAAATTCCGAAAAGAATATAAAAAAAAATCAAAAAATGAAAAAAACACCTTTCCGGCATTAATTTTAGCCAAAAGGGGATGACATAGGCCGGGAAAGAGTGAAAACAATTTTAGACCTGAATTCCGTTCATACTCGACCCGTGGAAGGAAATTCCGAAAAAAATAGCTAAAAAAATCAAGAAATTAAAAAAACTCTTTCCGGCATTTTTTTTTAGCCAAAATGGGATGAGATAGGTGGCGAAAGAGAGAAAAAAATTTTAGACTCGAATTCCGTTCATTCTCGACCCGGGCAAGAAAATTCCCAAAAAAATAGAAAAAAAATAAAAAAAAAACCTATTTCTAGCGTTATTTTTAGCCAAAACGGGATGAGATAGGCCGAGAAAGAGAAAAAAAAAAATTCTACTCCCGAATTCTGTTCCGACCCAACCCGAGCTTGAAAATTCCAAATAAAAAATAGTAAAAAAATTCAAAAAATTAAAAAATTTAATTCTGACATTGTTTCTATCCAAAACGGGTTGGGAGAGGCGAAGAAAGAGAAAAAAAAAAAATTTATTCCTGAATTCCGTTCATTCTCGACCCGTGCAAGGAAATTCCGAAAAAAAAAAGATAAAAATTAAAAGAAATTAAAAAAAACCTTTCCGACATTATTTTTAGCCAAAGCGGGATGATATCGGCCGAGAAATAGAGAAAAAAATTTTAGTCACGACTTCCGTTCACTCTCGACCCAGGCATGAAAATTCAAAAAAAAAAAAGCAAAAAAATTTAAAAAATTAAAAAACCCCTTTCCCTCATTATTTTTAGCCAAAATGGGATGAGAGAGGCCGAGAAAGAAAGAAAAAAATTTTAGACCCGAATTCCGTTCATAATTGACACGGGCAAGAAAATTACAAAAAAATATAAAAAAAATTAAAAAACCCCTTTCCGGCATTATTTTTAGCCAAAATGGGATGAGATAGGCCGAGAAAGAAGGAAAAAAATTTTAGACCAGAATTCTGTTCATACTCGACCCGTGGAAGGAAATTCCGAAAAAAATAGCTAAAAAATTCAAGAAATTAAAAAAACTCTTTCTGGCATTTTTTATAGCCAAAATGGGATAAGATAGGCAGAGAAGGAGAGAAAAAAATTTTAGACCCGAATTCCGTTCATAATCGACCCGGGCAAGAAAATTCCGAAAAGAATATAAAAAAAAATCAAAAAATGAAAAAAACACCTTTCCGGCATTAATTTTAGCCAAAAGGGGATGACATAGGCCGGGAAAGAGTGAAAACAATTTTAGACCTGAATTCCGTTCATACTCGACCCGTGGAAGGAAATTCCGAAAAAAATAGCTAAAAAAATCAAGAAATTAAAAAAACTCTTTCCGGCATTTTTTTTTAGCCAAAATGGGATGAGATAGGTGGCGAAAGAGAGAAAAAAATTTTAGACTCGAATTCCGTTCATTCTCGACCCGGGCAAGAAAATTCCCAAAAAAATAGAAAAAAAATAAAAAAAAAACCTATTTCTAGCGTTATTTTTAGCCAAAACGGGATGAGATAGGCCGAGAAAGAGAAAAAAAAAAATTCTACTCCCGAATTCTGTTCCGACCCAACCCGAGCTTGAAAATTCCAAATAAAAAATAGTAAAAAAATTCAAAAAATTAAAAAATTTAATTCTGACATTGTTTCTATCCAAAACGGGTTGGGAGAGGCGAAGAAAGAGAAAAAAAAAAAATTTATTCCTGAATTCCGTTCATTCTCGACCCGTGCAAGGAAATTCCGAAAAAAAAAAGATAAAAATTAAAAGAAATTAAAAAAAACCTTTCCGACATTATTTTTAGCCAAAGCGGGATGATATCGGCCGAGAAATAGAGAAAAAAATTTTAGTCACGACTTCCGTTCACTCTCGACCCAGGCATGAAAATTCAAAAAAAAAAAAGCAAAAAAATTTAAAAAATTAAAAAACCCCTTTCCCTCATTATTTTTAGCCAAAATGGGATGAGAGAGGCCGAGAAAGAAAGAAAAAAATTTTAGACCCGAATTCCGTTCATAATTGACACGGGCAAGAAAATTACAAAAAAATATAAAAAAAATTAAAAAACCCCTTTCCGGCATTATTTTTAGCCAAAATGGGATGAGATAGGCCGAGAAAGAAGGAAAAAAATTTTAGACCAGAATTCTGTTCATACTCGACCCGTGGAAGGAAATTCCGAAAAAAATAGCTAAAAAATTCAAGAAATTAAAAAAACTCTTTCCGGCATTTTTTATAGCCAAAATGGGATAAGATAGGCGGAGAAGGAGAGAAAAAAATTTTAGACCCGAATTCCGTTCATAATCGACCCGGGCAAGAAAATTCCGAAAAGAATATAAAAAAAAAATCAAAAAATGAAAAAAACACCTTTCCGGCATTAATTTTAGCCAAAAGGGGATGATATAGGCCGAGAAAGAGTGAAAACAATTTTAGACCTGAATTCCGTTCATACTCGACCCGTGGAAGGAAATTCCGAAAAAAATAGCTAAAAAAATCAAGAAATTAAAAAAACTCTTTCCTGCATTTTTTTTTAGCCAAAATGGGATGAGATAGGTGGCGAAAGAGAGAAAAAAATTTTAGACTCGAATTCCGTTCATTCTCGACCCGGGCAAGAAAATTCCGAAAAAAATAGAAAAAAAATCAAAAAAATTAAAAAAAAAACCTATTTCTAGCGTTATTTTTAGCCAAAACGGGATGATATAGGCCGAGAAAGAGAAAAAAAAATTCTACTCCCGAATTCTGTTCCGACCCAACCCGAGCTTGAAAATTCCAAATAAAAAATAGTAAAAAAATTCAAAAAATTAAAAAATTTAATTCTGACATTGTTTCTATCCAAAACGGGTTGGGAGAGGCGAAGAAAGAGAAAAAAAAAAATTTATTCCTGAATTCCGTTCATTCTCGACCCGTGCAAGGAAATTCCGAAAAAAAAAAGATAAAAATTAAAAGAAATTAAAAAAACCCTTTCCGACATTATTTTTAGCCAAAGCGGGATGATATAGGCCGAGAAATAGAGAAAAAAATTTTAGTCACGACTTCCGTTCACTCTCGACCCAGGCATGAAAATTCAAAAAAAAAAAAGCAAAAAAATTTAAAAAATTAAAAAACCCCTTTCCATCATTATTTTTAGCCAAAATGGGATGAGAGAGGCCGAGAAAGAAAGAAAAAAATTTTAGACCCGAATTCCGTTCATAATTGACACGGGCAAGAAAATTACAAAAAAATATAAAAAAAATTAAAAAACCCCTTTCCGGCATTATTTTTAGCCAAAATGGGATGAGATAGGCCGAGAAAGAAGGAGAAAAATTTTAGACCAGAATTCTGTTCATACTCGACCCGTGGAAGGAAATTCCGAAAAAAATAGCTAAAAAATTCAAGAAATTAAAAAAACTCTTTCTGGCATTTTTTATAGCCAAAATGGGATAAGATAGGCGGAGAAGGAGAGAAAAAAATTTTAGACCCGAATTCCGTTCATAATCGACCCGGGCAACAAAATTCCGAAAAGAATATAAAAAAAAAATCAAAAAATGAAAAAAACACCTTTCCGGCATTAATTTTAGCCAAAAGGGGATGACATAGGCCGAGAAAGAGTGAAAACAATTTTAGACCTGAATTCCGTTCATACTCGACCCGTGGAAGGAAATTCCGAAAAAAATAGCTAAAAAAATCAAGAAATTAAAAAAACTCTTTCCGGCATTTTTTTTTAGCCAAAATGGGATGAGATAGGTGGCGAAAGAGAGAAAAAAATTTTAGACTCGAATTCCGTTCATTCTCGACCCGGGCAAGAAAATTCCGAAAAAAATAGAAAAAAAATCAAAAAAATTAAAAAAAAAACCTATTTCTAGCGTTATTTTTAGCCAAAACGGGATGATATAGGCCGAGAAAGAGAAAAAAAAATTCTACTCCCGAATTCTGTTCCGTCCCAACCCGAGCTTGAAAATTCCAAATAAAAAATAGTAAAAAAATTCAAAAAATTAAAAAATTTAATTCTGACATTGTTTCTATCCAAAACGGGTTGGGAGAGGCCAAGAAAGAGAAAAAAAAAAATTTATTCCTGAATTCCGTTCATTCTCGACCCGTGCAAGGAAATTCCGAAAAAAAAAAGATAAAAATTAAAAGAAATTAAAAAAACCCTTTCCGACATTATTTTTAGCCAAAACGGGATAATATGGGCCGAGAAATAGAGAAAAAAAATTTAGTCACGACTTCCGTTCACTCTCGACCCAGGCATGAAAATTCAAAAAACAAAAAGCAAAAAAATTTAAAAAATTAAAAAACCCCTTTCCGTCATTATTTTTAGCGAAAATGGGATGAGAGAGGCCGGGAAAGAAAGAAAAAAATTTTAGACCCGAATTCCGTTCATAATTGACACGGGCAAGAAAATTACAAAAAAATATAAAAAAAATTAAAAAACCCCTTTCCGGCATTATTTTTAGCCAAAATGGGATGAGATAGGCCGAGAAAGAAGGAAAAAAATTTTAGACCAGAATTCTGTTCATACTCGACCCGTGGAAGGAAATTCTGAAAAAAATAGCTAAAAAATTCAAGAAATTAAAAAAACTCTTTCCGGCATTATTTATAGCCAAAATGGTATAAGATAGGCGGAGAAGGAGAGAAAAAAAATTTAGACCTGAATTCCGTTCATAATCGACCCGGGCAAGAAAATTACGAAAAGAATATAAAAAAAAAAAATCAAAAAATGAAAAAAACACCTTTCCGGCATTAATTTTAGCCAAAAGGGGATGACATAGGCCGAGAAAGAGTGAAAACAATTTTAGACCTGAATTCCGTTCATACTCGACCCGTGGAAGGAAATTCCGAAAAAAATAGCTAAAAAAATCAAGAAATTAAAAAAACTCTTTCCGGCATTGTTTTTTAGCCAAAATGGGATGAGATAGGTGGCGAAAGAGAGAAAAAAAATTTAGACTCGAATTCCGTTCATTCTCGACCCGGGCAAGAAAATTCCGAAAAAAATAGAAAAAAAATCAAAAAAATTAAAAAAAAAACCTATTTCTAGCGTTATTTTTAGCCAAAACGGGATGAGATAGGCCGAGAAAGAGAAAAAAAAAATTCTACTCCCGAATTCTGTTCCGACCCAACCCGAGCTTGAAAATTCCAAATAAAAAATAGTAAAAAAATTCAAAAAATTAAAAAATTTAATTCTGACATTGTTTCTATCCAAAACAGGTTGGGAGAGGCCAAGAAAGAGAAAAAAAAAATTTATTCCTGAATTCCGTTCATTCTCGACCCGTGCAAGGAAATTCCGAAAAAAAAAAGATAAAAATTAAAAAAAATTAAAAAAACCCTTTCCGACAATATTTTTAGCCAAAGCGGGATGATATAGGCCGAGAAATAGAGAAAAAAATTTTAGTCACGACTTCCGTTCACTCTCGACCCAGGCAAGAAAATTCAAAAAAAAAAAAGCAAAAAAATTTAAAAAATTAAAAAACCCCTTTCCATCATTATTTTTAGCCAAAATGGGATGAGAGAGGCCGGGAAAGAAAGAAAAAAATTTTAGACCCGAATTCCGTTCATAATTGACACAGGCAAGAAAATTACAAAAAAATATAAAAAAAAATTAAAAAACCCCTTTCCGGCATTATTTTTAGCCAAAATGGGATGAGATAGGCCGAGAAAGAAGGAAAAAAATTTTAGACCAGAATTCTGTTCATACTCGACCCGTGGAAGGAAATTCCGAAAAAAATAGCTAAAAAATTCAAGAAATTAAAAAAACTCTTTCCGGCATTATTTATAGCCAAAATGGTATAAGATAGGCGGAGAAGGATAGAAAAAAAATTTAGACCCGAATTCCGTTCATAATCGACCCGGGCAAGAAAATTCCCAAAAGAATATAAAAAATAAAATCAAAAAATGAAAAAAACACCTTTCCGGCATTAATTTTAGCCAAAAGGGGATGACATAGGCCGAGAAAGAGTGAAAACAATTTTAGACCTGAATTCCGTTCATACTCGACCCGTGGAAGGAAATTCCGAAAAAAATAGCTAAAAAAATCAAGAAATTAAAAAAACTCTTTCCGGCATTTTTTTTTAGCCAAAATGGGATGAGATAGGTGGCGAAAGAGAGAAAAAAATTTTAGACTCGAATTCCGTTCATTCTCGACCCGGGCAAGAAAATTCCGAAAAAAATAGAAAAAAAATCAAAAAAATTAAAAAAAAAACCTATTTCTAGCGTTATTTTTAGCCAAAACGGGATGAGATAGGCCGAGAAAGAGAAAAAAAAAATTCTACTCCCGAATTCTGTTCCGACCCAACCTGAGCTTGAAAATTCCAAATAAAAAATAGTAAAAAAATTCAAAAAATTAAAAAATTTAATTCTGACATTGTTTCTATCCAAAACAGGTTGGGAGAGGCCAAGAAAGAGAAAAAAAAAATTTATTCCTGAATTCCGTTCATTCTCGACCCGTGCAAGGAAATTCCGAAAAAAAAAAGATAAAAATTAAAAGAAATTAAAAAAACCCTTTCCGACAATATTTTTAGCCAAAGCGGGATGATATAGGCCGAGAAATAGAGAAAAAAATTTTAGTCACGACTTCCGTTCACTCTCGACCCAGGCATGAAAATTCAAAAAAAAAAAAGCAAAAAAATTTAAAAAATTAAAAAACCCCTTTCCATCATTATTTTTAGCCAAAATGGGATGAGAGAGGCCGAGAAAGAAAGAAAAAAATTTTAGACCCGAATTCCGTTCATAATTGACACAGGCAAGAAAATTACAAAAAAATATAAAAAAAAATTAAAAAACCCCTTTCCGGCATTATTTTTAGCCAAAATGGGATGAGATAGGCCGAGAAAGAAGGAAAAAAATTTTAGACCAGAATTCTGTTCATACTCGACCCGTGGAAGGAAATTCCGAAAAAAATGGCTAAAAAATTCAAGAAATTAAAAAAACTCTTTCTGGCATTTTTTATAGCCAAAATGGGATAAGATAGGCGGAGAAGGAGAGAAAAAAATTTTAGACCCGAATTCCGTTCATAATCGACCCGGGCAAGAAAATTCCGAAAAGAATATAAAAAAAAATCAAAAAATGAAAAAAACACCTTTCCGGCATTAATTTTAGCCAAAAGGGGATGACATAGGCCAAGAAAGAGTGAAAAATATTTTAGACCTGAATTCCGTTCATACTCGACCCGTGGAAGGAAATTCCGAAAAAAATAGCTAAAAAAATCAAGAAATTAAAAAAACTCTTTCCGGCATTTTTTTTTAGCCAAAATGGGATGAGATAGGTGGCGAAAGAGAGAAAAAAAGTTTAGACTCGAATTCCGTTCATTCTCGACCCGGGCAAGAAAATTCCGAAAAAAATAGAAAAAAAATCAAAAAAATTAAAAAAAAAACCTATTTCTAGCGTTATTTTTAGTCAAAACGGGATGTGATAGGCCGAGAAAGAGAAAAAAAAATTCTACTCCCGAATTGTGTTCCGACCCAACCCGAGCTTGAAAATTCCAAATAAAAAATAGTAAAAAAATTCAAAAAATTAAAAAATTTAATTCTAACATTGTTTCTATCGAAAACGGGTTGGGAGAGGCCAAGAAAGAGAAAAAAAAAAATTTATTCCTGAATTCCGTTCATTCTCGACCCGGGCAAGGAAATTCCGAAAAAAAAAAGATAAAAATTAAAAGAAATTAAAAAAACCCTTTCCGACATTATTTTTAGCCAAAACGGGATAATATAGGCCGAGAAATAGAGAAAAAAATTTTAGTCACGACTTCCGTTCACTCTCGACCCAGGCATGAAAATTCAAAAAAAAAAAAGCAAAAAAATTTAAAAAATTAAAAAACCCCTTTCCGGCATTATTTTTAGCCAAAATGGGATGAGATAGGCCGAGAAAGAAGGAAAAAAATTTTAGACCAGAATTCTGTTCATACTCGACCCGTGGAAGGAAATTCCGAAAAAAATGGCTAAAAAATTCAAGAAATTAAAAAAACTCTTTCTGGCATTTTTTATAGCCAAAATGGGATAAGATAGGCGGAGAAGGAGAGAAAAAAATTTTAGACCCGAATTCCGTTCATAATTGACACGGGCAAGAAAATTACAAAAAAATATAAAAAAAAATTAAAAAACCCCGTTCCGGCATTATTTTTAGCCAATATGGGATGAGATAGGCCGAGAAAGAAGGAAAAAAATTTTAGATCAGAATTCTGTTCATACTCGACCCGTGGAAGGAAATTCCGAAAAAAATAGCTAAAAAATTCAAGAAATTAAAAAAACTCTTTCTGGCATTTTTTATAGCCAAAATGGGATAAGATAGGCGGAGAAGGAGAGAAAAAAATTTTAGACCCGAATTCCGTTCATAATCGACCCGGGCAAGAAAATTCCGATAAAAATAGAAAAAAAATCAAAAAAATTAAAAAAAAAACCTATTTCTAGCGTTATTTTTAGCCAAAACGGGATGAGATAGGCCGAGAAAGAGAAAAAAAAATTCTACTCCCGAATTCTGTTCCGACGTAACCCGAGCTTGAAAATTTCAAATAAAAAATAGTAAAAAAATTCAAAAAATTAAAAAATTTAATTCAGACATTGTATCTATCCAAAACGGGTTGGGAGAGGCCAAGAAAGAGAAAAAAAAACTCTTTCCGGCATTATTTTTAGCCAAAATGGGATGACATAGGCCGAGAAAGAGAGAAAAAAATTTTAGACCTGAATTTCGTTCATACTCGACCCGTGGAAGGAAATTCCGAAAAAAATAGCTAAAAAATTCAAGAAATTAAAAAAACTCTTTCTGGCATTATTTTTAGCCAAAATGGGATGAGATAGGTTGAGAAAGAGAGAAAAAAATTTTAGACCAGAATCCCATTCATACTCGACCCGTGGAAGGAAATTCCTAAAAAAATAACTAAAAAATTCAAGAATTTAAAAAAACCCTTTCCAGCATTATTTTTAGCCAAAACGGGATAATATAGGATGAGAAAGAGACAAAAAAATTTTAGTCACGAATTCCGTTCACACTCGACCCTGACATGAAAATTCCAAAAAAAATAGCAAAAAAATTTTAAAAATTAAAAAACCCCTTTCCGGCATTATTTTTAGACAAAATGGGATGAGATAGGTGGAGAAGGAGAGAAAAAAATTTTAGACCCGAATTCCGTTCATTCTCGACCCGAGCAAGAAAATTCCGAAAAAAATAAAAAAAAAAATCAAAAAATTAAAGAACCCCTTTCCGGCATTATTTATAGCCAAAATGGGATGACATAGGCCGAGAAAGAGAGAAAAAAATTTTAGACCTAAATTCCGTTCATACTCGACCCGTGGAAGGAAATTTCGAAAAAAATAGCTAAAAAATTCAAGAAATTAAAAAAACTCTTTCTGGCATTTTTTTTAGCCAAAATGGGATGAGATAGGTGGCGAAAAATAGAAAAAAATTTTAGACTCGAATTTCGTTCATTCTCGACCCGGGCAAGAAAATTCCGAAAAAAATAGAAAAAAAATCAAAAAAATAAAAAAAACCTATTTCTGGCGTTATTTTTAGCCAAAACGGGATGAGATAGGCCGAGAAAAAGAAAAAAAAATTCTACTCCCGAATTCTGTTCCGACCCAACCCGAGCTTGAAAATTCCAAATAAAAAATAGTAAATAAATTCAAAAAATTAAAAAATTTAATTCCGACATTATTTCTATCCAAAACGGGTTGGGAGAGGCCAAGAAAGAGAAAAAAAAAATTTATTCCTGAATTCCGTTCATTCTCGATCCGTGCAAGGAAATTCCGAAAAAAAAAGATAAAAATTACAAGAAATTAAAAAAACCCTTTCCGACATTATTTTTAGCTAAAACGGGATAATATAGGCCGAGAAATAGAGAAAAAAATTTTAGTCACGACTTCCGTTCACTCTCGACCCAAGCATGAAAATTCCAAAAAAAATGCAGTAAAATTTAAAAAATTAAAAAACCCCTTTCCGGCATTATTTTTAGACAAAATGGGATAAGATAGACCGAGAAAGAAAGAAAAAAAATTTAGACCAGAATCCCGTTCATACTCGACCCGTGGAAGGAAATTCCTAAAAAAATAGCTAAAAAATTCAAGAAGTTAAAAAAACTCTTTCCGGCTTTATTTTTAGCCAAATTGGGATGAGACAGGCGGAGAAGGAGAGAAAAAAATTTTAACCACAAATTCCGTTCGTAATCGACACGGGCAAGAAAATTACGAAAAAAATATAAAAAAAATTCAAAAAATTAAAAAAACCCCTTTCCGGCATTATTTTTAGCCAAAATGGGATGAGATAGGCCGAGAAAGAAGGAAAAAAATTTTAGACCAGAATTCTGTTCATACTCGACCCGTGGAAGGAAATTACGAAAAAAAAATAGCTAAAAAATTCAAGAAATTAAAAAAACTCTTTCCGGCATTATTTTTAGCCAAAATGGGATGATATTGGCGGAGAAGGAGAGAAAAAAATTTTAGACCCGAATTCCGTTCATAATCGACCCGGGCAAGAAAATTCCGAAAAAAATAGAAAAAAAAAATCAAAAAATTAAAAAACCTATTTCTGTCGTTATTTTTAGCCAAAACGGGCTGAAATAGTCTGAGAAATAGAGAAAAAAATTCCACTCCCGAATTCTGTTCCGACCCAACCCGAGCTTGAAAATTCCAAATAAAAAATAGTAAAAAAATTCAAAAAATTAAAAAAGTTAATTCCGACGTTATTTCTATACAAAACGGGTTGGGAGAGGCCAAGAAAGAGAAAAAAAAATTTATTCCTGAATTCCGTTCATTCTCGACCCGTGGAACGAAATTCCTAAAAAAATAGCTAAAAAATTCAAGAATTAAAAAAAACCCTTTCCGGCATTATTTTGAGCAAAAACGGGATCATATAGGCCGAGAAAGAGACAAAAAAATTTTAGTCACGAATTCCGTTCACACTCGACGCCGATAAGAAAATTCCAAAAAAAATAGCAAAAAAATTTTAAAAATTAAAAAACCCATTTCCAGCATTATTTTTAGACAAAATGGGATGAGATAGGTGGAGAAGGAGAGAAAAAAATTTTAGACCCGAATTCCGTTCATTCTCGACCCGGGCAAGAAAATGCCGAAAAAAATGTTAAAAAAAATCAAAAAATTAAAAAACCCCTTTCCGTCATTATTTTTAGCCACAATGGGATGAGAGAGGCCGAGAAAGAAAGAAAAAAATTTTAGACCCGAGTTCCGTTCATAATTGACACGGGCAAGAAAATCACAAGAAAATATAAAAAAAAATCAAAAAATTAAAAAATCCCTTTCCGGCATTATTTTTAGACAAAATGGGATGAGATAGGCCGGGAAAGAAAGAAAAAAATTTTAGACCAGAATCCCGTTCATACTCGACCCGTGGAAGGAAATTCCTAAAAAAATAGCTAAAAAATTCAAGAAGTTAAAAAAACTCTTTCCGGCTTTATTTTTAGCCAAAATGGGATGAGATAGGCGAAGAAGGAGAGAAAAAAATTTTCACCACGAATTCCGTTCATAATCGACATGGGCAAGAAAATTACGAAAAAAATATTTAAAAAAAATCAAAAAATTAAAAAACCCCTTTCTGGCATTATTTTTAGCCAAAATGGGATGAGATAGGCCGAGAAAGAAGGAAAAAAATTTTAGACCAGAATTCTGTTCATACTCGACCCGTGAAAGGAAATTCCGAAAAAAATAGCTAAAAAATTCAAGAAATTAAAAAAACTCTTTCTGGCATTTTTTTTTTTAGCCAAAATGGGATGAGATAGGTGGCAAAAGAGAGAAAAAAATTTTAGACTCGAATTCCGTTCATTCTCGACCCGGGCAAGAAAATTCCGAAAAAAATAGAAAAAAAATCAAAAAAATTAAAAAAAACCTATTTCTAGCGTTATTTTTAGCCAAAACGGGATGAGATAGGCCGAGAAAGAGAAAAAAAAATTCTACTCCCGAATTCTGTTCCGACCCAACCCGAGCTTGAAAATTCCAAATAAAAAATAGTAAAAAAATTCAAAAAATTAAAAAATTTAATTCTGACATTGTTTCTATCCAAAACGGGTTGGGAGAGGTCAAGAAAGAGAAAAAAAAAAAATTATTCCTAAATTCCGTTCATTCTCGACCCGTGCAAGGAAATTCCGAAAAAAAAAAGATGAAAATTACAAGAAATTAAAAAAACCCTTTCCGACATTATTTTTAGCCAAAACGGGATAATATAGGCCGAGAAATAGAGAAAAAAATTTTAGTCACGACTTCCGTTCACTCTCGACCCAGGCATGAAAATTCAAAAAAAAAAAAGCAAAAAAATTTAAAAAATTAAAAAACCCCTTTTCGTCATTATTTTTAGCCAAAATGGGACGAGAGAGGCCGAGAAAGAAAGAAAAAAATTTTAGACCCGAATTCCGTTCATAATTGACACGGGCAAGAAAATTACAAAAAAATATAAAAATAAAAATAAAAAAACCCCCTTTCCGGCATTATTTTTAGCCAAAATGGGATGAGATAGGCCGAGAAAGAAAGAAAAAAATTTTAGACCCGAGTTCCGTTCATAATTGACACGGGCAAGAAAATTACAAAAAAAAAATAAATAAATAAAAAAAAATCCACTTTCCGGCATTATTTTTAGCCAAAACGGGATAATATAGGCCGAGAAATAGAGAAAAAAATTTTAGTCACGACTTCCGTTCACTCTCGACCCAGGCATGAAAATTCAAAAAAAAAAAAGCAAAAAAATTTAAAAATATAAAAAACCCCTTTCCGTCATTATTTTTAGCCAAAATGGGATTAGAGAGGCCGAGAAAGAAAGAAAAAAATTTTAGACCCGAATTCCGTTCATAATTGACACGGGCAAGAAAATTACAAAAAAAAATAAAAAAAATAAAAAAAAATCCACTTTCCGGCATTATTTTTAGCCAAAATGGGTTGAGATAGGCCGAGAAAGAAGGAAAAAAAATTTTAGACCAGAATTCTGTTCATACTCAACCCGTGGAAGGAAATTCCGAAAAAAATAGCTAAAAATTTCAAGAAATTAAAAAAACTCTTTCCGGCATTATTTTTAGCCAAAATGGGATGATATTGGCGGAGAAGGAGAGAAAAAAATTTTGGACCCGAATTCCGTTCATAATCGACCCGGGCAAGAAAATTCCGAAAAAAATAGAAAAAAAAATCAAAAAATTAAAAAACCTATTTCTGGCGTTATTTTTAACCAAAACGGGATGAAATAGTCCGAGAAATAGAGAAAAAAATTCCACTCCCGAATTCTGTTCCGACCCAACCCGAGCTTGAAAATTCCAAATAAAAAATAGTAAAAAAATTCAAAAATTAAAAAAGTTAATTCCAACGTTATTTCTATACAAAACGGGTTGGGAGAGGCCAAGAAAGAGAAAAAAAAATTTATTCCTGAATTCCGTTCATTCTCGACCCGTGGAACGAAATTCCTAAAAAAATAGCTAAAAAATTCAAGAATTAAAAAAAACCCTTTCCGGCATTATTTTTAGCAAAAACGGGATCATATAGGCCGAGAAAGAGACAAAAAAATTTTAGTCACGAATTCCGTTCACACTCGACACCGACAAGAAAATTCCAAAAAAAATAGCAAAAAAATTTTAAAAATTAAAAAACCCCTTTCCAGCATTATTTTTAGACAAAATGGGATGAGATAGGTGGAGAAGGAGAGAAAAAAATTTTAGACCCGAATTCCGTTCATTCTCGACCCGGGCAAGAAAATGCCGAAAAAAATATAAAAAAAAATCAAAAAATTAAAAAACCCCTTTCCATCATTATTTTTAGCCAAAATGGGATTACATAGGCCGAGAAAGAGCGAAAAAAATTTTAGACCTGAATTCCGTTCATACTCGACCCGTGGAAGGAAATTCCGAAAAAAATAGCTAAAAAATTCAAGAAATTAAAAAAACTCTTTCTGGCATTTTTTTTTTTTAGCCAAAATGCCAGAAAGAATCAAAAAATAGAAACTCGACCCGGGCTAGAAAATTCCGAAAAAAATAGAAAAAAAATCAAAAAAATTAAAAAAAAAACCTATTTCTAGCGTTATTTTTAGCCAAAACGGGATGAGATAGGCCGAGAAAGAGAAAAAAAAATTCTACTCCCGAATTCTGTTCCGACCCAACCCGAGCTTGAAACTTCCAAATAAAAAATAGTAAAAAAATTCAAAAAATTAAAAAATTTAATTCTGACATTGTTTCTATCCAAAACGGGTTGGGAGAGGCCAAGAAAGAGAAAAAAAAAAATTTATTCCTAAATTCCGTTCATTCTCGACCCGTGCAAGGAAATTCCGAAAAAAAAAAAGATAAAAATTACAAGAAATTAAAAAAACCCTTTCCGACATTACTTTTAGCCAAAACGGGATAATATAGGCCGAGAAATAGAGAAAAAAATTTTAGTCATGACTTCCGTTCACTCTCAACCCAGGCATGAAAATTCAAAAAAAAAAAAGCAAAAAAATTTAAAAAATTAAAAAACCCCTTTTCATCATTATTTTTAGCCAAAATGGGACGAGAGAGGCCGAGAAAGAAAGAAAAAAATTTTAGACCCGAATTCCGTTCATAATTCACACGGGCAAGAAAATTACAAAAAAATATAAAAAAAAATAAAAAAAAATAAAAAAAACCCCCTTTCCGGCATTATTTTTAGCCAAAATGGGATGAGATAGGCCGAGAAAGAAGGAAAAAAATTTTAGACCAGAATTCTGTTCAAACTCAACCCGTGGAAGGAAATTCCGAAAAAAATAGCTAAAAAATTCAAGAAATTAAAAAAACTCTTTCCGGCATTATTTTTAGCCAAAACGGGATGAGATAGGTGGAGAAGGAGAGAAAAAAATTTTAACCACGAATTCCGTTCGTAATCGACACGGGCAAGAAAATTACGAAAAAAATATAAAAAAAATCAAAAAATTAAAAAAACCCCTTTCCGGCATTATTTTTAGCCAAAATGGGATGAGATAGGCCGAGAAAGAAGGAAAAAAATTTTAGACCAAAATTCTGTTCATACTCGACCAGTGGAAGGAAATTCCTAAAAAAATAGCTAAATAATTCAAGAAGTTAAAAAAACTCTTTCCGGCTTTATTTTTAGCCAAAATGGGATGAGATAGGCGGAGAAGGAGAGAAAAATATTTTAACCACGAATTCCGTTCATAATCTACACGGGCAAGAAAATTACGAAAAAAATATAAAAAAAAAATCAAAAAATTAAAAACTCCCTTTCCGGCATTATTTTTAGCCAAAATGGGATGAGATAGGCCGAGAAAGAAGGAAAAAAATTTTAGACCAGAATTCTGTTCATACTCGACCCGTGGAAGGAAATTCCGAAAAAAATAGCTAAAAAATTCAAGAAATTAAAAAAACTCTTTCCGGCATTATTTTTAGACAAAATCGGATGAGATAGGCGGAGAAGGAGAGAAAAAAATTTTAGACCCGAATTTCGTTCATAATCGACCCGGGCAAGAAAATTCCGAAAAGAATATAACAAAAAATCAAAAAATTAAAAAACCCCTTTCCGGCATTATTTTTAGCCAAAATGGGATGACATAGGCCGAGAAAGAGAGAAAAAAATTTTAGACCTGAATTCCGTTCATACTCGACCCGTGGAAGGAAATTCCGAAAAAAATAGCTAAAAAATTCAAGGAATTAAAAAAACTCTTTCTGGCATTTTTTTTTAGCCAAAATGGGATGAGATAGGTGGCGAAAGAGAGAAAAAAATTTTAGACTCGAATTCCGTTCATAATTGACACGGGCAAGAAAATTACAAAAAAAAATAAAAAATAAATAAAAAAACCCACTTTCCGGCATTAGTTTTAGCCAAAATGGGATGAGATAGGCCGAGAAAGAAGGAAAAAAATTTTAGACCAGAATTCTGTTCATACTCAACCCGTGGAAGGAAATTCCAAAAAAAATAGCTAAAAAATTCAAGAAATTAAAAAAACTCTTTCCGGCATTATTTTTAGCCAAAACGGGATGAGATAGGTCGAGAAAGAAGGAAAAAAATTTTAGACCAGAATTCTGTTCATACTCGACCCGTGGAAGGAAATTACGAAAAAAAATAGCTAAAAAATTCAAGAAATTAAAAAAAATCTTTCCGGCATTATTTTTAGCCAAAATGGGATAAGATAGGCGGAGAAGGAGAGGAAAATATTTTAGACCTGAATTCCGTTCATAATCGACCCGGGCAAGAAAATTACGAAAAAAATATAAAAAAAATCAAAAAATTAAAAAAAACCCCTTTCCGGCATTATTTTTAGCCAAAATGGGATGAGATAGGCCGAGAAAGAAGGAAAAAAATTTTAGACCAGAATTCTGTTCATACTCGACCCGTGGAAGGAAATTACGAAAAAAAATAGCTAAAAAATTCAAGAAATTAAAAAAAATCTTTCCGGCATTATTTTTAGCCAAAATGGGATAAGATAGGCGGAGAAGGAGAGGAAAATATTTTAGACCTGAATTCCGTTCATAATCGACCCGGGCAAGAAAATTCCGAAAAAAATAGAAAAAAAAAATCAAAAAATTAAAAAACCTATTTTTAGCGTTATTTTTAGCCAAAACGGGATGAGATAGTCCGAGAAATAGAGAAAAAAATTCAACTCCCGAATTCTGTTCCGACCCAATCCGAGCTTGAAAATTCCAAATAAAAAATTGTTAAAAAATTCAAAAAATTAAAAAAGTTAATTCCGACGTTATTTCTATACAAAACGGGTTGGGAGAGGCCAAGAAAGAGAAAAAAAAATTTATTCCTGAATTTCGTTCATTCTCGACCCGTGGAACGAAATTCCTAAAAAAATAGCTAAAAAATTCAAGAATTAAAAAAAACCCTTTCCGGCATTATTTTTAGCAAAAACGGGATCATATAGGCCGAGAAAGAGATAAAAAAATTTTAGTCACGAATTCCGTTCACACTCGACCCCGACAAGAAAATTCCAAAAAAAATAGCAAAAAAATTTTAAAAATTAAAAAACCCCTTTCCAGCATTATTTTTAGACAAAATGGGATGAGATAGGTGGAGAAGGAGAGAAAAAAATTTTAGACCCGAATTCCGTTCATTCTCGACCCGGGCAAGAAAATGCCGAAAAAAATATTAAAAAAAATCAAAAAATTATAAAACCCCTTTCCGTCATTATTTTTAGCCACAATGGGATGAGAAAGGCCGAGAAAGAAAGAAAAAAATTTTAGACCCGAGTTCCGTTCATAATTGACACGGGCAAGAAAATCACAAAAAAATATAAAAAAAATCAAAAAATTAAAAAACCCCTTTCCGGCATTATTTTTAGACAAAATGGGATGAGATAGGCCGGGAAAGAAAGAAAAAAATTTTAGACCAGAATCCCGTTCATACTTGACCCGTGGAAGGAAATTCCTAAAAAAATAGCTAAAAAATTCAAGAAGTTAAAAAAACTCTTTCCGGCTTTATTTTTAGCCAAAATGGGATGAGATAGGCGAAGAAGGAGAGAAAAAAATTTTCACCACGAATTCCGTTCATAATCGACACGGGCAAGAAAATTACGAAAAAAATATAAAAAAAACATCAAAAAATTAAAAAACCCCTTTCTGGCATTATTTTTAGCCAAAATGGGATGAGATAGGCCGAGAAAGAAGGAAAAAAATTTTAGGCCAGAATTCTGTTCATACTCGACCCGTTGAAGGAAATTCCGAAAAAAATAGCTAAAAAATTCAAGAAAATAAAAAAACTCTTTCCGGCATTATTTTTAGCCAAAATGGGATGAGATAGGCGGAGAAGGAGAGAAAAACATTTAAGACCCGAATTCCGTTCATAATCAACCCGGGCAAGAAAATTTAGAAAAGAATATAAAAAAAATCAAAAAATTAAAAAACCCCTTTCCGGCATTATTTTTAGCCAAAATGGGATGACATAGGCCAAGAAAGAGAAAAAAAAATGTTAGACCTGAATTTCGTTCATACTCGACCCGTGGAAGGAAATTCCGAAAAAAATAGCTAAAAAATTCAAGAAATTAAAAAAACTCTTTCTGGCATTATTTTTAGCCAAAATGGGATGAGATAGGTGGCGAAAGAGAGAAAAAAAATTTAGACTCGAATTCCGTTCATAATTGACACGGGCAAGAAAATTACAAAAAAAAATAAAAAAAAAATAAAAAAACCCACTTTCCGGCATTAGTTTTAGCCAAAATGGGATGAGATAGGCCGAGAAAGAAGGAAAAAAATTTTAGACCAGAATTCTGTTCATACTCAACCCGTGGAAGGAAATTCCGAAAAAAATAGCTAAAAAATTCAAGAAATTAAAAAAACTCTTTCCGGCACTATTTTTAGCCAAAACGGGATGAGATAGGTGGAGAAGGAGAGAAAAAAATTTTAACCACGAATTCCGTTCATAATCGACACGGGCAAGAAAATTACGAAAAAAATATAAAAAAAATCAAAAAATTAAAAAAACCCCTTTCCGGCATTATTTTTAGCCAAAATGGGATGAGATAGGCCGAGAAAGAAGGAAAAAAATTTTAGACCAGAATTCTGTTCATACTCGACCCGTGGAAGGAAATTACGAAAAAAAATAGCTAAAAATTTCAAGAAATTAAAAAAAATCTTTCCGGCATTATTTTTAGCCAAAATGGGATAAGATAGGCGGAGAAGGAGAGAAAAAAATTTTAGACCTGAATTCCGTTCATAATCGACCCGGGCAAGAAAATTCCGAAAAAAATAGAAAAAAAAAATCAAAAAATTAAAAAACCTATTTTTGGCGTTATTTTTAGCCAAAACGGGATGAGATAGTCCGAGAAATAGAGAAAAAAATTCCACTCCCGAATTCTGTTCCGACCCAATCCGAGCTTGAAAATTCCAAATAAAAAATAGTAAAAAAATTCAAAAAATTAAAAAAGTTAATTCCGACGTTATTTCTATACAAAACGGGTTGGGAGAGGCCAAGAAAGAGAAAAAAAAATTTATTCCTGAATTTCGTTCATTCTCGACCCGTGGAACGAAATTCCTAAAAAAATAGCTAAAAAATTCAAGAATTAAAAAAAACCCTTTCCGGCATTATTTTTAGCAGAAACGGGATCATATAGGCCGAGAAAGAGACAAAAAAATTTTAGTCACGAATTCCGTTCACACTCGACCCCGACAAGAAAATTCCAAAAAAAATAGCAAAAAAATTTTAAAAATTAAAAAACCCCTTTCCAGCATTATTTTTAGACAAAATGGGATGAGATAGGAGGAGAAGGAGAGAAAAAAATTTTAGACCCGAATTCCGTTCATTCTCGACCCGGGCAAGAAAATGCCGAAAAAAATATAAAAAAAAATCAAAAAATTATAAAACCCCTTTCTGTCATTATTTTTAGCCACAATGGGATGAGAGAGGCCGAGAAAGAAACAAAAAAAATTTTAGACCCGAGTTCCGTTCATAATTGACACGGGCAAGAAAATCACAAAAAAATATAAAAAAAATCAAAAAATTAAAAAACCCCTTTCCGGCATTATTTTTAGACAAAATGGGATGAGATAGGCCGGGAAAGAAAGAAAAAAATTTTAGACCAGAATCCCGTTCATACTCGACCCGTGGAAGGAAATTCCTAAAAAAATAGCTAAAAAATTCAAGAAGTTAAAAAAACTCTTTCCGGCTTTATTTTTAGCCAAAATGGGATGAGATAGGCGAAGAAGGAGAGAAAAAAATTTTCACCACGAATTCCGTTCATAATCGACACGGGCAAGAAAATTACGAAAAAAATATAAAAAAAACATCAAAAAATTAAAAAACCCCTTTCTGGCATTATTTTTAGCCAAAATGGGATGAGATAGGCCGAGAAAGAAGGAAAAAAATTTTCGGCCAGAATTCTGTTCATACTCGACCCGTGGAAGGAAATTCCGAAAAAAATAGCTAAAAAATTCAAGAAAATAAAAAAACTCTTTCCGGCATTATTTTTAGCCAAAATGGGATGAGATAGGCGGAGAAGGAGAGAAAAACATTTTAGACCCGAATTCCGTTCATAATCAACCCGGGCAAGAAAATTTAGAAAAGAATATAAAAAAAATCAAAAAATTAAAAAACCCCATTCCGGCATTATTTTTAGCCAAAATGGGATGACATAGGCCGAGAAAGAGAAAAAAAAATTTTAGACCTGAATTTCGTTCATACTCGACCCGTGGAAGGAAATTCCGAAAAAAATAGCTAAAAAATTCAAGAAATTAAAAAAACTCTTTCTGGCATTATTTTTAGCCAAAATGGGATGAGATAGGCTGAGAAAGAAAGAAAAAAATTTTAGACCAGAATCCCATTCATACTCGATCCGTGGAAGGAAATTCCTAAAAAAATAACTAAAAAATTCAAGAAGTTAAAAAAACCCTTTCCAGCATTATTTTTAGACAAAACGGGATAATATAGGCCGAGAAAGAGACAAAAAAATTTTAGTCACGAATTCCGTTCACACTCGACCCCGACAAGAAAATTCCAAAAAAAATAGCAAAAAATTTTTAAAAATTAAAAAACCCCTTTCCGGCATTATTTTTAGACAAAATGGGATGAGATAGGTGGAGAAGGAGAGAAAAAAATTTTAGACCCGAATTCCGTTCATTCTCAACCCGAGCAAGAAAATTCCGAAAAAAATATAAAAAAAAAAAAAATCAAAAAATTAAAAAACCCCTTTCCTGCATTATTTATAGCCAAAATGGGATGACATAGGCCGAGAAAGAGAAAAAAAAATTTTAGACCTAAATTCCGTTCAAACTCGACCCGTGGAAGGAAATTTCGAAAAAAATAGCTAAAAAATTCAAGAAATTAAAAAAACTCTTTCTGGCATTTTTTTTAGCCAAAATGGGATGAGATAGGTGGCGAAAAAGAGAAAAAAATTTTAGACTCGAATTTCGTTCATTCTCGACCCGGGCAAGAAAATTCCGAAAAAAATAGAAAAAAAATCAAAAAAATTAAAAAAACCTATTTCTGGCGTTATTTTTAGCCAAAACGGGATGAGATAGGCCGAGAAAAAGAAAAAAAAAATTCTACTCCCGAATTCTGTTCCGACCCAACCCGAGCTTGAAAATTCCAAATAAAAAATAGTAAATAAATTCAAAAAATTAAAAAATTTAATTCCGACATTATTTCTATCCAAAACAGGTTGGGAGAGGCCAAGAAAGAGAAAAAAAAAAATTTATTCCTGAATTCCGTTCATTCTCGACCCGTGCAAGGAAATTCCGAAAAAAGAAGATAAAAATTACAAGAAATTAAAAAAACCCTTTCCGACATTATTTTTGGCTAAAATGGGATAATATAGGCCGAGAAATAGAGAAAAAAATTTTAGTCACGACTTCCGTTCACTCTCGACCCAAGCATGAAAATTCCAAAAAAAATGCAATAAAATTTAAAAAATTAAAAAACCCCTTTCCGGCATTATTTTTAGACAAAATGGGATAAGATAGACCGAGAAAGAGAGAAAAAAATTTTAGACCAGAATCCCGTTCATACTCGACCCGTGGAAGGAAATTACGAAAAAAAATAGATAAAAAATTCAAGAAATTAAAAAAACTCTTTCCGGCATTATTTTTAGCCAGAATGGGATGATATTGGCGGAGAAGGAGAGAAAAAAATTTTAGACCCGAATTCCGTTCATAATCGACCTGGGCAAGAAAATTCCGAAAAAAATAGAAAAAAAAAATCAAAAAATTAAAAAACCTATTTCTGGCGTTATTTTTAGCCAAAACGGGATGAAATAGTCCGAGAAATAGAGAAAAAAATTCCACTCCCGAATTCTGTTCCGACCCAACCCGAGCTTGAAAATTCCAAATAAAAAATAGTAAAAAAATTCAAAAAATTTAAAAAGTTAATTCCGACGTTATTTCTATACAAAACGGGTTGGGAGAGGCCAAGAAAGAGAAAAAAAATTTATTCCTGAATTCCGTTCATTCTCGACCCGTGGAACGAAATTCCTAAAAAAATAGCTAAAAAATTCAAGAATTAAAAAAAACCCTTTCCGGCATTATTTTTAGCAAAAACGGGATCATATAGGCCGAGAAAGAGACAAAAAAATTTTAGTCACGAATTCCGTTCACACTCGACCCCGACAAGAAAATTCCAAAAAAAATAGCAAAAAAATTTTAAAAATTAAAAAACCCCTTTCCAGCATTATTTTTAGACAAAATGGGATGAGATAGGTGGAGAAGGAGAGAAAAAAATTTTAGACCCGAATTCCGTTCATACTCGACCCGGGCAAGAAAATGCCGAAAAATATATAAAAAAAAATCAAAAAATTAAAAAACCACTTTCCATCATTATTTTTAGCCAAAATGGGATTACATAGGCCGAGAAAGAGAGAAAAAAATTTTAGACCTGAATTCCGTTCATACTCGACCCGTGGAAGGAAATTCCGAAAAAAATAGAAAAAAAATCAAAAAAATTAAAAAAAAACCTATTTCTAACATTATTTTTAGCCAAAACGGGATGAGATAGGCCGAGAAAGAGAAAAAAAAATTCTACTCCCGAATTCTGTTCCGACCCAACCCGAGCTTGAAAATTCCAAATAAAAAATAGTAAATAAATTCAAAAAATTAAAAAAGTTAATTCCGACGTTATTTCTATACAAAACTGGTTGGGAGAGGCCAAGAAAGAGAAAAAAAAAAAATTATTCCTGAATTCCGTTCATTCTCGACCCGTGCAAGGAAATTCCGAAAAAAAAAAGATAAAAATTACAAGAAATTAAAAAAACCCTTTCCGACATTACTTTTAGCCAAAACTGGATAATATAGGCCGAGAAATAGAGAAAAAAATTTTAGACCCGAATTCCGTTCATAATTGACCCAGGCAAGAAAATTCAGAAAAAAATAGAAAAAAAATCAAAAAAATTAAAAAAAACCTATTTCTAGCATTATTTTTAGCCAAAACGGGATGAGATAGGCCGAGAAAGAGAAAAAAAATTCTACTCCCGAATTCTGTTCCGACCCAACCCGAGCTTGAAAATTCCAAATAAAAAATAGTAAATAAATTCAAAAAATTAAAAAAGTTAATTCCGACGTTATTTCTATACAAAACGGGTTGGGAGAGGCCAAGAAAGAGAAAAAAAAAATTATTCCTGAATTCCGTTCATTCTCGACCCGTGCAAGGAAATTCCGAAAAAAAAAAGATAAAAATTACAAGAAATTAAAAAAACCCTTTCCGACATTACTTTTAGCCAAAACGGGATAATATAGGCCGAGAAATAGAGAAAAAAATTTTAGACCCGAATTCCGTTCATAATTGACACGGGCAAGAAAATTACAAAAAAATATAAAAAAAAAAATAAAAAAACCCCCTTTCCTGCATTATTTTTAGCCAAAATGGGATGAGATAGGCCGAGAAAGAAGGAAAAAAATTTTAGACCAAAATTCTGTTCATACTCAACCCGTGGAAGGAAATTCCGAAAAAAATAGCTAAAAAATTCAAGAAATTAAAAAAACTCTTTCCGGCATTATTTTTAGCCAAAACGGGAAGAGATAGGTGGAGAAGGAGAGAAAAAAATTTTAACCACGAATTCCGTTCGTAATCGACACGGGGAAGAAAATTACGAAAAAAATATTAAAAAAAATCAAAAAATTAAAAAAACCCCTTTCCGGCATTATTTTTAGCCAAAATGGGATGAGATAGGCCGAGAAAGAAGGAAAAAAATTTTAGACCAAAATTCTGTTCATACTCGACCAGTGGAAGGAAATTCCTAAAAAAATAGCTAAAACATTCAAGAAGTTAAAAAAACTCTTTCCGGCTTTATTTTTAGCCAAAATGGGATGAGATAGGCGGAGAAGGAGAGAAAAAAATTTTAACCACGAATTCCGTTCGTAATCGACACGGGCAAGAATATTACGAAAAAAATATTAAAAAAAATCAAAAAATTAAAAAAACCCCTTTCCGGCATTATTTTTAGCCAAAATGGGATGAGATAGGCCGAGAAAGAAGGAAAAAAATTTTACACCAGAATCCCGTTCATACTCGACCCGTGGAAGGAAATTCCTAAAAAAATAGCTAAAAAAATCAAGAAGTTAAAAAAACTCTTTCCGGCTTTATTTTTAGCCAAAATGGGATGAGATAGGCGGAGAAGGAGAGAAAAAAATTTAAACCACGAATTCCGTTCATAATCGACACGGGCAAGAAAATTACGAAAAAAATATAAAAAAAAAATCAAAAAATTAAAAAATCCCTTTCCGGTATTATTTTTAGCCAAAATGGGATGAGATAGGCCGAGAAAGAAGGAAAAAAATTTTAGACTAGAATTCTGTTCATACTCGACCCGTGGAAGGAAATTCCGAAAAAAATAGCTAAAAAATTCAAGAAATTAAAAAAACCCTTTCCGGCATTATTTTTAGACAAAATCGGATGAGATAGGCGGAGAAGGAGAGAAAAAAATTTTAGACCCGAATTCCGTTCATAATCGACCCGGGCAAGAAAATTCCGAAAAGAATATAAAAAAAAATCAAAAAATTAAAAAACCCCTTCCCGGCATTATTTTTAGCCAAAATGGGATGACATAGGCCGAGAAAGAGAGAAAAAAATTTTAGACCTGAATTCCGTTCATACTCGACCCGTGTAAGGAAATTCCGAAAAAAATAGCTAAAAAATTCAAGGAATTAAAAAAACTCTTTCTGGCATTTTTTTTTAGCCAAAATGGGATGAGATAGGTGGCGAAAGAGAGAAAAAAATTTTAGACTCGAATTCCGTTCATCCTCAACCCGGGCAAGAAAATTCCGAAAAAAATAGAAAAAAAATCAAAAAAATTAAAAAAACCTATTTCTAGCGTTATTTTTAGCCAAAATGGGATGAGATAGGCCGAGAAAGAGAAAAAAAAAATTCTACTCCCGAATTCTGTTCCGACCCAACCCGAGCTTGAAAATTCCAAATAAAAAATAGTAAAAAAATTCGAAAAATTAAAAAATTTAATTCTGACATTGTTTCTATCCAAAACGGGTTGGGAGAGGCCAAGAAAGAGAAAAAAAAAATTTATTCCTGAATTCCGTTCATTCTCGACCCGTGCAAGGAAATTCCGAAAAAAAAAAGATAAAAATTACAAGAAATTAAAAAAACCCTTTCCGACATTATTTTTAGCCAAAACGGGATAATATAGGCCGAGAAATAGAGAAAAAAAATTTAGTCACGACTTCCGTTCACTCTCGACCCAGGCATGAAAATTCAAAAAAAAAAAAGCAAAAAAATTTAAAAAATTAAAAAACCCCTTTCCGTCATTATTTTTAGCCAAAATGGGATTAGAGAGGCCGAGAAAGAAAGAAAAAAATTGTAGACCCGAATTCCGTTCATAATTGACACGGGCAAGAAATTTACAAAAAAAAATAAAAAAAATAAAAAAACCCACTTTCCGGCATTAGTTTTAGCCAAAATGGGATGAGATAGGCCGAGAAAGAAGGAAAAAAATTTTAGACCAGAATTCTGTTCATACTCGACCCGTGGAAGGAAATTACGAAAACAAATAGCTAAAAAATTCAAGAAATTAAAAAAACTCTTTCCGGCATTATTTTTAGCCAAAACGGGATGAGATAGGTGGAGAAGGAGAGAAAAAAATTTCAACCACGAATTCCGTTCGTAATCGACACGGGCAAGAAAATTACGAAAAAAATATAAAAAAAATCAAAAAATTAAAAAAACCCCATTCCGGCATTATTTTTAGCCAAAATGGGATGAGATAGGCCGAGAAAGAAGGAAAAAAATTTTAGACCAGAATTCTGTTCATACTCGACCCGTGGAAGGAAATTACGAAAAAAAATAGCTAAAAAATTCAAGAAATTAAAAAAACTCTTTCCGGCATTATTTTTAGCCAAAACGGGATGAGATAGGTGGAGAAGGAGAGAAAAAAATTTCAACCACGAATTCCGTTCGTAATCGACACGGGCAAGAAAATTACGAAAAAAATATAAAAAAAATCAAAAAATTAAAAAAACCCCTTTCCGGCATTATTTTTAGCCAAAATGGGATGAGATAGGCCGAGAAAGAAGGAAAAAAATTTTAGACCAGAATTCTGTTCATACTCGACCCGTGGAAGGAAATTACGAAAAAAAATAGCTAAAAAATTCAAGAAATTAAAAAAACTCTTTCCGGCATTATTTTTAGCCAAAATGGGATGAGATAGGCGGAGAAGGAGAGAAAAAAATTTTAGACCTGAATTCCGTTCATAATCGACCCGGGCAAGAAAATTCCGAAAAAAATAGAAAAAAAAAATCAAAAAATTAAGAAACCTATTTCTGGCGTTATTTTTAGCCAAAACGGGATGAGATAGTCCGAGAAATGGAGAAAAAAATTCCACTCCCGAATTCTGTTCCGACCCAACCCGAGCTTGAAAATTCCAAATAAAAAATAGTAAAAAAATTAAAAAAATTAAAAAAGTTGATTCCGACGTTATTTCTATACAAAACGGGTTGGGAGAGGCCAAGAAAGAGAAAAAAAATTTATTCCTGAATTCCGTTCATTCTCGACCCGTAGAACGAAATTCCTAAAGAAATAGCTAAAAAATTCAAGAATTAAAAAAAACCCTTTCCGGCATTATTTTTAGCAAAAACGGGATCATATAGGCCGAGAAAGAGACAAAAAAATTTTAGTCACGAATTCCGTTCACACTCGACCCCGACAAGAAAATTCCAAAAAAAATAGCAAAAAAATTTTAAAAATTAAAAAATCCCTTTCCGGCATTATTTTTAGCCAAAATGGGATGAGATAGGCCGAGAAAGAAGGAAAAAAATTTTAGACCAGAATTCCGTTCATACTCGACCCGTGGAAGGAAATTACGAAAAAAATAGCTAAAAAATTCAAGAAATTAAAAAAACTCTTTCAGGCTTTATTTTTAGCCAAAATGAATTGAGATAGGTGGAGAAGGAGAAAAAAAAATTTTAGACCCGAATTCCGTTCATTCTCGACCCGGGCAAGAAAATGCCGAAAAAAATATAAAAAAAAATCAAAAAATTAAAAAACCCCTTTCCATCATTATTTTTAGCCAAAATGGGATTACATAGGCCGAGAAAGAGAGAAAAAAATTTTAGACCTGAATTCCGTTCATACTCGACCCGTGGAAGGAAATTCCGAAAAAAATAGCTAAAAAATTCAAGAAATTAAAAAAACTCTTTCTGGAATTTTTTTTTTTAGCCAAAATGGGATGAGATAGGTGGCGAAAGAGAGAAAAAAATTTTAGACTCGAATTCCGTTCATTCTCGACCCGGGCAAGAAAATTCCGAAAAAAATAGAAAAAAAATCAAAAAAATTAAAAAAAACCTATTTCTAGCGTTATTTTTAGCCAAAACGGGATGAGATAGGCCGAGAAAGAGAAAAAAAAATTCTACTCCCGAATTCTGTTCCGACCCAACCCGAGCTTGAAAATTCCAAATAAAAAATAGTAAAAAAATTCAAAAAATTAAAAAATTTAATTCTGACATTGTTTCTATCCAAAACGGGTTGGGAGAGGCCAAGAAAGAGAAAAAAAAAAAAATTTATTCCTGAATTCCGTTCATTCTCGACCCGTGCAAGGAAATTCCGAAAAAAAAAAGATAAAAATTAGAAGAAATAAAGAAAACCCTTTCCGACATTATTTTTAGCCAAAACGGGATAATATAGGCCGAGAAATAGAGAAAAAAAATTTAGTCACGACTTCCGTTCACTCTCGACCCATGCATGAAAATTCAAAAAAAAAAAGCAAAAAAATGTAAAAAATTAAAAAAACCCCTTTTCGTCATTATTTTTAGCCAAAATGGGATAAGAGAGGCCGAGAAAGAAAGAAAAAAATTTTAGACCCGAATTCCGTTCATAATTGACACGGGCA
This sequence comes from Quercus engelmannii, assembly GCA_029955605.1. Taxonomy (NCBI): domain Eukaryota; kingdom Viridiplantae; phylum Streptophyta; class Magnoliopsida; order Fagales; family Fagaceae; genus Quercus; species Quercus engelmannii. The sequence goes on along the minus strand of JARPSG010000013.1, from coordinate 1,256,238 downwards.
AGAAAATTACAAAAAAATATAAAAAATAAAATAAAAAAACCCCCTTTCCGGCATTATTTTTAGCCAAAATGGGATGAGATAGGCCGAGAAAGAAGGAAAAAAATTTTAGACCAGAATTCTGTTCATACTCAACCCGTGGAAGGAAATTCCGAAAAAAATAGCTAAAAAATTCAAGAAATTAAAAAAACTCTTTCCGGCATTATTTTTAGCCAAAACGGGATGAGATAGGTGGAGAAGGAGAGAAAAAAATTTTAACCACGAATTCCGTTCGTAATCGACACGGGGAAGAAAATTACGAAAAAAATATAAAAAAAAATCAAAAAATTAAAAAAACCCCTTTCCGGCATTATTTTTAGCCAAAATGGGATGAGATAGGCCGAGAAAGAAGGAAAAAAATTTTAGACCAGAATTCTGTTCATACTCGACCCGTGGAAGGAAATTCCTAAAAAAATACCTAAAAAATTCAAGAAGTTAAAAAAACTCTTTCTGACTTTATTTTTAGCCAAAATGGGATGAGATAGGCAGAGAAGGAGAGAAAAAAATTTTAACCACGAATTCCGTTCGTAATCGACACGGGCAAGAAAATTACGAAAAAAATATTAAAAAAAATCAAAAAATTAAAAAAAACCCCTTCCCGGCATTATTTATAGCCAAAATGGGATGACATAGGCCGAGAAAGAGAGAAAAAAAATTTAGACCTAAATTCCGTTCATACTCGACCCGTGGAAGGAAATTTCGAAAAAAATAGCTAAAAAATTCAAGAAATTAAAAAAACACTTTCTGGCATTTTTTTTAGCCAAAATGGGATGAGATAGATGGCGAAAAAGAGGAAAAAATTTTAGACTCGAATTTCGTTCATTCTCGACCCGGGCATGAAAATTCCGAAAAAAATAGAAAAAAAATCAAAAAAATTAAAAAAACCTATTTCTGGCGTTATTTTTAGCCAAAACGGGATGAGATAGGCCGAGAAAAAGAAAAAAAAATTCTATTCCCGAATTCTGTTCCGACCCAACCCGAGCTTGAAAATTCCAAATAAAAAATAGTAAATAAATTCAAAAAATTAAAAAATTTAATTCCGACATTATTTCTATCCAAAACGGGTTGGGAGAGGCCAAGAAAGAGGAAAAAACAAATTTATTCCTGAATTCCGTTCATTCTCGACCCGTGCAAGGAAATTCCGAAAAAAAAAAAGATAAAAATTACAAGAAATTAAAAAAAACCCTTTCCGACATTATTTTTAGCCAAAACGGGATAATATAGGCCGAGAAATAGAGAAAAAAATTTTAGTCACGACTTCCGTTCACTCTCGACCCAGACATGAAAATTCAAAAAAAAAAAAGCAAAAAAATTTAAAAAATTAAAAACCCCTTTCCGTCATTATTTTTAGTCAAAATGGGATGAGAGAGGCCGAGAAAGAAAGAAAAAAATTTTAGACCCGAGTTCCGTTCATAATTGACACAGGCAAGAAAATTACAAAAAAATATAAAAATAAAAAATAAAAAAACCCCCTTTCCGGTATTATTTTTAGCCAAAATGGGATGACATAGGCCGAGAAAGAGAGAAAAAAATTTTAGACCCGAATTCCGTTCATAATCGACCCGGGCAAGAAAATTCCGAAAAGAATATAAAAAAAAAATCAAAAAATTAAAAAACCCCTTTCCGGTATTATTTTTAGCCAAAATGGGATGACATAGGCCGAGAAAGAGAGAAAAAAATTTTAGACCTGAATTTCGTTCATACTCGACCCGTGGAAGGAAATTCCGAAAAAAATAGCTAAAAAATTCAAGAAATTAAAAAAACTCTTTCCGGCATTATTTTTAGCCAAAATGGGATGAGATAGGCGGAGAAGGAGAGAAAAACATTTTAGACCCGAATTCCGTTCATAATCGACCCGGGCAAGAAAATTCCGAAAAGAATATAAAAAAAAAATCAAAAAATTAAAAAACCCCTTTCCGGTATTATTTTTAGCCAAAATGGGATGACATAGGCCGAGAAAGAGAGAAAAAAATTTTAGACCTGAATTTCGTTCATACTCGACCCGTGGAAGGAAATTCCGAAAAAAATAGCTAAAAAATTCAAGAAATTAAAAAAACTCTTTCCGGCATTATTTTTAGCCAAAACGGGATGAGATAGGTGGAGAAGGAGAGAAAAAAATTTTAACCACGAATTCCGTTCGTAATCGACACGGGGAAGAAAATTACGAAAAAAATATAAAAAAAAATCAAAAAATTAAAAAAACCCCTTTCCGGCATTATTTTTAGCCAAAATGGGATGAGATAGGCCGAGAAAGAAGGAAAAAAATTTTAGACCAGAATTCTGTTCATACTCGACCCGTGGAAGGAAATTCCTAAAAAAATACCTAAAAAATTCAAGAAGTTAAAAAAACTCTTTCCGACTTTATTTTTAGCCAAAATGGGATGAGATAGGCAGAGAAGGAGAGAAAAAAATTTTAACCACGAATTTCGTTCGTAATCGACACGGGCAAGAAAATTACGAAAAAAATATTAAAAAAATCAAAAAATTAAAAAAAAACCCCATTCCGGCATTATTTTTAGCCAAAATGGGATGAGATAGGCCGAGAAAGAAGGAAAAAAAATTTAGACCAGAATCCCGTTCATACTCGACCCGTGGAAGGAAATTCCTAAAAAAATAGCTAAAAAATTCAAGAAGTTAAAAAAACTCTTTCCGGCTTTATTTTTAGCCAAAATGGGATGAGATTGGAGGAGAAGGAGAGAAAAAAATTTTAACCACGAATTCCGTTCGTAATCGACACGGGAAGAAAATTACGAAAAAAATATTAAAAAAAAATCAAAAAATTAAAAAAAACCCCTTTCCGGCATTATTTTTAGCCAAAATGGGATGACATAGGCCGAGAAAGAAGGAAAAAAATTTTAGACCAGAATTCTGTTCATACTTGACCCGTGGAAGGAAATTACGAAAAAAAAATAGCTAAAAAATTCAAGAAATTAAAAAAACTCTTTCCGGCATTATTTTTAGCCAAAATGGGATGAGATAGGTGGAGAAGGAGAGAAAAAAATTTTAGACCCGAATTCTGTTCACAATCGACCCGGGCAAGAAAATTCCGAAAAAAATAAAAAAAAAAATAAAAAAATTAAAAAACCTATTTCTGGCGTTATTTTTAGCCAAAACGGGATGAGATAGTCCGAGAAATAGAGAAAAAAATTCCACTCCCGAATTCTGTTCCGACCCAACCCGAGCTTGAAAATTCCAAGTAAAAAATAGTAAAAAAATTCAAAAAATTAAAAAAGTTAATTCCGACGTTATTTCTATACAAAACGGGTTGGGAGAGGCCAAGAAAGAGAAAAAAAAAAATTTATTCCTGAATTCCGTTCATTCTCGACCCGTGGAACGAAATTCCTAAAAAAGTAGCTAAAACATTCAAGAATTAAAAAAAACCCTTTCCGGCATTATTTTTAGCAAAAACGGGATCATATAGGCCGAGAAAGAGACAAAAATATTTTAGTCACGAATTCCGTTCACACTCGACCCCGACAAGAAAATTCCAAAAAAAATAGCAAAAAAATTTTAGAAATTAAAAAACCCCTTTCCAGCATTATTTTTAGACAAAATGGGATGAGATAGGTGGAGAAGGAGAGAAAAAAATTTTAGACCCGAATTCCGTTCATTCTCGACCCGGGAAAGAAAATGCCGAAAAAAATATTAAAAAAAATCAAAAAATTAAAAAACCCCTTTCCGTCATTTTTTTTAGCCACAATGGGATGAGAGAGGCCGAGAAAGATAGAAAAAAATTTTAGACCCGAGTTCCGTTCATAATTGACACGGGCAAGAAAATCATAAAAAAATATAAAAAAAATCAAAAAATTAAAAAACCCCTTTCCGGCATTATTTTTAGACAAAATGGGATGAGATAGGCTGAGAAAGAAAGAAAAAAATTTTAGACCAGAATCCCGTTCATACTCGACCCGTGGAAGGAAATTCCTAAAAAAATAGCTAAAAAATTCAAGAAGTTAAAAAAACTCTTTCCGGCTTTATTTTTAGCCAAAATGGGATGAGATAGGCGAAGAAGGAGAGAAAAAAATTTTCACCACGAATTCCGTTCATAATCGACACGGGCAAGAAAATTACGAAAAAAATATTAAAAAAAAATCAAAAAATTAAAAAACCCCTTTCTGGCATTATTTTTAGCCAAAATGGGATGAGATAGGCCGAGAAAGAAGGAAAAAAATTTTAGACCAGCATTCTGTTCATACTCGACCCGTGGAAGGAAATTCCGAAAAAAATAGCTAAAAAATTCAAGAAATTAAAAAAACTCTTTCCGGCATTATTTTTAGCCAAAATGGGATGAGATAGGCGGAGAAGGAGAGAAAAACATTTTAGACCCGAATTCCGTTCATAATCGACCCGGGCAAGAAAATTCCGAAAAGAATATAAAAAAAAAAATCAAAAAATTAAAAAACCCCTTTCCGGCATTATTTTTAGCCAAAATGGGATGACATAGGCCGAGAAAGAGAGAAAAAAATTTTAGACCTGAATTTCGTTCATACTCGACCCGTGGAAGGAAATTCCGAAAAAAATAGCTAAAAAATTCAAGAAATTAAAAAAACTCTTTCTGGCATTATTTTTAGCCAAAATGGGATGAGATAGGCTGAGAAAGAAAGAAAAAAAAATTTAGACCAGAATCCCATTCATACTCGACCCGTGGAAGGAAATTCCTAATAAAATAACTAAAAAATTCAAGAAGTTAAAAAAACCCTTTCCGGCATTATTTTTAGCGAAAACGGGATAATATAGGCCGAGAAAGAGACAAAAAAATTTTAGTCACGAATTCCGTTCACACTCGACCCCGACAAGAAAATTCCAAAAAAATAGCAAAAAAATTTTAAAAATTAAAAAACCCCTTTCCGGCATTATTTTTAGACAAAATGGGATGAGATAGGTGGAGAAGGAGAGAAGAAAATTTTAGACCCGAATTCCGTTCATTCTCGACCCGGGCAAGAAAATTCCGAAAAAAATATAAAAAAAAAAATCAAAAAATTAAAAAACCCCTTTCCGGCATTATTTATAGCCAAAATGGGATGACATAGGCCGAGAAAGAGAGAAAAAAATTTTAGACCTAAATTTCGTTCATACTCGACCCGCGGAAGGAAATTTCGAAAAAAATAGCTAAAAAATTCAAGAAATTAAAAAAACACTTTCTGGCATTTTTTTTAGCCAAAATGGGATGAGATACATGGCGAAAAAGAGAAAAAAATTTTAGATTCGAATTTCGTTCATTCTCGACCCGGGCATGAAAATTTCGAAAAAAATAGAAAAAAAATCAAAAAAATTAAAAAAACCTATTTTTGGCGTTATTTTTAGCCAAAACGAGATGAGATAGGCCGAGAAAAAGAAAAAAAAAATTCTATTCCCGAATTCTGTTCCGACCCAACCCGAGCTTGAAAATTCCAAATAAAAAATAGTAAATAAATTCAAAAAATTAAAAAATTTAATTCCGACATTATTTCTATCCAAAACGGGTTGGGAGAGGCCAAGAAAGAGAAAAAAAAAATTTATTCCTGAATTCCGTTCATTCTCGACCCGTGCAAGGAAATTCCGAAAAAAAAAAAGATAAAAATTACAAGAAATTAAAAAAACCCTTTCCGACATTATTTTTAGCTAAAACGGGATAATATAGGCCGAGAAATAGAGAAAAAAATTTTAGTCACGACTTCCGTTCACTCTCGACCCAAGCATGAAAATTCCAAAAAAAATGCAATAAAATTTAAAAAATTAAAAAACCCCTTTCCGGCATTATTTTTAGACAAAACGGGATGAGATAGACCGAGAAAGAAAGAAAAAAATTTTAGACCAGAATCCCGTTCATACTCGACCCGTGGAAGGAAATTCCTAAAAAAATAGCTAAAAAAATTCAAGAAGTTAAAAAAACTCTTTCCGGCTTTATTTTTAGCCAAAATGGGATGAGATAGGCGGAGAAGGAGAGAAAAAAATTTTAACCACGAATTCCGTTCGTAATCGACACGGGCAAGAAAATTACGAAAAAAATAGAAAAAAAAATAAAAAAATTAAAAAATCTATTTCTGGCGTTATTTTTAGCCCAAACGGGATGAGTTAGTCCGAGAAATAGAGAAAAAAATTCCACTCCCGAATTCTGTTCCGACCCAACCCGAGCTTGAAAATTCCAAATAAAAAATAGTACAAAAATTCAACAAATTAAAAAAGTTAATTTCGACGTTATTTCTATACAAAACGGGTTGGGAGAGGCCAAGAAAGAGAAAAAAAAAATTTATTCCTGAATTCCGTTCATTCTCGACCCGTGGAACGAAATTCCTAAAAAAATAGCTAAAAAATTGAAGAATTAAAAAAAACCCTTTCCGGCATTATTTTTAGCAAAAACGGGATCATATAGGCCGAGAAAGAGACAAAAAAATTTTAGTCACGAATTCCGTTCACACTCGACCCCGACAAGAAAATTACAAAAAAAATAGCACAAAAATTTAAAAAATTAAAAAACCCCTTTCCAGCATTATTTTTAGACAAAATGGGATGAGATAGGTGGAGAAGGAGAGAAAAAAATTTTAGACCCGAATTCCGTTCATTCTCGACCCGGGCAAGAAAATGCCGAAAAAAATATTAAAAAAAAATCAAAAAATTAAAAAACCCCTTTCCGTCATTTTTTTTAGCCACAATGGGATGAGAGAGGCCGAGAAAGATAGAAAAAAATTTTAGACCCGAGTTCCTTTCATAATACACGGGCAAGAAAATCATAAAAAAATATAAAAAAAAAATCAAAAAATTAAAAAACCCCTTTCCGGCATTATTTTTAGACAAAATGGGATGAGATAGGCGGAGAAAGAAAGAAAAAAATTTTAGACCAGAATCCCGTTCATACTCGACACGTGGAAGGAAATTCCTAAAAAAATAGCTAAAAAATTCAAGAAATTAAAAAAACTCTTTCCGGCTTTATTTTTAGCCAAAATGGGATGAGATAGGCGAAGAAGGAGAGAAAAAAATTTTCACCACGAATTCCGTTCATAATCGACACGGGCAAGAAAATTACGAAAAAAATATTAAAAAAAAATCAAAAAATTAAAAAACCCCTTTCTGGCATTATTTTTAGCCAAAATGGGATGAGATAGGCCGAGAAAGAAGGAAAAAAATTTTAGACCAGCATTCTGTTCATACTCGACCCGTGGAAGGAAATTCCGAAAAAAATAGCTAAAAAATTCAAGAAATTAAAAAAACTCTTTCCGGCATTATTTTTAGCCAAAATGGGATGAGATAGGCGGAGAAGGAGAGAAAAACATTTTAGACCCGAATTCCGTTCATAATCGACCCGGGCAAGAAAATTCCGAAAAGAATATAAAAAAAAAATCAAAAAATTAAAAAACCCCTTTCCGGTATTATTTTTAGCCAAAATGGGATGACATAGGCCGAGAAAGAGAGAAAAAAATTTTAGACCTGAATTTCGTTCATACTCGACCCGTGGAAGGAAATTCCGAAAAAAATAGCTAAAAAATTCAAGAAATTAAAAAAACTCTTTCTGGCATTATTTTTAGCCAAAATGGGATGAGATAGGCTGAGAAAGAAAGAAAAAAAAATTTAGACCAGAATCCCATTCATACTCGACCCGTGGAAGGAAATTCCTAATAAAATAACTAAAAAATTCAAGAAGTTAAAAAAAACCCTTTCCGGCATTATTTTTAGCGAAAACGGGATAATATAGGCCGAGAAAGAGACAAAAAAATTTTAGTCACGAATTCCGTTCACACTCGACCCCGACAAGAAAATTCCAAAAAAATAGCAAAAAAATTTTAAAAATTAAAAAACTCCTTTCCGGCATTATTTTTAGACAAAATGGGATGAGATAGGTGGAGAAGGAGAGAAGAAAATTTTAGACCCGAATTCCGTTCATTCTCGACCCGGGCAAGAAAATTCCGAAAAAAATATAAAAAAAAAATCAAAAAATTAAAAAACCCCTTTCCGGCATTATTTATAGCCAAAATGGGATGACATAGGCCGAGAAAGAGAGAAAAAAATTTTAGACCTAAATTTCGTTCATACTCGACCCGCGGAAGGAAATTTCGAAAAAAATAGCTAAAAAATTCAAGAAATTAAAAAAACACTTTCTGGCATTTTTTTTAGCCAAAATGGGATGAGATACATGGCGAAAAAGAGAAAAAAATTTTAGACTCGAATTTCGTTCATTCTCGACCCGGGCATGAAAATTTCGAAAAAAATAGAAAAAAAATCAAAAAAATTAAAAAAACCTATTTTTGGCGTTATTTTTAGCCAAAACGGGATGAGATAGGCCGAGAAAAAGAAAAAAAAATTCTATTCCCGAATTCTGTTCCGACCCAACCCGAGCTTGAAAATTCCAAATAAAAAATAGTAAATAAATTCAAAAAATTAAAAATTTAATTCCGACATTATTTCTATCCAAAACGGGTTGGGAGAGGCCAAGAAAGAGAAAAAAAAAAAATTTATTCCTGAATTCCGTTCATTCTCGACCCGTGCAAGGAAATTTCGAAAAAGAAAAGATAAAAATTACAAGAAATTAAAAAAACCCTTTCCGACATTATTTTTAGCTAAAACGGGATAATATAGGCCGAGAAATAGAGAAAAAAATTTTAGTCACGACTTCCGTTCACTCTCGACCCAAGCATGAAAATTCCAAAAAAAATGCAATAAAATTTAAAAAATTAAAAAACCCCTTTCCGGCATTATTTTTAGACAAAATGGGATGAGATAGACCGAGAAAGAAAGAAAAAAATTTTAGACCAGAATCCCGTTCATACTCGACCCGTGGAAGGAAATTCCTAAAAAAATAGCTAAAAAAATTCAGGAAGTTAAAAAAACTCTTTCCGGCTTTATTTTTAGCCAAAATGGGATGAGATAGGCGGAGAAGGAGAGAAAAAAATTTTAACCACGAATTCCGTTCGTAATCGACACGGGCAAGAAAATTACGAAAAAAATAGAAAAAAAAATTAAAAAATTAAAAAATCTATTTCTGGCGTTATTTTTAGCCCAAACGGGATGAGTTAGTCCGAGAAATAGAGAAAAAAATTCCACTCCCGAATTCTGTTCCGACCCAACCCGAGCTTGAAAATTCCAAATAAAAAATAGTAAAAAAATTCAAAAAATTAAAAAAGTTAATTTCGACGTTATTTCTATACAAAACGGGTTGGGAGAGGCCAAGAAAGAGAAAAAAAAAATTTATTCCTGAATTCCGTTCATTCTCGACCCGTGGAACGAAATTCCTAAAAAAATAGCTAAAACATTCAAGAATTAAAAAAAAACCCTTTCCGGCATTATTTTTAGCAAAAACGGGATCATATAGGCCGAGAAAGAGACAAAAAAATTTTAGTCACGAATTCCGTTCACACTCGACCCCGACAAGAAAATTCCAAAAAAAATAGCAAAAAAATTTTAAAAATTAAAAAACCCCTTTCCAGCATTATTTTTAGACAAAATGGGATGAGATAGGTGGAGAAGGAGAGAAAAAAATTTTAGACCCGAATTCCGTTCATTCCCGACCCGGGCAAGAAAATGCCGAAAAAAATATTAAAAAAAATCAAAAAATTAAAAAACCCCTTTCCGTCATTTTTTTTAGCCACAATGGGATGAGAGAGGCCGAGAAAGAAAGAAAAAAATTTTAGACCCGAGTTCCGTTCATAATTGACACGGGCAAGAAAATCACAAAAAAATATAAAAAAAATCAAAAAATTAAAAAACCCCTTTCCGGCATTATTTTTAGACAAAATGGGATGAGATAGGCTGAGAAAGAAAGAAAAAAATTTTAGACCAGAATCCCGTTCATACTCGACCCGTGGAAGGAAATTCCTAAAAAAATAGCTAAAAAATTCAAGAAGTTAAAAAAACTCTTTCCGGCTTTATTTTTACCCAAAATGGGATGAGATAGGCGGAGAAGGAGAGAAAAAAATTTTAACCACGAATTCCGTTCGTAATCGACACGGACAAGAAAATTACGAAAAAAATAGAAAAAAAAAATTAAAAAATTAAAAAACCTATTTCTGGCGTTATTTTTAGCCAAAATGGGATGAGATAGGCCGAGAAAGAAGGAAAAAAATTTTAGACCAGAATTCTGTTCATACTCGACCCGTGGAAGGAAATTCCGAAAAAAATAGCTAAAAATTCAATCCGACATTATTTTTAGCTAAAACGGGATAATATAGGCCGAGAAATAGAGAAAAAAATTTTAGTCACGACTTCCGTTCACTCTTGACCCAAGCATCAAAATTCCATAAGAAATGCAATAAAATTTAAAAAATTAAAAAACCCCTTTCCGGCATTATTTTTAGACAAAATGGGATGAGATAGACCGAGAAAGAAAGAAAAAAATTTCAGACCAGAATCCCGTTCATACTCGACCCGTGGAAGGAAATTCCTAAAAAAATAGCTAAAAAATTCAAGAAGTTAAAAAAACTCTTTCCGGCTTTATTTTTAGCCAAAATGGGATGAGATAAGCGGAGAAGGAGAGAAAAAAATTTTAACCACGAATTCCGTTCGTAATCGACACGGGCAAGAAAATTACGAAAAAAATATAAAAAAAAATCAAAAAATTAAAAAAACCCCTTTCCGGCATTATTTTTAGCCAAAATGGGATGAGATAGGCCGAGAAAGAAGGAAACAAATTTTAGACCAGAACTCTGTTCATACTCGACCCGTGGAAGGAAATTACGAGAACAAATAGCTAAAAAATTCAAGAAATTAAAAAAACTCTTTCCGGCATTATTTTTAGCCAAAATGGGATGAGATAGGCGGAGAAGGAGAGAAAAAAATTTTAGACCCGAATTCCGTTCATAATCGACCCGGGCAAGAAAATTCCGAAAAAAATAGAAAAAAAAAATCTAAAAATTAAAAAACCTATTTCTGGCGTTATTTTTAGCCAAAACGGGATGAGATAGTCCGAGAAATAGAGAAAGAAATTCCACTCCCGAATTCTGTTCCGACCCAACCCGAGCTTGAAAATTCCAAATAAAAAATAGTAAAAAAATTCAAAAAATTAAAAAAGTTTATTCCGATGTTATTTCTATACAAAACGGGTTGGGAGAGGCCAAGAAAGAGAAAAAAAAATTTATTCCTGAATTCCGTTCATTCTCGACCCGTGGAACGAAATTCCTAAAAAAATAGCTAAAAAATTCAAGAATTAAAAAAAACCCTTTCCGGCATTATTTTTAGCAAAAACGGGATCATATAGGCCGAGAAAGAGACAAAAAAATTTTAGTCACGAATTCCGTTCACACTCGACCCCGACAAGAAAATTCCAAAAAAAATAGCAAAAAAATTTTTAAAATTAAAAAACCCCTTTCCAGCATTATTTTTAGACAAAATGGGATGAGATAGGTGGAGAAGGAGAGAAAAAAGTTTTAGACCCGAATTCCGTTTATTCTCGACCCGGGCAAGAAAATGCCGAAAAAAATATAAAAAAAAATCAAAAAATTAAAAAACCCCTTTCCGTCATTATTTTTAGCCACAATGGGATGAGAGAGGCCGAGAAAGAAAGAAAAAAATTTTAGACCCGAGTTCCGTTCATAATTGACACGGGCAAGAAAATCACAAAAAAATATAAAAAAAATCAAAAAATTAAAAAACCCATTTCTGGCATTATTTTTAGACAAAATGGGATGAGATAGGCCGAGAAAGAAAGAAAAAAATTTTAGACCAGAATCCCGTTCATACTCGACCCGTGGAAGGAAATTCCTAAAAAAATAGCTAAAAAATTCAAGAAGTTAAAAAAACTCTTTCTGGCTTTATTTTTAGCCAAAATGGGATGAGATAGGCGAAGAAGGAGAGAAAAAAATTTTAACCACGAATTCCGTTCATAATCGACACGGGCAAGAAAATTACGAAAAAAATAATAAAAAAAAAATCAAAAAATTAAAAAACCCATTTCTGGCATTATTTTTAGCCAAAATGGGATGAGATAGGCCGAGAAAGAAGGAAAAAAATTTTAGACCAGAATTCTGTTCATACTCGACCCGTGGAAGGAAATTCCAAAAAAAATAGCTAAAAAATTCAAGAAATTAAAAAAACTCTTTCCGGCATTATTTTTAGCCAAAATGGGATGAGATAGGCGGAGAAGGAGAGAAAAACATTTTAGACCCGAATACCGTTCATAATCGACCCGGGCAAGAAAATTCCGAAAAGAATATAAAAAAAAAAAATCAAAAAACCTCTTTCCGGCATTATTTTTAGCCAAAATGGGATGACATAGGCCGAGAAAGAGAGAAAAAAATTTTAGACCTGAATTTCGTTCATACTCGACCCGTGGAAGGAAATTCCGAAAAAAATTGCTAAAAAATTCAAGAAATTAAAAAAACTCTTTCTGGCATTATTTTTAGCCAAAATGGGATGAGATAGGCTGAGAAAGAAAGAAAAAAAATTTAGACCAGAATCCCATTCATACTCAACCCGTGGAAGGAAATTCCTAAAAAAATAACTAAAAAATTCAAGAAGTTAAAAAAACCCTTTCCGGCATTATTTTTAGCCAAAACGGGATAATATAGGCCGAGAAAGAGACAAAAAAATTTTAGTCACGAATTCCGTTCGACTCCGACAAGAAAATTCGAAAAAAAATAGCAAAAAAATTTTAAAAATTAAAAAACCCCTTTCCGGCATTATTTTTAGACAAAATGGGATGAGATAGACCGAGAAAGAAAGAAAAAAATTTTAGACCAGAATCCCGTTCATACTCGACCCGTGGAAGGAAATTCCTAAAAAAATAGCTAAAAAATTCAAGAAGTTAAAAAAACTCTTTCCGGCTTTAATTTTAGCCAAAATGGGATGAGATAGGCGGAGAAGGAGAGAAAAAAATTTTAACCACGAATTCCGTTCGTAATCGACACGGGCAAGAAAATAACGAAAAAAATATAAAAAAAAATCAAAAAATTAAAAAAACCCCTTTCCGGCATTATTTTTAGCCAAAATGGGATGAGATAGGCCGAGAAAGAAGGAAACAAATTTTAGACCAGAACTCTGTTCATACTCGACCCGTGGAAGGAAATTACGAAAACAAATAGCTAAAAAATTCAAGAAATTAAAAAAACTCTTTCCGGCATTATTTTTAGCCAAAATGGGATGAGATAGGCGGAGAAGGAGAGAAAAAAATTTTAGACCCGAATTCCGTTCATAATCGACCCGGGCTAGAAAATTCCGAAAAAAATAGAAAAAAAAAATCTAAAAATTAAAAAACCTATTTCTGGCGTTATTTTTAGCCAAAACGGGATGAGATAGTCCGAGAAATAGAGAAAGAAATTCCACTCCCGAATTCTGTTCCGACCCAACCCGAGCTTGAAAATTCCAAATAAAAAATAGTAAAAAAATTCAAAAAATTAAAAAAGTTTATTCCGATGTTATTTCTATACAAAACGGGTTGTGAGAGGCCAAGAAAGAGAAAAAAAAAAATTATTCCTGAATTCCGTTCATTCTCGACCCGTGGAACGAAATTCCTAAAAAAATAGCTAAAAAATTCAAGAATTAAAAAAAACCCTTTCCGGCATTATTTTTAGCAAAAACGGGATCATATAGGCCGAGAAAGAGACAAAAAAATTTTAGTCACGAATTCCGTTCACACTCGACCCCGACAAGAAAATTCCAAAAAAAATAGCAAAAAAATTTTTAAAATTAAAAAACCCCTTTCCAGCATTATTTTTAGACAAAATGGGATGAGATAGGTGGAGAAGGAGAGAAAAAAGTTTTAGACCCGAATTCCGTTCATTCTCGACCCGGGCAAGAAAATGCCGAAAAAAATATAAAAAAAATATCAAAAAATTAAAAAACCCCTTTCCGTCATTATTTTTAGCCACAATGGGATGAGAGAGGCCGAGAAAGAAAGAAAAAAATTTTAGACCCGAGTTCCGTTCATAATTGACACGGGCAAGAAAATCACAAAAAAATATAAAAAAAATCAAAAAATTAAAAAACCCCTTTCTGGCATTATTTTTAGACAAAATGGGATGAGATAGGCCGAGAAAGAAAGAAAAAAATTTTAGACCAGAATCCCGTTCATACTCGACCCGTGGAAGGAAATTCCTAAAAAAATAGCTAAAAAATTCAAGAAGTTAAAAAAACTCTTTCTGGCTTTATTTTTAGCCAAAATGGGATGAGATAGGCGAAGAAGGAGAGAAAAAAATTTTAACCACGAATTCCGTTCATAATCGACACGGGCAAGAAAATTACGAAAAAAATAATAAAAAAAAATCAAAAAATTAAAAAACCCCTTTCTGGCATTATTTTTAGCCAAAATGGGATGAGATAGGCCGAGAAAGAAGGAAAAAAATTTTAGACCAGAATTCTGTTCATACTCGACCCGTGGAAGGAAATTCCAAAAAAAATAGCTAAAAAATTCAAGAAATTAAAAAAACTCTTTCCGGCATTATTTTTAGCCAAAATGGGATGAGATAGGCGGAGAAGGAGAGAAAAACATTTTAGACCCGAATACCGTTCATAATCGACCCGGGCAAGAAAATTCCGAAAAGAATATAAAAAAAAAAAAAATCAAAAAACCTCTTTCCGGCATTATTTTTAGCCAAAATGGGATAACATAGGCCGAGAAAGAGAGAAAAAAATTTTAGACCTGAATTTCGTTCATACTCGACCCGTGGAAGGAAATTCCGAAAAAAATTGCTAAAAAATTCAAGAAATTAAAAAAACTCTTTCTGGCATTATTTTTAGCCAAAATGGGATGAGATAGGCTGAGAAAGAAAGAAAAAAAATTTAGACCAGAATCCCATTCATACTCAACCCGTGGAAGGAAATTCCTAAAAAAATAACTAAAAAATTGAAGAAGTTAAAAAAACCCTTTCCGGCATTATTTTTAGCCAAAACGGGATAATATAGGCCGAGAAAGAGACAAAAAAATTTTAGTCACGAATTCCGTTCACACTCGACTCCGACAAGAAAATTCGAAAAAAAATAGCAAAAAAATTTTAAAAATTAAAAAACCCCTTTCCGGCATTATTTTTAGACAAAATGGGATGAGATAGACCGAGAAAGAAAGAAAAAAATTTTAGACCAGAATCCCGTTCATACTCGACCCGTGGAACGAAATTCCTAAAAAAATAGCTAAAAAATTCAAGAAGTTAAAAAAACTCTTTCCGGCTTTAATTTTAGCCAAAATGGGATGAGATAGGCGGAGAAGGAGAGAAAAAAATTTTAACCACGAATTCCGTTCGTAATCGACACGGGCAAGAAAATTACGAAAAAAATATAAAAAAAAATCAAAAAATTAAAAAAACCCCTTTCCGGCATTATTTTTAGCCAAAATGGGATGAGATAGGCCGAGAAAGAAGGAAACAAATTTTAGACCAGAACTCTGTTCATACTCGACCCGTGGAAGGAAATTACGAAAACAAATAGCTAAAAAATTCAAGAAATTAAAAAAACTCCTTCCGGCATTATTTTTAGCCAAAATGGGATGAGATAGGCGGAGAAGGAGAGAAAAAAATTTTAGACCCGAATTCCGTTCATAATCGACCCGGGCTAGAAAATTCCGAAAATAATAGAAAAAAAAAATCTAAAAATTAAAAAACCTATTTCTGGCGTTATTTTTAGCCAAAACGGGATGAGATAGTCCGAGAAATAGAGAAAGAAATTCCACTCCCGAATTCTGTTCCGACCCAACCCGAGCTTGAAAATTCCAAATAAAAAATAGTAAAAAAATTCAAAAAATTAAAAAAGTTTATTCCGATGTTATTTCTATACAAAACGGGTTGGGAGAGGCCAAGAAAGAGAAAAAAAAATTTATTCCTGAATTCCGTTCATTCTCGACCCGTGGAACGAAATTCCTAAAAAAATAGCTAAAAAATTCAAGAATTAAAAAAAACCCTTTCCGGCATTATTTTTAGCAAAAACGGGATCATATAGGCCGAGAAAGAGACAAAAAAATTTTAGTCACGAATTCCGTTCACACTCGACCCCGACAAGAAAATTCCAAAAAAAATAGCAAAAAAATTTTTAAAATTAAAAAACCCCTTTTCCAGCATTATTTTTAGACAAAATGGGATGAGATAGGTGGAGAAGGAGAGAAAAAAGTTTTAGACCCGAATTCCGTTCATTCTCGACCCGGGCAAGAAAATGCCGAAAAAAATATAAAAAAAAATCAAAAAATTAAAAAACCCCTTTCCGTCATTATTTTTAGCCACAATGGGATGAGAGAGGCCGAGAAAGAAAGAAAAAAATTTTAGACCCGAGTTCCGTTCAAAATTGACACGGGCATGAAAATCACAAAAAAATATAAAAAAAATAAAAAAATTAAAAAACCCCTTTCCGGCATTATTTTTAGACAAAATGGGATGAGATAGGCCGAGAAAGAAAGAAAAAAATTTTAGACCAGAATCCCGTTCATACTCGACCCGTGGAAGGAAATTCCTAAAAAAATAGCTAAAAAATTCAAGAAGTTAAAAAAACTCTTTCCGGCTTTATTTTTAGCCAAAATGGGATGAGATAGGCGAAGAAGGAGAGAAAAAAATTTTAACCACGAATTCCGTTCATAATCGACACGGGCAAGAAAATTACGAAAAAAATAATAACAAAAAAATCAAAAAAATAAAAAACCCCTTTCTGGCATTATTTTTAGCCAAAATGGGATGAGATAGGCCGAGAAAGAAGGAAAAAAATTTTAGACCAGAATTCTGTTCATACTCGACCCGTGGAAGGAAATTCCAAAAAAAATAGCTAAAAAATTCAAGAAATTAAAAAAACTCTTTCCGGCATTATTTTTAGCCAAAATGGGATGAGATAGGCGGAGAAGGAGAGAAAAACATTTTAGACCCGAATATCGTTCATAATCGACCCAGGCAAGAAAATTCCGAAAAGAATATAAAAAAAAAAATCAAAAAACCTCTTTCCGGCATTATTTTTAGCCAAAATGGGATGACATAGGCCGAGAAAGAGAGAAAAAAATTTTAGACCTGAATTTCGTTCATACTCGACCCGTGGAAGGAAATTCCGAAAAAAATTGCTAAAAAATTCAAGAAATTAAAAAAACTCTTTCTGGCATTATTTTTAGCCAAAATGGGATGAGATAGGCTGAGAAAGAAAGAAAAAAAATTTAGACCAGAATCCCATTCATACTCAACCCGTGGAAGGAAATTCCTAAAAAAATAACTAAAAAATTCAAGAAGTTAAAAAAACCCTTTCCGGCATTATTTTTAGCCAAAACGGGATAATATAGGCCGAGAAAGAGACAAAAAAATTTTAGTCACGAATTCCGTTCACACACGACTCCGACAAGAAAATTCG
This sequence comes from Quercus engelmannii, assembly GCA_029955605.1. Taxonomy (NCBI): domain Eukaryota; kingdom Viridiplantae; phylum Streptophyta; class Magnoliopsida; order Fagales; family Fagaceae; genus Quercus; species Quercus engelmannii. The sequence continues at coordinate 1,238,994 of JARPSG010000013.1, read as the reverse complement.
AAAAAAAATAGCAAAAAAATTTTAAAAATTAAAAAACCCCTTTCCGGCATTATTTTTAGACAAAATGGGATGAGATAGGTGGAGAAGGAGAGAAAAAAATTTTAGACCCGAATTCCGTTCATTCTCGACCCGGGCAAGAAAATTCCGAAAAAAATATAAAAAAAAAAATCAAAAAATTAAAAAACCCCTTTCCGGCATTATTTATAGCCAAAATGGGATGACATAGGCCGAGAAAGAGAGAAAAAAATTTTAGACCTAAATTCCGTTCATACTCGACCCGTGGAAGGAAATTTCGAAAAAAATAGCTAAAAAATTCAAGAAATTAAAAAAACTCTTTCTGGCATTTTTTTTTAGCCAAAATGGGATGAGATAGGCGGAGAAGGAGAGAAAAAAATTTTAGACCCGAATTCCGTTCATAATCGACCCGGGCAAGAAAATTCCGAAAAAAATAGAAAAAAAAATCAAAAAATTAAAAAACCTATTTCTGGCGTTATTTTTAGCCAAAACGGGATGAGATAGTCCGAGAAATAGAGAAAGAAATTCCACTCCCGAATTCTGTTCCGACCCAACCCGAGCTTGAAAATTCCAAATAAAAAATAGTAAAAAAATTCAAAAAATTAAAAAAGTTTATTCCGATGTTATTTCTATACAAAACGGGTTGGGAGAGGCCAAGAAAGAGAAAAAAAAAATTTATTCCTGAATTCGGTTCATTCTCGACCCGTGGAACGAAATTCCTAAAAAAATTGCTAAAAAATTCAAGAATTAAAAAAAACCCTTTCCGGCATTATTTTTAGCAAAAACGGGATCATATAGGCCGAGAAAGAGACAAAAAAATTTTAGTCACGAATTCCGTTCACACTCGACCCCGACAAGAAAATTCCAAAAAAAATAGCAAAAAATTTTTTAAAATTAAAAAACCCCTTTCCAGCATTATTTTTAGACAAAATGGGATGAGATAGGTGGAGAAGGAGAGAAAAAAGTTTTAGACCCGAATTCCGTTCATTCTCGACACGGGCAAGAAAATGCCGAAAAAAATATAAAAAAAAATCAAAAAATTAAAAAACCCCTTTCCGTCATTATTTTTAGCCACAATGGGATGAGAGAGGCCGAGAAAGAAAGAAAAAAATTTTAGACCCGAGTTCCGTTCATAATTGACACGGGCAAGAAAATCACAAAAAAATATAAAAAAAATCAAAAAATTAAAAAACCCCTTTCCGGCATTATTTTTAGACAAAATGGGATGAGATAGGCCGAGAAAGAAAGAAAAAAATTTTAGACCAGAATCCCGTTCATACTCGACCCGTGGAAGGAAATTCCTAAAAAAATAGCTAAAAAATTCAAGAAGTTAAAAAAACTCTTTCCGGCTTTATTTTTAGCCAAAATGGGATGAGATAGGCGGAGAAGGAGAGAAAAAAATTTTAACCACGATTTCCGTTCGTAATCAACACGGGCAAGAAAATTACGAAAAAAATATAAAAAAAAATCAAAAAATTAAAAAAACCCCTTTCCGGCATTATCTTTAGCCAAAATGGGATGAGATAGGCCGAGAAAGAACGAAAAAAATTTTAGACCAGAATTCTGTTCATACTCGACCTGTGGAAGGAAATTACGAAAACAAATAGCTAAAAAATTCAAGAAATTAAAAAAACTCTTTCCGGCATTATTTTTAGCCAAAATGGGATGAGATAGGCGAAGAAGGAGAGAAAAAAATTTTAGACCCGAATTCCGTTCATAATCGACCCGGGCAAGAAAATTCCGAAAAAAATAGAAAAAAAAAATCAAAAAATTAAAAAACCTATTTCTGGCGTTATTTTTAGCCAAAACGGGATGAGATAGTCCGAGAAATAGAGAAAGAAATTCCACTCCCGAATTCTGTTCCGACCCAACCCGAGCTTGAAAATTCCAAATAAAAAATAGTAAAAAAATTAAAAAAGTTTATTCCGATGTTATTTCTATACAAAACGGGTTGGGAGAGGCCAAGAAAGAGAAAAAAAAAATTTATTCCTGAATTCCGTTCATTCTCGACCCGTGGAACGAAATTCCTAAAAAAATAGCTAAAAAATTCAAGAATTAAAAAAAACCCTTTCCGGCATTATTTTTAGCAAAAACGGGATCATATAGGCCGAGAAAGAGACAAAAAAATTTTAGTCACGAATTCCGTTCACACTCGACCCCGACAAGAAAATTCCAAAAAAAATAGCACAAAAATTTAAAAAATTAAAAAACCCCTTTCCAGCATTATTTTTAGACAAAATGGGATGAGATAGGTGGAGAAGGAGAGAAAAAAATTTTAGACCCGAATTCCGTTCATTCTCGACCCGGGCAAGAAAATGCCGAAAAAAATATAAAAAAAAATCAAAAAATTAAAAAACCCCTTTCCGTCATTATTTTTTGCCACAATGGGATGAGAGAGGCCGAGAAAGAAAGAAAAAAATTTTAGACCCCAGTTCCGTTCATAATTGACACGGGCAAGAAAATCACAAAAAAATATAAAAAAAATCAAAAAATTAAAAAACCCCTTTCCGGCATTATTTTTAGACAAAATGGGATGAGATAGGCCGAGAAAGAAAGAAAAAAATTTTAGACCAGAATCCCGTTCATACTCGACCCGTGGAAGGAAATTCCTAAAAAAATAGCTAAAAAATTCAAGAAGTTAAAAAAACTCTTTCCGGCTTTATTTTTAGCCAAAATGGGATGAGATAGGCGAAGAAGGAGAGAAAAAAATTTTAACCACGAATTCCGTTCATAATCGACACGAGCAAGAAAGTTACGAAAAAAATATTAAAAAAAAATCAAAAAATTAAAAAAACTCTTTCTGGCATTATTTTTAGCCAAAATGGGATGAGATAGGCTGAGAAAGAAAGAAAAAAATTTTAGACCAGAATCCCATTCATACTCGACCCGTGGAAGGAAATTCCTAAAAAAATAACTAAAAAATTCAAGAAGTTAAAAAAACCCTTTCCGGCATTATTTTTAGCCAAAACGGGATAATATAGGCCGAGAAAGAGAGAAAAAAATTTTATTCACGAATTCCGTTCACACTCGACCCCGACAAGAAAATTCCAAAAAAAATAGCAAAAAAATTTTAAAAATTAAAAAACCCCTTTCCGGCATTATTTTTAGACAAAATGGGATGAGATAGGTGGAGAAGGAGAGAAAAAAATTTTAGACCCGAATTCCGTTCATTCTCGACCCGGGCAAGAAAATTCCGAAAAAAATATAAAAAAAACATCAAAAAATTAAAAAACACCTTTCCGGCATTATTTATAGCCAAAATGGGATGACATAGGCCGAGAAAGAGAGAAAAAAATTTTAGACCTAAATTCCGTTCATACTCGACCAGTGGAATGAAATTTCGAAAAAAATAGCTAAAAAATTCAAGAAATTAAAAAAACTCTTTCTGGCATTTTTTTTAGCCAAAATGGGATGAGATAGGTGGCGAAAAAGAGAAAAAAAATTTAGACTCAAATTTCGTTCATTCTCGACCCGTGCAAGAAAATTCCGAAAAAAATAGAAAAAAAATCAAAAAAATTAAAAAAACCTATTTCTGGCGTTATTTTTAGCCAAAACGGGATGAGCTAGGCCGAGAAAGAGAAAAAAAAATTCTACTCCCGAATTCTGTTCCGACCCAACCCGAGCTTCAAAATTCCAAATAAAAAATAGTAAATAAATTCAAAAAATTAAAAAATTTAATTCCGACATTATTTCTATCCAAAACGGGTTGGGAGAGGCCAAGAAAGAGAAAAAAAAAATTATTCCTGAATTCCGTTCATTCTCGACCCGTGCAAGGAAATTCCGAAAAAAAAAGATAAAAACTACAAGAAATTAAAAAAACCCTTTCCGACATTATTTTTAGCTAAAACGGGATAATATAGGCCGAGAAATAGAGAAAAAAATTTTAGTCACGACTTCCGTTCACTCTCGACCCAAGCATGAAAATTCAAAAAAAAAAAAAGCAAAAAAATTTAAAAAATTAAAAAACCCCTTTCCGTTATTATTTTTAGCCAAAATGGGATGAGAGAGGCCGAGAAAGAAGGAAAAAAATTTTAGACCAGAATTTTGTTCATACTCGACCCGTGGAAGGAAATTCCGAAAAAAATAGCTAAAAAATTCAAGAAATTAAAAAAACTCTTTCCGGCATTATTTTTAGCCAAAACGGGATGAGATAGGCGGAGAAGGAGAGAAAAAAAATTTAGACCCGAATTCCGTTCATAATCGACCCGGGCAAGAAAATTCCGAAAAAAATTGAAAAGAAAAATCAAAAAATTAAAAAATCTATTTCTTGCATTATTTTTAGCCAAAACGAGATGAGATTGGCCGAGAAAGTGAGAAAAAAACTTTACTCCCGAATTCTGTTCCGACCCAACCCGAGCTTGAAAATTCCAAATAAAAATTAGTAAAAAAATTCAAAAAATTAAAAAGGTTAATTCTGACATTATTTCTATCCAAAACGGGTTGGGAGAGGCCAAGAAAGAGAAAAAAAAAATTTTATTCCTAAAATCCGTTCATTCTCGACCCGTGCAAGGAAATTCCGAAAAAAAAAGATAAAAAATACACGAAATTAAAAAAACCCTTTCTGGCATTATTTTTCGCCAAAACGGGATAATATTGGCCGAGAAAGGGAAAAAAAATTTTACTCACGACTTCCGTTCACGCTCGACCCAGGCAGGAAAATTCCAAAAAAAATGCAATAAAATTTAAAAAATTAAAGAACCCCTTTCCGCCATTATTTTTAGACAAAATGGGATGAGATAGGCCGAGAAAGAAAGAAAAAAATTTTAGACCAGAATCCCGTTCATACTCGACCCGTGGAAGGAAATTCCTAAAAAAATAGCTAAAAAATTCAAGAAGTTAAAAAAACTCTTTCCGGCTTTATTTTTAGCCAAAATGGGATGAGATAGGCGGAGAAGGAGAGAAAAAAATTTTAACCACGAATTCCGTTCATAATCGACACGGGTAAGAAAATCACGAAAAAAATATAAAAAAAAAATCAAAAAATTAAAAAACCCCTTTCCGGCATTATTTTTAGCCAAAATGGGATGAGATAGGCCGAGAAAGAAGGAAAAAAATTTAGGCCAGAATTTCTTTCATACTCGACCCGTGGAAGGAAATTCCGAAGAAAAAGCTAAAAAATTCAAGAAGTTAAAAAAATTCTTTTCGGCATTATTTTTAGCCAAAATGGGATGAGATTGGCGGAGATGGAGAGAAAAAAATTTTAGACCCGAATTCCGTTCATAATCGACCCGGGCAAGAAAATTCCGAAAAAAATAGAAAAGAAAAATCAAAAAATTAAAAAACCTATTTCTTGCATTATTTTTAGCCAAAACGGGATGAGATAGGCCGAGAAAGTGAGAAAAAAACTTTACTCCCGAATTCTGTTCCTACCCAACCCGAGCTAGAAAAGTGGAAATAAAAAATAGTAAAAAAATTCAAAAAATTAAAAAAGTTAATTTCGACATTGTTTCTATCCTTTTAGCCAAAACGGGATAATATAGGCCGAGAAAGAGGGGAAAAAATTTTAGTCACGCCTGCCGTTCACACTCGACCCAGGCATGAAAATTCCAAAAAAAAAAAGTAAAAAAATTTAGAAAATTAAAAAACCCCTTTCCGGCATTATTTATTGCCAAAATGGGATGTGATAGGCTAAGAAAAAAAAGAATTTTAGACATGAATTCCGTTCATACTCGACCCACGGAAGGAAATTCCGAAAAAATAGCTAAAAAATTCAAGAAATTAAAAAAACCCTTTTTGGCATTATTTTTAGCCAAAATGGGATGAGATAGGTGGAGAAAGTGGGAAAAAAATTTTACACTCGAATTCCGTTCATACTCGTCCCGGGCAAGAAAATTCCGAAAAAAATAGAAAAAAAAAATCAAAAAAATTAAAAAACCTATTTCTTGCGTTATTTTTAGCCAAAACGGGATGAGATAGTCCGAGAAATAGAGAAAAAAATTCTACTCCCGAATTCTGTTCCGACCCAACCCGAGCTTGCAAATTCCAAATAAAAAATAGTAAAAAAATTCAAAAAATTTAAAAAGTTAATTCCGACGTTATTTCTATACAAAACGGGTTGGGAGAGGCCAAGAAAGAGAAAAAAAAATTTATTCCTGAATTCCGTTCATTCTCGACCCATGGAAGGAAATTCCTAAAAAAATAGCTAAAAAATTCAAGAATTTAAAAAAACCGTTTCCGGCATTATTTTTAGCAAAAACGGGATAATATAGGCCGAAAAAGAGACAAAAAAATTTTAGTCACGAATTCCGTTCACACTCGACCTCGACAAGAAAATTCCAAAAAAAATAGCAAAAAAATTTTAAAAATTAAAAAACCGCTTTCCAGCATTATTTTTAGACAAAATGGGATGAGATAGGTGGAGAAGGAGAGAAAAAAATTTTAGACCCGAATTCCGTTCATTCTCGACCCGGGCAAGAAAATGCCGAAAAAAATATAAAAAAAATTAAAAATTAAAAAACCCCTTTTCGGCATTATTTTTAGCCAAAATGGGATGAGATAGGCCGAGAAAGAGAGAAAAAAATTTTAGACCAGAATTCCGTTCATACTCGGCCCGCGGAAGTAAATTTCGAAAAAAATAGCGAAAAAATTCAAGAAATTAAAAAAACTCTTTCTGGCATTATTTTTAGCCAAAATGGGATGAGATAGGCTGAGAAAGAAAGAAAAAAATTTTAGACCAGAATCCCGTTCATACTCGACCCGTGGAAGGAAATTCCTAAAAAAATAGCTAAAAAATTCAAGAAGTTAAAAAAACCCTTTCCGGCATTATTTTTAGCCAAAACGGGATAATATAGGCCGAGAAAGAGACAAAAAAATTTTAGTCACGAATTCCGTTCACACTCGACCCCGACCAGAAAATTCCAAAAAAAATAGCAAAAAAATTTTAAAAATTAAAAAGCCCCTTTCCGGCATTCTTTTTAGACAAAATGGGATGAGATAGGTGGAGAAGGAGAGAAAAAAATTTTCGACCCGAATTCCGTTCATTCTCGACCCGGGAAAGAAAATTTCGAAAAAAATATAAAAAAAAAAATCAAAAAATTAAAAAACCCCTTTCCGGCATTATTTATAGCCAAAATGGGATGACATAGGCCGAGAAAGAGAGAAAAAAATTTTAGACCTAAATTCCGTTCATACTCGACCCGTGGAAGGAAATTTCGAAAAAAATAGCTAAAAAATTCAAGAAATTAAAAAAACTCTTTCTGGCATTTTTTTTTAGCCAAAATGGGATGAGATAGGTGGCGAAAGAGAGAAAAAGAATTTTAGACTCGAATTCCGTTCATTCTCGACCCGGGCAAGAAAATTCCGAAAAAAATAGAAAAAAAATCAAAAAAATTAAAAAAACCTATTTCTGGCGTTATTTTTAGCCAAAACGGGATGAGATAGGCCGAGAAAGAGAAAAAAAAATTCTACTCCCGAATTCTGTTCCGACCCAAACCGAGCTTCAAAATTCCAAATAAAAAATAGTAAATAAATTCAAAAAATTAAAAAATTTAATTCCGACATTATTTCTATCCAAAACGGGTTTGGAGAGGCCAAGAAAGAGAAAAAAAAAATTATTCCTGAATTCCGTTCATTCTCGACCCGTGCAAGGAAATTCCGAAAAAAAAAAGATAAAAATAACAAGAAATTAAAAAAACCCTTTCCGACATTATTTTTAGCTAAAACGGGATAATATAGGCCGAGAAATAGAGAAAAAAATTTTAGTCACGACTTCCGTTCACTCTCGACCCAGGCATGAAAATTCAAAAAAAAAAAGCAAAAAAATTTAAAAAATTAAAAAACCCCTTTCCGTCATTATTTTTAGCCAAAATGGGATGAGAGAGGCCGAGAAAGAAGGAAAAAAATTTTAGACCAGAATTCCGTTCATACTCGACCCGTGGAAGGAAATTCCGAAAAAAATAGCTAAAAAATTCAAGAAATTAAAAAAACTCTTTCCGGCATTATTTTTAGCCAAAATGAGATGAGATAGGCGGAGAAGGAGAGAAAAAAATTTTAGACCCGAATTCCGTTTATAATCGACCCGGGCAAAAAAATTCCGAAAAAAATAGAAAAGAAAAATAAAAAAAAATTAAAAAACCTATTTCTTGCATTATTTTTAGCCAAAGGGGGATGAGATAGGCCGAGAATGTGAGAAAAAAACTTTACTCCCGAATTCTGTTCCGACCCAACCCGAGCTTGAAAATTCCAAATAAAAAATAGTAAAAAATTCAAAAAATTAAAAAGGTTAATTCTGACATTATTTCTATCCAAAACGGGTTGGGAGAGGCCATGAAAGAGAAAAAAAAAAAATTTTATTCCTGAAATCCGTTCATTCTCGACCCGTGCAAGGAAATTCCAAAAAAAAAAGATAAAAAATACAAGAAATTAAAAAAAACCCTTTCTGGCATTATTTTTAGCCAAAACGGGATAATATTGGCCGAGAAAGGGAAAAAAAATTTTACTCACGACTTCCGTTCACACTCGACCCAGGCACGAAAATTCCAAAAAAAATGCAATAAAATTTAAAAAATTAAAAAACCCCTTTTCGACATTATTTTTAGACAAAATGGGATGAGATAGGCCGAGAAAGAAAGAAAAAAAATTTAGACCAGAATCCCGTTCATACTCAACCCGTGGAAGGAAATTCCTAAAAAAATAGCTAAAAAATTCAAGAAGTTAAAAAAACCCTTTCCGGCATTATTTTTAGCCAAAACGGGATAATAGTGGCCGAGAAAGAGACAAAAAAATTTTAGTCACGAATTCCGTTCACACTCGACCCCAACAAGAAAATTCCAAAAAAAATAGCAAAAAAATTTTAAAAATTAAAAAACCCCTTTCCGGCATTATTTTTAGACAAAATGGGATGAGATAGGTGGAGAAGGAGAGAAAAAAATTTTAGACCCGAATTCCGTCATTCTCGACCCGGGAAAGAAAATTCCGAAAAAAATATAAAAAAAAAAAATCAAAAAATTAAAAAACCCCTTTCCGGCATTATTTATAGCCAAAACGGGATGAGATAGGCGGAGAAAGAGAAAAAAAAAATTCTACTCCCGAATTCTGTTCCGACCCAACCCGAGCTTGAAAATTCCAAATAAAAAATAGTAAATAAATTCAAAAAATTAAAAAATTTAATTCCGACATTATTTCTATCCAAAACGGGTTTGGAGAGGCCAAGAAAGAGAAAAAAAAAAATTATTCCTGAATTCCGTTCATTCTCGACCCGTGCAAGGAAATTCCGAAAAAAAAAGATAAAAATTACAAGAAATTAAAAAAACCCTTTCCGACATTATATTTAGCTAAAACAGGATAATATAGGCCGAGAAATAGAGAAAAAAATTTTAGTCACGACTTCCGCTCACTCTCGACCCGGGTATGAAAATTCAAAAAAAAAAAAACAAAAAAATTTAAAAAATTAAAAAACCCCTTTCCGTCATTATTTTTAGCGAAAATGGGATGAGAAAGGCCGAGAAAGAAAGAAAGAAATTTTAGACCCGAATTCCGTTCATAATTGACACGGGCAAGAAAATCACAAAAAAAAAATAAAAAATAAAAAAAAAATAAAAAACCCCTTTCCTGCATTATTTTTAGCCGAAATGGGATGAGATAGGCCGACAAAGAAGGAAAAAAATTTTAGACCAGAATTCCGTTCATACTCGACCCGTGGATGGAAATTCCGAAAAAAATAGCTAAAAAATTCAAGAAATTAAAAAAACTCTTTCCGGCATTATTTTTGGCCAAAATGAGATGAGATAGGCGGAGAAGGAGAGAAAAAAATTTTAGACCCGAATTCCGTTCATAATCGACCCGGGCAAAAAAATTCCGAAAAAAATAGAAAAGAAAAATAAAAAAAAATAAAAAAACCTATTTCTTGCATTATTTTTAGCCAAAGGGGGATGAGATAGGCCGAGAATGTGAGAAAAAAACTTTACTCCCGAATTCTGTTCCGATCCAACCCGAGCTTGAAAATTCCAAATAAAAAATAGTAAAAAATTCAAAAAATTAAAAAGGTTAATTCTGACATTATTTCTATCCAAAACGGGTTGGGAGAGGCCATGAATGAGAAAAAAAAAAATTTATTCCTGAAATCCGTTCATTCTCGACCCGTGCATGGAAATTCCGAAAAAAAAAAGATAAAAAATACAAGAAATTAAAAAAACCCTTTCTGGCATTATTTTTAGCCAAAACGGGATAATATTGGCCGAGAAAGGGAAAAAAAATTTTACTCACGACTTCCTTTCACACTCGACCCAGGCACGAAAATTCCAAAAAAAATGCAATAAAATTTAAAAAATTAAAAAACCCCTTTCCGACATTATTTTTAGACAAAATGGGATGAGATAGGCCGAGAAAGAAAGAAAAAAATTTTAGACCAGAATCCCGTTCATGCTCGACCCGTGGAAGGAAATTCCTAAAAAAATAGCTAAAAAATTCAAGAAGTTAAAAAAACCCTTTCCGGCATTATTTTTAGCCAAAACGGGATAATATAGGCCGAGAAAGAGACAAAAAAATTTTAGTCACGAATTCCGTTCACACTCGACCCCGACAAGAAAATTCCAAAAAAAATAGCAAGAAAATTTTAAAAATTAAAAAACCCCTTTCTGGCATTATTTTTAGACAAAATGGGATGAGATAGGTGGAGAAGGAGAGAAAAAAATTTTAGACCCGAATTCCGTTCATTCTCGACCCAGGAAAGAAAATGCCGAAAAAAATATAAAAAAAAAATCAAAAAATTAAAAAACCCCTTTCCGGCATTATTTATAGCCAAAATGGGATGACATAGGCGGAGAAAGAGAGAAAAAAATTTTAGACCTAAATTCCGTTCATACTCGACCCGTGGAAGGAAATTTCGAAAAAAATAGCTAAAAAATTCAAGAAATTAAAAAAACTCTTTCTGGCATTTTTTTTAGCCAAAATGGGATGAGATAGGTGGCGAAAGAGAGAAAAAAAATTTTAGACTCGAATTCCGTTCATTCTCGACACGGGCAAGAAAATTCCGAAAAAAATAGAAAAAAAATCAAAAAAATTAAAAAAAAAACCTATTTCTGGCGTTATTTTTAGCCAAAACGGGATGAGATAGGCCGAGAAAGAGAAAAAAAAATTCTACTCCCGAATTCTGTTCCGACCCAACCCGAGCTTGAAAATTCCAAATAAAAAATAGTAAATAAATTCAAAAAATTAAAAAATTTAATTCCGACATTATTTCTATACAAAACGGGTTTGGAGAGGCCAAGAAAGAGAAAAAAAAAAATTATTCCTGAATTCCGTTCATACTCGACCCGTGGAAGGAAATTCCGAAAAAAATAGCTAAAAAATTCAAGAAATTAAAAAAACTCTTTCCGGCATTATTTTTAGCCAAAATGAGATGAGATAGGCGGAGAAGGAGAGAAAAAAATTTTAGACCCGAATTCCGTTCATAATCGACCCGGGCAAGAAAATTCCGAAAAAAATAGAAAAGAAAAATCAAAAAAATTAAAAAACCTATTTCTTGCATTATTTTTAGCCAAAGGGGGATGAGATAGGCCGAGAATGTGAGAAAAAAACTTTACTCCCGAATTCTGTTCCGACCCAACCCGAGCTTGAAAATTCCAAATAAAAAATAGTAAAAAATTCAAAAAATTAAAAAGGTTAATTCTGACATTATTTCTATCCAAAACGGGTTGGTAGAGGCCATGAAAGAGAAAAAAAAAATTTTTATTCCTGAAATCCGTTCATTCTCGACCCGTGCAAGGAAATTCCGAAAAAAAAAGATAAAAAATACAAGAAATTAAAAAAACCCTTTCTGGCATTATTTTTAGCCAAAACGGGATAATATTGGCCGAGAAAGGGAAAAAAAATTTTACTCACGACTTCCGTTCACACTCGACCCAGGCACGAAATTTCCAAAAAAGATGCAATAAAATTTTAAAAATTAAAAAACCCCTTTCCGACATTATTTTTAGACAAAATGGGATGAGATAGGCCGAGAAAGAAAGAAAAAAATTTTAGACCAGAATCTCGTTCATACTCGACCCGTGGAAGGAAATTCCTAAAAAAATAGCTAAAAAATTCAAGAAGTTAAAAAAAACCCTTTCCGGCATTATTTTTAGCCAAAACGGGATAATATAGGCCGAGAAAGAGACAAAAAAATTTTAGTCACGAATTCCGTTCACACTCGTCCCCGACAAGAAAATTCCAAAAAAAATAGCCAAAAAATTTTAAAAATTAAAAAACCCCTTTCCGGCATTATTTTTAGACAAAATGGGATGAGATAGGAGGAGAAGGAGAGAAAAAAATTTTAGACCCGAATTCCGTCATTCTCGACCCGGGAAAGAAAATTCCGAAAAAAATATAAAAAAAAAAATCAAAAAATCAAAAAACCCCTTTCTGGCATTATTTATAGCCAAAATGGAATGACATAGGCCGAGAAAGTGAAAAAAAAAAATTTAGACCTAAATTCCGTTCATACTCGACCCGTGGAAGGAAATTTCGAAAAAAATAGCTAAAAAATTCCAGAAATTAAAAAAACTCTTTCTGGCATTTTTTTTAGCCAAAATGGGATGAGATAGGTGGCGAAAGAGAGAAAAAAAATTTTAGACTCGAATTCCGTTCATTCTCGACCCGGGCAAGAAAATTCCGAAAAAAATAGAAAAAAAATCAAAAAAATTAAAAAAACCTATTTCTGGCGTTATTTTTAGCCAAAACGGGATGAGATAGGCCGAGAAAGAGAAAAAAAAATTCTACTCCCGAATTCTGTTCCGACCCAACCCAAGCTTGAAAATTCCAAATAAAAAATAGTAAATAAATTCAAAAAATTAAAAAATTTAATTCCGACATTATTTCTATCCAAAACGGGTTTGGAGAGGCCAAGAAAGAGAAAAAAAAAATTATTCCTGAATTCCGTTCATTCTCGACCCGTGCAAGGAAATTCCGAAAAAAAAAAGATAAAAATTACAAGAAATTAAAAAAACCCTTTCCGACATTATTTTTAGCTAAAACGGGATAATATAGGCCGAGAAATAGAGAAAAAAAATTTAGTCACGACTTCCGTTCACTCTCGACCCAGGCATGAAAATTCAAAAAAAAAAAGCAAAAAAATTTAAAAAATTAAAAAACCCCTTTCCGTCATTATTTTTAGCCAAAATGGGATGAGAAAGGCCGAGAAAGAAAGAAAGAAATTTTAGACCCGAATTCCGTTCATATTTGACACGGGCAAGAAAATCACAAAAAAAAAAATAAAAAATAAAAAAAAATTAAAAAACCCCTTTCCTGCATTATTTTTAGCCAAAATGGGATGAGATAGGCCGAGAAAGAAGGAAAAAAATTTTAGACCAGAATTCCGTTCATACTCGACCCGTGGATGGAAATTTCGAAAAAAATAGCTAAAAAATTCAAGAAATTAAAAAAACTCTTTCCGGCATTATTTTTAGCCAAAATGAGATGAGATAGGCGGAGAAGGAGAGAAAAAAATTTTAGACCCGAATTCCGTTCATAATCGACCCGGCAAGAAAATTCCGAAAAAAATAGAAAAGAAAAATCAAAAAAATTAAAAAACCTATTTCTTGCATTATTTTTAGCCTAAGGGGGATGAGATAGGCCAAGAATGTGAGAAAAAAACTTTACTCCCGAATTCTGTTCCGACCCAACCCGAGCTTGAAAATTCCAAATAAAAATAGTAAAAAATTCAAAAAATTAAAAAGGTTAATTCTGACATTATTTCTATCCATAACGGGTTGGGAGAGGCCATGAAAGAGAAAAAAAAATTTTATTCCTGAAATCCGTTCATTCTCGACCCGCGCAAGGAAATTCCGAAAAAAAAAGATAAAAAATTCAAGAAATTAAAAAAACCCTTTCTGGCATTATTTTTAGCCAAAACGGGATAATATTGGCCGAGAAAGGGAAAAAACATTTTACTCACGACTTCCGTTCACACTCGACCTAGGCATGAAAATTCCAAAAAAAATGCAATAAAATTTAAGAAATTAAAAAACCCCTTTCCGACATTATTTTTAGACAAAATGGGATGAGATAGGCCGAGAAAGAAAGAAAAAAATTTTAGACCAGAATCCCGTTCATACTCGACCTGTGGAAGGAAATTCCTAAAAAAATAGCTAAAAAATTCAAGAAGTTAAAAAACCACTTTCCGGCATTATTTTTAGCCAAAATGGGATGAGATAGGCGGAGAAGGAGAGAAAAAAATTTTAACCACGAATTCCGTTCGTAATCGACACGGGCAAGAAAATTACGAAAAAAATATAAAAAAAAATCAAAAAATTAAAAAACCCCTTTCCGGCATTATTTTTAGACAAAATGGGATGAGATAGGTGGAGAAGGAGAGAAAGAAATTTTAGACCCGAATTCCGTCATTCTCGACCCGGGAAAGAAAATTCCGAAAAAAATATAAAAAAAAAATCAAAAAATTAAAAAATTAAAAAACCCCTTTCCGGCATTATTTATAGCCAAAACGGGATGAGATAGGCGGAGAAAGAGAAAAAAAAATTCTACTCCCGAATTCTGTTCCGACCCAACCCGAGCTTGAAAATTCCAAATAAAAAATAGTAAATAAATTCAAAAAATTAAAAAATTTAATTCCGACATTATTTCTATCCAAAACGGGTTTGGAGAGGCCAAGAAAGAGAAAAAAAAAATTATTCCTGAATTCCGTTCATTCTCGACCCGTGCAAGGAAATTCCGAAAAAAAAAGATAAAAATTACAAGAAAGTAAAAAAACCCTTTCCGACATTATTTTTAGCTAAAACGGGATAATATAGGCCGAGAAATAGAGAAAAAAATTTTAGTCACGACTTCCGTTCACTCTCGACCCAGGCATGAAAATTCAAAATAAAAAAGCAAAAAAATTTAAAAAATTAAAAAACCCCTTTCCGTCATTATTTTTAGCGAAAATGGGATGAGAAAGGCCGAGAAAGAAAGAAAGAAATTTTAGACCCGAATTCCGTTCATAATTGACACGGGCAAGAAAATAACAAAAAAAAGAAATAAAAAATAAAAAAAAATTAAAAAACCCCTTTCCTGCATTATTTTTAGCCAAAATGGGATGAGATAAGCCGAGAAAGAAGGAAAAAAATTTTAGACCAGAATTCCGTTCATACTCGACCCGTGGATGGAAATTCCGAAAAAAATAGCTAAAAAATTCAAGAAATTAAAAAAACTCTTTCCGGCATTATTTTTAGCCAAAATGAGATGAGATAGGCGGAGAAGGAGAGAAAAAAAATTTAGACCCGAATTCCGTTCATAATCGACCCGGGCAAAAAAATTCCGAAAAAAATAGAAAAGAAAAATCAAAAAAAATAAAAAATCTATTTCTTGCATTATTTTTAGCCAAAGGGGGATGAGATAGGCCGAGAATGTGAGAAAAAAACTTTACTACCGAATTCTGTTCCGATCCAACCCGAGCTTGAAAATTCCAAATAAAAAATAGTAAATAAATTCAAAAAATTAAAAAGGTTAATTCTGACATTATTTCTATCCAAAACGGGTTGGGAGAGGCCATGAAAGAGAAAAAAAAAAAATTATTCCTGAAATCCGTTCATTCTCGACCCGTGCAAGGAAATTCCGAAAAAAAAAGATAAAAAATACAAGAAATTAAAAAAACCCTTTCTGGCATTATTTTTAGCCAAAACGGGATAATATTGGCCGAGAAAGGGAAAAAAAATTTTACTCACGACTTCCGTTCACACACGACCCAGGCACGAAAATTCCAAAAAAAATGCAATAAATTTTAAAAAATTAAAAAACCCCTTTCCGACATTATTTTTAGACAAAATGGGATGAGATAGGCCGAGAAAGAAAGAAAAAAATTTTAGACCAGAATCCCGTTCATGCTCGACCCGTGGAAGGAAATTCCTAAAAAATTCAAGAAGTTAAAAAAACCCTTTCCGGCATTATTTTTAGCCAAAACGGGATAATATAGGCCGAGAAAGAGACAAAAAAATTTTACTCACGAATTCCGTTCACACTCGACCCCGACAAGAAAATTCCAAAAAAAATAGCAAAAAAATTTTAAAAATTAAAAAACCCCTTTCTGGCATTATTTTTAGACAAAATGGGATGAGATAGGTGGAGAAGGAGAGAAAAAAATTTTAGACCCGAATTCCGTTCATTCTCGACCCAGGAAAGAAAATTCCGAAAAAAATATAAAAAAAAAATCAAAAAATTAAAAAACCCCTTTCCGGCATTATTTATAGCCAAAATGGGATGACATAGGCCGAGAAAGAGAGAAAAAAATTTTAGACCTAAATTCCGTTCATACTCGACCCGTGGAAGGAAATTTCGAAAAAAATAGCTAAAAAATTCAAGAAATTAAAAAAACTCTTTCTGGCATTTTTTTTAGCAAAAATGGGATGAGATAGGTGGCGAAAGAGAGAAAAAAAATTTTAGACTCGAATTCCGTTCTTTCTCGACCCGGGTAAGAAAATTCCGAAAAAAATAGAAAAAAAATCAAAAAAATTAAAAAAACCTATTTCTGGCGTTATTTTTAGCCAAAACGGGATGAGATAGGCCGAGAAAGAGAAAAAAAAAAATTCTACTCCCGAATTCTGTTCTGACCCAACCCGAGCTTGAAATTTCCAAATAAAAAATAGTAAATAAATTCAAAAAATTAAAAAATTTAATTCCGACATTATTTCTATCCAAAACGGGTTTGGAGAGGCCAAGAAAGAGAAAAAAAAAATTATTCCTGAATTCCGTTCATTCTCGACCCGTGCAAGGAAATTCCGAAAAAAAAAGATAAAAATTACAAGAAATTAAAAAAACCCTTTCCGACATTATTTTTAGCTAAAACGGGATAATATAGGCCGAGAAATAGAGAAAATAATTTTAGTCACGACTTCCGTTCACTCTCGACCCAGGCATGAAAATTCAAAAAAAAAAAGCAAAAAAATTTAAAAAATTAAAAAACCCCTTTCCGTCATTATTTTTAGTGAAAATGGGATGAGAAAGGCCGAGAAAGAAAGAAAGAAATTTTAGACCCGAATTCCGTTCATAATTGACACGGGCAAGAAAATCAAAAAAAAAAAATAAAAAATAAAAAAAAATTAAAAAACCCCTTTCCTGCATTATTTTTAGCCAAAATGGGATGAGATAAGCCGAGAAAGAAGGAAAAAAATTTTAGACCAGAATTCCGTTCATACTCGACCCGTGGATGGAAATTCCGAAAAAAATAGCTAAAAAATTCAAGAAATTAAAAAAACTCTTTCCGGCATTATTTTTAGCCAAAATGAGATGAGATAGGCGGAGAAGGAGAGAAAAAAATTTTAGACCCGAATTCCGTTCATAATCGACCCGGGCAAAAAAATTCCGAAAAAAATAGAAAAGAAAAATCAAAAAAAAAAAAAACCTATTTCTTGCATTATTTTTAGCCAAAGTGGGATGAGATAGGCCGAGAATGTGAGAAAAAAACTTTACTCCCGAATTCTGTTCCGATCCAACCCGAGCTTGAAAATTCCAAATAAAAAACAGTAAAAAATTCAAAAAATTAAAAAGGTTAATTCAGACATTATTTCTATCCAAAACGGGTTGGGAGAGGCCATGAAAGAGAAAAAAAAAAAATTTATTCCTGAAATCCGTTCATTCTCGACCCGTGCAAGGAAATTCCGAAAAAAAAAGATAAAAAATACAAGAAACTAAAAAAACCCTTTCTGGCATTATTTTTAGCCAAAACGGGATAATATTGGCCGAGAAAGGGAAAAAAAATTTTACTCACGACTTCCGTTCACACTCGACCCAGGCACGAAAATGCCAAAAAAAATGCAATAAAATTTAAAAAATTAAAAAACCCCTTTCCGACATTATTTTTAGACAAAATGGGATGAGATAGGCCGAGAAAGAAAGAAAAAATTTTAGACCAGAATCCCGTTCATGCTCGACCCGTGGAAGGAAATTCCTAAAAAAATAGCTAAAAAATTCAAGAAGTTAAAAAAACCCTTTCCGGCATTATTTTTAGCCAAAACGGGATAATATAGGCCGAGAAAGAGACAAAAAAATTTTAGTCACGAATTCCGTTCACACTCGACCCCGACCAGAAAATTCCAAAAAAAATAGCAAAAAAATTTTAAAAATTAAAAAGCCCCTTTCCGGCATTCTTTTTAGACAAAATGGGATGAGATAGGTGGAGAAGGAGAGAAAAAAATTTTCGACCCGAATTCCGTTCATTCTCGACCCGGGAAAGAAGATTCCGAAAAAAATATAAAAAAAAAATCAAAAAATTAAAAAACCCCTTTCCGGCATTATTTATAGCCAAAATGGGATGACATAGGCCGAGAAAGAGAGAAAAAAATTTTAGACCTAAATTCCGTTCATACTCGACCCGTGGAAGGAAATTTCGAAAAAAATAGCTAAAAAATTCAAGAAATTAAAAAAACTCTTTCTGGCATTTTTTTTTAGCCAAAATGGGATGAGATAGGTGGCGAAAGAGAGAAAAAGAATTTTAGACTCGAATTCCGTTCATTCTCGACCCGGGCAAGAAAATTCCGAAAAAAATAGAAAAAAAATCAAAAAAATTAAAAAAACCTATTTCTGACGTTATTTTTAGCCAAAACGGGATGAGATAGGCCGAGAAAGAGAAAAAAAAATTCTACTCCCGAATTCTGTTCCGACCCAAACCGAGCTTCAAAATTCCAAATAAAAAATAGTAAATAAATTCAAAAAATTAAAAAATTTAATTCCGACATTATTTCTATCCAAAACGGGTTTGGAGAGGCCAAGAAAGAGAAAAAAAAAATTATTCCTGAATTCCGTTCATTCTCGACCCGTGCAAGGAAATTCCGAAAAAAAAAAAGATAAAAATTACAAGAAATTAAAAAAAACCCTTTCCGACATTATTTTTAGCTAAAACGGGATAATATAGGCCGAGAAATAGAGAAAAAAATTTTAGTCACGACTTCCGTTCACTCTCGACCCAGGCATGAAAATTCAAAAAAAAAAAGCAAAAAAATTTAAAAAATTAAAAAACCCCTTTCCGTCATTATTTTTAGCCAAAATGGGATGAGAGAGGCCGAGAAAGAAGGAAAAAAATTTTAGACCAGAATTCCGTTCATACTCGACCCGTGGAAGGAAATTCCGAAAAAAATAGCTAAAAAATTCAAGAAATTAAAAAAACTCTTTCCGGCATTATTTTTAGCCAAAATGAGATGAGATAGGCGGAGAAGGAGAGAAAAAAATTTTAGACCCGAATTCCGTTTATAATCGACCCGGGCAAAAAAATTCCGAAAAAAATAGAAAAGAAAAATCAAAAAAAATTAAAAAACCTATTTCTTGCATTATTTTTAGCCAAAGGGGGATGAGATAGGCCGAGAATGTGAGAAAAAAACTTTACTCCCGAATTCTGTTCCGACCCAACCCGAGCTTGAAAATTCCAAATAAAAAATAGTAAAAAATTCAAAAAATTAAAAAGGTTAATTCTGACATTATTTCTATCCAAAACGGGTTGGGAGAGGCCATGAAAGAGAAAAAAAAAAAATTTTATTCCTGAAATCCGTTCATTCTCGACCCGTGCAAGGAAATTCCGAAAAAAAAAAGATAAAAAATACAAGAAATTAAAAAAACCCTTTCTGGCATTATTTTTAGCCAAAACGGAATAATATTGGCCGAGAAAGGGAAAAAAAATTTTACTCACGACTTCCGTTCACACTCGACCCAGGCACGAAAATTCCAAAAAAAATGCAATAAAATTTAAAAAATTAAAAAACCCCTTTTCGACATTATTTTTAGACAAAATGGGATGAGATAGGCCGAGAAAGAAAGAAAAAAAATTTAGACCAGAATCCCGTTCATACTCAACCCGTGGAAGGAAATTCCTAAAAAAATAGCTAAAAAATTCAAGAAGTTAAAAAAACCCTTTCCGGCATTATTTTTAGCCAAAACGGGATAATATTGGCCGAGAAAGAGACAAAAAAATTTTAGTCACGAATTCCGTTCACACTCGACCCCAACAAGAAAATTCCAAAAAAAATAGCAAAAAAATTTTAAAAATTAAAAAACCCCTTTCCGGCATTATTTTTAGACAAAATGGGATGAGATAGGTGGAGAAGGAGAGAAAAAAATTTTAGACCCGAATTCCGTCATTCTCGACCCGGGAAAGAAAATTCTGAAAAAAATATAAAAAAAAAAAATCAAAAAATTAAAAAACCCCTTTCCGGCATTATTTATAGCCAAAACGGGATGAGATAGGCGGAGAAAGAGAAAAAAAAATTCTACTCCCGAATTCTGTTCCGACCCAACCCGAGCTTGAAAATTCCAAATAAAAAATAGTAAATAAATTCAAAAAATTAAAAAATTTAATTCCGACATTATTTCTATCCAAAACGGGTTTGGAGAGGCCAAGAAAGAGAAAAAAAAAAAAATTATTCCTGAATTCCGTTCATTCTCGACCCGTGCAAGGAAATTCCGAAAAAAAAAGATAAAAATTACAAGAAATTAAAAAAACCCTTTCCGACATTATATTTAGCTAAAACAGGATAATATAGGCCGAGAAATAGAGAAAAAAATTTTAGTCACGACTTCCGTTCACTCTCGACCCGGGTATGAAAATTCAAAAAAAAAAAAGCAAAAAAATTTAAAAAATTAAAAAACCCCTTTCCGTCATTATTTTTAGCGAAAATGGGATGAGAAAGGCCGAGAAAGAAAGAAAGAAATTTTAGACCCGAATTCCGTTCATAATTGACACGGGCAAGAAAATCACAAAAAAAAAAAAATAAAATAAAAAACCCCTTTCCTGCATTATTTTTAGCCGAAATGGGATGAGATAGGCCGACAAAGAAGGAAAAAAATTTTAGACCAGAATTCCGTTCATACTCGACCCGTGGATGGAAATTCCGAAAAAAATAGCTAAAAAATTCAAGAAATTAAAAAAACTCTTTCCGGCATTATTTTTGGCCAAAATGAGATGAGATAGGCGGAGAAGGAGAGAAAAAAATTTTAGACCCGAATTCCGTTCATAATCGACCCGGGCAAAAAAATTCCGAAAAAAATAGAAAAGAAAAATAAAAAAAAATAAAAAAACCTATTTCTTGCATTATTTTTAACCAAAGGGGGATGAGATAGGCCGAGAAAGTGAGAAAAAAACTTTACTCCCGAATTCTGTTCCGATCCAACCCGAGCTTGAAAATTCCAAATAAAAAATAGTAAAAAATTCAAAAAATTAAAAAGGTTAATTCTGACATTATTTCTATCCAAAACGGGTTGGGAGAGGCCAAGAAAGAGAAAAAAAAAAATTTTATTCCTGAAATCCATTTATTCTCGACCCGTGCACGGAAATTCCGAAAAAAAAAGATAAAAAATACAAGAAATTAAAAAAACCCTTTCTGGCATTATTTTTAGCCAAAACGGGATAATATTGGCCGAGAAAGGGAAAAAAAAATTTTACTCACGACTTCCGTTCACACTCGACCCAGGCATGAAAATTCCCAAAAAAATGCAATAAAATTTAAAAAACTAAAAAACCCCTTTCCGGCATTATTTTTAGACAAAATGGGATGAGATAGGCCGAGAAAGAAAGAAAAAAATTTTACACCAGAATCCCGTTCATACTCGACCCGTGGAAGGAAATTCCTAAACAAATAGCTAAAAAATTCAAGAAGTTAAAAATACTCTTTCCGGCTTTATTTTTAGCCAAAATGGGATGAGATAGGCGGAGAAGGTGAGAAAAAAAATTTAACCACGAATTCCGTTCATAATCGACACGGGCAAGAAAATCGCGAAAAAAATATTAAAAAAAAAATCAAAAAATTAAAAAACCCCTTTCCGGCATTATTTTTAGCCAAAATGGGATGAGATAGGCCGAGAAAGAAGGAAAAAAATTTTAGACCAGAATTCCGTTCATACTCGACCCGTGGAAGGAAATTCCGAAAAAAAAGCTAAAAAATTCAAGAAGTTAAAAAAATTCTTTACGGCATTATTTTTAGCCAAAATGGGATGCGATTGGCGGAGAAGGAGAGAAAAAAATTTTAGACCCGAATTCCGTTCATAATCGACCCGGGCAAGAAAATTCCGAAAAAAATAGAAAAGAAAAATCAAAAAATTAAAAAACCTATTTCTTGCATTATTTTTAGCTAAAACGGGATGAGATAGGCCGAGAAAGTGAGAAAAAAACTTTACTCCCGAATTCTGTTCCTACCCAACCCGACCTTGAAAATTCCAAATAAAAAATAGTAAAAAAATTCAAAAAATTAAAAAGGTTAATTCTGACATTATTTCTATCCAAAACGGGTTGGGAGAGGCCAAGAAAGAGAAAAAAAAAAAATTTATTCCTGAAATCCGTTCATTCTCGACCCGTGCAAGGAAATTCCGAAAAAAAAAGATAAAAAATACAAGAAATTAAAAATACCCTTTCTGGCATTATTTTTAGCCAAAACGGGATAATATTGGCCAAGAAAGGGAAAAAAAAATTTTACTCACGACTTCCGTTCACACTCGACCCAGGCATGAAAATTCCAAAAAAAATGCAATAAAATTTAAAAAATTAAAAAACCCCTTTCCGGCATTATTTTTAGACAAAATGGGATGAGATAGGCCGAGAAAGAAAGAAAAAAAATTTAGACCAGAACCCCGTTCATACTCGACCCGTGGAAGGAAATTCCTAAAAAAATTGCTAAAAAATTCAAGAAGTTAAAAAAACTCTTTCCGGCTTTATTTTTAGCCAAAATGGGATGAGATAGGTGGAGAAGGAGAGAAAAAAATTTTAACCACGAATTCCGTTCATAATCGACACGGGCAAGAAAATCGCGAAAAAAATATAAAAAAAAAATCAAAAAATTAAAAAAAAAACCCCTTTCCGGCATTATTTTAAGCCAAAATGGGATGAGATAGGCCGAGAAAGAAGGAAAAAAATTTTAGACCAAAATTTCGTTCATACTCGACCCGTGGAAGGAAATTCCAAAAAAAATAGCTAAAAAATTCAAGAAGTTAAAAAAATTCTTTACGGCATTATTTTTTGCCAAAATGGGATGCGATTGGCGGAGAAGGAGAGAAAAAAAAATTTAGACCCGAATCCCGTTCATAATCGACCCGGGCAAGAAAATTCCGAAAAAAATAGAAAAGAAAAATCAAAAAATTAAAAAACCTATTTCTTGCATTATTTTTAGCCAAAACGGGATGAGATAGGCCGAGAAAGTGAGAAAAAAACTTTACTCCCGAATTCTGTTCCTACCCAACCCGAGCTAGAAAAGTCGAAATAAAACATAGTAAAAAAATTCAAAAAATTTAAAAAGTTAATTCCGACATTGTTTCTATCCTTTTAGCCTTCCGTTCACACTCGACCCAGGCATGAAAATTCCAAAAAAAAAAGTAAAAAAATTTAGAAAATTAAAAAACCCCTTTCCGGCATTATTTAAAGCCAAAATGGGATGTGATAGGCTGAGAAAGAAAGAAAAAAATTTTAGACATGACTTCCGTTCATACTCGACCCACGGAAGGAAATTCCGAAAAAATAGCTAAAAAATTCAAGAAATTAAAAAAACTCTTTCTGGCATTATTTTTAGCCAAAATGGGATGAGATAGGTGGAGAAAGTGAGAAAAAAATTTTAGACTCGAATTCCGTTCATACTCGTCCCCGGCAAGAAAATTCCGAAAAAAATAGAAAAAAAAATCAACAAATTAAAAAACCTATTTCTGGCTTTATTTTTAGCCAAAACGGGATGAGATAGTCCGAGAAATAGTGAAAAAAATTCATCTCCCGAATTCTGTTCCGACCCAACCCGAGCTTGAAAATTCCAAATAAAAAATAGTAAATAAATTCAAAAAATTAAAAAATTTAATTCCGACATTATTTCTATCCAAAACGGGTTTGGAGAGGCCAAGAAAGAGAAAAAAAAAATTATTCCTGAATTCCGTTCATTCTCGACCCGTGCAAGGAAATTCCGAAAAAAAAAAGATAAAAATTACAAGAAATTAAAAAAACCCTTTTCGACATTATTTTTAGCTAAAACGGGATAATATAGGCCGAGAAATAGAGAAAAATATTTTAGTCACGACTTCCGTTCACTCTCGACCCAGGCATGAAAATTCAAAAAAAAAAAAGCAAAAAAATTTAAAAAATTAAGAAACCCCTTTCCGTCATTATTTTTAGCCAAAATGGGATGAGGGAGGCCGAGAAAGAAAGAAAAAAATTTTAGACCCGAATTCCGTTCATAATTGACACGGGCAAGAAAATCACAAAAAAATATAAAAAAAATTAAAAAAAAATTAAAAAACCCCTTTCCGGCATTATTTTTAGCCAAAATGGGATGAGATAGGCCGAGAAAGAAGGAAAAAAATTTTAGACCAGAATTCCGTTCATACTCGACCAGTGGAAGGAAATTCCGAAAAAAATAGCTAAAAAATTCAAGAAATTAAAAAAACTCTTTCCGGCATTATTTTTACCAAAATGAGATGAGATAGGCAGAGAAGGAGAGAAAAAAATTTTAGACCCGAATTCCGTTCATAATCGACCCGGGCAAGAAAATTCCGAAAAAAATAGAAAAGAAAAATCAAAAAAATTAAAAAAACCTATTTCTTGCATTATTTTTAGCCAAAGGGGGATGAGATAGGCCGAGAATGTGAGAAAAAAACTTTACTCCCGAATTCTGTTCCGACCCAACCCGAGCTTGAAAATTCCAAATAAAAAATAGTAAAAAATTCAAAAAATTAAAAAGGTTAATTCTGACATTATTTCTATCCAAAACGGGTTGGGAGAGGCCATGAAAGAGAAAAAAAAAAATTTATTCCTGAAATCCGTTCATTCTCGACCCGTGCAAGGAAATTCCGAAAAAAAAAGATAAAAAATACAAGAAATTA
Source organism: Quercus engelmannii (assembly GCA_029955605.1). Lineage (NCBI taxonomy): Eukaryota > Viridiplantae > Streptophyta > Magnoliopsida > Fagales > Fagaceae > Quercus > Quercus engelmannii. The sequence continues at coordinate 1,214,238 of JARPSG010000013.1, read as the reverse complement.
AAAAAAACCCTTTCTGGCATTATTTTTAGCCAAAACGGGAAAATATTGGCCGAGAAAGGGAAAAAAAATTTTACTCACGACTTCTGTTCACACTCGACCCAGGCATGAAAATTCCAAAAAAAATGCAATAAAATTTAAAAACCCCTTTCCGGCATTATTTTTAGACAGAATGGGATGAGATAGGCCGAGAAAGAAAGAAAAAAATTTTAGACCAGAATCCCGTTCATACTCGACCTGTGGAAGGAAATTCCTAAAAAAAATAGCTAAACAATTCAAGAAATTAAAAAAACTCTTTCTGGCATTTTTTTTTAGCCAAAATGGGATGAGATAGGCGGAGAAGGAGAGAAAAAAATTTTAGACCCGAATTCCGTTCATTCTCGACCCGGGCAAGAAAATGCCGAAAAAAATATAAAAAAAAAATCAAAAAATTAAAAAACCCCTTTCCGGCATTATTTTTAGCCAAAATAGGATGAGATAGACCGAGAAAGAGAGAAAAAAAATTTAGACCAGAATTCCGTTCATACTCAGCCCGCGGAAGTAAATTTCGAAAAAAAAAGCTAAAAAATTCAAGAAATTAAAAAAACTCTTTCTGGCATTATTTTTAGCCAAAATGGGATGAGATAGGCTGAGAAAGAAAGAAAAAAAATTTAGACCAGAATCCCGTTCATACTCGACCCGTGGAAGGAAATTCCTAAAAAAATAGCTAAAAAATTCAAGAAGTTAAAAAAACCCTTTCCGTCATTATTTTTAGCCAAAACGGGATAATATAGGCCGAGAAAGAGACAAAAAAATTTTAGTCACGAATTCCGTTCACACTCGACCCCGACAAGAAAATTCCAAAAAAAATAGCAAAAAAATTTTAAAAATTAAAAAACCCCTTTCCGACATTAGTTTTAGACAAAATGGGATGAGATAGGTGGAGAAGGAGAGAAAAAAATTTTAGACCCGAATTCCGTTCATTCTCGACCCGGGAAAGAAAATTCCGAAAAAAATATAAACAAAAAAATCTAAAAATTAAAAAACCCCTTTCCGGCATTATTTATAGCCAAAATGGGATGACATAGGCTGAGAAAGAGAGAAAAAAATTTTAGACCTAAATTCTGTTCATACTCGACCCGTGGAAGGAAATTTCGAAAAAAATAACTAAAAAATTCAAGAAATTAAAAAAAGTCTTTCTGGCATTTTTTTTTAGCCAAAATGGGATGAGATAGGTGGCGAAAGAGAGAAAAAAAAATTTAGACTCGAATTCCGTTCATTCTCGACCCGGGCAAGAAAATTCCGAAAAAAAATCAAAAAAATTAAAAAAACCTATTTCTGGCGTTATTTTTAGCCAAAACGGGATGAGATAGGCCGAGAAAGAGAAAAAAAAATTCTACTCCCGAATTCTGTTCCGACCCAACCCGAGCTTGAAAATTCCAAATAAAAAATAGTAAATAAATTCAAAAAATTAAAAAATTTAATTCCGACATTATTTCTATCCAAAACGGGTTTGGAGAGGCCAAGAAAGAGAAAAAAAAAAATTATTCCTGAATTCCGTTCATTCTCGACCCGTGCAAGGAAATTCCGAAAAAAAAAGATAAAAATTACAAGAAATTAAAAAAACCCTTTCCGACATTATTTTTAGCTAAAACGGGATAATATAGGCCGAGAAATAGAGAAAAAAATTTTAGTCACGACTTCCGTTCACTCTCGACCCAGGCATTAAAATTCAAAAAAAAAAGCAAAAAAATTTAAAAAATTAAAAAAACCCCTTTCCGTCATTATTTTTAGCCAAAATGGGATGAGGGAGGCCGAGAAAGAAAGAAAAAAAATTTTAGACCCGAATTCCGTTCATAATTGACACGGGCAAGAAAATCACAAAAAAATAAAAAAAAAAATTAAAAAACCCCTTTCCGGCATTATTTTTAGCCAAAATGGGATGAGATAGGCCGAGAAAGAAGGAAAAAAAATTTTAGACCAGAATTTCGTTCATACTCGTCCCGTGGAAGGAAATTCCGAAAAAAAATAGCTAAAAAATTCAAGAAATTAAAAAAACTCTTTCCGGCATTATTTTTACCAAAATGAGGTGAGATAGGCGGAGAAGGAGAGAAAAAAATTTTAGACCCGAATTCCGTTCACAATCGACCCGGGCAAGAAAATTCCGAAAAAAATAGAAAAGAAAAATAAAAAAAAAATCAAAAAACCTATTTCTTGCATTATTTTTAGCCAAAGGGGGATGAGATAGGCCGAGAATGTGAGAAAAAAACTTTACTCCCGAATTCTGTTCCGACCCAACCCGAGCTTGAAAATTCCAAATAAAAAATAGTAAAAAATTCAAAAAATTAAAAAGGTTAATTCTGACATTATTTCTATCCAAAACGGGTTGGGAGAGGCCATGAAAGAGAAAAAAAAAAATTTTATTCCTGAAATCCGTTCATTCTCGACCCGTGCAAGGAAATTCCGAAAAAAAAAGATAAAAAATACAAGAAATTAAAAAAACCCTCTCTGGCATTATTTTTAGCCAAAACGGGAAAATATTGGCCGAGAAAGGGAAAAAAAATTTTACTCATGACTTCTGTTCACACTCGACCCAGGCATGAAAATTCCAAAAAAAATGGAATAAAATTTAAAAACCCCTTTCCGACATTATTTTTAGACAAAATGGGATGAGATAGGCCGAGAAAGAAAGAAAAAAATTTTAGACTAGAATCCCGTTCATACTCGACCTGTGGAAGGAAATTCCTAAAAAAATAGCTAAAAAATTCAAGAAGTTAAAAAAACTCTTTCCGGCTTTATTTTTAGCCAAAATGGGATGAGATAGGCGGAGAAGGAGAGAAAAAAATTTTAACCACGAATTCCGTTCGTAATCGACACGGGCAAGAAAATTACGAAAAAAATATAAAAAAAAAAAATCAAAAAATTAAAAAACCCCTTTCTGGCATTATTTTTAGCGAAAATGGGATGAGATAGGCCGAGAAAGAAGGAAAAAAAATTTAGACCAGAATTCTGTTCATAATTGACACGGGCAAGAAAATTACAAAAAAATATAAAAAAAAATAAAAAAACCCCTTTCCGGCATTATTTTTAGCCAAAATGGGATGACATAGGCCGAGAAAGAGAGAAAAAAATTTTAGACCGTAATTCCGTTCATACTCGACCCGTGGAAGGAAATTCCGAAAAAAATAGCTAAACAATTCAAGAAATTAAAAAAACTCTTTCTGGCATTTTTTTTTAGCCAAAATGGGATGAGATAGGCGGAGAAGGAGAGAAAAAAATTTGAGACCAGAATTCCGTTCATAATCGACCCGGGCAAGAAAATTCCGAAAAGAATATAAAAAAAAATCAAAAAATTAAAAAACCCCTTTCCGGCATTATTTTTAGCCAAAATGGGATGACATAGGCCGAGAAAGAGAGAAAAAAATTTTAGACCGGAATTCCGTTCATACTCGACCCGTGGAAGGAAATTCCGAAAAAAATAGCTAAACAATTCAAGAAATTAAAAAAACTCTTTCTGGCATTTTTTTTTAGCCAAAATGGGATGAGATAGACGGAGAAGGAGAGAAAAAAATTTGAGACCCGAATTCCGTTCATAATCGACCCGGGCAAGAAAATTCCGAAAAGAATATAAAAAAAAAATCAAAAAATTAAAAAACCCCTTTCCGGCATTATTTTTAGCCAAAATGGGATGACATAGGCCGAGAAAGAGAGAAAAAAATTTTGGGCCGGAATTCCGTTCATACTCGACCGGTGGAAGGAAATTCCGAAAAAAATAGCTAAACAATTCAAGAAATTAAAAAAACTCTTTCTGGCATTTTTTTTTAGCCAAAATGGGATGAGATAGGTGGCGAAAGAGAGAAAAAAATTTTAGACTCGAATTCCGTTCATTCTTGACCCGAGCAAGAAAATTCCGAAAAAAATAGAAAACAAATCAAAAAAATTAAAAAAACCTATTTCTGGCGTTATTTTATCCAAAACGGGATGAGATAGGCCGAGAAAGAGAAAAAAAAATTCTACTCCCGAATTCTGTTCCGACCCTACCCAAGCTTGAAAATTCCAAATAAAAAATAGTAAAAAAATTCAAAAAATTAAAAAATTTAATTCCGACATTATTTCTATCCAAAACGGGTTGGGAGAGGCCAAGAACGAGAAAAAAAAAAAATTTTTCCTGAATTCCGTTCATTCTCGACCCGTGCAAGGAAATTCTGAAAAAAAAAAGATAAAAATTACAAGAAATTAAAAAAACCCTTTCCGACATTATTTTTAGCCAAAACGGGATAATATAGGCCGAGAAATAGAGAAAAAAATTTTAGTCACGACTTCCGTTCACTCTCGACCCTGGCATGAAAATTCAAAAAAAAAAAAAGCAAAAAAATTTAAAAAATTAAAAAACCCCCCTTTCCATCATTATTTTTAGCCAAAATGGGATGAGAAAGGCCGAGAAAGAAAGAAAAAAATTTTAGACCCGAATTCCGTTCATAATTGACACGGGCAAGAAAATTACAAAAAAATATAAAAAAAAATTAAAAAACCCCTTTCCGGCATTATTTTTAGCCAAAATGGGATGAGATAGGCCGAGAAAGAAGGAAAAAAATTTTAGACCAGAATTCTGTTCATACTCGACCCGTGGAAGGAAATTCCGAAAAAAATAGCTACAAAATTCAAGAAATTAAAAAAACTCTTTTCGGCATTATTTTTACCAAAATGAGATAAGATAGGCGGAGTAGGAGAGAAAAAAATTTTAGACCCGAATTCCGTTCATAATCGACCCGGGCAAGAAAATTCCGAAAAAAATAGAAAAGAAAAATAAAAAAATTAAAAAACCTATTTCTTGCATTATTTTTAGCCAAAGGGGGATGAGATAGGCCGAGAATGTGAGAAAAAAACTTTACTCCCGAATTCTGTTCCGACCCAACCCGAGCTTGAAAATTCCAACTAAAAAATAGTAAAAAAATTCAAAAAATTAAAAAGGTTAATTCTGACTTTATTTCTATCCAAAACGGGTTGGGAGAGGCCATGAAAGAGAAAAACAAAATTTTATTCCTGAAATCCGTTCATTCTCGACCCGTGCAAGGAAATTCCAAAAAAAAAAGATAAAAAATACAAGAAATTAAAAAAACCCTTTCTGGCATTATTTTTAGCCAAAACGGGATAATATTGGCCGAGAAAGGGAAAAAAAATTTTACTCACGATTTCCGTTCACACTCGACCCAGGCATGAAAATTCCAAAAAAAATGCAATAAAATTTAAAAAATTAAAAAACCCCTTTCCGGCATTATTTTTAGACAAAATGGGATGAGATAGGCCGAGAAAGAAAGAAAAAATTTTTAGACCAGAATCCCGTTCATACTCGACCCGTGGAAGGAAATTCCTAAAAAAATAGCTAAAAAATTCAAGAAGTTAAAAAAACTCTTTCCGGCTTTTTTTTTTAGCCAAAATGGGATGAGATAGGCGGAGAAGGAGAGAAAAAAATTTTAACCACGAATTCCGTTCGTAATCGACACGGGCAAGAAAATTACGAAATAAATATTAAAAAAAAATCAAAAAATTAAAAAACCCCTTTCTGGCATTATTTTTAGCGAAAATGGGATGAGATAGGCCGAGAAAGAAGGAAAAAAATTTTAGAGCAGAATTCTGTTCATAATTGACACGGGCAAGAAAATTAGAAAAAAATATAAAAAAATTAAAAAAATTTAAAAACCCCTTTCCGGCATTATTTTTAGCCAAAATGGGATGAGATAGGCTGAGAAAGAAGGAAAAAAATTTTAGACCAGAATTCTGTTCATACCCGACCCTGGCAAGAAAATTCCGAAAAGAATATAAAAAAAAAATCAAAAAATTTAAAAACCCCTTTCCGGAATTATTTTTAGCCAAAATGGGATGACATAGGCCGAGAAAGAGAGAAAAAAATTTTAGACCGGAATTCCGTTCATACTTGACCCGTGGAAGGAAATTCCGAAAAAAATAGCTAAACAATTCAAGAAATTAAAAAAACTCTTTCTGGCATTTTTTTTTTTTTTTGCCAAAATGGGTTGAGATAGGCGGAGAAGGAGAGAAAAAAATTTTAGACCCGAATTCCGTTCATAATCGACCCGGGCAAGAAAATTCCGAAAAGAATATAAAAAAAAATCAAAAAATTAAAAAACCCCTTTCCGGCATTATTTTTAGCCAAAATGGGATGACATAGGCCGAGAAAGAGAGAAAAAAATTTTAGACCGGAATTCCCTTCATACTCGACCCGTGGAAGGAAATTTCGAAAAAAATAGCTAAACAATTCAAGAAATTAAAAAAACTCTTTCTGGCATTTTTTTTTTAGCTAAAATGGGATGAGATAGGTGGCGAAAGAGAGAAAAAAATTTTAGACTCGAATTCCGTTCATTCTCGACCCGGGCAAGAAAATTCCGAAAAAAATAGAAAAAAAATCAAAAAAATTAAAAAAACCTATTTCTGGCGTTATTTTTAGCCAAAACGGGATGAGATAGGCCGAGAAAGAGAAAAAAAAAATTCTACTCCCGAATTCTGATCCGACCCAACCCGAGCTTGAAAATTCCAAATAAAAAATAGCAAAAAAATTAAAAAAATTAAAAAATTTAATTCCGACATTATTTCTATCCAAAACGGGTTGGGAGAGGCCAAGAAAGAGAAAAAAAAAATTATTCCTTAATTCCGTTCATTCTCGACCCGTGCAAGGAAATTCCGAAAAAAAAAAGATAAAAATTACAAGAAATTAAAAAAACCCTTTTCGACATTATTTTTAGCCAAAACGGGATAATATAGGCCTAGAAATAGAGAAAAAAAATTTTAGTCACGACTTCCGTTCACTCTCGACCCAGGCAGGAAAATTCAAAAAAAAAAAAGCAAAAAAATTTAAAAAATTAAAAAACCTCTTTCCGTAATTATTTTTAGCCAAAATGGGATGAGAGTGGCCGAGAAAGAAAGAAAAAAATTTTAGACCCGAATTCCGTTCATAATTGACACGGGAAAGAAAATTACAAAAAAATATAAAAAAATAAAACAAAATTAAAAAAACCCTTTCCGGCATTATTTTTAGCCAAAATGGGATGAGATAGGCCGAGAAAGAAGGAAAAAAATTTTAGACCAAAATTCTGTTCATACTCGACCCGTGGAAGGAAATTCCGAAAAAAATAGCTAAAAAATTCAAGAAATTAAAAAAACTCTTTCCGGCATTATTTTTAGCCAAAACGGGATGAGATAGGCGGAGAAGGAGAGAAAAAAATTTTAGACCCGAATTCCGTTCATAATCGACCCGGGCAAGAAAATTCCGAAAAAAATAGAAAAGAAAAATGAAAAAATTAAAAAACCTATTTCTTGCATTATTTTTAGCCAAAACGGGATGAGATAGGCCGAGAAAGTGAGAAAAAAACTTTACTCCCAAATTCTGTTCCGACCCAACCGGAGCTTGAAAATTCCAAATAAAAAATAGTAAAAAAATTCAAAAAATTAAAAAGGTTAATTCTGACATTATTTCTATCCAAAACGGGTTGGGAGAGGCCAAGAAAGAGAAAAAAAAAAATTTTATTCCTGAAATCCATTTATTCTCGACCCGTGCACGGAAATTCCGAAAAAAAAAGATAAAAAATACAAGAAATTAAAAAAACCCTTTCTGGCATTATTTTTAGCCAAAACGGGATAATATTGGCCGAGAAAGGGAAAAAAAAATTTTACTCACGACTTCCGTTCACACTCGACCCAGGCATGAAAATTCCCAAAAAAATGCAATAAAATTTAAAAAACTAAAAAACCCCTTTCCGGCATTATTTTTAGACAAAATGGGATGAGATAGGCCGAGAAAGAAAGAAAAAAATTTTACACCAGAATCCCGTTCATACTCGACCCGTGGAAGGAAATTCCTAAACAAATAGCTAAAAAATTCAAGAAGTTAAAAATACTCTTTCCGGCTTTATTTTTAGCCAAAATGGGATGAGATAGGCGGAGAAGGTGAGAAAAAAAATTTAACCACGAATTCCGTTCATAATCGACACGGGCAAGAAAATCGCGAAAAAAATATTAAAAAAAAAATCAAAAAATTAAAAAACCCCTTTCCGGCATTATTTTTAGCCAAAATGGGATGAGATAGGCCGAGAAAGAAGGAAAAAAATTTTAGACCAGAATTCCGTTCATACTCGACCCGTGGAAGGAAATTCCGAAAAAAAAGCTAAAAAATTCAAGAAGTTAAAAAAATTCTTTACGGCATTATTTTTAGCCAAAATGGGATGCGATTGGCGGAGAAGGAGAGAAAAAAATTTTAGACCCGAATTCCGTTCATAATCGACCCGGGCAAGAAAATTCCGAAAAAAATAGAAAAGAAAAATCAAAAAATTAAAAAACCTATTTCTTGCATTATTTTTAGCTAAAACGGGATGAGATAGGCCGAGAAAGTGAGAAAAAAACTTTACTCCCGAATTCTGTTCCTACCCAACCCGACCTTGAAAATTCCAAATAAAAAATAGTAAAAAAATTCAAAAAATTAAAAAGGTTAATTCTGACATTATTTCTATCCAAAACGGGTTGGGAGAGGCCAAGAAAGAGAAAAAAAAAAATTTATTCCTGAAATCCGTTCATTCTCGACCCGTGCAAGGAAATTCCGAAAAAAAAAGATAAAAAATACAAGAAATTAAAAATACCCTTTCTGGCATTATTTTTAGCCAAAACGGGATAATATTGGCCAAGAAAGGGAAAAAAAAAATTTACTCACGACTTCCGTTCACACTCGACCCAGGCATGAAAATTCCAAAAAAAATGCAATAAAATTTAAAAAATTAAAAAACCCCTTTCCGGCATTATTTTTAGACAAAATGGGATGAGATAGGCCGAGAAAGAAAGAAAAAAAATTTAGACCAGAACCCCGTTCATACTCGACCCGTGGAAGGAAATTCCTAAAAAAATTGCTAAAAAATTCAAGAAGTTAAAAAAACTCTTTCCGGCTTTATTTTTAGCCAAAATGGGATGAGATAGGCGGAGAAGGAGAGAAAAAAATTTTAACCACGAATTCCGTTCGTAATCGACACGGGCAAGAAAATTACGAAAAAAATATAAAAAAAAAATCAAAAAATTAAAAAACCCCTTTCCGGCATTATTTTTAGCGAAAATGGGATGAGATAGGCCGAGAAAGAAGGAAAAAAATTTTAGACCAGAATTCTGTTCATACTCGACCCGTGGAAGGAAATTCCGAAAAAAATAGCTAAAAAATTCAAGAAGTTAAAAAAACCCTTTCCGGCATTATTTTTAGCCAAAACGGGATAATATAGGCCGAGAAAGAGACAAAAAAATTTTAGTCACGAATTCCGTTCACACTCGACCCCGACAAGAAAATTCCAAAAAGAATAGCAAATAAATTTTAAAAATTAAAAAACCCCTTTCCGGCATTATTTTAAGCCAAAATGGGATGAGATAGGCCGAGAAAGAAGGAAAAAAATTTTAGACCAGAATTTCGTTCATACTCGACCCGTGGAAGGAAATTCCAAAAAAAATAGCTAAAAAATTCAAGAAGTTAAAAAAATTCTTTACGGCATTATTTTTTGCCAAAATGGGATGCGATTGGCGGAGAAGGAGAGAAAAAAAAATTTAGACCCGAATCCCGTTCATAATCGACCCGGGCAAGAAAATTCCGAAAAAAATAGAAAAGAAAAATCAAAAAATTAAAAAACCTATTTCTTGCATTATTTTTAGCCAAAACGGGATGAGATAGGCCGAGAAAGTGAGAAAAAAACTTTACTCCCGAATTCTGTTCCTACCCAACCCGAGCTAGAAAAGTCGAAATAAAACATAGTAAAAAAATTCAAAAAATTTAAAAAGTTAATTCCGACATTGTTTCTATCCTTTTAGCCTTCCGTTCACACTCGACCCAGGCATGAAAATTCCAAAAAAAAAAGTAAAAAAATTTAGAAAATTAAAAAACCCCTTTCCGGCATTATTTATAGCCAAAATGGGATGTGATAGGCTGAGAAAGAAAGAAAAAAATTTTAGACATGACTTCCGTTCATACTCGACCCACGGAAGGAAATTCCGAAAAAATAGCTAAAAAATTCAAGAAATTAAAAAAACTCTTTCTGGCATTATTTTTAGCCAAAATGGGATGAGATAGGTGGAGAAAGTGAGAAAAAAATTTTAGACTCGAATTCCGTTCATACTCGTCCCCGGCAAGAAAATTCCGAAAAAAATAGAAAAAAAAATCAACAAATTAAAAAACCTATTTCTGGCGTTATTTTTAGCCAAAACGGGATGAGATAGTCCGAGAAATAGTGAAAAAAATTCATCTCCCGAATTCTGTTCCGACCCAACCCGAGCTTGAAAATTCCAAATAAAAAATAGTAAATAAATTCAAAAAATTAAAAAATTTAATTCCGACATTATTTCTATCCAAAACGGGTTTGGAGAGGCCAAGAAAGAGAAAAAAAAAATTATTCCTGAATTCCGTTCATTCTCGACCCGTGCAAGGAAATTCCGAAAAAAAAAAGATAAAAATTACAAGAAATTAAAAAAACCCTTTTCGACATTATTTTTAGCTAAAACGGGATAATATAGGCCGAGAAATAGAGAAAAATATTTTAGTCACGACTTCCGTTCACTCTCGACCCAGGCATGAAAATTCAAAAAAAAAAAAGCAAAAAAATTTAAAAAATTAAGAAACCCCTTTCCGTCATTATTTTTAGCCAAAATGGGATGAGGGAGGCCGAGAAAGAAAGAAAAAAATTTTAGACCCGAATTCCGTTCATAATTGACACGGGCAAGAAAATCACAAAAAAATATAAAAAAAATTAAAAAAAAATTAAAAAACCCCTTTCCGGCATTATTTTTAGCCAAAATGGGATGAGATAGGCCGAGAAAGAAGGAAAAAAATTTTAGACCAGAATTCCGTTCATACTCGACCAGTGGAAGGAAATTCCGAAAAAAATAGCTAAAAAATTCAAGAAATTAAAAAAACTCTTTCCGGCATTATTTTTACCAAAATGAGATGAGATAGGCAGAGAAGGAGAGAAAAAAATTTTAGACCCGAATTCCGTTCATAATCGACCCGGGCAAGAAAATTCCGAAAAAAATAGAAAAGAAAAATCAAAAAAATTAAAAAAACCTATTTCTTGCATTATTTTTAGCCAAAGGGGGATGAGATAGGCCGAGAATGTGAGAAAAAAACTTTACTCCCGAATTCTGTTCCGACCCAACCCGAGCTTGAAAATTCCAAATAAAAAATAGTAAAAAATTCAAAAAATTAAAAAGGTTAATTCTGACATTATTTCTATCCAAAACGGGTTGGGAGAGGCCATGAAAGAGAAAAAAAAAAATTATTCCTGAAATCCGTTCATTCTCGACCCGTGCAAGGAAATTCCGAAAAAAAAAAGATAAAAAATACAAGAAATTAAAAAAAACCCTTTCTGGCATTATTTTTAGCCAAAACGGGAAAATATTGGCCGAGAAAGGGAAAAAAAATTTTACTCACGACTTCTGTTCACACTCGACCTAGGCATGAAAATTCCAAAAAAAATGCAATAAAATTTAAAAACCCCTTTCCGGCATTATTTTTAGACAGAATGGGATGAGATAGGCCGAGAAAGAAAGAAAAAAATTTTAGACCAGAATCCCGTTCATACTCGACCTGTGGAAGGAAATTCCTAAAAAAAATAGCTAAACAATTCAAGAAATTAAAAAAACTCTTTCTGGCATTTTTTTTTAGCCAAAATGGGATGAGATAGGCGGAGAAGGAGAGAAAAAAATTTTAGACCCGAATTCCGTTCATTCTCGACCCGGGCAAGAAAATGCCGAAAAAAATATAAAAAAAAAATCAAAAAATTAAAAAACCCCTTTCCGGCATTATTTTTAGCCAAAATAGGATGAGATAGACCGAGAAAGAGAGAAAAAAAATTTAGACCAGAATTCCGTTCATACTCAGCCCGCGGAAGTAAATTTCGAAAAAAAAAGCTAAAAAATTCAAGAAATTAAAAAAACTCTTTCTGGCATTATTTTTAGCCAAAATGGGATGAGATAGGCTGAGAAAGAAAGAAAAAAAATTTAGACCAGAATCCCGTTCATACTCGACCCGTGGAAGGAAATTCCTAAAAAAATAGCTAAAAAATTCAAGAAGTTAAAAAAACCCTTTCCGTCATTATTTTTAGCCAAAACGGGATAATATAGGCCGAGAAAGAGACAAAAAAATTTTAGTCACGAATTCCGTTCACACTCGACCCCGACAAGAAAATTCCAAAAAAAATAGCAAAAAAATTTTAAAAATTAAAAAACCCCTTTCCGACATTATTTTTAGACAAAATGGGATGAGATAGGTGGAGAAGGAGAGAAAAAAATTTTAGACCCGAATTCCGTTCATTCTCGACCCGGGAAAGAAAATTCCGAAAAAAATATAAACAAAAAAATCTAAAAATTAAAAAACCCCTTTCCGGCATTATTTATAGCCAAAATGGGATGACATAGGCTGAGAAAGAGAGAAAAAAATTTTAGACCTAAATTCTGTTCATACTCGACCCGTGGAAGGAAATTTCGAAAAAAATAACTAAAAAATTCAAGAAATTAAAAAAAGTCTTTCTGGCATTTTTTTTTAGCCAAAATGGGATGAGATAGGTGGCGAAAGAGAGAAAAAAAAATTTAGACTCGAATTCCGTTCATTCTCGACCCGGGCAAGAAAATTCCGAAAAAAAATCAAAAAAATTAAAAAAACCTATTTCTGGCGTTATTTTTAGCCAAAACGGGATGAGATAGGCCGAGAAAGAGAAAAAAAAATTCTACTCCCGAATTCTGTTCCTACCCAACCCGAGCTTGAAAATTCCAAATAAAAAATAGTAAATAAATTCAAAAAATTAAAAAATTTAATTCCGACATTATTTCTATCCAAAACGGGTTTGGAGAGGCCAAGAAAGAGAAAAAAAAAATTATTCCTGAATTCCGTTCATTCTCGACCCGTGCAAGGAAATTCCGAAAAAAAAAGATAAAAATTACAAGAAATTAAAAAAACCCTTTCCGACATTATTTTTAGCTAAAACGGGATAATATAGGCCGAGAAATAGAGAAAAAAATTTTAGTCACGACTTCCGTTCACTCTCGACCCAGGCATTAAAATTCAAAAAAAAAAGCAAAAAAATTTAAAAAATTAAAAAAACCCCTTTCCGTCATTATTTTTAGCCAAAATGGGATGAGGGAGGCCGAGAAAGAAAGAAAAAAATTTTAGACCCGAATTCCGTTCATAATTGACACGGGCAAGAAAATCACAAAAAAATAAAAAAAAAATTAAAAAACCCCTTTCCGGCATTATTTTTAGCCAAAATGGGATGAGATAGGCCGAGAAAGAAGGAAAAAAAATTTTAGACCAGAATTTCGTTCATACTCGTCCCGTGGAAGGAAATTCCGAAAAAAAATAGCTAAAAAATTCAAGAAATTAAAAAAACTCTTTCCGGCATTATTTTTACCAAAATGAGGTGAGATAGGCGGAGAAGGAGAGAAAAAAATTTTAGACCCGAATTCCGTTCACAATCGACCCGGGCAAGAAAATTCCGAAAAAAATAGAAAAGAAAAATAAAAAAAAAATCAAAAAACCTATTTCTTGCATTATTTTTAGCCAAAGGGGGATGAGATAGGCCGAGAATGTGAGAAAAAAACTTTACTCCCGAATTCTGTTCCGACCCAACCCGAGCTTGAAAATTCCAAATAAAAAATAGTAAAAAATTCAAAAAATTAAAAAGGTTAATTCTGACATTATTTCTATCCAAAACGGGTTGGGAGAGGCCATGAAAGAGAAAAAAAAAAATTTTATTCCTGAAATCCGTTCATTCTCGACCCGTGCAAGGAAATTCCGAAAAAAAAAGATAAAAAATACAAGAAATTAAAAAAACCCTCTCTGGCATTATTTTTAGCCAAAACGGGAAAATATTGGCCGAGAAAGGGAAAAAAAATTTTACTCATGACTTCTGTTCACACTCGACCCAGGCATGAAAATTCCAAAAAAAATGGAATAAAATTTAAAAACCCCTTTCCGACATTATTTTTAGACAAAATGGGATGAGATAGGCCGAGAAAGAAAGAAAAAAATTTTAGACTAGAATCCCGTTCATACTCGACCTGTGGAAGGAAATTCCTAAAAAAATAGCTAAAAAATTCAAGAAGTTAAAAAAACTCTTTCCGGCTTTATTTTTAGCCAAAATGGGATGAGATAGGCGGAGAAGGAGAGAAAAAAATTTTAACCACGAATTCCGTTCGTAATCGACACGGGCAAGAAAATTACGAAAAAAATATAAAAAA